>CM053274.1:27265425-27865425 GCA_028583415.1 Protea cynaroides
ATTCTTTCCTAATCATAAAGGGACTTAATTTAGGATGTTCCTACTCTATTTAAAGGACGTCCCTAAGCCTCTTTCACTCCTTTTACAACCCTAATTGAATTGAGAGAAAGAGAAGAGAAGGAAAAGGAGAAGAAGAAAAGCAAGGAAAAGAAGATAGCAAAAAGGAGAAGAGTTGCAGAGAGGGAGTAATCTTCTCAGGTATGGATACTAATTCCATGAGTTTCTACAGACCTTAGGTTAGATAATGATGAGAGTATGATCTCGGAGAAACCCAAACCATCAGCCCATGGTTAGGTTTTCATAGAAAACTATGGGAGATTACATGAAAGCTATCTAGGTTGATGATTCATGGTTCTAGACCATGGAATGAATGTTGAATGGACTGTATGAGCAAGTCATAGGACCCCAAACACGAAGAATAGACTAAAAAAGAGGGAATTTGACCAAAATACATCGAGGGTCGCACAGAGGGTCGATGACCATCCGACCCTAGGTGATCCTGAGTATCGACCCTCAGTGTTCGGGAAGTTCAGATTTTGGGGAGGGTCACACCCAGGGTCGATCAGGACTCCGACCCTGCCTCCGACCCTCAGTTAACAGAATGGTTTTTAAATTCTGAATAAATTCTAATTAAATTTTATCAACTTTGTTAGGTCTTCTAGCAATATAATAACATTATAACGGTGATTCTAAAGCTTGGAAAAGTATCTACTAGCAAGCTAAGGTGAAGGAACAAGACCTAAACTATTTGGTTAATAATAAACTTTTTTACTTCTTGAGTCCAATACCATATTGATTCTGTGTGTGTATGTTTGTTTGTGCATTTAACATGTCATCCAATATTTCTATTAATTGTTTATGCATATTGTTTATAACATGATGATGATGATGATGATAGGAATAGGCATGTGAATGTTTGCATTTGGCCAGTGTATATGGTGAGGGTAGGAATGGTATCAATCGGTACAACCATGACCGTTCTTCATGGGGTGTATATTGTGCTATGGTCTACTCAAGTCATGTCCACTGATGTCGTCGTATCGCCATTACCTTAGCAGAACTATTGCGACGTAGGGCATCAAAGAGGGTCTCGGTCCTTGAGTCCTATACTCTATCGAGGGGCCTTAGCTCTATCTCTACGGGTGCTCTGAGGGATGCTAGGGTGAGGCCTTGGATACACTATTTGGCATTAGGATTGGTTAGTTGCGAGCCCAGTTTGCAACCCTAGCCAGCAGGGGTTTATTTGTTGGTATTGTATCAACCGGTACAGCCATGCCGTTTTCATGGGGTGTATATTGTGCCATTTTGGGTGCTGTGGGCGACAGTGCAGGAGTCATTGGGTGTATCCACACACTTATGTATAGAGGTGCAGCGACCACCTATCCTTTCTATAGCACAGTGCAAACTATAAACCAGACCAAAGATATAAATTGATTGCATGCATATGTATTGTTGCATTATTTTGTTTGCTCACTGAGCCATGATGTGTGTTCACCCCTCGACGTCGAATATTTTTAGTTGATGATGCAGGTTATACCGTTGAAGACTATTTAAATGCTCCAGCGTACGGGAACGTTGCGGCGATGGATGTTGAAGATGAAGTGGATACACATGACGTCTCTTGCGAGTGCAACTCATGTGTATTCAATTAGATTTTTGGTTCATTTATTTGGATTTATTAAAGACATGTATTTGGTATTTAATTAATTATGTCACAGTTGATACAGAATAATTTGTTATTTAAATTTTAATATCACATAGATTCTCAGTTCATTTTGTTATAAGACTTTCGCTGTTGTGTATTTACTCGATTATGAATGTGGATGTATGGAGTTTAGATAACACGGATATAGCCTATTCGAGATCCTGGTTGAACCGTTGGTTTGCTCGCGGTTCATCACACCATTCTGAATAGTGCGGAATTGGGGTGTGACATCCCTTCTGGTT
Organism: Protea cynaroides; assembly: GCA_028583415.1. Lineage (NCBI taxonomy): Eukaryota > Viridiplantae > Streptophyta > Magnoliopsida > Proteales > Proteaceae > Protea > Protea cynaroides. Next base: position 27,267,373 of record CM053274.1, read on the forward strand.
GTTGTTCCGATGCGGAGGATCCGATGTGACTTGACCGATGTAAATAGACCGATGTGACTGGACCGATGTGGGCACTGCGGCCAGTTCACATCGGTCCATTTGAAGAGATTGGCCGATGTGGTCACGGGATTGGCACGTGACCTATGCAGCACTTGTGATCCGATGTGACTTGACCGATGTGGGCACTGCGGCCAGTACACATCGGTCCATTTGAAAAAGTTTGGTCGATGTGGTCACGGGATTGACATGTGACCTATGCAGCGGTGGTGATCCGATATGACTTGATCGACGTGGGCACCGTGGCCAGTACACATCGATCCATTTGAAGAAGTTTTACCAATGTGGTCATGGGATTGCCACGTGATGTAAGACTCATATCAAACTAACCCGGTCTTACCACCTTGAACCAGGTCTACCCATCATGATCGAACCAAATGGATCATGTGCGTGAATGAGATCACGATCCCAGGTATTAAACTGACCCAAAAACACTCAAAATAAGGGGAGGGCAGCAAGGGAGGGTCGGACCCCCCCAGTATAAAAGTCATACCCCCAGTTTTACATGTGGGGTCGGACATTTTAAGGACCAGGGGTCGACGGGATCTTCGACCCCCTATCGACCCCCGATAGTTGGTAAAAACTGCTCGAACCAAAAATTAGGAAACTTTCCTAATTTCAATGGGACTTCTTCCTAATCTCAATGGGACTTATTTTAGGAGTTTCAACTCTATAAATAGGAAGTCCCTAAGCCTCTTTCACTCCTTTTAGAACCCTAATTGGATTGAGAGAAAGAGAAGGAGAAAGAGGAGAGAAGAGAAGGAAAGTGGAGAAGAAGATCAAGGAGAAGGCTTCAGAGAAACAAGCCTAATTCTCAGGTAAGGATACCAACTCCATGTAATTCTACAGACCTTAGAATAGATAGAGAAGAGGGAATGATCTAGGAGGAACCCAAATCATCCACCCATGGTTAGGTTTTCATGGAAAACCATGGGGAAAATCATGAAAGCCATATAGGTGAATAAACCACGGTTTTAGGCCATAGAACATGTGTGGAATGGACTGTAGGAGCAAGCCATAGGACCCCAAACACGAAGAATGGACTGAAGGAAGAAAAATTGACAAAACCCACGAGGGGTCGCATGGGGGTCGATGGCCAATCGACCCTACCGCACTCTGAGCATCGACCCCCGTGTTCGGAAAGTCCGAATAGGGGTGGTCGCACCCGGGGGTCGATCAAACCTCCGACCCTAGCATCGACCCCTAGTTAGCAGCATGCTTTTTAAAGTCTAAATTAATTCTAATTAAATTCTATCGACTTGGTTAGGTTTTCTAGTGATATAATATCGATATATAATTGATTCTTAAAGCTTGAAAGAGGACTTACGATCAAGTAAAGGTGAGGGAACAAGACCTAAATTAATTGGTTAATAATAAACTGTTTTACTCTTGAGTCCAATGCCATGATTGATTTTATGCGTGTATGATTGTTATGTGCATTCAACATGTCATCCAATATTTCTATTATTACTGTTCATGCATATTTAATTCTTGTTTATACATGATAATGATGATGATGATGATGATAAAAATAGACATGTGGATGTATGTGTGTGGTTGGTGTGCTTGATACGAACGAGTATCAGGGGGAGGTGTCATAGGCTGGGCCTCAGTACTCTAGCTCTATCTCTAACTCAAGTCTTGTGCATTAGCATCGTCGTATCGCCGTTACTTTAGCAGAACTATTATGTCGTAGAGTATCAGGGGAGGTGGTCTCGGTCCTTGTAGTCTCTGACTCTACCGGGGAGCCTTAGCTCTATCTCTATGGGCGTTCTGAGGGATGCTGGGGTGAGGCCTTGGATACACTGGCATTAGGATTGGTTAGTTGCGAGCCCAGTTTGCAAGCCCTCGCCAGCAGGGGCTTACGTGTTGGTATGGCACTAGAGTAGTTCCTATGTAGTTGAAGGGATTGAGACTCAACTACGGGAGTTATTGGAAAAAGGTTCTAATCGGCTAAGTATTGCATCACGGGGAGCGCCAATTCGTGAGAAGAAGGACGGTAGTGTCAGATTATGTATAAACTACCGGGGACTAAACAAGCTTACGATTCAAGAATCGATATCTACTACCTCAGATCGATGACTTGTTTAAACAGTTGTAAGGAGCAAATGTATTTTCTAAGATTGATCTTCGGTCAAAATATCAATAGCTGAAGAATTTGGACAGCGATATCTCGAAGATACCTTTAGAATCAAGATTGGACATTGTGAGTTCCTGATTATGACGTTTGGAAACCAATGCCCTTACATCTTTTATCGAACTGATGAATTGGGTGTTTCATGACATGTTGGACATGTCGGTCATAGTTTTCATAGATGATAGTTTGGTTTATTCTAAGGATGAAGCAACTCATACAACGGATCTTAAATCAGCTTCGCAACAGCTAAGAAGGGAAGAGCTTTATGCCAAGTCCAAGAAATATGAGACCTAATTAAACAAAGTGATCTTCTTAGATCACATAGCATCGTAAAAAGGGATTAAAATGGACCCTATTAAGATAGAAGTAATCACATGGTGAGAAACACCTAAAGAATATTACGAAGATCAGAAGTTCTTGGGTTTAGCTGGTTATTACAGATGATTTGTAGAGGACCGCTCTAAGATCGCAATACCTCGTACCAAGCTAACCAAGAAGGGAGAGGAGTTTAATTGGACTGACAAGTGTGAAGAATGTTTCCAAACTCTAAAAATAAGGTTGATATCAGCTTCCATCTTGATCGTTTCGGTATTAGGGAAACCTTTTACCCTATACATCGAAGCTTTCGAATTGGATCTAGGATGCGGGTTGATGCAAGGTAAATAAGTGATTGCATATGCTTCAAGAAAACTCAAGGAGCATTAAAAGAATTACCCTACTCATGACTTGGAATTATCGGTGATGAATTATGCAATCAAGACTAGGAGACATTATCTATACGGAGAAGAATTTAGATTAAATGGGAACACAAGAGTTTTATTTATCTCTTCACCAGAAAGAGTTGAACATGAGGATAGAAATACCTGGAAATGCCCAAGGATTTAGACTGTGATATTGAGTGTCACCCGAGCAAGGCTAATGTAGTAGCTAAGGCCTTAATGTAAAAGGGAATTATGAAGTCCAAGAAAGACCCAGTATAAATGCTGTCTTATGTTTCGTAGCAATAGATTCAGATTTGGAAGGAGAGTAACATATAATAAAAACTCGTGATGATCTAATTGAGCGAGAAATTATGGATGAACTTATGGAGCAATAGTTCCTCGTTTGCGTTCACAACATTAAAGATCATCTCCGAATTGATAGACGAAGTAAAGGTAGTAATTTTGTTAGATCTATATCTAAGAGCAGGGTAAGTAGATTTAGAGAAGGAAAAACCTAACCCTGACTTACTTTGGATGCGGAGACGATACTCAGATGCAGAGGTAGATTCTGAATACCTGAAGATAAAGACTCAGATATCATGAAGAGGATAATGATAAGAGCCCATTGTACTCAATATCCAGGACATCCTGGAGTACCAATATGTATCATGATTTGAAGATATTGTACTGGTAAAGAGGAATGATAACAGATGTGGCTTAGTTTGTGTTCTAGTGTCTGAATTATCAGCAAGTAAAGGCTGAAAGACAAAGACCAACTTGGCTTACTACAACAACCATCAGAGCTAGTCTGGAAATGAAACTGCATTACAATGAACTATGTCACTGATTTGCCACTGACTCCTAGAACGGTTGACGCAGTTTGGGTGATTGTTGATCGCCTTAGGAAGATAGCTCATTCCATTGCTATACGACCTCGGTATGCTTTGGAGCGGCTAACTAAGGTATATGTGGATTGAATTTGCTACCAAGCTACTATGTAGATGTCACCTATAAAGCATGGTACGGTAGAAATGTCAAATTCTTTTGTTTTGGAATAAAATTGGTGAATAAGGAATTGTAAGACCTGAGTCTATTGAATAAACCTATCGAGTAGCAGACAAGATCAAAGAAAAGGGCCAAGATAGCTCAAGTTTCTCAGAAGAGACACCAAAACCTCGAGTTCGCCATAAGTGACAAAGTGTTCTTGAAGATATCACTTATGCATGGATTAAAAACAATTCAACGAGAAGGGAAAGTTGTATCCGATATATGTTTTGGACCTCATAAAATTTGGAGAGACGTAGAAAAGTTGTATATTAACTAGCGTGACCGCTGTCCATGTCTAGTGTGCATGACGTATTTTACGTGTCTCTATTGAAGAAGTACATTGGAGATCCATATCAAAGGTATTGACCACGGATCCACTGGATTAAATAGAAGATTTAACCATTGAAGTGGTACCAGCCTAGTTCACTGGTTGAAAGGTACAATATCTCTAAAGCTAAGATAATTATTTTATGAAGGTAACCTGGCAAAGACAAGATGTGGATAAGATTACATGGGAGAAAGAAGATGCAATGCAGAAACAGAATTCCCAACTATTGACTCCGAAGTAAATTCAAATTTTGAGGACAAAATTTATTTTAAGGAGGGGGGAGTTGTAAGATCCGTACGTTCAAATTTTGAGGAGGAAATTACTTTTAAGGGTGGTGGAGTTGTAAAACCCGTATGCCACGAACCCGGTTTAACCTTACATTTCCTGTCGTGACCAGTATACATATCATGGTCGAGCCAAGTGGACCAAGTGCGTGAAGAAACCCAAGACCCAATATGAAATTAACTCAAAAACAGTCAAAATGAGGGTAGGGTCTCATGCCTAAATAGGTAGGGTCGACCCCACCTCAACAGAAGTCCAACCCATGACTTTTTGGTCGTGGGGTCGCATTGGTCTTGGATTATGTGACCCTACATCTGACCCTACCTACGACCCTAACCCTAGGGTCTCACGTTTAAAAAAAACGTAGGGTCTCAGTACATCCGACCCTAGGAAAACAGCACGAACCAGAAATTAGGAAACTTTCTTAATTCCAAGGGTATCCTTCCTAAACTCAATGGGACTTATTTTGGAGGGTTTTCCTCTATAATTGAAAGTGAGAGCAAGAGAAAGAGAAGGAAGAGAAGAAGAGAAGGAAACTTGAAGAAGAAGACTAAGGAAGAGGAGGAAGCTCAGAGAAACCTCTGAATAAAGGTATGAACCTAATTCCTTACCTGAATGAGAGATCCTAGAATAATTATGAAGGACATAGGATTAGAAGAAACCTAAATCATCCATCCATGGACAAGTTTCAAGAGATTCCATGGAGGAAATCATTATGGACTATGATTAGTGTATAACTCGTAGTTTTGAGCCATAGAACAACTATAGAATGGACCATGAAAGTAAGCCAAATGATCCAAACATAAAAGAATGGACTTTAGAATCAAAGGTCGACTCAGAATACATGTGATCACATGTAGGGTCGAATGATATCCAACACTACAAGACCACATGATCGACCCCATGCCCTCGGGAAGTTCCAGGGAGGGTGTGGTCGCACATAGGATCGATTGGTATCCGACCCCACATCCGACCCTACCCCTAGGGTCACAGAAACTGCTACCCTAGGTGCGACCCTACCCTGCGACCCTATGATTTCAGCTAGTCTAAATTATTGGAATTAATTCTAATTAAAATCTATCGACTTGTTAGATCTTTCTAGTGATTTTAAAGGTGATTCATAAAGCTTGAATGACGATCTACTAGCAACCAAAGGTGAGGGAACAAGACCTAAACTAATTGGTTAATAATAAATTATTTTATTTATTGAATCCAATGCCATGAATGATTCTATGCTTGTTTGAGTGTAATGTGCATTGAACATGTCATCCAATATTTCTGCTATTACTGTTCATGCATATTTAATTTCGTTTATTTATAACATGATGATGATGGTGATGTTAGGAATAGGCATGTGAATGTTTGTGTGTGATTAGTGTACTTGATGCGAGTGGGGCATCAGGGGGAGGACGTGACACTGTGGTTCATCCTGGTCACCAGACTCTAGCTCTATCTCTACTCAAGTCTAGTCCACTGACATCATCGTATCGCCATTACCTTAGCAGAGCTATTACGTCGTAGGGCATCAGGGGAGGTGGTCTCGGATCGTGTAGTCTCTGACTCTGTCGGGGGGCCTTAGCTCTATCTTTATGGACGTATTGAGGGATGCTGGGGTGAGGCCTTGGATACACTGTTTGACATTAGGATTGGTTAGTTGCGAACCCAGTTTACAAGCCCTCGCCAACAGGGGCTTATGTGTTGGTATTGGTGCATGTGGTACAGCAATGCCGATACTCATTGGGTACACTGTTTCCATGGTGGGTGCATGTGGGATGGCAATGCCGATATTCATTGGGCGGCTTCACACACTCGTGTATAGAGGTGAGGCGGCCTCCGAACCTTTCTATAGCACATTGTAAACTTATGAACCAGACCAAAGATATGAATTGAATGCATGCATATGTTTGTTGCGTTGTTTTGTTTTCTCACTGAGCTCAAGTTGGAGAGCTGACCCTCGCACGTGCTATTCTTTCTAGTTTCTGATGTTGTAGGTATTACGGTTGAAGATTTTATCAACACGCCAACATATGAGCAGGTGGCGACTATGATGAGCAAGCTGTGAAGGACTATTGTGATACGTTAAGCGAGTGTTTCAATTATGGATACGCTTAGTGTTAACTTTTGTATTTGGATCTTTGTAATATGTATTAAATTATGTTTTGGTTACTTGGAGATAAATGAAATATTAATTATTTATCATGACTAGACCTCAGTTCATTATCTGTATGACTTCCGCTATTTACTTTATTATCTCTGATTAATGTGGAATGTGTTTTGGTTTAACAAAAATGGGGATAGCCTACACGAGATCCTAGTTGAATCATTGGTTTATTAACGGTTCATCACACCATTCTGGTTAGTGCAGATTTGGGGTGTGACACGTGAAACGGCACAATGAACCATAATCCTAGAACCCCAAAACCCTAGTTTCCATTAAGATCCAATCTGGAATGATGCGACGTTATAGTCGAAACCTAGAAGGCTAAACAAGTATTTGGACCTTAGAATGGTTTAGGAAAAATCCTAGAAACCAAGCCAATGACTGACAGGGGAGGGAGATCTGAGATCGGGCTCTCGAACCCAAACCGCCGGACCTAACCACTGGACAATAATTCCTACAGTATTGGTCCTGCGGTATATACCGTCGGACATACCGGTTGGACCTAAGTCCAGCGGTATAGCCCTGCGGTATAGCCCTGCAAGACATACCGACTGGACTATAGTGTCCTGCGATATGGTCCTGCGGTATATACCGCAAGCGCATACCGGTCTCGCTCTGAGTGAGACCGGTATACATACCGTAGGACACACCGATCTCACTCTACTGAGACTGGTATCGTGACCGGTATGCTTACCGAAGCCTGTTTGCCTAGCAAAACTTGATTCTGACCAACTGTAACCCTAATAATTTAATTCTAACCTATGAGTATGATTATGTAGGACCTGTAGACAGCGTGAGTAGACCCTGTGACGTAGAGCGGGCTGGTTATCACACGTCAAGTAAGGGACAAGACCCCAAACCCTAAATAATCAAATAACAGTAAACCGTTGTGATTAATTTGTATCTGTGTTTATTGTCTGGTGTTTGTGCATTTCATATGCCATTTTAGTTGTTTAAATTATTATTATCTGTTCATGCATTTCATATGCTAGGATGTTGGTTGTTTAGGCATGTGGATGTTTTTAGTTAGTGTGTGGAATGTGAAGGGGAGTGGAGCCCTAGATATATCCGCACACTAACACCTTTTCGTATCACCGTCTACCTTAGCGGACTTGGTGCGAATAGGGTATCAGGGGGAGGACGTGGGATTGTGGTTCAACCTGCCCAACAGACTTGAGCCCTATCTCTATGTCGTAGGGAGCCATGCTAGGGTAGGGCCATAGATACTGTATTGACATATAGGACTGGTTAGAAATGGAACCCAATTGCAAGCCCTTGTCAACAGGGGTTTAGGTATTGGTACGGTGTAGGGTATCAGGGGGAGGATGCGATAGTGTGGATTGTTGCCTGACCGCCAGACTCTAGCTCTATCTCTATACCGGAGTGAGTGATGTGGGGCAACAGCAGTAGTGTGGATTGTTACCTGACTGTTGGGTGTGCTCACACTCTCGTGCATGGAGGTGCGGTGGCTGCCAAACCTTACCATAGCATTTTGCAAGTTATACCTGACCCAAATTGTAATGTTATCTCATGCATTTTGTATGTTGCATTGGTTTTGTACTTATTGAGCTAAGTTGTGAGCTCACCCGAATATATATATTCTTTCTTTTTAGATTTTGATGCAGGGTACACAGTTGATGACTTCATGACTACCCCAATGTATGATACAGTCGCTGCCATTGGCACTCAGGCAGTAGAGGACGAGCATGACGCATCATGCGAGTGCTCATTCTGTGTTTTCCTTTAGAGAGGGTTTATTTTAAAACAATACATTGTAATATTTTATTATTTAAGTTTGTGAATGATGGAATAATTTGGATAATTATTTTATTTACAATATAGAGCTCAGTTCATTTATCTATTAATTCTGCTGCTATTTATTATTTTCTGATTATGTTAGACTGCTTGGGATGGTTTGTTGACACGGTTGATTGAGATCCTGGTGTGAGCCGTGGTTGGAAGACGGTTCACTCACACTTCTGGTTCAGCCAAAATTAGGGTGTGACACAACCCCTAGGCAGATTCAATCACATCTAGTTCATCTTAGAATCAAAGAAATATTCAGCCCCAGATTCAACCACCATTTCTGGTTCATCTCAGAACTGAAGAAAGGTTCAGCCCCTAGGCAGGTCCAATCATCGTTTTGGTTTATCCAGAATTAAGGAAAGATTCATCCCCTAGGTAGATTCAATCACATCCAGTTCATCTCAGAATCAAAGAAATATTGAGCCCCAGATTCAATCACCATTTCTGCTTCATCTCAGAACTGAAGAAAGGTTTAACCCCTAGGCTGGTTCAATAATCACTCCCAGATCATGTTAAAAATGGAGAAGGCATTCGGCCCTTAGACTTTTTCACCCTTCACCTCCTGTTTATGTTCTGATTCATGTCGGAACTAGGAAAAGTTCCATTCATCTGTCAATTAGCCACTAGGCTTATCCAACCATTAACTTTGGTTAATGTTCTGATTCATGTCGAAACTAGGAAAAGTTCCATTCATCTGAATTCAATTAGCCACTAGGATTATCCAACCATCATCTATGGTTAGGGCTCTGATTCATGAGGAAAAGTTCCATTCATCTGAATTCAATTAGCCACTAGACTTATCCAACCATCAACTTTGTTAGGGTTCTGATTCATATTGGAACTAAGAAGAGTTCCATTCATTTGAATTCATTTAGCCACTAGGTTTATCCGACCATCAACTTTGGTTAAGGATCTGATTTATGTTGGAACTAAGAAGAGTTCCATTCATTTGAATTTAATTAGCCCCTAGGCTTATCCAACCATCAACTCCTGTTCAGGTTCCAATTCATGTTGGAACTAAGGAATGTTCCATTCATTTGAACTCAATGTGAGCATGAGTTAACCTCTAGGCCTATTCAACCATTACCTCTGGTCCATGTTCCATTTCATGAAGAAATTGAAGAGAATTTTAGTCATTTCAACTCAATCAATTCATCATCTCTAGCAATTAGAGTCCAATACATGATTGTCATCCTTGGCCTTTATCAATCAAAGCCCAACTCAAGCAATCCTTGCCTCTAGCAATTAGAGCCCAGTCCATGACTGTCAATCTTGATCTCTATCAATCAGAGACCAATTCAAAGTCAATCTTGATCTCTATCAATTAGAGACCAGTTTAAAGTCAACCTTGTCTCTATTAATCGGACCAATTCAAAATCAATCTCTGGCTCTGTCAATTAGAGCCCGATCCATGTCCATCATAGCCCAGTGCTACAAGTTAGGATCGCTTGTCAGGAATGGCGTATGAGAAGCATTCCTCATTGCCTGTCAGTAAAGATCAATTCTAGATTCAGGGAAACATGAAACTTCAGTTATGATAGTGCTATCCCATCACGGGCATTTCTGCCCCATTGGCCAAGGAAATGCAAGAATCCAAAGAGTTTCCCTCATATTTCTCATTATTCAAAGAGAAGGAATGGAATTTTTTCGAACAGTAGTGTAGACCAAAGATGAGATCTGATATGCCCCAGGATAGGATAGGAACCAGAATCACGGCTAGGGAATGGTCCAATGATGAAACCCTTAACCCCTGAACTAGGGCATGAACGGGATTGACCTTGGGCCTGAATTGGGTATGGTCCAATGAGGAAAGCCAATGACCCCTGAACTGGGGCATGAACCAGATTGACCTTGGGTCTGAATTGGGTATGGTCCAATGAGGAAAGCCAATGACCCTTGAACTGGGGCATGAACCAGATTGACCTTGGGAGTACGGTCCAATGAGGAAAGCCCTTGAGCCCTAAGTTGGGCATGAACCAAATTGACCTTGGACCCAAATTGAGTGCGGTCTAATGAAGAAAGCCCTTAAGTCCTAAGTTGAGCATGAACCAAATTGAACTTGGACCCAAATTGAGTGTGGTCCAAGGAGGAAAGCCATTATGCCCTAAACTGGGGCATGGACCAAATTGACCTTAGACCCAAATTGAGAGTGGTCTAATGAAGAAATCCATTGAACCCCCCAAGCCGAGGCATAAACTAGTCTAATCTTGGACTCAAAATGGTGTAGTGCAATGGCGATACCCCTTGCTCCCCAAGCTGGGACACAAGCTAGAATGATTTTGAACTCAACTAGAAGCGGTCCATTGATGAATCCATTGAACCCCGAAACTGGGGCATGAACTAGAGTAACCTTGAGCTTAAAAAGAAATAGTCTGGTTATGAATGGATCCCAAACTGAAAAAAAAAACAAAAAACAAGGGTAAGAATTGTATGGAACCCTGAAAGGTAGGCATCTTGCACCTATTGATAGAGGGGCATGATGAGTCCTGCTGTTAGAGGTCTGAAGGAAGATTTATTCCCACAACGACTGAAGGTGGTCGTCGAAGGCGTTATACCCAACTGGAGCGGCTTGGACGAACTAGTTGTTTCAACTTTCTATTATCGGTATTCGATAGGTCATCCATGTCTGGGTCCAAAATTGATATGCTTGTTGACATGTCAAGTCCAATCTGTCCTGTAAGTAAAAGAAAATCACCCGTTTGGGATTTCAAACTCTTTGCTTTGTCTCTTCCATACATTTTCTCCCAGTTTCATACATCCTCCTATTCTATGTGCGCAGTTAATTCTGACTCTGAAGATGATTGAAACGATGAGCCGTCTCTTGAACATCTACGCCACCTGGCCTCTTAAGAAAGAAAGGTCCAACTCATCTGGGAAAGCTCTAAATGATCAATTGGGAGACACAAGAATACTCTCAAGAAAGATGTGTTGGAGAAGCTGCCATTTGTTCTACCTATGAAAAAATTCCAAGGAAAGCATTAAATAGTAATAGATCATATCAACAGGTCAGTCAATCAGTACAAATGAGTGGAGGACAGATGTGCCACCAAAAGGATAAAAATTTCAAAGTTCTTACAAAGTACATCATCTACAAGCAAGAGATACATGATGAATGATTAATCTCAAAATCAAAGAATAAGGTCATAAGAATACCAAAAAAAAGAAAAAAAAAGGAAAAGAAAATTCAAGCCTATGATTTATCTACATCAATAATGGGAGGTAGTCACATCAGACAAAAAGTGATGATTAACTTCCAGAAGACAGCATACGGATTCACCATTCAGATAAAATCAGATCTAGATGAGCAGTCACAAATGCTCATAAAGTTTACAGAAGATCAGAGTACTAACTGGGGTCAAGATGTTCTATCTGATTGGAAAAGTTTAGAAGAAGTAGATTCAAGTCCAATATTGAAAGTCATGATTCAACTTTGTGATCAAGCGAAGCACTACATTATGTGGCCTCCACATCAAAAAAAAAAAAAAATAGAAAAGAAAAGAAAAGAAAATAGTAAGATGTTGAATGGCATTGGAGCTCGACAGTAAGCCAATTGTCCCTCTCACTTGAAGAGGATGGTAGTTCCAATCAAAGCCTGATAGCAAGTTCTATCATTCATCAAGATTTACAGCATGTTGGACCAGACTTTTGATTTTGGCCAATTACATCCCGCCTTTACAAGAGATGATCTCATCACTTCTTCATCATCAGAGAAAGATTTCTTATCGGCATTAGACACTATTTCCCGTCTATCAATCTGACGGCCTTCCGAGGAGTCTCTATCACGAGCCCTTCTTTTGATTATCAATTTTATGGCATTGTATCTCGTGATCATATCATCATTTTATGTAAAAATTCATGAATCTAGATGGAACTTTCATCTATCGTTTATTACATCCGATGGCTTCCCAAGGTTCCTATAAGCCCTTCATTTCTCAAGCCAATAAAATTGGATCTTCTCGGTAGATAAACCCATTTTACATAAAGAACCAAACACTCTCCCAATGGTAGACCCATGTAGGTGTCAACTTAAACAGTGGGGCAAGGCTACCCATTTGTCATGAAAGTCATGACGTTTGGACTTTTCCTAAGGGTTTTAAACCATTGGATAGGACTATAATTTTGGCAATATCCTCACTATATTAGGACTCTTTATTCAACCCAAGATGGGGTTTGCAAAAAAAAAAAAAAAGGGAATAAAAGAAACCTCAAAAGGAAAAGCAACCCAAGAAACCTCAATGAGAAATCCATAATACCTTAGTGGGGATAGGCGACCTGATGCAACCCTAAAGCATTGCCCTCATTGGCCTTTCATAGAAAAATTCAGTGGTTCATGTAGACAAGTGTCATACCCATTCTACCCTCCATAAGGAAAGGAACCCTTCTTGCTATCCAATGAATCATACTTGGAGGAGTTGAACAAACCATCATCTGTTGGGCTCCATAGCATTGCCTTTCAACATAATTCTATCTTCAAATCCTTTTGTCATGTTAGGGAGAGAGCAAATTCTCATGGCCTGGTTACGGATGTAGCCAAATTCATCAAATCATCAGTTCCCTCATTTTTTAAGATTCAAGAAGGGTTTATCTATGAAGTCACTTTCTGCAATCAATTTGTCAATCTTCCCTTGGCCTTGGAAGCATGGTCAAATTCTTGAAGCAATCCAGGTTCAACCTAGTTCCAACTCTATTAGATTGCCCGTTTCCTTCTATCTTGCCCCTAGCACACTATAGTAGCGGTCTGTCACAACATGCAGACACTGGGGCATAGATATACCCTATGTAGAGGAATTGAACTTGATCATGAGCATTACATCTAGGATCCATTGTCTAGTCTGAAGTCACTGACTTTCCTAGTCAATAAATGTAAGTCTGTCTAAGTTGGTTTTGCTAATTTCTCAATTCTCCCAATCCTGTTGATGAAGAAAATCCAATTTGGTCGCTCACCTGTTAGGATTTGGTCACCAAATTCTCTAAAGGAAACTTCGAATCCTTTGCTCCTCATGCCTACTTTGGGGCCATGGTTCATTCATCTTTCAAAATTGGCACAACAATGTTGCAAAGCCTTGAGCTTTTCATGAGCCTAGATCAAGGGCCAAACCCATGTCACATTTCATCGCTGCTTGCCTGTTCTACCAATTTGTTCTACCATAGTGCACAGTCAAAGAACTTAGTTGACCAGATGCCCCTCGACAGTTTAACACCAAGGTTAATCAATAAAATCACTTTGGTTAGAGACTGTCAAGCTCCCCTCATTCTTGTCCAAAATCTTCGCTAGAGTTTCTTTTAATCCAAAATCCGACAACACCAATGTTGGCTAAAGAAAATCATCACTTTCAAATTACATGGAACCCTTCCAAGGGAGCAACCAAGTCATCGCTACCGTGCTGAAATTGAGTCAAACTTGCAGTACCAGGTCATAAATGGCAAATTTTAAATCTAGGTATCATTCCAGCAAAGTCCATGACACCATTTCCATTAATGCCATGTTTTATGCCTTCACCAATAAAGTAGGGGCAAAAACATTGGAAAACTGCCAAGGAATTCACCATCATTTCAAATATGTTCAGGACTCTATAGGTTCAAAGTTAAGAGACTTCCAAGATGGATCAGATTCCAACCCTAAAGGTTCAAAGTCAACAAAGACTTCCTGTATGGGTCACTTTCGAGCATCCTAAAGGTTCATAGCAACAAAGCTACTTAAGAGGATATTCTAGTTCCCTTTCTCGAAGGTTCATAGCCATAGAGCTTCCAAGAAGGATATTCCAATTTTCAATCCCGAAGGTCCAAAGCTGGTAGGAACATCATAGATGAGTCATTCAGTATCACCCTGTAAGTGACCTTCTAAGTTCTTACTCATTTCAGAATCAATAGAAAATTCCTTACCCTAAAAATGACCTTTTGAGTTCTTGCTCATTTCATAATCAAATGCAGAGCCCTAGCTCATCCAAAGATCAAATCAATCTCAGCCTATTAGTGAATCAAATGCAGAGCCCTAGCTCATCCAAAGATCAAATCAATCTCAGCCTATTAGTGAATCAAATGTAGAGCCCTAGCTCATCCAAAGTTCAAATCAATCTCAGCCTATTAGTGAATCAAATGTAGAGCCCTAGCTCATCCAAAGATCAAATCAATCTCAGCCTATTAGTGAATCAAATGCAGAGCCCTAGCTCATTCAAAGATCAAATCAATCTCAACCTATAAGTGAGTCAAATGCAGAGCTCTAGCTCATTTAAAGATCAAATTAATCTCAACCTATTAGTGAATCAAATGTAGAGCACTAGCTCATTCAAAAGATCATTCCCAGAATCTCAATCAAAAGAAAATAATTCCTCCATCCAGAAAAATCAAAGCCGAGCCCAAGCTCATGCAGCCAGCCTTGTATTCACAGCCTAGCTTCATACAAGAAGAGGTTTATCAGCCTACAAATCAACCTTGTATTCACAGCCTAGCTTCGTACAAGAAGGGGTTTATCAGCTTACAAATTGATCAAGCTGGGTTCAAACCCGCGTGTACCTTGCATCATGAGTCCCACCTCAGCAAGAAGAGGTTCCCAGCTTACAAATGAGCCTTGTATTTACAGTCTAGCTTCATACAAGAAGATGTTTATCAGCCTACAAATAGATCAAGTCGGGTTCAAGCCCGCACATACCTTGCATCATGAGTTCCACCTCAGCAAGAAGAGGTTCCCAGCCTACAAATGAGCCTTGTATTCACAGCCTAGCTTCATACAATAAGAGGTTTATCAGCCTACAAATGGATCAAGTCAGGTTCAAGCCCACACATACCTTGCATCATGGGTCCCACCTCAGTAAGAAGAGGTTCCTAGCCTACAAATGAGTCTTGTATTCACAGTCTAGCTTCATACAAGAAGAACAATCATCAACTTTCCAAGAAGAGCAAACCTTCTTGCCAGTCGAACTACATTCTAGGCTTGATTTCTAGGACACCCTTAGAATACGTAGGCAGTTTAGGACGAATTACCCTAAGTGCAGCCCAATAAGCAATCTCACTCATATCCCAAAAATATGGTTTTTTTTTTTATCTTTAGCCTTCAATTGGTAACAATCTCGGCTAAAGAGGGGCATCTGTAAGCACCCCATTTTTTCCACCCTCAACATAAGTGAACCAATATGGTAGGTTTTTGGCTTTTAACCCAAGGGTCTGTGATTCTTTAATGAACCACATAGTAAGGTCATGGGCTATTACCTACTTGGACGTACAAGTTGTGAAATTATCTTCGAAATGAGATCGGAATCATCAAATTCTGACGTCAAACAAGGAAGATATCTTAGTTTGAAAGTGCAAGGGCATTTACGTAATTATCATATGATGCATGCATTATCATTCAAACTTCAAGACATCATATATTGGTCATCTGATATCAGAATCAGATGATTCAAAGGCCAATATTCCTTATTTTCAGTCCTCTTCAATGTAGACGTGAAAAATCCCGGGTAGAAGTCACCAGTGGGCCCCATGGAAGCTTTCATGTAAAATTATCGTTAGAACTTCAAAACTTCATATATTTGTCGTTCTACGTCGGATTCAGATGATTTCAAGGCCATTATTCTTCATTTGTGATGTCTACAAAGTGGATGTAAAAAAATCTCGGGTAGAAGTCTCCGAAGGGTCCCATGCAAAATTACACATGGAAATGGTCATTTAATCTTCGAAAATTCATATTTTGGTCATTCCATATCCAAATCAGGTGATTTTAGTTTCATTATGTTTCATTTTTAGTACTTTATAAAGTGGATGTAAAGGATTTTCAGCAGAAGTCTCCAAAGGATCCCATGCAGAATGGTCAGCCAAATTATCAATAATTGGCCTGCTTAAACTTTAGAAATTCATAAGTTGGCCATTTTATTCCTAAATGACGTGATTCAAGTTTTAATATTTCTCATTTTTAGCGTTCTACAAAGTGAACGCAGAAAATTTAGAATAAATGCTATCGAAAAATTCCATATGGAAGGGTGACAGAAATGGACTATGAAATGTCAACCTTGTTCCAAACCAGCTTAATCCAGCTTAGTCTAACTTAGCCCGGCCCAGCTTAGACCAATCTAGACCAAGTTATGTCAGCCCATATGCATGCATTTTATTTATATATGTATAATGTATAATATATTATTGTGTGTATAGATATATATATATATATATATATATATATATATATATATATATATATATATATATATATATTATAGGAAAGAGAGGCCGTGGAAAGAAAGGGGAAAGAGAGGCCGTGCAAAAGAGAGAGGGAGAAAGAAAAAAGGAAAGAGAGAGAAATAAAAGAAAAAGGAAAAGAAAAGAAGGAAAAGAAAAAAAACGTTTTCTAGAAAGAAAATGTGAAAGAGAGAGGAAAAAAAAAAGGAAGAAAAGAGGAAGGAAAGAAAAAAGGAAAAAAAAAAGAAAAAAAAAGGAAACGTTTTCTAAAAAGAAAACGTGAAAAAAAAGGGAGAAAAGAAGAATTAAAAAAAAAGAAAGAAGAAGAAAAGGAAGAAGAAGAAAGGAAGGAAGAAGAAAAGGAAAGAAAGAATTTTCTAGAAGAAGGAAAGAGAGAAGGGATTTTCTAGAAGAAGAAGGAGAAAAAGGAAAGAAAGGAAGGAGAAAAAAAGTGGGAAAGAGAGAAGAAAGGAAAGAAAAAAAATTGGAAAGAAAGGATTTTCTAGAAGAAAAAGAAGAAAAAGAAGGAAGAGAGAAGAAGGAAAGAAGAGGAGAGAGAGGAATGACGTTTCTACTGTAGAAACATGTAGAAAACATGGAGAAGAGAGAAGAGAGAAGAGAAAAGAGAAGGAAGAGAAGAAAGGAAAGAAGAAAAAGAGGAAAAAAAAAGATTTTCTAGAAAAAGAAGAAAATGAAAGAATGATCTTCTAGAAGAGGAGAGGAAAAGCATAAATAGGCCAAGAAAAAGAGAAAGGGGACTTCTTTTCCAAACCACAAGGAGAGAGAAAACATGGGTAAGAGAGAAAAATGTGAGACAGGGAGAAAGAAAGAGAGAAGAAAAAGAGAAAAGAAAAAAAAGAGAGAAGAAGAAGAGAAAAGAAAAAATAGAGAAGAAAAAAGAGAGAAAGAGAGGAGCAAAGGAGAGGAGAAGGAGGGTTCGCCTTCAAAGAGCCTGATACGATCTCCAATCATTCTACATTGACGGTTTCACTCCATTCGAACACAAGGTTAGTACCCTAAACAAATTTAGAGGTCTTTAAAATGCTCGAATGTTGATTGTGCTTGAAAAAGACTAATTTCCATGAAATCACGATCATGAATGCTTTATTGCATGCATATTAATGTTAGGATGCCTATATCTAGCATTTTTCATGAATGATAATTTGTCTAAGATATTCAATGATGAAGTTTTGAATGCTATATGATGATGTTTGATGTTTTTGATAAGTTTCATAAAGTGGTTTTCTAACCTGAAATTTCTAGATTTATAATTCAAACTTAGGACGTGCATTACATGTATTTTTTCTTAGATTTTAAAGCCCAAATTTTATGGGAGTCTCTTTGATATGTTATAAGACTACCCTAGAAATTTCGTTCCATTTAGAATTGAAAATGTATATCAAAAAATTCATCTTTGACATTGCTGTTTTACTTGGATATAATGCAATTCCTCTCTCAGAAAGTCCCTATACAAGGGTGTTATGGCCATAATTAGGAAATCCACTTCATATAAACTTTTTAGATATGAAAGTCTTATAAAAAATGACACTAGTTTCATAGTTTTTTAATTTTATATTGAATTGATATCGATTTTTAAGTACTTAGTGCTCTGATTTTGAATCTGTCAGGATGTACTGATTTGCATGATTGAAAAGAACAATTTTTCACAAAGAAAATATACTGTTTTTACTTGCTTTTCTTGATAAAATTTTAGATCAGACAGCTATCTACGTTGACATATGTCTTAATTTAATTTTCATTAAGTATAGGATTTTATTTGGAATTAATGGTGCAACTGGTCAAAAATCTAGAACAGAATTGACGAGTACACATGTCCAGTCTTATGGCATATCTTTGACCTATTTTTTCTCTTTGTTGGGATTCGACTCCTTGATTTGAAATATAACTTGTTGAGTCGTCTTTCTATGGAAAATAATTGAGCTTGATTTGAGTTAAAGAAGACCTACTTATGGTCGTTCTTGTATAATATGACTGAATCTAAAAACAGTTCATATTTTGTCCATTATCTGAAACCTTGTGTCACAATTTTGACAGTTTTGAGTCATTAATCTTTTCAAATGTCTTCATAAAAATTATAAATTTTTCAAAGAACATTGAACATATGTTTTTTTTTTTGATAATTTTATACTTTTCAAAAAAAGGTTTCATTGATGTCTCATTCATTGTAACATGCAATTGATTGTTTGAGTAAATTCTATCATATTTGGATAAATGTCTATATTTGGAGCATTCATATGTTTTATTTGGATTGTGCATACCATATTTGCCATATTCCATCTGTTGCTATATTTGATAAATAAATAGATTTTTATCATATTTAGCAAAATCAATTTAATTACAATTTTTAAGTCTTACTATGCTTAGAAAATAGCATATAAGATCTTACCTTTTTGAATGATACATGACATATTTTGCATTCTATGTTTGGTACTTACCATATTGATATATAGATGCATACATCAATTTCCTACATGTTAGGTCTTACCATGCTTAGAAAATAGCATATAAGATCTTTCCTTTTTTAGATAATTCATGCTATATTTGCATTCTATGTTTGGTACTTGCCATTTTGACATATAGATGCATATATTGATTTCTTACCATAATAGGTCTTACCATGCTTAGATTAACATACTAGATCTTGCCATATTAAGTTCTTACTTTATTTGCAATACATGCCATGTTAGGGAGATTTTCACAATCTTACTATATATTGTGATAGTTACCATAAATATCATACATGCCATGCTTAGATAGAATATTCTATTTTGGCAATAATTTAATTTATGCAACACCCTAGTCGAACTGCCATATCTGTACACCTAGCAAACATATTAGGCATGGGGACATGCATTTAGGCACCCATATTCTTAGAAATGGCATAATGAGAATAATAAAAAACCTTAATAAAGAAAAAGAATGCTTTGCCTCTTCCAAAATTAGAACTTAGGATGAAAAGGGTAATTCAGGACGATTCTGACCCTCAGTAAACCCTAAACCTAGAATAGGTTCTTAATCCTAAACCTAGAATAGGTTCTAAACCCTAAACATAGAACAAGTTCTCACATTCTAACTTAGAACAGGTTATGCCAGCTTTCGAACTACGCGAATTCTGATTCCTAGGGCAAACCTTAGGATACCTAATCTATTTGGGAGAAACCCAAATTTGGATCCTCACATTAGTCCACTCGGACTATCCATATTTCCACTTGGATATCCATCCATCATTCCCGAACTATACGGATTCTGATTCCTAGGGCAAACCCTAGGATACATAGGCCATTTGGGAGAATCCCAAATTCGGATCCAAACCTTTGTCCACTCGGACAATTCATAGATCCACTAAGATATTCACCCATATTTTAACCCAAATAGGGTTATCCAGCCCGAACCACACGGATTCTGATTCCTAGGTCAATCCCTAGAATACATAGGCCATTTGGGAGAAACCCAAATTTGGATCCACACCTTAGTCCACTCGGAATATCCATAGATCCACTAGGATATCCATCCCCAATCCGATCCAGAACCCAAACTACGTGGATTCTGATTCCTAGGTCAAACCCTAGGATACGTAGGCCATTTGGGAGAAATCTAAATTTGGATCCACACCTCAGTCTACTCGAACTATCCATAGATCCACTAGGATATTCATCCATATTTCGACCCAAACTGGGTTATCCACATTCCAACCCAGAATAGGTTATCTATATTTTGACCCAGATATGGGTTATCCATTCTTAGATCCACTAGGACTATTTATCAGTTCACATGGACTATCTAGTTCCTAACCCATAGGGATTCTTAGCCTTTCAAGCATAAACTTCAACTTGAACAATGAATTTAATCAAGTACAAGCATAAATCACGACCATAAACTTTAATTACACCTGAACTATGATGGTGAGCCTGATTTTTGGAATAATTCCATGATACGTAGGCAATCTGATGGATTCAGATTTGGTTCAATGATATCAAACCACTTGGTTTGGTTCGGTTTAATAGATAGAGTCTAGCATAGGAAAGGTATAGGAGACCGATTTCGATCAGACAACTTGGGTGGCCCCTTCCCATAATCGTAACCTGACGCTTATCCAATCTCTGATGGACCAGAAATCCAATCTAAGGGTCATGAGTCAATTGAAGTTTTACCTTAGGCTGAGATTTCACATTTCTAAGGTCCTAGACGTTAATCTAGGTGGCGACTTCCAAAAAAGATTATGATCTTTGTCCTCACATGGGGTTTATCCTCAGGTCATCCTATGACCATCATTAGTAATTTCTTATCAACCCTAATCATCAAATTCACTCCTCATGGTTCTCTTTGGGATTTTCTCAAGGAAATCACATAGATCATAATAGGTTGATATGGCCTATCCTCCATAGAAGTCTTATTCCTTAAAGTTTACATCTCTAGAGATTCGTTTCATACCTTTGCCTGTGATAGAGAGTCAATCCCTTCTCAGCAAACTTTTCTCCTTAGCTTTTTCTTCTTCTCCTTCTCTTCCTTCTCTTCCTTCTCTTTCTCTAGGGTTTACTAATGTTCTAAAAGAGTGAAAAAGGGCTGAGGGACATCCTTTATATAGAGAAAAACTCTCCATATAAAGTCCTCTTTCAATTAGGAAAGCAACCCCTGATTTTAGGAAAGTTTTCAAAACTCAGAGTCTGATCTGGGTTCTCACGGTCGATCATACGGTCACATAAACCGTCAACCGTAAGGTCAAAATCATTGACCGTGGGATTCTGGATTTGAGATTTTTGGTTCCCTTCCTTATGGTCGACCATACCTACCCAGGCATGAGACCTTAGGTATGTTTTTAGTGTTTTTAACTCGATTCTCATACTTGGTTTGTGATCTATCTTCACACGCTCGGTCCACTTGGTCCAGAAATGATGGAAAGACCTGACACGACACAGTTAGACCAAGTTAGTGTAGTACGGGTCTTACAGAAGACAATTTCTACAAGCTCTAGATCATGGGTAGGATAATTCTTCTCATGCACTTTTAGCTGTCTTGAGGCATAAGCCACAGCCTTTTCGTCTTGCATGAGTATGGAACCTAACCCATATTTTGAAGCATCCGTATAGATAGAGAACAGAGCCTTCTCAAATGAAATGGTCAGAACTAGAGCGGAGACCAGCTTATCTTTGAGAGTTTGAAAGTTTTCCTTATATTTGTCTGACCAAACAAATTTTATACCCGTCTTTGTCAACCCAGTCAATGGTATGGCTATATGAGAGAAGCCCTCCATAAAGCACCAGTAATAGTTGGCCAATCCAAGAAACTTTTGACCTCTATAACTGATGTGGGTGTACACAAGTCCATTACTGCACTGACCTTACCAGGGTCTACTGCTAAACCTTCAACTGATATAATATGCCCCAAGAATGCTACTTGCTTGAGCCAAAACTCGTATTTCTTGAACTTGGCATACAATCTCTCTTGTCTTAGCTTTTGAAGTGCTAATCGAAAGTACAGCATGGGCGGTATCATCGAGTGAGTAGATAAGTATGTCATCTATGAAGACGATGAAAAACTTATCTAAGAACTCATGGAATATCTGATTCATCAGCTCCATGAATGATGTTGGGACATTCATTAATCCAAATGACATCACCAAAAATTCAAAATGGCCATATCTTGTCTTGAAGGCTGTCTTGACTCACCTTGATCTTCAACTGGTGATAACCAGACCGTAGGTCTATCTTTGAAAATACACTTGCCCCTTGAAGTTGATTGAACAAGTCGTCAATTCGAGGCAATGGATACCGGTTCTTGATCGTAAGCTTGTTCATTCATTAGATGTAGGTGACCCATGCAACCGAAAGAGCATGAGGTGGTGGTCTCGAGTTGGCACCTACAGTTATCATACTTGACCGTAGTTGTTGTTATGACTGTTTACTGACAAACACTTGGTTCACATTCTCTTGCAAGATGGGAAGACCAAATTGTCATCGGAGGGCAAGCCAAAATGGCCTGACGTCCACTCCAATGGTCAAGTTAGTAATGAAACTAATAGTATGGAGCTTGGAGAGGACAAGATCCTTGGTCATGGGGGAAGGACATGATTTAAGGATGAATCTATGAGAAAGTATATGAGTGTACTTAGCTGGTATATCTTTTTGTGAATGATCGTTGAGTGGCTTTTATAGACGTGGGAAAATCTCAGATAATCTTTGGAGAAGGTGTGGGAACAACCACCTAACCGCCAGGAGCACCTCCGAGAATCATGCGTGATTGTAAGATGATGAACCAATGGTCAAGATGTCTTAAGTCGTCCGTGCTAACCACTAAAAAGGGATCCCATGGAATTTGCTGTCGTGATGATCTAGAAGTTCTCCCGTACATGTATTAGTTGAGAAGTAGGACAAGACACTAGTTGAAACACTTAGCCACCAAGTCGCCAAATAATAACGCGACTTGGTGTTCCATACTAACTCATGGAGGGTTCCAACCCGCGGGAAGGGACAATCTCCAAGCCGGTGAGTTGAGGGTCATACCCACCAAGACATGTGTTGCCTTCCCATGTCGTCAGGCCTAGGGACACGTGTCACCCAATGATTGGTGGACGAAATATGGTATCAATAGTTGCCCCTTGTTCCAATGAACTGAGCGAGTATGATGGGACAACCTTCATAAAAGACAATTTTCATCCCTTGTAATAAAGGTAACCATAGGAAGACTCGCAAGAAGCAGCCATGACACACGAAGATAATAGCAAACAATATCTTAATCAACTCGTCACAATCCATGCGACTACTGGCGTCTCATAAAGAAGAAACCGCCCCCTAATGAGAAAGTGGAGCAGATTTTTGATAATCCTGCTAGTGCCGCTAACATGACTCCTCGACGTAATGAGTGCCAATGGGGGTATTTAAATCAAGCGACTAATCATTTGCCACACGTCCCTGCATCGGTTGAGAGTAACCCGTGCCATAACTCCAATGCACCACGAGTCAGCTCCACTACTTCCATCATTTAATACTGTGTAAGGCTCGAGGCACCACGTCCCATTAGAAGAGACGTCGAAATATCTGGTCATGATGACCCTTGAGTAGTTTCTTCAAGACGTTACTCCTTTGGTCATGAATGCTTATAAAAGGATGGTCACCTCTTCAGTTAATCTTTTTTCGAAGTTTTTTCCTTTTCAGAAAGTTGAGCTTAGTTTTCTTCTTTTACAACTCTTTTTACCGTAGCAAGCTCATGATCATGATAGAAGCATTCCAGAGGATTCTTTCTTTGTTAACTTCTGAACAATAAGTACTTATCCCAATACTCGTAGAAACTGCTTCTAAATTCCTTTTTCTTTTCGATTTTGACTTTAGTTTAGGGATTGAATGCCCCAAGCCTGATTGCCATGGGAAAACTTCTGGTAGTAACCCAGACCCCAGAAGTGATTGTTTCTGCCCTTTTTTACAGAAGCAAAGCATATCCCCACGTAGCTCCTATGGAGCAGAGTCTAAGTAGATCCGAAACAGCCCCGCCTATTTTCAAAGCGGCAATGGGTACGAGCGAGCTTGAGGCAAATGACCTCGACTTCAAAAAAGTCCTAACCAACCTGTCGGAGCGGTACATATGCCGCATACTTGGTGAGGGCGAGGTGGCTTGTAAAGCCAACGCTTCGGAGATGTGCATTTACTTAGCTTTTTTGACTCCGGGTTCAAGATCCCCGTCCCTAGGGAAGCCATGTAGATCTTGAAGTTTTATGGGCTGGCCACAACACAACTTCACACAAACATATGGACCTGCATACTTGCTTGCATAGTAATGCTTAGGCATCTGAATAGGCTAGCAACAGTTGACTTGTTCATGCACCTATTCATCCTGAGTAAGGACGACTCCAAGGGTGCCATGATCACGGGATGGTACTTCTTAAAGGTGTGCTCGGGAGAGCCGAAAGTGGTGGTGGTAAGAAACAAAGTCCACCATTGGACGAAAAAGTTCTTCTTTATTGGCTGACATGACAAGAGGCCCATGCCACTCCCAAACATATGGGGATTCTCGGAAGTCACACCAAAGAATATTACTCCAAGGTTGAGCGATTACGACGAGGAAAGTTACAGAATGATTAGAACGTGTGACCCTATCCTGCACACTGATCTAGTGCGGGCGAAGGTAGATTGCCCCTGCAACTTTGGGAACGGGGATGACCAATACGTCTTCAATGAACCCACATAAGTCGCAGGTATGTTTAAAACCAAATCGCTTACCATGCTTACTTTTTTGGTCACTAATTTTCCTATTTTCTGGTATTTCAGTGGGTCGAGAGAGATTAAACACTGATGCGAGGGCCCAAATGCTCGTGGGTCAATGGCCTAAAAAGAGGTCAGCCAGTGGTATGAACAAGGGGGCTGCCAAGAAGTCAAGGGTAACGAAGACCACCGCCACCAGATCTACCCCACCCAGGCGGAGAGACGGGTCTTCGCCAGGAACACAAGCAGGTTTCAAGTCGCCCCTTCCTCCTGCGATTCCTGAGCGGGTTGTTCGCGCAGAAGATGTTGCCTAAGAGGGATTTGAGGATATTCTAGAGATCCCTCCCCTAGACTTACCTCAGCAGAGGGAAACAACTATTCCCCCCTGAAGTCCCTTTAACAGGAGTAGGGAACCACTTCGACGGATGTACAAGAGGAGATTCTAGCTCCTTCTTGACAGCCATCTCAGTCGCCACCTGATCTGCTACCATACAAGGGACAGGAAGAGAGATACAAAGCCATTCCGGTCCCTCTGTAGAGATAAATTATGGAGTCATCACCCTCTCTTCGATCACCATCAGTGAGGCCCTCAGTCATCCCCTTAAGACAGGGGCACCGTGGTGACCTGCTGGCTCGGCTATGAGAACGAGAGCTTAGCCCTAGCGACATCCACGTCCCCCATTGGAATGTTAAGAGGGGAGCTAATACGCTGAAGCCTTTAGTGGCTCATCAATTGGTGGAGGTAATCTACGTCCCCACCATTGTCGAATACTACAGAGGTCTAGAGACGCTAGAGATCTACTGTGTGTTGGAGACAGATATTGTCCGGGTAAGCATCGATGGTGATATTAGGTTCTTCCTTCTTTTCCCTCTTTTTTCCTTTTTTTTGTTACTATTTTAACACCTTGAGTGTTGTTAAATAGAAGGCCCATGTGGTGATGGAACTTAAGAGGTGCGAGGAGCACTGGGCGGCTAAAGTCTGTTGAATGGGGATTGAGAGGGGTGAGGCCCTTGAAAGTGCTCGGACGGTCGAGCAAACTAAAGATGGCGCCATTGAAGCAAGGCGCATTTTTCTGAGATGGTGGACTCGCTGACAAAAGAGAGAGATGATCTCAAAAAGGATTTGACGCGATCTCAGGAAGGTGTTATGCTTGCTGCGTCGAAGAAGGAACGCCTTGAAGAGGTCCTTAAAGGGGAAAGGCTGAGGGGGGACAACTTAGAGCAGGCCTTGGCCGTAGAGAAAACTAGAGTTGTCGAGTTTGACTCCTAACTGCAAGCTTTAAGGGCTAATGCCAACGAGTTGGAGTTCCAGCTTGAAGCGAAGAAGAAGAAGAGGGAAGAAAGTCTGGCCAGATGTCCACCAGGCACCGTGCTCAATTAGAGGAGGCTAAAGCTGATATTCCTATTAGGGTCGAGGCTGCCCTAAGTGAGTACAAGAAGTCTTCGGATTTGGAGGCTTACATCATGCAGCACCTGGACATGGCCGACTTCCGTCTTTAGTTCGGTGCCATGCACTTTTTTGATGGCGTGAAGGACTTGTAGACTTACTTGTGAGAGAAGCTATAGATTAAGGTTGACTACTGAGGATATTCCCTTCTGCTGGACAAGTCTGATAAAGATGAAGAAGATGAGGAGGGTTCTTCAGAGGAAGGCGAGGGTGAGGATGACATGGAAGACAAAGTCGAGCAGGGCGATGATGGAGCAGAAGATGACGCAGAGAACGCTCCACGCAAAGGCCGGGGGTGCGAGGATGAGCCTGTCGAGGGGACTGATACTTGACTAGTCGCCAGACAAGGCCAGCTAGACCTGGCTCTCGAAGTGGAGCCCATCATCTCCATTTTGTCGGGGAATCTTGTTCTTTCCTTAGCCTTGTCAGAATTGGAATCGCGGTCATCAAACCATTCAGGTGGAGCTACATGACTTTTGAAGCTTCTTACTTCAATTTTTTTCTTTTTGTGTGACTTGATGTAATCTGTGCTTCTACTTGTTGTAAGAAAGACTTGACATTAATAAAGCTTACTTTTTATCATCAGTATCGTGTTGCTTTTTGTGTTGCGACTTAATTGTGTATTTATCTTGTCGGCTTAGGTGTATGATAAGAAGAGACTACCCTTGATCGAGCAGCTGTGTGTTGGTAGGCCTGTTCCGAGAGAGATCCTGGAGACCTGCCTTCGCAATGCGTTAGTGGAGCGAAACAGACTTGTTGCCCGCGTTGCATTTTTAAAAAATGCGCTTAACTTGGTCCGTATTTTGGGTGGTTACTTTAGTGATGCATATGACAGGGTGACCAGTGTCTTGACTGAGCATTTCAAGAAGAAAGAAGAGTCATGGTGGACCACTATACGCATGTTGTGCACCAGGGTAGCCAAGGTGGAAGGCCAACATCGGGGAATTTTCAATCAACACATGGAGGGTTGTAGAGAGCTCGCTTAGTTATGGGGTGAAGTCGTCAAGTGGTGGGCAGAGAGTGCCACGGATTGGCATCTTTGGATTACTTCTTAGGAGCTTACTGATCGACTGGCGGAGAAGCTTACCATAGCCGAAGAGTGAATGTGCCAGAATGTGCCAGTTGATGGGCAGCAGTAGGAACAAAGGGATATATTATCGGACGTGTACCCCTGACTTTGATAAGATGTACAGTGTCATGTCGCAACAAAGCACAGAGGCATAATATCAAGCTGTGTTGGATGTGAAGAAGCTAGTTGAGGATGTCACGAGTCTAAAGTTATTGCATAGGGAGGTGAGCGAGGGATCATCCAAGACGTCGAGGAGAGATGGTTAGGGTGTATGTTAGTTTGATTTTGCAACCCTATAAATATTTTTGTAAAATGTCTTTATTTTTTATAGAGGTATTTAAAATGGTTGATGTCTGGTTGTCCCTCTTGCCCCATAGTTCTTAGCAGTTGATGGTCTATCTACTATTGAGAAGTGGAAATAGTTCAATGTGAATGATGGGAAGATATCATTGAATGTGAGCATCCGAGTTCTTTGGTTTTATGCCTAAAGCATTAGCTTGGCGTTTTTGTCTTGCTCTTCGTGAGTTCACAAGTGATTACATAGTGCGTGTAATTGGATCTATTTGGTAATGCTCCTAGGCAAAGCGAGTTAGACTCCATTGCCCGGGAAGCTGTATGCGACTTGACCCCTCGTCGTTTAGGCGAAACAACTGTGGTTATGCTATGGCTCAGGCTGTCTACAGTTTGGATTACACTCGGCTTATGCCGACTTGTTACATTAGATCCAGTTAGGCCAGAAAAGGTAATGCAAAGACAATTCATTAACATGAGTAGGGTCAAATACATCATTGGTAAAATTTTTGTAAATTCTTAGAGTGCCATGGCTTCTCGATGTATTTCTTTTTTAATGTCTCGAGGTAATAGGTGCCAGGCCTCGTCACACGGATTATTCTGTATGGTCCCTCCCATGTTGACATTAACTTGCCTCGTTGCTTGGGTAGTGAGACTGCAGTGCAACAGAGCACTAAGTCGCCGACCTTGAAGTTCTGAACTCGAACGCGTGAGTTGTAATATCTAGCCACCCTTTGCTGATAGGCCAATATTCTAAGTCGTACCCTGTCATGGGTTTCTTCGAGTAGACCCAGGTTAACCCGCCGGCCTAGATCGTTTTTTAACTCATCATAGTTGGAAATTCGAATAATAGGGTTAGTAGCTTCGACTGGTATAATTGCCTCTACCCTGTACACGAGCATAAAGGGTGTCTCACCAGTTGGAGTCCTGCTCGTGGTCCTGTAAGACCATAGTACACTTGGCAGCTCATCGGCCCGTTTGCCTTTGGTTGGGCCAAGTCATTGAGCGATTCCTCAGGATATGGTCTTATTTGTTGCTTCAACTTGGCCTATGGCTTCTAGATGGTAGACTACTATAAAGCACTGTTGGATGTTAAAGCCCTTAAGGAATGCCTTGGGTTGTTGGCTATCAAACTGTGGTCCGTTGTCCATCACAATGACCTGGGAGATTCCATATCTATATATGATATTGTTTATGGTGAAGGCTTCGACCTTGTCTGCGTCAATTTTGACGATGGCTTCTGCTTCTACCTATTTTGAAAAATAGTCTACTACTACTATTAAGAATTTCTAGGACAACATGCCTTCAGGCATAAGGCCGACTATGTCTATCCCCTACATTGCAAAAGGGAGGGGACTGGCGATGGGTTATAGCTTGTTTGCTGGTAAGTATGTCACACCCCGATTCCGCACACTTCAGAATGGTGTGATGAACCGCTAAATAAACAACGGCTCAACCAGGATCTCTAATAGGCTATCCCCGCGTTATCCAAACTTTACACGCATCCACAATCATAATCAGAGTAATACACAATAGCGGAAAATTTATAAATAGTATGAACTGAGAACTAAGTTGATAACCATAAATAATAGCAAATTATTCTGTGATTAACCGAGACATAAATAGTTAAATACCAAATACATGTCTTATAAATCCAATAAAGAAATTACAAAAAAATATCTAATCGAATACACACGAGTTGCACTCGCAAGAGGAGTCGTGTGTATCGTCTTCAGCTCCAACATCCATAGCTGCAACGTTTCCATATGCCGACGCATTCATATAATCTTCCATTGTATAACCTGCATCATCAACTAAAAATATTCGACGTCGAGGGGTGAGCACACAACACGGCTCAGTGAGTAGCCAAAATAATGCAACATTTCATATGCATGCAAAAAAATCAATTCATATCTTTGGTCTTGGTTTATAGTTTGCAATGTGCAATAGAAAGGTTGGGTGATCAAAGGTTAACGTTTATTGATACCGCCTCTATACACAGGGTGTGGAAGCCCGCCCGAAGGTTAACGTTTATCGTCGTCCCCATCCACCCTACCATAACATTATACAACAAAGGTTAACGTTTATTGCTATATAATGCTATACCAACACGTAAGCCCCTGTTAGCGAGGGCTTGGAAACTGGGCTCGCTGCTAACCAATCCTAATGCCAAACAATGTATCCAAGGCCTCACCCCAGCATCCCTCAGAATGCCCATAGAGATAGAGCTAAGGCCCCCCGGTAGAGTCAGAGACTACAAGGACCGAGACCACCTCCCCTGATACTCTACAACATAATAGTTCCGCTAAGGTAATGGCGATACGACGATGTCAATGCACAAGACTTGAGTTAGAGATAGAGCTAAAGTGCTGAGACCCGCCAAAGGTTAACGTTTATTGACGTTCTCATCACACCTCCCCTGATACTCTCTCGCATCAAGCACACCAACCACACACATACAAGCACATGCCTATTCCTATCATCATCATCATCATCATGTTATAAACAGTAAAGTAAATATGCATGAACAAGTAATAGAAATATTGGATGGCATGCTGTATGCACATTACAATCATATTCGCATAGAATCAAACATAGCATAGGACTCAAGAAATAGAAAACAGTTTATTATTAACCGATTAGTTTGGGGTTAAGGTTCCTCACCTTAGCTTGCTAATAGATATTTTCCAAGCTTTCGATTCACTGTTATAACGGTATTATATTGCTAGCAAACCTAAAAAAGTCGATAGAATTTAATTAGAATTAATTCAGAATTTAAAAACCATTCTGTCAACTGAGGGTCAATGCTAGGGTCGATGGGTCTACCGACCCTCCCAGCATTCTGAACTTCCCGAATGCTGACGGTCGATGGTCAGAAACACCTAGGGTCGGATGGTCTATCGACCCTCGGTGCGACCCTCGGTGCACTCTGGTCCAATTTCCACTTTTAATCCATTCTTCGTGTTTGGGGTCCTATGGCTTGCTTCCTACACTCACTCAACATTCATTCCATGGTCTAGAACCATGTATGATTCATCTAGATAGCTTTCGTGCATCCTCCCATGGTTTTCCATGAAAACCTAACCATGGACGGATGGTTTGGGTTTCTCCGAAATCCTACACTCAATCATATCTAACCTAAGGTCTGTAGAAACTCATGGAATTAGTATCCATACCTGAGAAGATTACTTTCCTCTGCAATTTCTTCTCCTTTTTGCTAAGCCTTCTTCCTAGCCTCCTTTCTTCCTCTTTTCCTTCTTCTCTCTTTCTCTCAATTCAATTAGGGTTGTGAAAGGAGTGAATGTGGCTTAGGGACGTCCTTTAAATAGACTAGGAATGTGCTATAATAATCCCATTGAGATTTGGAAAGAATCCCAACCGAAAATTAGGAAATTTCCTAATTTCAGTTTTCGTCAGAAACCGAGGGTCGATGGGAGGGTCGATGATCCCGTCGACCCTAGGGTCTTAAGCTGTCCGACCCTCCCCTCAAAACCGAGGGTCGATCTTTCGGTTTTGGGAGGTCCGACCCGCTTTAGCCGGGTGTGCGACCCTCCCCTAGAATTAAGTGTTTTTGGGTCGATTTCATACCTGGGATCTCGATCTCCTTCATGCCCTTGGTCCATTTGACTCGACCATGATGGGTAGACCTGGTTCAAGGTGGTAAGACCGGGTTAGATTGACACGGGTCTTACAACTCCCCCCAACTTATAAAAATTTCGTCCTTGAAATTGTACGTACCTTCTGAGTCAAACAAGTCAGGGTATTGCTTCCTCATAGCATTTTCTTCTTCCCATGTAATCTCTTCCATGTCTCTACTTTTCCACGTGACCTTAACATAGTAGATATCTCTGTTGCGTAGACGTTGAACTTTTCGACTAGTGATTTCCATTGGTATTACTTCAAATGTCAAATCATCAGTCAGTTCCGGCAAATCTACTGTCAACACATGTGTTGGGCCTTTGACGTACTTTCAATAAGGATATGTGAAATACGTCATGCACACTTGACATAGATGGTGGTAATGCTAACCGATAAGCTACTTTTCCACGCTTAGCCAGAATCTCATATGGTCCGACATATCTTGGACTTAGTTTTCCTTTCTGTCCGAACCTCTTCAATCCTCGCATAGGCGATACTTTCAAGAATACTTTTTCGCCTACGGCGAACTCTAGATCTCTTCGTCGAGTATCTGCGTATTGCTTCTGACGGTTCCGAGCTACTCTTACTCTTTCCTTGATGATGTCGACCACTCGACAAGTCTCTTCAACAAATTCTGGTCCAACGATACTACGTTCTCCAACTTCATTCCAAAACAAGGGAGTTCGACACTTCCTACCATACAAGTGCTTCATAAGGTGACATCCGTATAGTAGCCCGATAGCCGTTATTGTAAGCGAACTCGATCAATGGTAACTTCCGTCCCATGATCCCTTGAAATCAATCACACATGCTCGTAGCATATCTTCTAAGATCTGAATTGTACGCTCCGACCGTCCGTCGCCAGGTGGAATGCGATCTTGAACTTCAATGTTGTACCCATAGCCTTTTGCGTTCCTTCCCAAAATCGGGAAGTAAATCGTGGGTCTCTATCGGACACAATGCTTTCCGGAACACCGTGTAGCCGAACAATATTATCCACATACAGCTTTGCTAACCTTTCCAGTGTATACCGGGGTCGTTATCGGTATGAAGCGAGCTGTCTTAGTCAGACGGTCTACAATCACCCAAACTGCGTCAACTACTCGAGGAGTCAATGGTAATCCTGTGACGAAGTCCATCGTGATGCAGTCCCATTTCCAAGCTGGTTCCGATAATGGTTGTAACAGTCCTGGGGTCTTTGTCGTTCCGCCTTTACCTTCGACAATTTAGGCATTGAGACACGAACTTGGCTACATCCGCCTTCATTCCCCTCCACCAATACAGTTTCTTTAGATCATGATACATTTTTGTACTTCCAGGATGTACCGAGTAGATGGTGGTATGGGCTTCTTTCATGAGTCGGTGTCTAATGTCTACACTTTCTGTTTCGGGTACACATATTCTTCCTTTGTATTTCAGTACCTTCTCGTCATCCAAGGTGAACTCGGGGTTAGTCCTACCTTTCTCAATATCTTCTTGTATCGTTTCTCGAGATAAGGATCTGCTTTGATAGCTGTCTTCACTTCATCCACTATATCCGGTATAATCTTCAATGCTGCTAACATATTTGAAAACTGATGAATGAACCCTTGGTTGGTTGATCCATCCGGTGTATCTATCACATACTGCTCGTTGCCGTGATTAAACACCATTCCATTGGTATACATTGCTGCAGTCGTGCTGGTTTCTCCTTGAGATTTTATCATTGCTTTTCTCGCTCAATGCAACCGCTACCACGTTCGCTTTTCCCGGATGATACTGGATATCACAATCATAGTCTTTCAATAATTCCAGCCATCTTCTTTGTCTCATATTTAACTCCTTCCGATTAAATAGATAAGTAAGACTTTTATGGTCCGACTTAATCCCGAAACTTCTCTCCGTATAGGTAGTGTCTCCATATCTTGACAGCATGTACTACTGCCGCTAATTCCAAATCGTGAGTGGGGTAGTTCTTCTCATGTACCTTCAACTGTCTCGATGCATACGCAACTACTTGTTCTCCTTGCATAAGCACACATCCTAATCCCAATCCCGATGCATCAGTGTATAAAGTAAATGTCTGTCCCTGGAACGGGAATGGTTAAAATTGGAGCGGATATCAATCTGGTCTTCAGTGTTTGAAAGCTCTTTTCACACTAATCCGTCCATACAAACTTTTCTCCTTTCTTGGTCAAACTGGTGAGAGGTATGGCAATCCGAGAATAGTCTTCTACGAATCTTCGATAATATCCAGCTAGACCCAGAAAACTTCTAATTTATGAGACGCTCTTTGGTGCTTCCCACTTCACAATAGCTTCGATTTTACTGGGGTCCACTTTGATTCCTTCCGCGGATACTACATGGCCTAAAAATGCGGCTTCGCTTAGCCAAAACTCACACTTAGAAAATTTGGCGTATAACTTCTCTTTCCTCAAACGCTGTAGGGCTGCGTTTAGGTTCTTGACATGGGTTTCCTTGTCCTTGGAGTATACCAATATGTCATCAATAAATACTATCACCGACGTGTCCAATATATCGTGGAAAACTTGATTCATAAGTTCCATGAACGTTGCCGGTGCATTAGTAAGTCCGAAAGACATCACTAAGAATTCATAATGTCCGTATCTTGTCCCGAAAGCTGTCTTGAATGTCACCTTCCTTAATTTTCAATTGATGATAGCCTCGATCGAAGATCGATCTTTGAAAATACCTTCGCTCCTTGTAACTGATCGAACAAGTCATCGATCCTGGGTAGTGGATATCGATTCTTAATTGTCAGCTTATTCAACTCTCTATAGTCGATACATAACCGAACGCTACCATCTTCCTTCTTTACGAACAACACCGGTGCTCCCCATGGAGATATACTTGGGTCTAATATAACCCTTATCCAGCAGTTCTTGTAGTTGCACTTTTAATTCCTTCTGTTCAGTAGGAGCCATTCTATACGGTGCTTTTGATACTGGTGCGGCTCCAGGTATAAGATCTATTACAAACTCCGTGGCTCGGTCGGGTGGTAATCCGGGTAGTTCCTCCGGAAATACATTGGGAAAGTCCCGCACTACATCAAAATCTTCCATTTGTGGCACGTCCTTGGTTAGGTTGACCACTGATACTAGATATCCGACCGCTCCTTTCTCAAGGCACTTCTTAGCCTTTAATGCAGGAAAGTATGAGCTTGCGTCTCCTGGGAAGTTTGGTTCCCGAGAAACTGAATTCTGCTCCTTCTTTATCTTTGAACGTTAGCTTCTTCTCGGCGCATAACAGATTTGCAGAATGCCGAGCTAACCAGTCCATTCCTAAGATGACATC
Organism: Protea cynaroides; assembly: GCA_028583415.1. Lineage (NCBI taxonomy): Eukaryota > Viridiplantae > Streptophyta > Magnoliopsida > Proteales > Proteaceae > Protea > Protea cynaroides. The sequence continues at coordinate 27,302,011 of CM053274.1, forward strand.
AAAGTCTGCCATCTCAAGTTGTATTAAAGTTGCATCCAAGGTTTTCTCTCCAATGAGAACTGGACATGGTCCATAACCTTTCTCTAATTCCACTTCTAATCCCATCGGTGACCGTACGAGTAATTTGTAGTCTAAGGTTTTGATGGGCAGATTGGTCTTCTTTCCAAACGACACAGATATAAATGAATGAGTAGCTCCTGAATCAAAGAGTACTCTGGCGGATACGCCATTGATAGGTACGATACCTGTGATCCATTTTTACTTAGTCTACATACTCAATCAGTGTAATTATAATCTTAAAGTTTCGGTCATACCTGTGACCACATCGGGCGATGCGGCTGCATCCTCGGATGTAACAGCATATACCCGTCCTTGATGTAACAACTTTTTGGGTTTTGGGCACTCTCTTGCCATATGGCCTGGTTGGTTGCAGTTATAGCACTTCGGGGCTTCAAATTTGGCTTTGGCTGAGGTTGAGCTGCGGGGATAGTCTTGGTTGCAGCATTAAAATTCTGAGGACGGAAAGGCTTATACGTCCTGTTGTTGCCTCCGTTATAGGAGTTTCCGGCTGGTCTCTTAATTCCTCTGCTCTGGGAGAAATAGCTCTCCTTTTGGCTCGATTCAATCACTCGAGCAATCTGAACAGCCGTTGTATATGTTCTTCTCTAATCCCGAGAACATGTTCCCGATACTTCCTCTCGGTCCCGCGACAAATCTACGGGTTTTTGTATCTTCTTCTTGCATGCTAGCCGGTGCGAAGAAAAATAGTTCTTCGTAACGTTGTTGATATGAGTCTACGGACATCCGCCCTTGGTACGGACTCGAAATTCCTTTTCCATTGAATCTCCGGCTTCTTGGGAAATACTTCTCGAAGAATGCTTCTTTATATATAGCCCATGTCAGTAGGGCGTGCTTGTTCAACAAGTATGTCTTTGTAGATTTCCACCAATGGTGTGCGTTGCCTTTGAGCATGAAGGTGGCGCATATTACTTTCTCTTCCTCGGTGATAGTCATCATGAGGAAGTTCCTTTCCATTTCGTCTACCTAGTGTGCTGGCCACAGTGGATCAAACGGTTTACCGTTGAACTCTCTCGGTTTCATTTTCAAAAATCTCTCTACTAGCCGGGAGTGATCCAGTTGATTTTGATATGCCCCAAACATAGGGGGTGGATACTGATAGTTCCCTTGGGCTGCTTCTGGGGCTTGCACAGGATGTTGCATTTGTTGTAGCTGTTGAGCCAGATTCATCACCACTGTTGTTAGCTCAGGTGGTGGTGGTGGCAAATTCGTAGGGTTTGCCGGCTCGGGATTACCCTGTGCATAATTGTTCTCTTGACTAGTCTCATCCACGGGTGGTGGTGGTGGGACTGTGCTTCGGGTCTGTTGGGTCACTCTACGTCCAGATATATTTTCTTTCTGAGATGGGTGGTGCCTGAAAATAATCAAAATCAGTGAGAAATCATTTATACCTCATGTAGACACGCTAACCGATATAAAATTTGAATCCTCAATTCATTCTGAAAAAAAATACTGTCTTTTCTATGTAGGGTCGATAGTGAGGGTCGATGGTATGTCCGACCCTTGGTATCCGACCACCGGAATGACTTGTTCTTCCCGAGAGCCGAGGGTCGATGCGAGGGTCGATGGGTGTCCGACCCTCAATCCGACCCTTGAATTTCTGTCAGATTCCCGAGAGTCGAGGGTCGATTGGAGGGTCGATCCGAGGGTCGATGGTGTCAGTCGATTTGTCCGACCCTCGGACTAAAAATCAGATTTTTAAGATCCAATTTTGGGTCATTTCTCACTATTCCCCCTCCGTTTCGACTCGTCTCTACTCTCCGAGTTGCTACAGTGCTACTTCGCTATTGTGGATCGTTCCTAGTCCGAATTTCGACATCCACATCACCCCTACAGGTATACTTTCCCAACTTTACCTGTTTTTAGGTTTTTATTTCTAGGTTTTTGCTCCTTTAACTTGTATTTTTCAAATTAAACTTTTTCCAACCGTAAAATTTCGATTTTTATTGGGGGCTTTTGTTATTGGGGTCTTGAGGAACGAAAGCCCTCAAATTTTTTTGAGTTTCATCGGTTGGTCATCGAGAAACTTAAATTTTTCTCTTTCTTATTTTTTTTTGCAGGTACTATGGCCGGTACTAAAGTGCCAAGATTGCGTGATCCTCTCCGTTTCCGTTCAAATGAGGCCGAGGCACAGTATGCCTACTATACAGGCAAGAAAGTGGAAGGGGGTCGTATGGTGAACCTGGCTGATCTAGCCTTGTTCAACGTCGAGAGAGCTTTTGGCGACATGGGGTGGCTCCCTGTCATCACATACGACGCGTGCACATGTCCAGACTTGGTGCACCAATTCTATTGTAATCTCCGGTGGTGGGGGATTACAATGATGTCGAGCGGGGTCGGGGATTTGCGCATCACTAGCTACGTCAAGGGGGTGCACATTTCTTTTGACTATCGGCAGCTGGCCGATCTGTTGGGCATTCCCTTCGATGGCCCTATGGTGTACTGTGCGCCGGGAGAGCCACGGTTTGTTGAGATGGAGATGAGAGCGAGAGATCGACAATCGGTTGCTCCGTCCCGATAGATGGCGAGATGAGAGCTTGCTACTTGCGTCCATCTCCACGAGTCTTCCGCAAGATTATCCAAAGATAATCTGATTCAGCAGAGTGGGCACTATGAGAGGGTGTCTCGGCTGACCCAGTTCTTGATCTACAGCATATGCACTCGACGGCCCGGTCCGCCTTCCTTACATCATCATGCGGACGATGATCGGTGCCACATTGTCCGGTCATAGGGGTAATCTACCCTATGGACGCATGATTACAAGTGCTACCGACCCGTTTGGGGGTGGATCTGGTTGATGAGAAGATCCGGGGAGAATACCTTCTCGTCGCCTCTAGATTGGGAGGCTATCTGCAAGATGGGGCTACGAGATGCGGAGGTTAGCGATGAGGAGAGGAACGCGATGGTGCGCCCTCACACTCGGGTCGAGGTGACTGATGCTGCGGCTGCTGCTAGGGCTCGGGGAGATCCGGTCGACGATGATGATCGTATGTATATGGATGTCGACGCGATACCCCCGCCATCACCCACACAAGCGGATGGAGTTGGTACTTCGGCTACGGCGGCTTCGGTACCCGAGGCCAGTCCTTCTCATGATGCTGGTCCTTCACGCCCACCTTCTGATATGATGGAGATGCTGCGCGAGATCAGAGAGACTCAGCACAGATCGGACCTGAGGATGGAGGATTTGCTAGATGCTCAGCGCATGAGAGTGGATGTTGGCTGCTCAGCACACCTCTGACGCGCGGATAGATGAGCTCATGGAGATCCAACGGCGACCGACAGGAGAGTAGCCGATCTCACGGCTAGTCTACGAGATGACCCGGACTCGGATAGCCTTGGTTGACTAGAGTCTATCCTGAGGACTACGACAGAGATCGTGAGGCACCGCCTCCTCCTTCGCCTCCAGCTTCCTGATTGTACTTTACTTTTCTTGTACTACAGAGTAACTGTCCGGGTTGTGGACGGTACTCTGCTTTAGTGATGTATATACGTTTTGTTTCTCTCACTCCTTGTATGTAACTGGTTTCCCCTTTAATAGATGCATTATTCTCTTTTTAATTCGATTTCAATCATCACTTGTGCTTACAGTGTGTTTGTATTAAAGCTTTTAATTTTTCCTATCTCAGTTCACAATGGTCTGGGATGTGTGTCAGTTCGGCGGGCAAGGCCTGAGACGCTCTGATACTAAGTTGTCACACCCCGATTCCGCACACTTCAGAATGGTGTGTTGAACCGCTAAATAAACAACGGCTCAACCAGGATCTCTAATAGGCTATCCCCGCGTTATCCAAACTTTATACACATCCACAATCATAATCAGAGTAATACACAATAGCGGAAAATTTATAAATAGTATGAACTGAGAACTAAGTTGATAACCATAAATAATAGCAAATTATTCTGTAATTAAGCGAGACATAAATAGTTAAATACCAAATACATGTCTTATAAATCCAATAAAGAAATTACAAAAAAATATCTAATCGAATACACACGAGTTGCACTCGCAAGAGGAGTCGTGTGTATCGTCTTCAGCTCCAACATCCATAGCTGCAACGTTTCCATATGCCGACGCATTCATATAATCTTCCACTGTATAACCTGCATCATTAACTAAAAATATTCGACGTTGAGGGGTGAGCACACAACACGGCTCAGTGAGTAGCCAAAACAATGCAACATTTCATATGCATGCAAAAAAATCAATTCATATCTTTGGTCTTGGTTTATAGTTTGCAATGTGCAATAGAAAGGTTGGGTGATCAAAGGTTAACGTTTATTGATACCGCCTCTATACACAGGGTGTGGAAGCCCGCCCGAAGGTTAACGTTTATCGTCGTCCCCATCCACCCTACCATAACATTATACAACAAAGGTTAACGTTTATTGCTATATAATGCTATACCAACACGTAAGCCCCTGTTAGCGAGGGCTTGGAACCGGGCTCGTTGCTAACCAATCCTAATGCCAAACAATGTATCCAAGGCCTCACCCCAAAGATCCCCTCAGAATGCCCATAGAGATAGAGCTAAGGCCCCCCGGTAGAGTCAGAGACTACAAGGACCGAGACCACCTCCCCTGATACTCTACAACATAATAGTTCCGCTAAGGTAATGGCGATACGACGATGTCAATGCACAAGACTTGAGTTAGAGATAGAGCTAAAGTGCTGAGACCCACCAAAGGTTAACGTTTATTGACGTTCTCATCACACCTCCCCTGATACTCTCTCGCATCAAGCACACCAACCACACACATACAAGCACATGCCTATTCCTATCATCATCATCATCATCATGTTATAAACAGTAAAGTAAATATGCATGAACAAGTAATAGAAATATTGGATGGCATGCTGTATGCACATTACAATCATATTCGCATAGAATCAAACATAGCATAGGACTCAAGAAATAGAAAATAGTTTATTATTAACCGATTAGTTTGGGGTTAAGGTTCCTCACCTTAGCTTGCTAATAGATATTTTCCAAGCTTTCGATTCACTGTTATAACGGTATTATATTGCTAGCAAACCTAACAAAGTCGATAGAATTTAGTTAGAATTAATTAAGAATTTAAAAACCATTCTGTCAACTGAGGGTCGATGCTAGGGTCGATGGGTCTACCGACCCTCCCAGCATTCTGAACTTCCCGAATGCTGACGGTCGATGGTCAGAAACACCTAGGGTCGGATGGTCTATCGACCCTCGGTGCGACCCTCGGTGCACTCTGGTCCAATTTCCACTTTTAATCCATTCTTCGTGTTTGGGGTCCTATGGCTTGCTTCCTACACTCACTCAACATTCATTCCATGGTCTAGAACCATGTATGATTCATCTAGATAGCTTTCGTGCATCCTCCCATGGTTTTCCATGAAAACCTAACCATGGACGGATGGTTTGGGTTTCTCCGAAATCCTACACTCAATCATATCTAACCTAAGGTCTGTAGAAACTCATGGAATTAGTATCCATACCTGAGAATATTACTTTCCTCTGCAATTTCTTCTCCTTTTTGCTAAGCCTTCTTCCTAGCCTCCTTTCTTCCTCTTTTCCTTCTTCTCTCTTTCTCTCAATTCAATTAGGGTTGTGAAAGGAGTGAATGTGGCTTAGGGACGTCCTTTAAATAGACTAGGAATGTGCTATAATAATCCCATTGAGATTTGGAAAGAATCCCAACAAAAAATTAGGAAATTTCCTAATTTCAGTTTTCATCAGAAACCGAGGGTCGATGGGAGGGTCGATGATCCCGTCGACCCTAGGGTCTTAAGCTGTCCGACCCTCCCTCAAAAACTGAGGGTCGATCTTTCTGGTTTTGGGAGGTCCGACCCTGCTTAGCTGGGTGTGCGACCCTCCCCTAGAATTAAGTGTTTTTGGGTCGATTTCATACCTGGGATCTCGATCTCCTTCATGCCCTTGGTCCATTTGACTCGACCATGATGGGTAAACCTGGTTCAAGGTGGTAAGACCGGGTTAGATTGACACGGGTCTTACAAAGTAGCTCACAGTAGCGTGCTTTTGGCAGGCCCCGCATTTGGCGATGAATTGAGTACAGTTGGTCATTATTGTCGACCAGTAGTAGCCTTGTCGTAGGAGTCATTGGCATGGCTTGGCCTCCAAGATGACTACCATAAATGTCAGCATGTACTTCCCACATCACTTCTTCTGCCTGTGTGGGTGTAAGGCATAGTAAAAATGGGAAAGTTAGAGACTTACGGTATAGCTTCCCATTGAGGATGGTGTATCCCTTAAACTTTTCTTGAACGTGCCCTCTCAAATCGATATTCTGTTAACTCACTAGTTTTGATGTAGGTCTTGATCGGGTCTATCCAAGTTATATCACTAGCGACTTGGTGGACTTCAGGGTCATCGGGTATGCTGGGTTTTTTCAATATGTCAATGTACACCGATGAGTCCAGCCCAGATAGATCTTTTGCCATAAGGTGCTACAGTGCGTCAGCTTTCGTGTTATTTTCACAGTCTACATTTCTGATTTGATAGTCTTCAAGCTGTGCTAGTTTCGACTTGGCCTTGGCTAGATATTCGAGCATGTGTGGTTGCTTAGTTTCATACTTGCCATTAATATGCCTCACAATGACTTACGAATCACTGTAAATGTCCAATCGTTGTGCCATCAGGAACTTTACCAATCTGAGTCCAGCCAATAGGGCTTTATATTCAGCCGAGTTGTTGGTTGCGTGGAATTCAAATCGAAGAGCGACTTGCACTCTAAAATTTTCCGGACTGGTGAGTACTACCCCGGCCCCCGAGTGCTGGTCGTTCGAAGAGCCATCCACAAATAAAGTCCATGTTGGCAAAGTTTTGGTCTTCTGTCTTTTCTACTTTTACTCGACATCTTCTTCTACTAGCGTCTTGTCGATGTTGGCACCATCATCCTTTGAAGTTTCTATTAAGAAATCAGCCAATACTAGTGCTTTAATTGTTGTCCTGGGATGGTACTATATGTTGAACTCGCCAAGTTTGATGGCCCAATTTACCAGCCAGCCTGAGATGTCAGCTCTGGCGAGTATCTTTTTTAACAGTTTGTCGGTTAAGACTATGATGGTATGGGCTTGGAAGTAAGGTTGAAGCTTGCAAACTGTTGTAACACGTTCTAAGGGGAATTTCTCAACTGGTTTATATCTTGTTTTAGCATCAAATAGGATCTTGCTGATGTAGTACACTGGCCACTAGACTTTGTTGATTTCCTTTATTAGAACAAAACTAATAGCTTCGGGCGAAACGGCGAGATAAAGTTGAAGTTGAACGTTGACTTCTGGATAGGAGAGTGGGGGAGGTGATGTCAAGAATTACTTTAATTCGTCGAAGGACTTTTGGCATTCTACCATCCATTTAAATCGCTTGGCTCCCTTTAGTGTCTTAAAGAACGGTAGACACCGATCCGCTAACCTTAACATAAATCTGCCCATGGCGGCTATGCGTCCTGTCAATTCTTGGATCTGTTTAGGTTTGGTGGGAGGCGACATGTTCATTATGGCTTCTATCATTGCCAGGTTTTACTTCCATCCCTGTACTGGAGACCATGAACCCTAGGAATTTCCCTGACTCGACTCTAAAGGTGCATTTCGTAGGGTTAAGTCGCATCTTATTCTTGCGTAATACCGCAAAAGCTTCCTCCAGGTCAGTTAAGTGACAAAATGTTTCTTTGCTTTTGATTAGGAAGTCGTCCACATAAACTTCCATGTTTCTACCAATTTGGTCTGAGAACACCTTATTGACTAAGCACTGGTATGTGGCACCAATGTTTTTGAGACCAAAAGGCATGGCATTATAGCAGTATAGACCATTACTTGTTATGAATGTAGTGTTGATCTTATCGGGCTTATACATTTTAATTTGATTGTTCCCCGAATAAGCGTTTAAAAAAGATAGCATGCCATGGCCTGCAGTTGTGTCAATCAACCTATCAATTCTAGGGAGAGGATAGTAGTCCTTCAGACAAGCTTTATTGAGGTCGAAATAATTGATACAAATATGCCATTTGCCATTGGCTTTCTTTACCATTACAACATTGGAGACCCATTGTGAAATACTTCTGTGATAAACCCGGTGGTGAGGAGCTTCTTAACTTCAGTCTTGATCCGGGATTCCTGCTTAGGTGCAAAATTCCTTTTCTTCTACTGCATTAGCTTGCATAAAGAGTCTATGGCCAGTCGGTGTTCCATCAGATTGCGCAGGATGCCAGGCATCTCAGAGGCCGACTAGGCGAAGACCTCGAGATTGTTCCTAAGAAAGGCGATAATCTCATCATGTCGCTCCTTTGGCAGTGAGGAACCGACTTGGAAATACCTTTCTAGTTCATCCTCAGTGACAGGTATGTGGATCAAGTCTTCAATAGGGGATCCCGACAGGTATGCGGATCAAGTCTTCAATAGGGGAACCCCGCTCTTGCTCAATGTCAATGTGGAGGTCTTCTATTTGGATCTCCCCAATAAGCTTATCCTCGTGAGTCTCCATGTCTGTTGCGTAGCACCTGGGGGAGAGACCTTGCAGCGTCCTTCCCCGTAATCTGTAGGGAATTTCATCACCAAGTAGTAGGTCGAGATGCAGGCCCATAGTAAATTTAGGCCAGGTCTTCCTAGGATGACTATGTGGATAGGCGGTATGTCCACCACCAAATAAGATAGGGAAACTGTTGCTCTCCTTGTTTTGGTTCCCACTCTTGTTTCTAGAATTATGCCACCCTTGACTTTAACTGCGTCATCAGAGAAGTTGATTAGAGAGAACTTTTTAGGGCGTAGGTATTTTTCACTAAGCTTCCTCACCTTGAAGGTATGATAGTACAAGACGTTAGTTGAGCTTCCTGTGTCCACTAGCACCCATTGCACTTCATTGATTTTATCCATTACCATGGTTATAACCACGGCGTCTTCATGTAGGACTTCAACGTTGATCAGATCATCATTGGATAATGTTATCACATCCCCATTCTGGTATGGAGCGCAGGGATTAGACGACTGACATTCCAACCTAGCATATGATTTCCTTCCTGTCTTTGACATGTTCCCTGCGGCTGGACCTCCAATTATGGCACTGGAATAATGTTCGAGGACTACGAGTCGGGTCTGGTAATAATCCCAACTCGCATACTCACCCTCTTCCAGTGAGAGGAAGTCTTTCTTGGGTGGGGTTTCAACTCGACATAATGGTGGACTTGTACTTCTTCTTGGTGTCTCGACGTCCATAGGATCTGAAAGTTGGTCATGCGACTTGTCACGTAAGTGCAGATTGGTAAGTCGCCCAGTTAAGTTGGTGAGTCCCCTGGGTGCATAGTTGGTCCCCACAATGGCCTCTGACTTTTGTCCTAGGGTGTTTCTTCTACGGAGACTTGCCCTTAGATTTCGATTTCTATTGCGTCCTCTGTGCTGTGATGTGATGTTTGTGCTCTTCTAGATAACTCCGATCCGTCCTCTTGGGTCACCAATCTTGTTAAGAGGTGGAAACACCGAATCATCTCTTTCTGGTTCATTTCTGACCCTGCGGGGTTGCCATGGTTCAACTTGGGTTTCACTGTTGGCGGGTTGCCTACCCTTCTGCCTGTTATCTGTATCTTGCGGTTTGTCTACGTACTCGTAGATGTGACCATGTTTGATTAGATCTTCAATAGCATAGAAGAGGATGCAGCATTTGTCCATGTCATGCCCATTCTCGCGATGGTACTTGTAGTATTTCTTCCATAGGTCCCTTCTTGGGTCAGGCCTCATGGGTGGTGGAGCGGCCAGCTCATATTGTGTGCCTTTCAGGTTGCACAGCACTTCAGACATGGGGATGGTGAGTTTGGTAAACCGATCGTTGTCATGGTCCACCCTTACCAGGGAATTCATCTTTTCTAGTCTTTTGCTTTTTGGATGTGTCGTTGGGTGTGGTGACTTGAGTGGTAGATCTTCTTTTTTTACCGGACTTGGAATGTGTAAGGAGAAGGGCTTCATTCATCCCAGCATACTTCTCAACCCTTGTCATTAGTTTAATGAAAGTTACTGGCAGCCTTTTGTAGAGCGACTTAAAGGTCTTTGTCCTTGATTCCTCCTTGCAATGCTGTTATTTTAACCTCTAAGTTGATGTTCTTGATTTCTAAAGCGTTACGGTTGAATCTTGAAAGATATGTCTGGAGAGTTTCCTCTGGCTTTTACTTTATATTGATGAGGTTTGTTGAGGTCTTCTTCAGGGCATTTGGGTCTAAAAGTGCTCAAAGAGATCACTCAGTTGATCAAAGGACTAGATGGAGTTGGCCGGCAGGCTGTTAAACCATAGTCGCCCTGCACCTAGCAATGTTGATGGGAAAACCCGACAAAGAATTGCGTCTTCATATCGGTGTAGTACCATCAAGGCTGAAAAATTATCGAGGTGTAGCTAGGGATCAGTTGTCCCATCATATGGATCAACTTTTGGCATGAAGAAATGCTCTGGTCTTGGGATGTCCATTATCTCCTTTGTAAAGGCCATGTCGGCACAATATTCCTTCTTTTTTGAAACTACGACAGGGGTTGCCTACTTCTTTTCCATTTCAGTCATGTAGGCTTGTATGGCTAAGAATTGCTGCTCTAATTTGCTCTGTGGGGCTTTCAGCCACGCTTCTTTTTCCATGGTGCGCCTTTGTTCCGCGAGTCGATTCTTGATAGCTTCTCTCTCTATATGACTAGCATCCACCCTATCTAGTGCATCATTTCAAGATTTTCGATTGGTCTTTTCTCCAAGATTGTCCTTCCTATTACATTGTCCATCTGACTAGTCCGAATCAGTTGGTGACACTAGAACGTATTCCAGGCCATCATCGTTGTAGACCAGATTGGGTAGTTCTTCTTCGACAGGTAATTCTTGGTTATAGTTGGAAGTTCACGACGGTGTGCGGGTACCCCTGGGATGAGTTGGTACTTGTGGCTGCTTGAATAACCTCGTTAGTTCTGCAATTTGTGCCTTCAGGGAATTGAAGTATTCCATGGTGATGTATTGAGGTGTAGATTCTAGACCTGTAGGGGCACGTTCTTGAGGGGAATTATGTCTGACAGAAGTATTTCTTTCGATGTTGTCAGTAGGGACTATGTCTTGGCCTTGTCCTTCTTCTATTGTGTCATCATTTGGTGGAGGGTTCTCACCGCTAGGGTTGTTACGAGTGTGCCTCACAATTCTTCAATAAGTGAGATTAGAGAATCTTGAATTCAAATCATCAAGAAGATGAATGGCCCCACGGTGGGTGCCAAATTGTTACGGTTGTTTACTGATGAACCCTTGGTTCACGTTCTCTTGCAAGATGGGAAGAGCAAATTGTCGTTGGAGGGCAGGCCAAAATGGCCTGACATCCACTCCGACAGTCAAGTCAATAATGAAACTAACAGTATGGAGCTTGGAGAAGACAAGCTCCTTGGTCATGGGGGAAGAAGATGAATTCAAGGATGAATCTGTGAGAAAGTATTTGAGTGTACTTAGCTGGTATAACTTTTTGTGAATGATCATTGAGTGGCTTTTAAAGACGCTAGAAAATCTTAGATAATCTTTGGACAAGGCGTGGGAATAACCACCTAACCGCCAGGAGCACCTCCGAGAATCATGCGTGATTGTAGGATGATGAACCAACGGTCAAGATGTCTTAAGTCGTCCGTGCTAACCACTAAAAAGGGATCCCACGGAATTTGCTGTCGTAATGATCTAGAAGTTCTCCCGCATGTGTATTAATCGAGAAGTAATATGAGACATGAGTTGAAGCACTTAGCCACCAAGTCGCCAAATAATAATGCGACTTGGTGTTCCAGACTAACTCATGGCGGGTTCTAACCCACAGGAAGGGACAATCTCCAAACCAGCGAGTTGAGGGTCACACCCACCAAGACTTGTGTTGCCTTCCCATGTAGTCAGGCCTAGGGACATGTGTCAGCCAATGATTGGTGGACAAAATATGGTATCAATAGTTGTGTTATCATGCATTGTATGTTGCATATTTGATTTCCTTACTAAGCTCAGCGGTTGAGCTTACTCCTATGTGCATACATTATTTTAGATTATGCAGTTGTAGCCATTGGTGATTATGTTGATGCTCTGAGGTACTGTCCATCTGGTGTGGAGGATGTTGATGGTGATAGTGACGAGGATGTTTATAGCCTTAGTTGCGACTGCGATGACTGTGTTTACGTATAGGCGTGGCCTGTCTTTCATAATACCTCTAGTATCTAGGAAGTTTAATTATTTGGAGAAGTGTTGTATGAATTCTTTTAATAACACTTAAGTTTTGGAACCACTTTTGATTGGGATAATGTTTTGAATCTTACTATCATAACTGTAAACGTCAGCTACTTTTGACTTGAGATAAGACTTCTGCCTAATTAAATTGAAAATTGTTTCGCCCAGAATCTGTATCAGTAGCCCACAAAGCTGATTGGACCTGCTAGGTAAAACACAAGGCAAAGGGGAGGCGGGCCTATGGCCCTAGGTCCACTGTGATGCCAAAGTCAAGAATCTGTGAACAGTCAATGGGCTCGGTATCTGAGCCCACTTATACATTTATGGGATAAGTAAGTGATTCTTAGTCTGAGGTATCAGAGTGACAATCCCTAGGAGTATGAGTATTAAATGTTGTGTACCTTTATTCTTGGGATTCGAGGGCTATTTATAGTGAATAGTGCCTTACCGTAAACTCACTTTTACCCTTGATGGTTGTGGAGATGACTATTTCACCCTTTAGTCCTTAAAGGAGGCTAAATGGGCCAGATGGGTCCAAGTAGAAGTGGCTGGGCCCAGAAACTGATTAATGGGCTGTTTCTTTATGTCTTGCTGAAAGGGTTTTGACATGAACATGACCCTCCATCTGGCATTTATGTGGACATGATCTTTCACATGGCAACGCCCTATTGGACGGTTGGTGAATTTACCTAACATTTGCCTCCTTGCTTTGTTGAACTTGTAAGGTTTAATTGAGTAAGCAAAAAATAGAAACTTTGAAGTTGACACTTGCCTCCTTGTTTTACTGAATCTGTAAGATTTGGTTGAGAAATAATTTTGATCTATGAATAAGGGATCTTTTAGGTCCCTTATTGTGTAATTGCAATGATTTGTCCATCGTTGGGGAGTTATTTTTGCATAATATGGCTGTTCATCGCACTGTGTCACTTTAGCATGGTTCTTTAGTACTGTAGAACTGTATTTGTCATATTTTCGGGTTATGATGCCGATCTTTGATTGTTTATCCAAACTGTATGATATTTGGCACATTCCGTGCCATTGGGCTGACAGATTCAAATTGTCTCCTTCCTGAAATTCGGGAGGAGGGATGGCGGCCTGGATGGATGGCCGACACTGACTCTAGGGTGAATTTGAGCCGTCCATCCGAGCCGACACCCCAGCAGATAAGCTGAGCCAACAGGGGTGTCGGCTCCAATGGATGGCTTGGATTCACCCGAGAGCCAGGTGTCAGCCATCCATCGAGGTCGCCGTCCCTCCTCTCGAATATTAGGGAGAGACGATGTAGATCCTTGGGCTGACCCTTTATTGTCAATCAAATCTACCCAGTCTTTGCCAATTCCGCACTATGAGGCTGCCCTTCAATAGTTGATCAAGTATGTGCGGCATTTGCCAATTCCACACTATGTGGCCACCCTTTGATAGTCAGTCAAGTATGTGCAGCATTTGTCAATTCTGCGCTATGTGGTCGCCCTACAATAATTGGTTAAGTATCCGCGATAGTTGAAAATTCTGCGCCATGTGGCCTGTAAGACCCGTATCGAACTAACTGGTCTTACCACCTTGTACTAGGTCTACCTATCATGGTCGAGCCAAGTGGACCAAGTGCGTGAAGAAAATCACAAGACCAGGTATGAGTCTAACCCAAAAACAGTAAATGTGAGGGTAGGGTCGCATGCCTAAACAGGTAGGGTCGACCCCACCTCAACAGAAGTCCAACCCATGACTTTCTAGTTGTAGGGTCGCATGACTAGAAAAACGTAGGGTCCACGGATTCTGTGACCCTACGTCCGACCCTACGATGACAGACAGAAACCGTAAGTAAATTAGGAAACCTTCCTAATTCAAAAGGGGTTCTTTCCTAAACTCGATGGGACTTATTTTAGAGGGTTTTTCTCTATAAATAGGACGTTCCTTAGCCTCTTTCACTCCTTTTAGAATCCTAATTGAAAGTGAGAGAAAGAGAAAGAGAAGGAAAGAAGAAGAGAAGGAAAATTAAAGAAAAGACTTAGGAAGAGGAAGAAGTTCAGAGAAACCTTTGAATCTCAGCCAACTTCAGGTATGAACTTAATTCCCTACATAAATTAAGAGCCTAAAATAGATTATGAAGAAGTAAGGATTAAGAGAAACCTAAATCATCCATCCATGGACGAGTTCCAAAGGAATCCATGGAAGTAATCATCATAGGCAATGGAAAGTGTGTAAAAATCATAGTTATGAGCCATAGAACAATCTTAGAATGGACGTATGAGATCACAGGATCGATCACATGCCCTCGGGAAGTCCCAGGGAGGGTGTGGTCGCATGTAGGGTCGAATGGTATCCGACGCCACGTCCGACCCTACACCCTAGGGTCGCAGAAAACTACTACCCTAGGTGCTACCCTACCTGCGACCCTACGATTTCAGTTAGTTTAAAATATATTGGAATTAATTCTAATTAAAATCTATCAACTTGTTAGGTCTTTCTAGTGATTTAAAAGTGATTCATAAAGCTTGAACGAGGATCTGCGCTCAATCAAAGGTGAGGGAACAAGACCTAAACTAATTAGCTAATAATAAATGATTTTCGTTTATTGAGTCCAATACCATGTATGACTCTATAATTGTATGATTGTAATGTGCATATCACATGTCATCCCCTGTTCCTGTTATTATTGTTCATGCATATTTAATTTTGTTTATTATAACATGATGATGATGATGATGCTAGGAATAGGCATGTGAATGTATGTGTGTGGTAAGTGTACTTGATGCGAGTGGAGCATCAGGGGGAGGACGTGACACAGTGGTTCATCCTGGTCACCAGACTCTAGCTCTATCTCTACTCAAGTCTTGTCCACTAGCATCGTCGTATCGCCATTACCTTAGTAGAACTATTACGTCGTAAAGCATCAGGGGAGGTGGTCTTAGACTGTGAAGTCTCTGACTCTGCCGGGGGGCCTTAGCTCTATCTCTATGGACATATTGAGGGATGCTGGGGTGAGGCATTGGATACACTATTTGACATTAGGATTGGTTAGTTGCGAGTCCAGTTTGCAAGCCCTCGCCAACAGGGGCTTACGTGTTGGTATGGGTAGAGCATTAGGGGAAGTGTGATGCGGTGCGGTCCTAAGCACTTTAGCTCTATCTTTATTCCATGGTGGGTGCATGTGGGGGCGGAAATGGTGTTTGATCAATTGGGCGGTTCCACACATTCATGTATTGATGTGTGGTGGCCACCTATCCTTTCTATAGCACATTGCAAACTTATGAACCAGACCAAAGATATGAATTGAATGCATGCATATGTTTGTTGCATTGTTTTGTTTGCTCACTGAGCCATGATGTGTGCTCACCCTTTCGACGTCGAATGTTTTTAGTTGATGATGCAGGTACGACTGTAGAGGATTATATCAATGCTCCTATGTACGGACATGCTGCGGCGATGGACGCTGAAGTTATGATGGAATCACATGATTCGTCATGTGAATGCAACTCATGCATTTTTTATTAGATTTGTTTGGATTATACAAAAAATGTAATTGATTATTTTATTTACTTATGTCTTAGTCAATGAATGATAGTTAGATATTTTATTTATGTTAACACTCTTAGAATTATCAGTTCATTTAATATATAAGACTTCCGCTATTGTTTATTTACTCTGATTATGGTTGTGGATGTGTATGGTTTAAGCAAATGGACATAGCCTATTTGAGATTCTAGTTGAACCATTGGTTTATTAATGGTTCATCACACCATTTTGAATAGTACAGAATTGGGGTGTGACAACTTGGTATCAGAGCCCTCAGGCCCTGTCTATTAAACCAGTATACGTCCACCAAAGTTCGTGAACTGAGTTAGGATAAAAATTAAAAGCTGTAATAATAACACACCATAAGCACCTGTGTTGTTTGAGATAAAATTAAGAAAGAGAATAATGCATATATAAAAGGAGAAACAAGTTTCATATATACATTGAATAAAAAGCACGTTTATATATATCCAAAGCAGAGTACAGTCCACAACCCGGACAGTTACTCTGTAGTACAAAAAAAAAGAATAAAAAGAAAATATACATCATGGAGCTGGAGGTGATGGAGGAGGAGGTGCCTCGCGATCTCTGTCGTAGTCCTTAGCATACACTCTAGTCAACCAGGCTACCTGAGTCTGGGTCATCCGGGGACTAGCTGTCAACTCGGCCATCCGCTGATCAGACGCAGGATGAGCATCTAGAAGCTCGCCCACTCTCAAGTCCGTCGTGCGCTGAGCCTCTCTGATATCACGCAGTAATCCCATCATATCATCAGATGGTGGGTGTGAAGGACCAGCCATGTGTGAAGGAGCCTGAGATGGATGAGCTCCAGTAGAATGTAGAGGTGATGGAAGAGGTATGGAATCTACATCCATATACATACGATCCTCATCCTCAGCATCACCCCCATGGATCCCTGCTCCGGTTGCTGCTGCTGCTGCCGCCTCAGCGTCTGCTGTCTCTACTCCAGTACGAGGACGCATCAGAGCATTTCTCTCATCATCACTGACCTGAGCATCCCGCATACCCATCCTACAGATGGCCTCCCAATCAAGATCCTATGAGAAGGTCTTCTCCTGAATCCTCTCATCTACTAAATCAACGCCTAGACGGGTGAGCAGTGTAGTAATCAGACGTCCGTAGGGCAGGTTGCCTAGCTTACTAGGCAGCGTAGCATTGATCATCGTCCTCATGATAATGTAAGGTAGGCAGACAGGCTGCTTAGTGTAGATACAGTAGAGGATATACTGGGTCAATTGGGAGACCCTCTCATAATGTCCACTCTGAGGTATCAGATTGTGCTGGATGATCTTGCAGTACACCCGAGGCTCTGGACGTAGGTTGATCGCTTTCATCTCCCAGCGATCATCTCTAATAAGCTGACTGTCAATCTCAGCATGCATCTCCAAGGATAGGAACTGGGGCTCCTTGGGAGCACAGTACACCAAAGGGCCATCATTTGGTATGCCCAAAAGATCAACCAATTCCTGGCAGTCAAATGAAACCTCTACCCCTTTGACGTAGCTCGTGATCCAGAGCTCTCTACCTCTCTCTGTGTCATTGCGATCCCCCACTACCTGGAGATTGCAATAGAACTATCTCACCAAATCAGGCGGGTCAAGCCTCATAGGTGATCACAGGAAGCCAGCCTATGTCACCAAAAACACCCTCCACGTTGAACAAGGCTAGACTAACCAAGTGTACATAGCGACCCCCTTCTACTTTCTTACGCTCATAGCGAAACATATCGAGTCTCGGCCTCATTAGAGCGGAAATGAACTGGGTCATGAGTCCTAGGAACCTTGGTACGAGCCATACTATCTGCCAATACAACGAAAAACAAATAATAGATTAGTAATGGCAAAAAACTCAAAAATTTTGGCATTATAACGGCATGAATTGGCCAAAAGCCTCACTTTTCACCCAAACAACTAGGCAAGAGGACTTACATAGGTTCCAAACCATCCTGAAGGCTCATACAGTTGGAAATTTAATATAGAAAGATCGAATTTGAAAAAATTTCAATAAATTTGAAAAATCTCAAAAATTAGTTCAAAAATGGAAAATTTCAAGTTTCTCGATAACCAACCGATGGAACTCAATTATTTTTGAGGACTTTCGTCCATTGGGTGACCAATAGCAAAAGCCCCCAATAAAAATTAAATTTTTACAATTGGAAAAAGTTTAATTTGAAAAAAATGATGTAAATGGACAAAAACCTAGTTTAGAAAGCTTAAAAATGCGGAAACAGTAGAGAGCATACCTTTAGAGAAGGAGCGGAAGTCGCAAACGTAAGGAAAGATCACCAAACACTAGGGTTTGATACTATAGCAACTCAAGGAAACGGGTTGAGTTGGAAGAAAGGAAAAAGAATGAGAAATGAATCCAAAATCGGGTTTAAAAACTTGATTCTGGATCGTAGGGTCGCAGAATTCGACCAAAATATGCGACCCTATGTCAGACCCTACCATCGACCCTAGGCTCTCGGTGATCTGACAGAGAACCATGGGTCAGACAATTACCAACCCTACCATCGACCCTAGGCTCTCGGTGATCTGACAGAGAACCATGGGTCGGACCTAGGTTCGGACATATACCGACCGCACGATCGACCCTCGGCTCTCGGTAAGCTGACAGGGTTTCTTAGGGTCGCATATCCTAGGGTCGCATAAGGGCCAACCCTACCATCGACCCTACGATGGAAAATACAGTATTTTGTCAGAATGATCTAAAAATTTTGAAATTTATATTGATTAGTTGGATTTTTACTTGATAACAACTTATGTTGATTGCCTCACATGTGCTATGATTGTTTTCAGACACTACCACCACCAAAACAGGAAATGGCTGGGCGAAGGGTAACCAGACGAGGCCATAATCCAATTCCACCACCACTACCTGTGGAGGAAGACAACCACGTAAATCATGAAGCACAAGAGAATCTGAATACGGCACCGCCAGTGGCTAGTGGCCAGGAAAATCCTACAAACTTGCCAGCCCCACCTATAGATTTGGCTACAACAGTAATGAATTTGGCTCAACAGCTGCAGCAAATGCAGTAGGTGCAAGCCAATATGTAGGCTGCTATAGGCATGGCTTTTCCAGCTGCACATACAACACCTATGCCAGCAGGAAAAGCTAGCACAGTACCAGGGGGAAGCAACATGGTACCCCACGCACCTCAAACATCAGTCATGCCGGCTCAAGTACAAAATCCTGAAGGCAGTTACCAGTATCAACCACCTATGTATGGGGCCTATGCTCCGTATCAGCTGGACCACTCCCAATTGATCGAGCGTTTCCTGAAGATGAAGCCCAAAGAATATAATGGTAAGCCAGCAGATCCTTTGTGGCTAGTACACTGGATTGATGAAATGGAAAAAATTTTTACGATGATGACAGTGAATGAGGAGGAAAAAGTGCTGTGTGCAACTTTCATGCTGAAAGGCGATGCACACCACTGGTGGAAGTCCACATGGACTTATGTGTTAACAAAGCACACCCAATTGACCTGGGATATATATAAAGAGGCATTCTTTGAGAAGTATTTCCCTAGAAGTTTTAGAGATTCTATGGAAAGAGAGTTTCTGAGTTTATATCAGGGCCAGACGACTGTGGATGCATACTAACAGCATTATGAGGAGTTGTTTTTCTTTGCACCCGCCAGCATGCAGGATGAAAACACAAAGACCCAAAGGTTCGTCATGGGACTCAGGGGAAGCATTCGTGAGCATGTTCTGGGACTGGGAAAGAAGGTCTACAATGAAGCAGTACAAATTGCTCGAGTAATAGAGTCGAGCCAGAAGGAGAGCTACTTTGCTCAAAACAGGGGTATTAAAAGGCCAAATGGGAATTCTTATAACGGAGGGAATACAAGGACATTCAAACCCTTCCATACTCAAGGCTTCAATGCTGTAGCCAAGACTACTCCAGCAGCTCAACTGCAACAAAAGCAAAACAATGAAGGAGTAAAATGCTTTAACTGCAACCAAATAGGACATTATTCAAGAGAGTGTCCTAAACCCAGGAAGCAGCTACAGCAAGGAAAGGTTTATTCTGTTACATCTGAGGATGCTGCCGCATCGCCTGATGTGGTCACAGGTATGACCTGAATCTTTCATTTTGTGTTATATTGTGTGATCATGTAGACTAAAACTAAAACAAATCACAGGTATTGTACCTATTAATGGCATACCCGCTAGAGTACTCTTTGATTCTGGAGCTACTCATTCTTTTATATCTATGTCATTTGGAAAGAAGCTGAATCTACCCCTCAGATCATTAGATTACAAACTGCTTGTACGATCGTCGATGGGATTAGAAGTGGAATTAGAAAAAAGTTATGCACCATGTCCAGTTCTTATTGACGAGAAGACTTTGGATGCAACCTTAATTCAACTTGAGATGGCAGACTTTGACATCATCTTGGGAATGGAATGGTTAGCTCGGCATTCTACAAACCTATTATGTGCAGAAAAGAAACTGATATTTAAAGACAAGGAAGGAGCAGAGTTTAGTTTTGCAGAAACCAAACTTTCCCGTAAACGAAAACTCATCCTCTCTACATTAAAGGCTAGGAAATGCCTCGAGAAAGGAGGAGTTGGGTATCTAGTATCAGTGGTTGACCTCACCAAGGAAGCACCATGAATGGAGGATATTGATGTTGTGCGTGACTTTCCAGATGTATTTCTTAAAGAACTACCAGGACTACCACATGACCAAGCGACAGAGTTTGTTATAGATTTGATACCCGGAGGCGCACTAGTATCTAAAGCACCTTATAGAATGGATCCTACAGAATTGAAGGAATTAAAAGTGCAGTTACAGGATTTACTGGACAAGGGTTACATCAGACCTAGCATATCACCATGGGGAGCGCCGGTATTATTTGTAAAGAAGAAGGACGGTAGTGTTCGACTATGTATAGACTATCGAGAACTGAATAAGCTGACAATCAAGAATCGGTACCCATTGCCTCGGATCAATGACTTGTTCGATCAGTTGCAAGGTGCCAAGGTGTTCTCTAAGATCGATCTTCGGACAGGATACCAATAGTTGAAGATTAAGGACGGTGATATTCCAAAGACAGCTTTCAAAACAAGATATGGACATTATCAATTTTTAGTCATGTCTTTTGGATTGACTAACGCACCCGCAACTTTTATGGAACTCATGAATCGGGTGTTCCATGATATGTTGGATACGTCGGTCATTGTGTTTATTGATGATATATTGGTTTACTCCAAGGATAAGGAAACTTATGTCATGAATTTAAGAGCCGCTCTGCAGCGATTAAGGAAAGAGAAGCTTTACGCCAAATTTATAAAGTGTGAGTTTTGGTTAAATGAGGTCACTTTCTTAGGCCATGTTGTATCCTCTGAAGGAATTAAAGTGGATCCTAGCAAGATTGAAGCCATTGTGAAGTGGGAAGCACCAAAGAGCGTTGCAAAAATTAGAAGTTTCCTAGGTCTAGCTGGGTATTATCGACGATTCGTGGAAGACTATTCTAGAATTACCGTACCTCTCACCAGTTTGACTAAGAAAGGAGAAAAGTTTGTTTGGACTGATAAATGTGAGAAAAGTTTCCAAACATTGAAGGCTAGATTGATATCTGCTCCGATCTTGACTATTCCTATTCCAGGACAGCCATTTATCTTGTACACAGATGCGTCGGGATTGGGTTTATGATGTGTACTTATGCAAGGAGAACAAGTAATTGCATATGCTTCAAGACAACTGAAGACTCATGAGAAGAACTACCCCACTCATGACTTGGAATTAGCGGCAGTAGTACATGCTGTCAAGATATGGAGACATTATTTGTATGGAGAGAAATTTCAGATTAAATCCGATCATAAGAGTCTCACTTATCTTTTTAATCAGAAGGAGTTGAACATGCGACAAAGAAGATAGCTGGAATTATTGAAGGATTATGATTGTAATATCTAGTATCATCCAGGAAAGGCTAATGTAGTTGCTGATGCGCTAAGCAGAAAAGCAATGATAAAATCTCAAGGAGAGGTTAACACAACTGCAGCAATGGGTACTACAGGAAAAGTGTTCAATTACAGTAATGAGCAGTTCGTGATAGATGCACCGGGTGAATCAACCAACCAAGGGTCTATTCATCGATTTTTAAATATGTTCGCAACGTTGAAGATTGTACCTGATATAATTGATGAAGTGAAAGCAGTTATTAAATCAGACCCTTATCTGAGAACGGTACAAGAAGACTTCGAAAAAGGTAGGACTATTCCTGAGTTCACCTTAGATGATGACAAATTACTGAAGTACAAAGGAAGAGTATGTGTTCCTGAAACAGAAAATTTGGACATTAGACATCGACTAATGAAGGAAGCTGACACCACCGCCTATTCGGTACATCCTGGAAGTACAAAGATGTATCATGATTTGAAGAAATTATATTGGTGGAGAGGAATGAAAACAGATGTAGCTAAATTCATGTCTCAATGCCTAAATTGTCAGAGGTGAAGGCTGAATGACAAAGACCTACAGGACTGTTGCAGCTGCTGCCAGAACCAGCATGGAAATGAGATTGCATCATTATGGACTTCGTCACCGGTTTACCATTGACTCCTCGAGTAGTTGACGCGGTCTGGGTGATTGTAGATCATCTGACTATGACAGCTCGCTTTATAGCTATACGACCACAGTATAACCTGGAGAGGTTAGCCAAGCTATATGTGGATAACATTGTCAGATTACATGGTGTACCTGAAAGCATTGTGTCCGATAGAGACCCACGCTTTACTTTAAAGTTTTGGAAAGGATTACAAAAGGCTATGGGTACGACGTTGAAGTTCAGTACTGCATTCCATCCTCAAACAAACGGACAGTCGGAGCGTACCATTCAGATTTTAGATCGAGCCTATGTAATTGATTTTAAAGGATCATGGGATGAGAAACTACCATTGATCGAGTTTGCCTATAACAACAACTATCAGGCTACTATACAGATGTCACCCTATGAAGCACTGTATGGAAGGAAGTGCCGAACTCCTTTGTTCTAAAAATGAAGTTGGTGAACGTAGCATCGTTGGACTAGAATTTGTTAAAGAAACTTGTCGAGTAGTTGATATTATCAAGGAAAGAGTTAGAATAGCTCAGAATCGTGAGAAACAGTATACAGATACTCGACGTAGAGACCTTGAATTTGTCGTAGGTGATAAGGTATTCTTAAAAGTATCACCTATGCGAGGTTTAAAATTATTCGGACAGAAAGGAAGCTAAGTCCGAGATATGTCGGGCCATATGAGATTCTAGCTAAACGTGGAAAAGTGGCTTATCAATTAGCACTACCACCTATGTCAAGTGTGCATGATGTATTTCATATCTCATTATTATTAAAGTACGTCAAAGATCCAACGCACGTTTTGACAGCGGATCCACTAGATCTAACTGATGATTTGACATTCGAAGTAGCACCAACTGAAATCAGTAGTCAAAATGTTCAATGTCTACGCAACCATGACATATACTATGTTAAAGTCACCTATAGGAGCCGAGATATAAAAGAGATCACAAGGGAAGAAGAGAATGCTATGCGGAAGCAATATCCTCACCTTTTCGACTCAGAAGGTATGTACAAATTTTGAGGACGAAATTTTTAATAAGAGGGGGGAGTTGTAAGATCCGTATCGAACTAACATGTCTTACCACCTTGTACCAGGTCTACCTATCATGGTCGAGCCAAGTGGACCAAGTGCGTGAAGAAAATCACAAGACCAGGTATGAGTCTAACCCAAAAATAGTAAATGTGAGGGTAGGGTCGCATGCCTAAATAGGTAGGCTCGACCCCACCTCAATAGAAGTCCAACCCATGACTTTCTAGTCGTAGGGTCGCATGACTAGAAAAACATAGGGTCGATGGATTCTGCGACCCTACATTTGACCCTACGATGATAGACAGAAACCGTAAATTAGGAAACCTTCCTAATTCAAAAGGGGTTCTTTCCTAAACTCGATGGGACTTATTTTGGAGGGTTTTTCTCTATAAATAGGACATTCCTTAGCCTCTTTCACTCCTTTTAGAACCCTAATTGAAAGTGAGAGAAAGAGAAAAAGAAGGAAAAGAAGAATAGAAGGAAAATTGAAGAAAAGACTAAGGAAGAGGAGGAAGATCAGAGAAACCTTTGAATCTCAGCCAACTTCAGGTATGAACCTAATTCCCTTCATAAATTAAGAGCCTAGAATAGATTATGAAGAAGTTAGGATTAAGAGAAACCCAAATCATCCATCCATGGACGAGTTCCAAAGGAATCTATGGAAGTAATCATCATAGGCAATGGAAAATATGTAAAAATCATAGTTATGAGCCATAGAACAATCTTAGAATGGACCTACGAGATCATAGGATCGACCACATGCCCTCGGGAAGTGTCAGGGAGTGTGTGGTCGCACGTAGGGTCGAATGGTATCCGACCCCACGTCCGGCCCTACACCCTAGGGTCGTAGAAAATTGCTACTCTAGGTGTTACCCTACCTACAACCCTACGATTTCAGTTAGTTTAAAATATATTAGAATTAATTTTAATTAAAATCTATCGACTTGTTAGGTCTTTCTAGTGATTTAAAAGTGATTCATAAAGCTTGAACGAGGATCTACGCTCAATCAAAGGTGAGGGAACAAGACCTAAACTAATTGACTAATAATAAACTATTTTCGTTTATTGAGTCCAATACCATGTATGACTCTATGATTGTATGATTGTAATGTGCATATCACATGTCATCCCCTATTCCTGTTAATACTGTTCATGCATACTTAATTTTGTTTATTATAACATGATGATGATGATGATACTAGGAATAGGCATGTGAATGTATGTGTGTGGTTAGTGTACTTAATGCGAGTGGAGCATCAGGGGGAGGATGTGACACTATGGTTCATCCTGGTCACCAGACTCTAGCTCTATCTCTACTCAAGTCTTGTCCACTAGCATCGTCGTATCGCCATTACCTTAGCAGAACTATTACGTCGTAGGGCATCAGGGGAGGTGGTCTCAGACTGTGTAGTCTCTGACTCTGCCGGGGGGCCTTAGCTCTATCTCTATGGACGTATTGAGGGATGCTAGGGTGAGGCCTTAGATACACTGTTTGACATTTGGATTGGTTAGTTGCGAGGCCAGTTTGCAAGCCCTCACCAACAGGGGCTTACGTGTTGGTTTGGGTAGAGCATCAGGGGAAGTGTGATGCGGTGCGATCCTAAGCACTTTAGCTCTATTTCTATTCCATGGTGGGTGCATGTGGGGCTGCAATGGTGTTTGATCCGTTGGGTGGTTCCATAAATTCATGTATAGAGGTGCGGCGGCAACCTATCCTTTCTATAGCACATTGCAAACTTATGAACCAGACCAAAGATATGAATTGAATACATGCATATGTTTGTTGCATTGTTTTGTTTTCCCACTGAGTCATGATGTGTGCTCACCCTTTCGACGTCGAATGTTTTTAGTTGATGATGGAGGTACGACTGTAGAGGATTATATCAATGCTCCTATGTATGGACATGCTGCGGCGATGGACGTTGAAGTTATGATGGAGTCGCATGATTCGTCATGTGAATGCAACTCATGCGTTTCTTATTAGATTTGTATAGATTATATAGAAAATGTAATTGATTATTTTATTTACTTATGTCTTAGTCAATGAAATACAATTAGATATTTTATTTATGTTATTACTCTTAGAATTATCAGTTCATTTAATATATAAGACTTTCGCTATTGTTTATTTACTTTGATTATGGTTGTGGATGTGTATGGTTTAAGCAAACGGATACAGCCTATTTGAGATCCTGGTTAAACCGTTGGTTTATTAGCGGTTCATCACACCATTCTGAATAGTACGGAATTAGGTGACATGGCCACCCTTCGATAATTGGTCAAGCATGCTGGGCAATTATTGTTACCGTGCTTTGTTGGTCGCCCTTCAATAGTCGGTCAACTATGATATTTGAAAATTCCGTGCTATTGTGAGGACAAAGATGGAAATCTTTAGAAGTCGCCACCTAGATTTAGGTCTAGGACCTTAGAAATGTGAAATCTCACCCCAAGGTAAGACTTCGATTGACTCATGACCCTTAGATTGGAATTCTGGTCCATCAGAGATTGGGTAAGCGTCAGGTTACGGTTATGGGAAGGGGTTAGGCACCCAAACCGCCCGATCGAAATCGGTCTCCTATACCTTTCCTATGCTAGACTCTATTTGTTAAGCCAAACCAAACCAAGTGGTTTGATATCATTGAACCGAATCTGTATCCATCAGATTGCCTACGTATTACGGATTTATTCCGAAAATCAGGTTCACCATCGTAGTTCAGGTGTGATTAAAGTTTATGGATGTGATTTATGCTTGTGCATGATTAAGTTCTTTGTTTAAGTTGAAATTTATGTTTGAATGGCTGTGAAATCCTATGGGTTAGGATCTGGATAGTCCAAGTGGACTGATAGATAGTCCTAGTGGATCTAAGAATAACCCTATTTGGGTTGGAATGTGGATAATATCCTAGTGGATCTATGGATAGTCCAAGTGGACTAAAAGTGTGGATAACCCTATTTGGGTTAAAATATGGGGGATATCCTAGTGGATCTATGGATAGTCCAAGTGGACTAAATTATGGATCCAAATTTGGGTTTCTCCCAAATGGCCTACGTATCCTAGGGTTTGACCTAGGAATCAAAATCCGCGTAGTTCGGGTTGGATAACCCTATTTGGGTCAAAATGTGAGTAAGTATCCTAGTGGATCTATGGATAGTCCGAATGGACTAAGATTTGGATAACCCTTTTTGGATTGGAATATGGATAGATATCCTAGTGGATCTATGGATAGTTCGAGTGGACTAAGGTTTGGATAAATATCCTAGTGGATCTATGGATAGTCCGAGTGGACTAAAGTGTGAATAAATATATCCTAGTGGATCTATGGATAGTCCAAGTGGACTAAATTGTGGATCCGAATTTGGGTTTCTCCCAAATGGCCTACGTATCCTAGGGTTTGCCCTAAGAATCAGAATCCGCGTAGTTCGGGATGGATAACCTATTCTAGGTTAAAAATTGAGAACCTATTCTAGGTTTAGGGTTTAGAACCTATTCTAGGTTTAGGGTTTACCGAGGGGCAAATCGTCCTAAATTACCCTTTTCATTCTGAATTCTAATTTTGGAAGGTTTGGCAAAGAATTCTCTTTCTTTATTAAGGTTTTATTATTCCCATTATGCCCTTCCCAAGAATGTGGGTGCCTAAATGCAAGTCCCCACGCCTAGATTGTCATCTAGAAGTGTGCAGATATGGCAGTTTGACTAGGGTGTTGCATAAAATAAGTTATTGCCAAAAAATAGAATATTCTATCTAAATATGGCATATAAAACATTTATGACAAAAAATTCACATACAGTAAGATTGTTTAAAAATCTTTCAAATATGGCATGTATTGCAAATAAGGCAAGAGCCTATATGCCATGATCTAGTAGGCTATCTTCTAAGCATGGCAAGACCCTAATTACCATTTTCTTTCCATATTTAGGGTTTTCTACCCTAATTGCTATTTTCTTTCCATTTTAGGGTTTTCTACCCTAATTGCTACTTTCTTTCCATTTTAGGGTTTTCTACCCTAATTGTAATTTTATTTCCATTTTTTAGGGTTTTCTACCCTAATTGCCATTTTCTTTCCATTTTTTAGGGTTTTATACCCTAATTGTTATTTTCTTTCCATTTTAGGGTTTTCTACCCTAATTATTTTCTTTTCATTTTTTAGGGTTTTCTATCCTAATTGTTACATTCTTTCCATTTTAGGGTTTTCTACCCTAATTATTATTTTATTTTCATTTTTTAGGGTTTTCTACCCTAATTGTTATTTTCTTTCCATTGTAGAGTTTTCTTCCCTAATTATGACAAAAAACATTTAATATAGCATGTGAGTATGATCATTCCAATCATGGCAGTAATCATCCAATTATGGCAGTGTGACCATTCCAATTATGGCAGTGTGACCATTCCAATTATAGTAGTGTATGCATACGAGCATCCGAACATAGAATGTGAACAAATATAGCATCAAATATGGCAAGTGAGAAACAACCAAAGCATATGAAAATCAATCAAAACATGATGGAACCAGCAGCAAGATGACAGCTTTGCCAGGCTGGACCAAAATGGGCACATAGGGCACTGTACTTACTCAAAAAATTCTTAAAAATATCCTCAGAAAGAGGACTCAGAGACCAACATTTTGTCTTAAGGAAGCTAATCCTGAAAGAGACCATAGGCAGGTCGAAAACATTCCCCAAGTACAGGCAAATACACTGGTCAGATCTGTTCCAGATTCTGGCCAGTGGTACTATAAAATCAATATAAAATCATATAGCTCATGAAAATAAAATCTGAATACATGGTAAGAAAGAGGACTCAGAGGCCAACATTTTGTCTCAAGGAACCTAATCCTAAAAGAGATCATAGGCAGGTCGAAAACATTCCCCAAGTACAGGCAAATACACTGGTCAGGTCTGTTCCAGATTCTGGCCAGTGGTACTATAAAATCAATATAAAATCATATAGCTCATGAAAATAAAATCAGAATACATGGTCAGAAAGAGGACTCAGAGTCCAACATTTTGTCTCAAGGAACCTAGTCCTAAAAGAGATCATAGGCAGGTCGAAAACATTCCCCAAGTATAGGCAAATACACTGGTCAGGTCTGTTCCAGATTCTGGCCAGTGGTACTATAAAATCAATATAAAATCATATAGCTCATGAAAATAAAATCCGAATACATGGTCAGAAAAAGGACTCAGAGGCCAACATTTTGTCTCAAGGAACCTAATCCTAAAAGTGATCATAGGCAGGTCGAAATCATTCCCCAAGTACAGGCAAATACACTGGTCAGGTCTGTTCCAGATTCTGGCCAGTGGTACTATAAAATCAATATAAAATCATATAGCTCATGAAAATAAAATCCAAATACATGGTCAGAAAGAAGACTTAGAGGCCAACATTTTGTCTCAAAGAACCTAATGCAAACAGAGGCATCTTCTTAATGCTAGACACCAATCTCAGACATGCATTTGCAGTATGCTTTGACTTTGAAAAAATAAACTGACAAAAGCGATGGGTGATTCTTACCTCAGGCTTCTTCTCTCTCCTTCTCTCCTTTGCATCTTCTCATCATCCTCTTTGCTGCCTCTCTGAACCTTCCCTCTTTTTCCTCTAGATCTTCTCTCTCTCCCTCTCTCTCTCTCTCTCTCTCTCCCTCTCTCTCTCTCTCTCTCCTTCTCTCTTTCTCTATTTTCTTCTTCTTCTCTTTTCTTCCGATTTTTTTTTCTCTCTCTCACTCACGTTTTTCTCTCTTAGAAAACGTTTCCCCTTCTTTTTTTCTTTTTTTTTTTTTGTTTTTCTTTCCTTCCTTTTTTTTCTTTCTTTCTTTCTTCTCAATCTCTTTCACGTTTTCTTTCTAGAAAACGTGAAGGGGAATCTTTTTCCCCCTTTTCTCTTTTTTTTTTCTTTTATTTCTCTCTCTTTCCTTTTTTCTTCTCAAGATCTTTTAGATTATCTCAAAACCCTAAATCCCCTTCTCTTTCACGTTTTCTCTCTCCCCTCTTTCCTTTTTCTTCTCAAAATCTTTTTGGATTATCTCAAAACCCTAAATCCCCTTCTCTTTCACGTTTTGTTTTCTCTCCCTCTTTCCTTTTTCTTCTCAAAATCTTTTGGATTATCTCAAAACCCTAAATCCCTTTCTCTTCCACGTTTTTTCTCTCCCCTTTTTCCTTTTTTTTTTCTCAAAAATCTTTTGGATTATCTCCAAAACCAAAATCCCCCTTCACTTTCACGTTTCTCTCTCCCCTCTTTCCTTTTTCTTCTCAAAATCTTTTGGATTATCATTTATATATAATAATATATATTATATACATATATACACATATATTTAATAACATACATACATATACATACATATGTATATATATAATATAAATATTGTGCACATAGATGACCTGATTCGAAATGGGTTGAGACTTAATATGGGTTGAGCTAGGTTGGACCAAAACTGGTTTGAACTGAGTTGACTGGACTGATTGGAATTAATTAGGTTTTTTCTCCTTGTCATTTCACGGGTCTTTCCCGCTGTTATCCCGTATGGAATTTTTCGATGGCCTCTATTCCAAATTTTTTGGGTTCATTTTGTAGAACATTAAAAATGAGGAATATAGGAACTTGAATCACCTCATTTGGAAGTAAAATGGTCAACTTATGAATTTTTGAAGTTTAAGCGGACCAATTATCGATAATTTGGCTGACCATTCTGCATGAGATCCTTCGGAGGCTTCTACCGGAAATATTTTACGTCCACTTTGTAGAGCACTAAAAATGGAACATAATGAGACTAGAATCACTGGAATCCGATGTAGAACGGAAAAGATATGCAGCTTTGAAGCTTGCATGGGATCCACTGGTGACTTCTACCCGGGATTTTTTACGTCCACTTTGTAGAACATCATGAATGAAGAATAATGGTCTTGGAATCATCTGAATCCGATGTAGAACGGGAAAGATATGAAGCTTTGAAGTTCTAACGATCATTTTGCATGCAAGTTTGCATGGGACCCACTGGTGACTTTTACCCGGGATTTTTTACGTCCACTTTGTAGAACATCATGAATGAAGAATAATGGTCTTGGAATCATCTGAATCCGATGTCGGATGATCAAGATATGATGATTTGAAATTTAAACGATCCGACTTAGGAGAATTTGCATGGAGGCCCCTGGGATTATTTATAATAATTTCAGAAACCTCCCTTATATGTATCGTCCGACTAAAATGGTCATATCTTCCTCATTTGATATCGAAATTGAGCAATTCTGGTCTCGTTTCGAAGATAATTCCATGACCTATGCATCTATGCAGATAATAGCCCATGACCCTGCTGTGGGGATCAGTGGAGAATTACAAATCTTTGGGTTAAAGGTCAGAAACCTGCCATATTGGTTCACTTATGCCGAGGGTGGCAAAAATGGGGTTCTTACAGATGCCCCTCTTTAGCCGAGATTGTTATCAGTTGAAGGCTAAAGATAAAAGAACCACATTTTTGGGGTATGAGTGATATTGTTTATTGGGCTGCACTTAGGGTAATTCTTCCTAAACTGCCTACGTATTCTAAGGGTGTCCTAGAAATCAAGCCCAGAACGTAGTTCAACTGGCAAGAAGGTTTGCTCTTCTTGGAAGATTGATGATTGTTCCTCTTGTATGAAGCTAGGCTGTGAATACAAGGCTCATTTGTAGGCTGGGAACCTCTTCTTGTTGAGGTGGAACTCAATGCAAGGTATGTGCGGGCTTGGACCCGGCTTGATCCATTTGTAGGCTGATAAACCTCTTCTTGTATGAAGCTAGCCTGTGAATACAAGGCTCATTTGTAGGCTGGGAACCTCTTCTTGCTGAGGTGACTCATGATGCAAGGTATGTGCGGGCTTGGACCCGGCTTGATCCATTTATAGGCTGATAAACCTCTTCTTGTATGGAGCTAGGATGTGAATACAAGGTTCATTTGTAGGCTGGGAACCTCTTCTTGTTGAGGTGGAACTCAATGCAAGGTATGTGCGGGCTTGGACCCGGTTTGATCCATTTGTAGGCTGATAAACCTCTTCTTGTATGGAGCTAGGCTGTGAATACAAGGCTCATTTGTAGGCTGGGAACCTCTTCTTGCTGAGGTGGAACTCAATGCAAGGTATGTGCGGGCTTGGACCCGGCTTGATCCATTTGTAGGCTGATAAACCTCTTCTTGTATGAAGCTAGGCTGTGAATACAAGGCTGATTGCATGAGCTTGGGCTCGGATTTGATTTGGATGGAAAACTTGATGTCTTCTCTTTGATTGAACTGAGGCTCTTTTGATTGAGATTCTGAGATTGTTTTTTCTGAATAAGCTAGGGCTCTGCATTTGATTCACTTATATGCTGAGACTGAATTGATCTTTGAATGAGCTAGGGCTCTACATTTGATTCACTAATGGGCTGAGATTGATTTGAACTTTGGATGAGCTAGGGCTCCGCATTTGATTCCCTTGTGGGATGAGATTGACTTGATCTTTGAATGAGCTAGGGCTCTGCATTCACTTATAGGCTGAGATTGATTTGATCTTTGAATGAGCTAGGGCTCTACATTCACTTATAGGCTGAGATTGACTTGATCTTTGAATGAGCTAGGGCTCTACATTTGATTTACTTATAGACTGAGATTGATTTGAAATTTGGATGAGCTAGGGCTCTGCATTTGATTCACTAATAATCTGAGATTGATTTGATCTTTGGATGAGCTAGGGCTCTACATTTGATTCCGTAATGAGTAAGAACTCAGAAGGTCACTTATAGGGTGATACTGAATGACTCATCTTGGCAGTTCCTACCAGCTTTGGACCTTCGGGATTGAAAATAGGAATATCCTTTTGGAAGCTCTATGGCTATGAACCTTTAGGATGCTTGAAAGTGACCCGTATAGGAAGGCTTTGTTGACTTTGAACCGTTAGGGTTGGAATCTGACCTATCTTGGAAGTCTATTGACTTTGAACCTATAGAGTGCTGGACATATTTGAAATGATGGTGAATTCCTTCGCAGTTTTCCGAGTTTTTTGCTCCTGCTTTATTGGTGAAGGCACAAAACATGACATCGATGGAAATGGTGTCATGGACTTCGCTGGCATGATACCTAGATTTGAAATTTTCCATTTATGACCTGGTACTGAAAGTTTGACTCAATTTCAGCAAGGTAGGGATGACTTGGTTGCTCCCTTGGAAAGGTTCCATGTAATTTCTTTAGCCAACATTGATGTTGTTGGATTATGGATTGAAAGAAACTCTAGTGAGGATTTTGGACAAGAATGAGGGGACCTTGACAGTCTTTAACCAAAGTGACTTTATTGATTGACCATGGTGTTAAACTGTCAAGGGACATTTAGTCAACTAAGTTCTTTGACTGTGCATTATGGTGGAACAAATTGGTAGGATAGCCAAGCGGCGATGAAATGTGACTTGGGTTTGGCCCTCAATCTAGGATCATGAAAAGCTCAGGGCTTTGCAATATTGTTGTGCCAATTTTGAAAGATTAATGAATCATGACCCCAAAGTAGGCATGAGGAGCAAAGGATTTGAAGTGTTCCTTCAGAGAATTTGGTGACCAACTCCTAACAGGTGAGTGACCACGTTGGATCTTCTTCATCAACAGGATTGGGAGAACTGAGAAATTGGCAAAAACCAACTTGGATGGACCTACTTCTATTGACTATGAAAGTAGTGACTTCAGACTACACAATGGATCCTTGATGTAATGCTCATGATCAAGTTCGATTCCTCTACATAGGGTATATCTATGCCCCAATGTCTGCATGTTGTGACAGACCACTACTGTAGTGTGCTAGGGCAAGATAGAAGGAAACAGGCAATCTAACAGAGTTAGAACTAGGTTGAATCTGGATTGCATCCAGAATTGACCATGCTCCAAGGTCAAGGGAAGATTGACAGATTGATTGCAGGAAGTGACTTCTTAGATAAGCCCTTCTTGAATCTTGAAAAAATGAGGGAGCTGATGATTTGATGAATTTGGCTACATCAGTAACCAGGCCATGAGAATTTGCTCTCTCCCTAACATGACCAAAGGATTTGAAGATAGAATTCTGTTGAAAGGCAATGCTATGAAGCCCAATAGATGATGGTTTGTTCAACTCCTCCAAGTATGATTCACTGGAGAGCAAGAGCGGTTCCTTTCCTTATGGAGGGTAAACTGGTATGACACTTGTCTACATGAACCACTGAATTTTTCTATGAAGGGCCAATGAGGGCAATGCTATAGGGTTGCATCATTTCGCCTATCCCCACTGAGGTATTATGGGTTGCCCATTGAGGTTTCTCGGGTTGCCTTTCCCTGTTCAGGTTTCTTTTCTTCCCATTATTATTTTTTTTCATTTTCTTCTTTTTGCAAACCCCATCTTGGGTTGAATAAAGAGTCCTGATATGGTGAGGATATTGTCAAAATCATGGTCCTATCCAATGATCTGAAACCCTTAGGGGAAATCTGAATGGCATGACTTTCATGGCAAATGGGTAGCCTTGCCCCACTGTTTAAGTTGACACCTACATGTATTGATAGGAGGGCAGCTATTTGAATCATCACTAAAAGCGATCTTAGGGAAATGCAGTCCCACACCAAAATTAAAAATGGTGCCAAATTATGTTTTCCTTTCTTGGAGATGTTCAGATGGAACACGTGTCCCAACAAGCTATATCGAGATTCCGAATCAGTCACGATCATATCTGGGCCTGAATCCTTTAGGTTTGTTGACAAGTATTGATGTTGAAGGTCCAAGAGGACTGATGTGAAACTGTCCACATGGGTCTACCATTGGGAGAGTGTTTGGTTATTTATGTAGAATGGGTTTATCTTACCGAGAAGATCCCATTTTATTGGCTTGAGAAATGAAGGGCTTATGGGAACCTTTGGGAAGCCGTTGGATGTAATGAACGACAGATGAGAGTTCCAGCCAGATTCATGAATTTGTACATAAAATGATGACATGACCACGAGATACAATTCCATAAAAAATGATAATCAAAAGAAGGGCTTATGATAGAGACTCCTTGGAAGGCCGTCGGATTGATGGACGGGAGAGAGAGTCTAATGCCGATGACAAATCTTTCTCTGATGAAGAAGTGATGAGATTGTCTCCTGTAAAGGCGGGATGTAAATGCCAAAATCAGAAGTCCGGTCCAACATGCTGTAAATCTCGACGAATGATCGAACTTGCTATTAGGCTTTGGTTGGAACTATCATCCTCTTGAAGTGAGAGGGACAATTGGCTTACTGTCGAGCTCCAATGCCATTCAACCTCTTACTATTTTCTTTTCTTTTCTTTTTTTTTTCTTTTTTTTTTTTTTTTTTTTTTTTTTGATGTGAAGGCCACATAATGCAGTGCTTCGCTTGATCGCGAAATTGAATCCTGACTTTCAATATTGGATTTGAATCTTCTTTTTCCAAACATTTCCAATGAGATAGAACGTCTTTGCCCCAACTAGCACTCTGATCTTCTGTAAACTTTATGAGCATTTGTGACTGCTCATATAGTATCTGATTTTATCTGCATGGTGAATCCGTATGCTGTCGTCTAGAAGTTACTCATCACCTTCTGTCTGATGTGACTACCTCCCATTATTGATGTAGATAAAACATAGGCTTGGATTTTCTTTTTCTTTCCTTTTTTTTTTTTTTGGGTATTCCAATGACCTCATTCTTGGATTTTGGGATTGACCATTCATCATGTATCTCTTGCTTACAGATGATTTATTTTGTAAGAACTTTAAAGTTTCTATCCTTTTGGTGGCATATCTGTCCTCCACATTTGTACTGATTGACTGATCTGTTGATCTAATGCTTTCCTTGGAATCTTTTCACAGGTAGAACAAATGGCAGTTTCTCCAATACATGTTTCTTGAGACTACTCTTGTATCTCTCGATTGATCATTTAAAGCTTTCCCAGACGGGTTGGACCTTTCTTTCTCAAGAGGCCGGGTGGCGTAGAAGTTCAGGAGACGGCTCATCGTTTCAATCATCTTCAGAGTTAGAATTGACTGCGCACGTAGAATAGGAAGATGTACGAAACTGGGAGGAAATGTATGGAAGAGACAAGGCACAAAGTTTGAAATCCCAAACGGGTGATTTTTTTATTTTTTTTACTTACAGGGCAGATTGGACTGGACTTGTCAACAAGCATATCAATCTTGGACCTAGACATGGATGACCTATCGAATATCGATAATAGAAAGTTGAAACAACTAGTTCAACCAAGTGGCTCCAGTTGGGCATAACACCTTCGACGACCACCTTCAGTCACTGTGGGAATAAATCTTCCTTCAGATTTCTAATAGCAAGACTCATCATGCCCCTCTATCAATAGGTGCAGGATGCCTACCTTTCAAAGTTCCATACAATTCTTACCCTCTTTTTCAGTTTAGGATCCATTCATAACCGAACTATTGCTTTTTAAGCACAAGGTTACTCTAGTTCATGCTCCAGTTTGGGGTTCAGTGGATTCATCAATGGACCACTTCTAGCTGAATTCAAAATCATTTTGGCTTATGCCCCAGCTTGTGGAGCAAGGGGTATCACCATTGCACTACACCATTTTGAATCCAAGATTGGACTAATTTATGTCTTGGCTTGGGGGGTTCAATGGATTTCTTTGTTAGACCACTCTCAATTTGGGTCTAAGGTCAATTTGGTCCATGCCCCAGTTTAGGGCATAATGGCTTTCCTCATTAGACCGCATTCAATTTAGGTCCAAGGTCAATCTGGTTCATGCCCCAGTTTATGGGTTAAGGGTTTCATCATTGGACCATTCCCTAGCTGTGATTCTGGTTCCTATCCTAGCCTGGGGCATATCGGATCTCATCTTTGGTCAACCCTGCTGCTCGGGAAAATTCCATTCCCTCTCTTTGAACAATGAGGAATATGAGGGCAATTCTTTGGATTCTAGCATTTCCTTGGCCAATGGGGCAGAAATACCCGAGATGAGACAGCACTATCATAGCTGAAGGTTCATGATTTCTTGATGACTCCAGAATCTAGAATTGATCTTTATTGACAAGCAATGAGGAATGCTTCTCATTCACCATTCCTGATGGTTATCCTAACTTGTAGCACTGGGCTATGACAGACATGGATCGGGCTCTAATTGATAGAGCCAGAGATTGATTTTGAATCAGTCTCCGATTGATAGAGACAAGATTGACTTTGAATTGGTCTCTGATTGATAGAGACAGAGTTGACTTTGAATTGGTCTCTGATTGATAGAGATCAAGATTGATTTTGAATTGATCTCTGATTGACAGAGATCAAGATTGATTTTGAATTGGTCTCTGATTGATAGAGATCAAGATTGATTTTGAATTGGTCTCTGATTGATAGAGATCAAGATTGATTTTGAATTGGTCTATGATTGATAGAGATCAAGATTGATTTTGAATTGGTCTCTGATTGATAGAGATCAAGATTGATTTTGAATTGGTCTCTGATTGATAGAGATCAAGATTGATTTTGAATTGGTCCTTGATTGATAGAGATCAAGATTGACAGTCATGGACTGGGCTCTAGTTGCTAGAGGCAAGGATTGCTTGAGTTGGGCTCCGATTGATAGAGGCCAAGGATGACAATCATGGATTGGACTCTAATTGCTAGAGATGATGGAATGACTGAAATTCTCTTTGATTCCTTTATGAAGTGGAACATGGACCAAAGGTAATGATTGAACAGGCCTAGAGGCTAACTCATGCTCACATTGAGTTCATATGAATGGAACATTTCTTAGTTCCGACATGAATCAGAACCTGAACCACAGTTGATGGTTGGATAAGCCTAGTGGCTAAATGAATTCAGATGAATGGAACTCTTCTTAGTTCCAACATGAATCAGAACTTGAACCACAGTTGATGGTTGGATAAGCCTAGTGGCTAAATGAATTCAGATGAATGAGACTCTTCTTAATTCCAACATGAATCCGAACCTGAACCAAAGTTGATGGTTGGACAAGCCTAGGGGCTGATTGAATTCAGATGAATGAGACTCTTCTTAATTCCAACATGAATCTGAACCTGAACCAAAGTTGATGGTTGGACAAGCCTAGGGGCTAAATAAATTCAGATGAATGGAACTTTTCCTAGTTTTGACATGAACTGGAACCCTAACCAAAGTTGATGGTTGGGTAATCCTAGTGGCTAATTGAATTCAGATGAATGGAATTTTTCCTAGTTCCGACATGAATCAGAACCTAAACAGGAGGTGAAGGGTGAAAAAGCCTAGGGGCCGAATGCCTTCTTCATTTTAGCATGATCTGGGAGTGATGATTGAACCTGCCTAAAGGTTAAACCCTTCTTTAATTCTGAGATGAACCAGAAATGGTGGTTAAATCTAGGACTGAATATTTCTTTGATTCTGAGATGAACTGGATGTGATTGAATTTGCCTAGAGGCTGAATCTTTCCTTCATTTTGGATGGACCAAAATGATGATTGGACCTTCCTAGGGGTTGAATCTTTCCTTCAGTTCTGAGATGGACCAGAAATGGTGGTTGGACCTGCCTAGGGGCTGAATATTTTTTTTAATCTGAGATGTACTAGATGTGAATGAATCTGAATAGGGGCTAAATCTTTCCTTAATTCTGGATGAACCGAAATAATGATTGGACCTACCCAGGGGCTGAATCTTTCCTTCAGTTCTGAGATGAACCAGAAATGGTGGTTGGACCTGCCTAGGGGCTGAATATTTTTTGATTCTGAGATGAATTGGATGTGATTGAATCTGCCTAGAGGCTGAATCTTTCCTTAATTCTGGATGAACTGAAATGATGATTGGACCTGCCTAGGGGCTGAACCTTTCCTTAATTTAAAGGTGAATAGGGAACAATGATGGATTTGCCTAGGGGCTGAATCTTTCCTTAATTCAAAGGTGAATAGGGAATATTGATTGGATTTGCCTAGGGGCTGAATCTCTCCTTATTTCAGAGAATAATCGAGAACTATGATTGGATTTGCCTAGGGGCTGAATCTTTCCTTAATTCAGAGATGAATTGAGAACTTTGATTGGATTTGCCTAGGGGCTAGATCTTTCCTTAATTCAGAGATGAATCGAGAACTACAATTGGATTGTCTAGGGGCTGATCTTTCCTTAATTCAGAGATGAATCGAGAACGGTGATTGGATTTGCCTAGGGGCTGAATCTTTCCTTATTTCAGAGGTGAATGGAGAATGATGATTTGATTTGCCTATGGATTAAATCTTTCCTTAATTCTGAGATGAATTGGGAACTATGATTGGATTTGCCTAGGGGATGGATCTTTCCTTATTTCAAAGGTAAATGGAGAATGATGATTTGATTTTGCCTAGGGACTAAATCTTTCCTTAATTCAGAGATGAATCGAGAATTATGATTGGATTTGCCTAGGGACAAAATCTTTCCTTAATTCAAAGGTACATTGAGAACTGTGATTGGATTTACCTAGGGGCTAAATCTTTCCTTAATTCAGAGATGAATCGGAAACTATGATTGGATTTGCCTAGGGGCTGAATCTTTTCTTAATTCAAAGGTACATTGAGAACTATGATTGGATTTGCCTAGGGGCTGAATCTTTCCTTAATTCAAAGGTACATTGAGAACTATGATTGGATTTTCCTAGGGGCTGAATCTTTCCTTAATTCATGGGTGCATTGAGAACCATGATTGGATTTGCCTAGGGGCTGAATCTTTCCTTAATTCAGAGATGAATCGAGAACTATGATTGGATTTGCCTAGGGGCTGAATCTTTCCTTCTTTCTTATAAAATTTGATGTTCAATCAAGATCTAGATTCATGATTTCCATTGATTCATTTAGAAAGATAATATGGATGGATCCCAAGATGGGAGATCAAGACAATTCCCTAATTGTAGGGGCCTCTCACCCTAAAAGGGTGGATATAGTTGCAGTTTGATTCTCTTTTTTAAAGACATTGAAATCCAATGGGGAAATATTGAGATTCTAGACATCTAGAGGAGTGGAAGAAGTCACATGCACAATCAAGGATGACTCAACCAAACAAGAGTTAGATCCCTCATAAGGGCGATTGGGTATCCAAGTCAATTTAATTGAATTTGATTAAGCCATGTGTTCAGTCTTGGGACCTCAT
The DNA here is from genome assembly GCA_028583415.1 of Protea cynaroides. Taxonomy (NCBI): domain Eukaryota; kingdom Viridiplantae; phylum Streptophyta; class Magnoliopsida; order Proteales; family Proteaceae; genus Protea; species Protea cynaroides. Next base: position 27,341,503 of record CM053274.1, read on the forward strand.
GATTCCAAAATGGATAATCAGTGGTACCAAGGTTTGGCCAATTGGATTACCGAATTCGATGAAATTGAAATGGATATATTAATCCGTCGTCCTTATTAGGGATGGTTAGCAAAAGCGGTTCATAGATGAATAAACTAGTAAATTTCTTCTTGACCATGGTATCTATGTCTTGACAGGGATTTTCTGGTCGTTTTTTGAAATCGACGTGTTAACAATGAGAGATTTGACACATCGAGCTTACTTAATGGAGGGTGTATAGTGACCGTCTACTATGATGTAGAACAGGTGTATACATACCTCATACTCCCAATGGGTGAGAGTTCAAGATGCTAATCGTGTAGAATCTAACATGTTGACCAGTCGAGGACAAAAACGGGCAGAACTTCGACGTCTCGAACATGGATGTCATGGTTAAGCCGATTTTACTGGGTCGGTTCAGGGATGAACCAAAAATAACAAACATTGGGCTACAATCTGGGTTAGGACAGAAAAGGCCACCTTGATGAGGATGGGGTAACCTATCACCAAATGCTCGATGAATAATGGGCCCCCAATCCCTTTATATACTATGTTGCAAGGATCCAAGCGACGTGGAGTAGCATAACGCATTCTCAGGCGGACCCAAGAAACGCTCGTTAGAGGCTGCTCGCCGGTCGTGGTCTCACAAAGTACAGGCCAAGGCTGTGTGTTTCGCATAGCGGGCTGCCCCATATGCATGGGACCCGATTCGGCTACTCGCATGAATGTGTGACTGAACCCATTCCCCCCAAAGCAATATTATACAAGCATAAATATAGTATCCTAAAATCTAGCATCCAATTCACACGAGGAAAGTTTTCATTTAGAAGTTTGACATTTATATCCCCAGTGAAGTCGCCACTGTGAGGACAAAGATGGAAATCTTTAGAAGTCGCCACCTAGATTTAGGTCTAGGACCTTAGAAATGTGAAATCTCACCCCAAGGTAAGACTTCGATTGACTCATGACCCTTAGATTGGAATTCTGGTCCATCAGAGATTGGGTAAGCGTCAGGTTACGGTTATGGGAAGGGGTTAGGCACCCAAACCGCCCGATCGAAATTGGTCTCCTATACCTTTCCTATGCTAGACTCTATTTGTTAAGCCAAACCAAACCAAGTGGTTTGATATCATTGAACCGAATCTGTATCCATCAGATTGCCTACGTATTACGGATTTATTCCGAAAATCAGGTTCACCATCGTAGTTCAGGTGTGATTAAAGTTTATGGATGTGATTTATGCTTGTGCATGATTAAGTTCTTTGTTTAAGTTGAAATTTATGTTTGAATGGCTGTGAAATCCTATGGGTTAGGATCTGGATAGTCCAAGTGGAGTGATAGATAGTCCTAGTGGATCTAAGAATAACCCTATTTGGGTTGGAATGTGGATAATATCCTAGTGGATCTATGGATAGTCCAAGTGGACTAAAAGTGTGGATAACCCTATTTGGGTTAAAATATGGGGGATATCCTAGTGGATCTATGGATAGTCCAAGTGGACTAAATTGTGGATCCGAATTTGGGTTTCTCCCAAATGGCCTACGTATCCTAGGGTTTGACCTAGGAATCAGAATCCACGTAGTTCGGGTTGGATAACCCTATTTGGGTCAAAATGTGAGTAAGTATCCTAGTGGATCTATGGATAGTCCGAATGGACTAAGATTTGGATAACCCTTTTTGGATTGGAATATGGATAGATATCCTAGTGGATCTATGGATAGTCCGAGTGGACTAAGGTTTGGATAAATATCCTAGTGGATCTATGGATAGTCCGAGTGGACTAAAGTGTGAATAAATATATCCTAGTGGATCTATGGATAGTCCAAGTGGACTAAATTGTGGATCCGAATTTGGGTTTCTCCTAAATGGCCTACGTATCCTAGGGTTTGCCCTAGGAATCAGAATCCGCGTAGTTCGGGATGGATAACCTGTTCTAGGTTAAAAATTGAGAACCTATTCTAGGTTTAGGGTTTGCCGAGGGGCAAATCGTCCTAAATTACCCTTTTCATTCTGAATTCTAATTTTGGAAGGTTTGGTAAAGAATTCTATTTCTTTATTAAGGTTTTATTATTCCCATTATGCCCTTCCCAAGAATGTGGGTGCCTAAATGCACGTCCCCACGCCTAGATTGTCTTCTAGAAGTGTGCAGATATGGCAGTTTGACTAGGGTGTTGCATAAAATAAGTTATTGCCAAAAAATAGAATATTCTATCTAAATATGGCACATAAAACATTTATGACAAGAAATTCACATACAGTAAGATTGTTTAAAAATCTTTCAAATATGGCATGTATTGCAAATAAGGCAAGAGCCTATATGGCATGATCTAGTAGGCTATCTTTTAAGCATGGCAAGACCCTAATTGCCATTTTCTTTCCATATTTAGGGTTTTCTACCCTAATTGCTATTTTCTTTCCATTTTAGGGTTTTCTACCCTAATTGCTACTTTCTTTCCATTTTAGGGTTTTCTACCCTAATTGTAATTTTATTTCCATTTTTTAGGGTTTTCTACCCTAATTGCCATTTTCTTTCCATTTTTTAGGGTTTTATACCCTAATTGTTATTTTCTTTCCATTTTAGGGTTTTCTACCCTAATTATTTTCTTTTCATTTTTAGGGTTTTCTACCCTAATTGTTATTTTCTTTCCATTTTTTAGGATTTTCTACCCTAATTGTTATTTTCTTTCCATTTTAGGGTTTTCTACCCTAATTATTATTTTCTTTCCATTTTTTAGGGTTTTCTACCCTAATTGTTATTTTCTTTCCATTTTAGGGTTTTCTACCCTAATTATTTTCTTTTCATTTTTTAGGGTTTTCTACCCTAATTGTTACATTCTTTCCATTTTAGGGTTTTCTACCCTAATTATTATTTTATTTTTATTTTTTAGGGTTTTCTACCCTAATTGTTATTTTCTTTCCATTGTAGAGTTTTCTACCCTAATTATGACAAAAAACATTTAATATAGCATGTGAGTATGATCATTCCAATCATGGCAGTAATCATCCAATTATGGCAGTGTGACCATTCCAATTATGGCAGTGTGACCATTCCAATTATAGTAGTGTATGCATACGAGCATCCGAACATAGCATGTGAACAAATATAGCATCAAATATGGCAAGTGAGAAACAACCAAAGCATATGAAAATCAATCAAAACATGATGGAACCAGCAGCAAGATGACAGCTTTGCCAGGCTGGACCAAAATGGGCACATAGGGCACTGTACTTACTCAAAAAATTCTTAAAAATATCCTCGAAAAGAGGACTCAGAGGCCAAAATTTTGTCTCAAGGAAGCTAATCCTGAAAGAGACCATAGGCAGGTCGAAAACATTCCCCAAGTACAGGCAAATACACTGGTCAGATCTGTTCTAGATTCTGGCCAGTGGTACTATAAAATCAATATAAAATCATATAGCTCATGAAAATAAAATCCAAATATATGGTCAGAAAGAGGACTCAGAGGCCAACATTTTGTCTCAAGGAACCTAATCCTAAAAGAGATCATAGGCAGGTCGAAAACATTCCCCAAGTACAGGCAAATACACTAGTCAGGTCTGTTCCAGATTCTGGCCAGTGGTACTATAAAATCAATATAAAATCATATAGCACATGAAAATAAAATCAGAATACATGGTCAGAAAGAGGACTCAGAGGCCAACATTTTGTCTCAAGGAACCTAATCCTAAAAGAGATCATAGGCAGGTCGAAAACATTCCCCAAGTACAGGCAAATACACTGGTCAGGTCTGTTCCAGATTCTGGCCAGTGGTACTATAAAATCAATATAAAATCATATAGCTCATGAAAATAAAATCCGAATACATGGTCAGAAAGAGGACTCAGAGGCCAACAGTTTGTCTCAAGGAACCTAATCCTAAAAGAGATCGTAGGCAGGTCGAAATCATTCCCCAAGTACAGGCAAATACACTGGTCAGGTCTGTTCCAGATTCTGGCCAGTGGTACTATAAAATCAATATAAAATCATATAGCTCATGAAAATAAAATCCAAATACATGGTCAGAAAGAAGACTTAGAGGCCAACATTTTGTCTCAAGGAACCTAATGCAAACAGATGCATCTTCTTATTGCTAGACACCAATCTCAGACATGCATTTGCAGTATGCTTTGACTTTGAAAAAATAAACTGACAAAAACGATGGGTGATTCTTACCTCAGGCTTCTTCTCTCTCCTTCTCTCCTTTGCATCTTCTCATCATCCTCTTTGCTGCCTCTCTGATCCTTCCCTCTTTTTCCTCAAGATCTTCTCTTCTTAACACCTCTCTCTCTCTCTCTCTCTCTCTCTCTCTCTCTCTCTCTCTCTCTCTCCTTCTCTCTTTCTCTATTTTCTTCTTCTTCTCTTTTCTTCCGATTTTTTTTCTCTCTCTCACTCACATTTTTCTCTCTTAGAAAACGTTTCCCCTTCTTTTTTTCTTTTTATTTTTTCTTTTTCTCTTTTTTTTTTTTCGTTTTTCATTCCTTCCTTTTTTTTCTTTCTTTCTTTCTCCTCACTCTCTTTCACGTTTTCTTTCTAGAAAACTTGAAGGGGATCTTTTTCCCCCTTTTCTCTTTTTTTTCTTTTATTTCTCTCTCTTTCCTTTTTTCTTCTCAAGATCTTTTGGATTATCTCAAAACCCTAAATCCCCTTCTCTTTCACGTTTTCTCTCTCCCCTCTTTCCTTTTTCTTCTCAAAATCTTTTTGGATTATCTCAAAACCCTAAATCCCCTTCTCTTTCACGTTTTTTTTTCTCTCCCTCTTTCCTTTTTCTTCACAAAATCTTTTGGATTATCTCAAAACCCTAAATCCCTTTCTCTTCCACGTTTTTTCTCTCCCCTCTTTCCTTTTTTTTTCTCAAAAATCTTTTGGATTATCTCCAAAACCAAAATCCCCCTTCAGTTTCACGTTTCCCTCTCCCCTCTTTCCTTTTTCTTCTCAAAATCTTTTGGATTATCATTTATATATAATAATATATATTATATACATATATACACATATATTTAATAACATACATACATATACATACATATATATATATATATATATATAATATAAATATTGTGCACATAGATGAACTGATTCGAAATGGGTTGAGACTTAATATGGGTTGAGCTAGGTTGGACCAAAATTGGTTTGAACTGAGTTGACTGGATTGATTGGAATTAATTGGGTTTTTTCTCCTTGTCATTTCACGGGTCTTTCCTGCTGTTATCCCGCATGGAATTTTTCGATGGCCTCTATTCCAAATTTTTTGTGTTCATTTTGTAGAACATTAAAAATGAGGAATATAGGAACTTGAATCACCTCATTTGGAAGTAAAATGGTCAACTTATGAATTTTTGAAGTTTAAGCGGACCAATTATCGATAATTTGGCTGACCATTCTGCATGAGATCCTTCGGAGGCTTCTATCGGAAATATTTTACGTCCACTTTGTAGAGCACTAAAAATGGAACATAATGAGACTGGAATCACTGGAATCCGATGTAGAACGGAAAAGATATGCCGCTTTGAAGTTCTGACGATAATTTTGCATGCAAGCTTGCATGGGACCCACTGGTGACTTCTACCTAGGATTTTTTACGTCCACTTTGTAGAACATCATGAATGAAGAATAATGGTCTTGGAATCATCTGAATCCGATGTCGGATGATCAAGATATGATGATTTGAAATTCAAACGATCCGACTTAGGATAATTTGCATGGAGGCCCCTGGGATTATTTATAATAATTTCAGAAACCTCCCTTATATGTATCATCCGACTAAAATGGTCATATCTTCCTCATTTGATATCGAAATTGAGCAATTCTGGTCTCGTTTCGAAGATAATTCCATGACCTATGCATCTATGCAGATAATAGCTCATGACCCTGCTGTGGGGATCCGTGGAGAATTACAAATCTTTGGGTTAAAGGTCAGAAACCTGCCATATTGGTTCACTTATGCCGAGGGTGGCGAAAATGGGGTGCTTACAGCTATGTGGCCGTCCTTCGATAGTCAGTCAAACATGCATGGTACTTTTTGTTACCGTGCTTTGTTGGCCGCCCTTAGATTGTAAATCAAGTTTGCACGTCATTTGTCCATTCCACGCTATATGGCCGCCCTTCAGTAGTCGGTCGAATCTGCACGTTTTTCTTCCTCGAGCAAACATGGCCACCCTTCGAGGGTGGGTTAAGTATGCGTGACATACAACTTCCATTCCACACAACTTCTCTTTTTTTTTTTTTTTTGCACATTTTTCTACTCAAACATGGCCGCCTTTTGAGGGTCGGTCAAGTATGTGCGACATATTTCCATTCCACGCAACTTCTTTTTTTTTTTCTTGAATGGGTCCTCCATATTCAACCAACTGTGGCCGAGGTGGATTCCTCGGCCACATTAGGTCAGTTATTTCCTCCCTTTGCTTTTTTTTTTGGGTGGGTGCCCCATTTCCGAGCAATTGTGGCTGAGGTGGATGTCACTTGAGGTCGGTTAGTTATTTATGCCTTTTTTTTTGTTGAGTGGACCCCATGTCGGACCAATTGTGGCCAAGGTGGATTCCTCAGTCACTTTAGGTCGGTTAGTTATTTTTGCCTCTCTTTTTTTTTTGAGTGGACCCCATGTCTGACTAATTGTGGCCGAGGTGGATTCTTCAGTCACTTTAGGTAGGTTAGTTATGTCCACCTCTTTTTTTTTTTTTGAGTGGGCCCCCATTTCCAACCAATTGTGGCCGAGGTGGATTCCTCAGTCACTTTAGGTTGGTTAGTTATTTTTCCCCCCTTTTTTTTACTAAGTGGGCCCCTATGTCCGACCAACTATGGCCGAGGTGGATTCCTCGGCCACTTTAGGTCGGTTATTTTCGAAATTTTTTTTTGTGTTTTGATAACCTCTTCGAGTCAACAGGAATCGACTATTGCCGATCACATAGGCTGACCATATGTGGCCAACCTAAACACCGCAGTTAAAATATAATCATTTAAGCTGAGCCGTGTGTGGTCTGCCTCGGTCAAAACTCAAAGTTTGATGCTTTTAGCATAAAATCCGCCGATTTCAATTTTGAATTGTTGAAGAAGTCTGATCTTTGCTCCTTTCACCATTGTTGCTTTTCTCTCGGTTTCTGGTACTTTCTCCCGCCATTGTTCCTGTGGTCTTTGATGTTCCATAACATTTCCATCTCTGTTACTGACGCCGATTTAGATGAGCTTAGCTGAAAAGATGCGAGTACTAGTTTGAAGGTAATTGAAGAAGTTCAGGTTTCATAGACAAGGGCAGAAATTTTTTACCATTGGCCAAACCTGAACTTGCCTCCTTCGACTTGGATCTAGTTCTTGATGGCCCTTTTAATGCTGAGCTCTCTGTGGAGAATGTTATCATACCGAGCGTAGTCCTTGCTTTGTGCCCATTCGAAAGGGTTCTTATACTTGGGTAGAGCAAGTATTAGGGAGAGTAGTTGTTCGTCTTTGGTGGGGCAATGCCGCTCTCTAAATATTAGCATGCCCCTATCGAATTTCCTTGCCCTCTTTGGATCTTGATAGGGAGTGTATTCACAATAGCACATGTCACTAGTTGGGAATTTCTGGATACCGCTGTCGGTGTTGTTGATCCCCATCTGGTGATGGGCCATAAAGTTGAGGGAGGTGGTGGAAGATGATGAAGCCAATGACGATGGGAGAACTAAGGAGTAAGTGTTGTCGGCTGTAGGGGAATCAACATTGCCTCCTTTGGTGTAAGCCTCAGATCGATTGGATAGCATGGAAGTCGAATTCTGCCAAGCTTTCAAAACATAGAATAGCACGTAGATGCCACTGATTTCTAAAACCCATGTGAATGATGTTGTTGCCTCTTTGATTCAAGTTGACGAAGCTTAGGAGACCCACTATAGGGCATATGGGCAAGGTGAACCACCACATTACTGACGCTTCTTTTGCTTGAAGCACAACTATCAAGTACCAAATCATCCTTCTCAATAAGATCACCATCCTATCAATTATTTAAAAAAAAAAGCACCTGTGTCATAGCCCATTCTGGATAATCGAGCATGATATCCAGGTTAACCCTTGTGGCACCCTAATACATCCAAGATCACTACCACAATGATTTCAATATAAATCCCACATTCTACACATGTATTATCCACAATAATCAAGAAGCAATAGTAATATAGCGGACACATTAAATACTGACAGATGCAACTAATAATATCATATCCCATACTATGTACCATATTATCCATTACAAACCATTGTTCTTCTCAAAATACTAACGTATCCATATACACATTGCCAAAAACAAAAGAGTAAATCTGTTACATTGTTCTTGATAGAAATCTTCATTTAACAATAGAAAGAATCAAATCATAATATCCATAATGTATCAAGGAAGGGAGAAAGTAAGGGGAGGGCAACGTCATGCATACACGTAGTTGCTGTAGGTGTAGCCCTCGCTGTGCTCTCCACTGACGTTATCGATACCAGCAACCATGCTAGCAAGAGGGGACTCCATAAACTTAGTGATAGAGAAGTCACCTGCAGAAGAATTTGAAAAGAAGTGTCGACACAAGGGTGAGCTCACATTCCAACTCAGTGAGAAATCTAGTATCACATGTGTGCAACATACAACATCAAATGATATGAAATGCAGTTAATTTTATATTAGGTCTTAGGTTTGTGTTTCTACATCCTAGGCGAAGATAGAAGTTGAATACAAGACCTTGGGCCGTTAAACTACTTCTACAAGTAAACTCCCCCCTTCAGGACACCCATCCTTATAGGGTTCATCGCCTCTCACAATAGACCCCACATACACCAGCTACCATACACCCATACGTCATTGACTCCCCCTATGGTCACCCAACCTTTTGGAGTGTGAAGCTATGCCAGCATCTTTACCCTTACTAGAAGGGCGTAGGAAAATTGGGAGTGGCACCACTTATGTCTATTATGTTCATTAATTTCACTTTGGTTGTCCATTAACAGAAGCCTTTGGATTACCACTCCCATGGATCACCGTGCCCCCACTAGCATGTTGACATAACCATTATGCTATCCGCCAGTAGAGAACTCCGACTCCACTCTCATGGATCACAGTGTCTCCCACTAGGGTGTTCACATTCCAACGTGATTCATGTGCCCGCACTCCCATAGGCCACACAAACCACCATACATGGTTGCAATCTACCAATATCCGTGAACCCGCACTCCTATGCATCACATAAACCATCATACATGGTTGCATATATTTGTAAATAAAGGCTATGCCCTAATGGTGAACCCCGGCTCCGCTCCCATGGATCACCATTCTCCTGCTAGAACCTAGCATCAACAACGTGGCCCATGTATTGTGCTCCCACACGCCACATGTCCACCATACCCAAGCAATCATACAAACATTCATAGTTGTTATAATACAATACATGCTCATACATAGCAAAAATGGAAAGCATACAATTAAAAAATAACTTAAGCATGTTACTAGTAAAATAAACATGTTATTAAGAATGTCCTAAGTCTATGGACTAGATCCCTTACCTGATGGCACAAGAAGTGCAGCAGTAATCCGAAGCCAAACAGAAGGCTTTAACAATCACCCTCGTTTAATACCTATTTAACATATAAGGATTCATTAGTTTGGTTTCATAGGTTTTAATCATTAGGGACAAGCCTTACATGTCTACAGACGAGTCCCAAGACAAGCTGGAAACCCAACGGTTGGTCTCTCTAGTCATTCCTAGGCAAACTGGTTCAAATTGACTGAATCGGAGGATGGAACCAGTCTGCAGCAAGCAATGGGTACAAAGTTGCGATTTAGCACAACCTTTCATCAACAAATAGATGGTCAATAATACAGGACCATCTATATACTAGAAGATATGCTCCGTGTCTGTGCCATAGACTTTGAAAGAGCATGGGACGAGAAGCTATCGTTGATGGAGTTCGCATACAACAATAGTTACCAAGCTAGCATTGGCATGGCTCCATATGAAGCTCTTTATGGATGAAGATGCAGAACTCCACTATACTGGGAAGAAGTTAGTGAAAGAAGAATAGTTGGACTAGACTTTGTCCAAGAAACATGCCAAGAAGTGGATATAATAAGAGAAAGGATCAAAGCAGCCTATGCTCGATGGAAGATTTACTCGGATGTCAGAAGAAAGGACATTGAATTCACTGTAGGAGATAAGGTGTTCTTAAAAATTTCACTTTTTAAATGATTGAAACGCTTCAGTAAGAAAGGGAAGTTGAGTCCTAGGAATGTAGGACCCTATGAGATTCTAAAGAGACGTAGAAGCGTCGCCTATCAATTAGCATTACCACCATCATTAGCTGACGTGCACGACATATTCTACATATCAATGTTGAAGAAATATATACAAGACCGTACTGGAAGTCGATCCCCCTCAGTTAAATGAGGACTTGACAATGGAACTTGAACCTCAAATGATATTGGACAAGAAGGTTCAAAACTTAAGGAATCGAGATGTTCACTATGCCAAGGAATCAGCACGTGGAAGATCTATCATGGAAAGAATAGGAGTCTATGAAGAAAAGATATCCTCACTTGTTAGAAGCAATGGGTAAGTAAGAATTTCGGGGACGAAATTCATTTAAAGGGGGTGGAGTTATAAAACTTGTACCTAGAAAACCCGGCTTAACTAGGATTTTCTTTCATACTAGGGTTGTTTTCCACCGTAACCGAACATGACACAATGCCAACTCAAGGATCAACATGATAGGTACCCCTTTTAGAATCATTAGAGTCTTTTTTAACTATATATTATTTAAAATGTAGCTTTAAGGAGGAGCCGGTCGATATAAGCCGATCGAGAATCCTGATAGTCCAAAGACCGGTATCATCGACCGATAAGGCCAAAAATAGACTTAATCTCAAAATAACCAGTTGGTTTCACTTTAGAAAACTATTTAGAATATCCCTAGGACCCATAGATGATTTTAGGAGGGGCCCACACCCATCCTAACTAAATTAGAGTTGGAAAAGGGAAGGAGTCTCTCCCCAAATTTAAATTCTCGCCACTTGGCAACTCCTTATGTAAGACCTGCACTCCATGAACCCGATCTAAACCTTTAATTCATGTCGTAATAGGTCTTCCAATCATCACCGGGCCATGCGGGACGAACGGATGACAACCAAGTACGAAAACAGACCCATGTATGATAAATATTTCATACCGATCGATGGTACTGGTCGATGGTACCGATTGACCGGTATAGCCTGCACAGGCAGACCACTTAGATCCAGAAATGGATCTCTACGGGTCCCACCTTCCAAATTTTGAACTGAAGGACTTTCCTAATGTTAGGGGGCTTCCTAAACTCAACCCTAGTCTATATAAGGACCCTTAAACCTCCTTAATTCCCTTTCATTGATCCTCACAAACCCTAGAGAGGAGAAAGAGATTGAAGAAGGAGAAGAAACTATGGAAGGAGAAAGAAGAGCCGCCATTGTCGTTGGACGAAGAACACATTACTGTGAACCAACAGTAAGTGCTTAAACCTTCCTCTACATTAAGCGTTCTAGAATGGTTAGTCATGATTAGATCAATATCATGTAAGGCGAACTGTTGATCTGTTGATCTAAACCATATTTTGCCGTCAAACCCTAATCCAGTAGGTAAACCCTAGATTCAAGTTCTAGGTTGAAGATCATCAAAACTAGAACTTGAATGGAGATGGAAACAACTCTAACTTAGTGTTCAGACCAAGAATGTATAGGAGAAACCCTAGAATCTATAGGGGGTGACTGAAGGCAAGAACCGGTTGTATGGTCTTCCGGAGACATACCGATCAACCATACCTGTCGCACCCTATGTGATCGATATCTCCTGGAGACTAGTCTGTGGGGACCGATCGACCATACCAGTCGCACCTTTCCCCATAGTGCCATGACCTATACCTGCGATCGGTACCTACAACCGGTCTACACTGTGAGGAGTGTTTTGACCTTGTTGGTTTTCGGACCAATGTAGACTCTAAGAAAAAACTATTCTAACTCAACCGTAACATCGTGTAGGACCTTCTGATAGCAAGTTTGAATTCTGTGACGCGGAGCAAGCTATCAATCAAGCATCAGGTAAGGGAATCGGACCTAAACCCTAATAATTTAATAATAGTAAAACAATGTTAAAACTATGATTCTATGGAATGGTGTTTGTGCATACTCGCATGTCATCTTTACTTTCAGTTATTATTATTGTTTATGCATACTCGCTATGCTAGGATGTGACTGTTAGGCATGTGATTATTTTCTTGGTGTGTGGAATGGAAAGGGCCTGGGGTCTGGGATCATTCTTCACACTAGCACCTTTTCGTATCGTTCTATCTTAGCATGCTTGGTGCGGGTAGGGTATCAGGGGGAGGAAGTGGCACTGTGGTCTCCAGCCTGGCCACTAGACTCTAGCTCTATCTCTATTCCATAGGGAGTTGTGCTGGGATAGGGCCTATTGTGATGACATATAGGATTGGTTAGTTGCAAACCCAGTTTGCAAGCCCTCGCCAATAGAGGCTTACGTGTTGGTATGGGTAGGGTATCAGGGGAAGCGTTGGCGGTGTTTGATCCAGACGCTTTAGCTCTATCTCTATTCCATGGTGAGTCCATGTGGGATGATAGTGGTGTTTGATCCATTGGGCGGCTTCATACACTCGTGCATAGAGGTGCAGTGGCCGCCAATCCTTTCTATAGCACATTGCAAACTTAAAACCAGACCATAATGTAAATGTTACTCATGCATATGTTTGTTGCATTGTTTGATTGTCTTACTGAGCTAAGTTGTGAGCTCACCCTGTATATATATACATGTTTTAGATGTTGATGTAGGTTACACTGTGGAGGACTACATGGATGCTCCGACGTATGGAGGTGTTGTTGCTTTAGAAGCGCAAGCAGGAGAAGACGAGCATGACGCTTCATGCGAGTGCCCTTTTTACGTGTACCTCTAGGATTTGTTTAATTTATTTATTTATTTTCAGTTGGAGATAAAATTGATGTAAGGATAATTATTTACATTTTGGTGTGAAAAATAATTAGATATTTTATTTAAATTATCAATAGAGAACTCAGTTCATTTAATTTAAGACTTTCGCTATATTTATTATATTCTGATTATGGTTGTGTGCAATGGCATGTATGAGTGGACATGGTCTTATTGAGTTCCTGGTGTGAACCGTTGGTTCAGTGATGGTTCACTCACACTTCTGGTTCAGTCAGAATTGGGGTGTGACACCTTAGGAGTTCACATTCAAAATAAGAGTTTGACTCCAATTAGGAAACCTGAGATGAATAAAAACCCTATCTTTTACCCTCTTCTAAATACGTACCAATCTCAGAGAGTTTTGATGCGTTCTCAAGAGAAAGGGAGAAAGGGAGGAAGGAGAAGGAAAAGGTAAAGCTTTGCCGCACTCGTGTAAAAGAAATCATCGACAAAGTACACCGCTGATCAGCAGTGATCAAGCTACTATCTGTAAAACCCTAAACTCCTATAAACTTTAATGAAAAACTTGATGTTCCAGTGAAGGATGTAAGTCTGATATGAAAAACACTCATCCTTCTTTAATAATGAAGTTAATATAGGTTGTTAGAAGGGAAAACAGCTCTTCCTAACGAATGGCCTAGTTTAAGCAATTGCTTTTATGCTTGTAAGATAGTATATAGACCTTAGAGTCACCCCAACCTCAAACCACATTATGCTAGCAAGGAAGGAATTGAATCATAAGAAGAAATCCTAAATTACTAAACAGAAAAGTGGCCTTTGGGGAGGACGCGGTCGATACACCGGACTATACTGTAAAGACCGGCATAGCGACTGACCCATCCCAGAAAAGGTCTCGGGAGTTAGCCGAACAATGTCACAATCCATACCCTATTCTGACTGGTGTATCAACTGACTAATGGCAGAAGGTCTAGGTTTTCTTTCAGACCATGAGCCGGTCGCAATGATAGCGATCGACGTCGACCAATAAAGCCCAGACTTATATAAATTCAAGTGTATCAAATAGGACTTTTAACTAATGACCCTACACCTTGTATAGGGATAAAAACACCTTACAAACACGTGTTTTCTAGCAGGAACAATCTCAAACAAGTCATATCAAGTGAGGAACAGAATCCCTGACTAATTTTGGAGTATTTCTAATATACGATTGTTGTGCCATATGCTTGTTGTGATAACATGTCATCCAATAACTACTTAATGCATGCATTTGCATTTATATTATGATTGTTGTATGAATGTATGTGATTGGAAATTAGTATGAAGTGGTGAAACAGTTGAGGACCACTGGATCCGGCTTGCTATATGATTATTGACGAGTATGTCACTCACCCTTAGCAGGATGACAACGTCTTGGTGGGGGCAAAATGGATGGCCTGGGATTCCTACTGAGTTTGGTGAAAGGGATACATCAAATGACATGTAGGTTTTGGTTAGTGGCACTACCCCTGTATGCAACCTTGACCAGTAGGGGGTCAGGTACTGGTAGGATGGAGTGATGAGGGAAAAGGGTCGACAGTATTTGTTGGAGCATCACTGGCTGGACTTGCTGCCCATTCACCATTTTGATTGGGACGTCATGTGGGGGTACTAAGGCTACCAATTGTAGGCTAGTAAGTACGCCGCACTCCTATGCATGGAGGTTTTAGTCAGCCTCTGGGAGGTGTGGCTAGGCCTTACCATAACACATGGCATATATGAGAGCCGACTATTGCATTGTTGTGTGTAATAATACTGATCATGCATATTTGATTGCTTGTCTGTCTGATTCTTACTGAGCTCATTTTGGAGAGCTGAACCTCACGTACGTCATTTCTTTAGATGATATTGCAGGTACTATAGTTACTGACTACTTGAATGCAGCCGTAATTGCTCACTTGGCTCAGCTAGGAGGAGTACAGTATGAGGAGGAAGCACATAACATAGACTATGAGTGTGACGCATGTGTCTTTGATGGATAATTATCCTTGGAAAGAAGTTTTTGGACAATGAACTATTTTCTATTTAAAGTACTCTTTGGATTATTTACTATGTTTTGATAGCCCATGATTTATAGGGCAAAGTTAGTTGAAGTTTGGGTATGAAGTTAAATGATGAACGTTGTTTGAGGAAGTGAACAATGGTGCTAGTATTAATTATCATTAGTGTGCTCACTGTTATTCAGTACTTTCCATTATTTATTACTCTGGATTATGAATGTGGCATTTTACTGGTGGAGGTTGGTATATGTGTGCACCGCTTATGAGGTCCTGGTGGAATCACATCCAAACTAAGATGTTGATCCGGTCGTATCCCAAAAGAAAAATTTTTAGACCTGTATTTTTGGAGTGTTTTAATGTTTGGTATTAGAGCAATAAGCTCTGTTACATTATGCCAACCAAGCCAATGCTGTAGTAGTCTATAGTAACCTGAGCAATAGGATAATAATAGCTTAAAGATCATAAGTGGTAAATATAAAACCAAACTTATATGCAGTATGTTAACAATAAGAAAGAGCATAAGATGTTAGGGAAAGACTAGAGAATAAGCACTACAACGCATAGGGAAATAAGACGTAGTTTTACAACAACAACATCAGAAAGAAAAAATTAACCGGGTTACTCGAAATCTGATGGTGTGGGTTCATGAGCTTGTTGGTAAGTCTTCACCCGTAATGTAGTGGCTACATTCTTGGTGTTGTCCTTGGACATTATACGCACTCTTGCCATAGCCGTTTGCATGATATTGAGCTGGGAAGAGAATCAAGTTTGGGCATGATGCACCTGTCTAAAGTTGTTCTCCACAGAATGTGCAAATTGTATCTAGTGATCCCTAATGCCATGCAACTCAGCTAGAAGGATGTACATATCAGGGAGAGGTTATAGATGGTCCGCTTGATCACTGTCCACATCTTCTATGCCCAAAGGTGCATCATCATCTTCTTCATCTTTGAATTCTTTGTTTGATAAAGTCCTAGGACGAGGACGAGCCTCTAGCTCATCATCAGAAAGTACCATGTCATCTAGTTGCATTTTAGATATGGCATACTACTCGAAGGGAGTAGCAACTAACTCTTCGTATGTAGGGTGATTTTTTATATCAACCCCCAGAAGCGATAGTAGGTGAGTAAGTAACTTGCCATAAGGAAGATTCGATGGTCCAACGCCTTCTGAGGCTAGGATCATTTTCCACATGAAAATGTAAGGAAGGAAAACAGGTGTCCTAGTTGCACGCCAATAGACCAGAAATTTACCGAAAGAAGATAACTCATTGTAGTGACCACCCTATGGTAGGATGTTGTGCTATATGATCCTACAATATACTCGGGGTAAGGGATGATAGTTGATGGTTTTGTGAGGCTTACACGAAAGAAGGATCTGATTGGCACTCTCCAGTCGCATAACCTTAAACAAGGCGCCCCTATCCTTATAACTCCAGAGTGCTATGTCTCCATCCATGGATATGCCCAGCATACCGGCCAGCTGCCTCTGTCAAAGGAAACATCCCGGCCCAATACCCAGCTGGATATGTAAAGGTTCGTGGCATCATTCTCTTCGTTCATTTCACTCGTGACTTACAAGTTATAGTAAAAGAATCGTATCAGGTCAGGCTTCATGGTTACGTCGATCTCTAGCATGGGAGACCATCCCATAGCATCAAAGGTAGCTTAGACGTCAAACCGCTCTAACTCTTCAAACAGAATACGTCGTCCGGATTCGACAAATTTGTATTCAAACCTTGGGGATGCTTGTTGAGCCTCTAAGGAAATGAACCACAACGCATCAAAAGACAATGGAGCATCAAGCCGTGATCGGCTCACGGTAGTTTCCTTGGATGGGATGGCCTACATAGATAGCAAACAATGTTGACCAAGCTTGAGCAGACATTGTTCCAAGAGAAAGCTCATAAAGAATTTTGTAATATTCCTTTTAACACTATAATTTAAATTCCAAACTAGAGAGAGTGAGTTCATACCTTGGATCCATGATGAAGAGAGTAAGGAGAGGATTCGTAGATGGAAGAAGTTCCCCAAGGCGAAACCTAGGTTTTCGGATGTAGAAGTGGGGCTCTCTACCACTTACAGTAAAGGTTGTGGTGAGAAATGAGGAAGGAATTTCCATACTAGGTTATATTAGGTAAAGTTTCCCCAGCCGATTGTGAATCCTGATGTGGGGTACAGTCCGGCATATCGACCGGCAGGGTGAGTGTTAACAATCTGGAAGTAGCCAATTGAAATGGCGAACAGGATAGTAACGATCGACCCGTAGACCGATAAACTTCAGAGAGTTCAGTAACTTTACCGGACGCACTACCGGTTAGAACTAGTGAGTCCGGATACATTGACCAGACCAGTAATAAATGATATAAATTCCTAAAATTTTGCTAGTTTCTTATTGATTGTGTTTGGTGCCATTTTTGTACATGTTCTATTTACCTGACTTATGTCATTTATTGTATAACATGATGCTAACGGTACTGATACTCGATTTAGGAAGTTGAATAGGTGGAAATGGCCCCTCATACATACCCCTCGTGAATGTGATGATGAAAATCTTCCGCCTGGAAAAGGGTTAACTGCAACACCCAATCTAGATGGAACTCAACCCACCACCAATATGGGAGGGCCATCTGAAATAAAAACGATTCTGCCACCACCTGAGGTTACCCCTAAAAACCTCCCTGCTATCATATGAAACGTGGCTGTTACAATAAGTTAAGAGCAATAAAGAATAGCCAAGGAAAATCAGCGAAAGTTCCTTGAAGATCTGAGAGCTCTTCTGACCCTAGTGCTTGCACCACAGGCAGGTGGACAGCCAAAAAATAGGAACAATAATATGCCACCACTTGGAGGGAACCCCAAAAATCAAGTTGGTGCAACTATGGGACAATATGGAGTGCCCGCTAGAATCAATCAGAATGTAATGGCAAATCAAAATCCGTCACCGATTCCTCCAGGGTCGTACTATGATCAATCTCAAATCATTGAGAGGTTTATGAAGACAAAACCTCTGAAGTTTACTGGAGTTGGGACCAATCCATTACAGCCAGCCATATGGATTAAGTCCATAGAGAAGACCCTTCGAATGATGGTATGCAGTGAGGTGGAGAAGATTCTTTGTGCAACTTATATGCTAAAAGGAGAACCTAACTGTCACACCCCAATTCTGCACTATTCAGAATGGTGTTGATGAACTGCTAGCAAACCAACGGCTCAACCAGGATCTCGTACAGACGATATCCGGCTGATCTAAACTTCATATATCCACATTCATAATCAGAGTAAACACACAATAGCGGAAGTCTTATAGTAAAATGAACTGAGAATCTACTGTGATATTAATATTTAAATAGCAAATTATTCTATATCAACTAAGACATAAATAAGTATCAAATACATGTCTCTAATAAATCCAAATAAAGAAAACTAAAAATATAATCGAATACACATGAGTTGAACTCGCAAGAGGAGTCATGTGTATCCACTTCATCTTCAACTCCCATCGCCGCCACGTGCTCCTACACTGGAGCATTGACATAATCTTCGACGGTAATACCTGCATCATCAAATAAAAATATTCGACATCGAGGGGATGAGCACACATCATGGCTCAGTGAACAAACAAAACAATGCAACAATACATATGCATGCAGTCATTTCATATCTTTGGTCTGGTTTAAAGTTTGCAATAAGCAATAGAAAGGTTGGGTGGTCAAAGGTTAACGTTTATTGACCCCGCCTCTATACACAGGGTGTGGAAGTCCGCCCAAAGGTTAACGTTTATTGTCTTCCCCATCCACCCTACCATAACATTGTACAACAAAGGTTAACATTTATTGTTGTACAGTGCCATACCAACACGTAAGCCCCTGCTGGCGAGGGCTTGCAAACTTGGCTCGCAACTAACCAATCCTAATGCCAAACAGTGTATCCAAGGCCTCACCCCAGCATCCCTCAGAACGTCCATAGAGATAGAGC
Organism: Protea cynaroides; assembly: GCA_028583415.1. Lineage (NCBI taxonomy): Eukaryota > Viridiplantae > Streptophyta > Magnoliopsida > Proteales > Proteaceae > Protea > Protea cynaroides. Next base: position 27,360,458 of record CM053274.1, read on the forward strand.
TAAGGCCCCCCGGTAGAGTCAAAGACTACAAGGACCGAGACCACCTCCCCTGATACTCTACGACGTAATAGTTCTGCTAAAGTAATGGCGATACGACGATGCTAATGCACAAGACTTGAGTTAGAGATATAGCTAAAGTGCTGAGACCCACCAAAGGTTAACGTTTATTGACGTTCCCATCACACCTCCCCTGATACTCGCTCGCATCAAGTACACCAACCACACACATACATTCACATGCCTATTCCTATCATCATCATCATCATCATGTTATAAACAATAAAGTAAATATGCATGAACAAATAATAGAAATATTGGATGACATGTTGTATGCACATTACAAACATATTTACATAGGATCAAGCATGGCATTGGACTCAAGAAAAGAGAAAACAGTTTGTTATTAACCAATTAGTTTAGAGTTCTGTTTTCTCACCTTAGCTTGCTAATAGATCCTCTAACAAGCTTTAAGATCACCTTTATATTGTTATTATATTGCTAGAAGACCTAACAAAGTCGATATAATTTAATTAGAATTAATTCTGAATTTAAAAACTATTTTGTTAACTGGGGGTCGGAGCTAGGGTCGGAGTAATGATCGACCCTGGGTGAGACCACCCCTATTTACTGGGTGTCGATGCTCAGGGTCTGGTAGGGTCGATTGGCCATCGACCCCCATGCGACCCCCTGTGGGTTTTGGTCGATTTTCTTCCTTAAATCCATTCTTCGTTTTTGGGGTCCTGTAGCTTGCTCCTATAATCCATTCTACACATGTTCTATGGTTTAGAACCATGATTTTACCACCTATATGGCTTTCATGATTTTCCCCCATGGTTTTCCATGAAAACCTAACCATGGTTGATGGTTTGGATTTCTCCGATATCATACTCTCTGCATTATCTATCCTAAGGTCTTTAGCAATTCATGAAATTAGTATCCATACCTGAGAAGAATACTCCTTCTCTGCAACTCTTCTCCCTTGGCCTTCTTCTCTTCTTTCCTTCTCTTTTCCTTCTCTTCCTTCTCTTCTCTTTCTCTCAATTCAATTAGGGTTGTAAAAGGAGTAAAAGAGGCTTAGGGACGTCCTATTTATAGAGTAGAAACTCCAAAAATAAGTCTCATTGTGATTTGGAAGGAATCCCATCGAAATTAGGAAACTTTCCTAATTTTCAGATTTACCGAGTACCAGGGGTTGATAGGGGGGGGTCGGAGATCCCGTCGACCCCTGGTTCCTGAATTGTCCAACCCCCCCTGTAAAACTGGGGGTCTGACTTCTGTCTTGGGGGGGTCCGACCCTCCCTTGTTGGGTATGCAACCCTCCCCTTAATTAAGTATTTTTGGGTCAGTTTAATACCTGGGATCGTGATCTCCTTCACGCACTTGGTCCATTTGGCTCATCCATGATGGGTAGACCTGGTTCAAGGTGGTAAGACCGGGTTAGTTTGATACGGGTCATACAACTCCCCCCTACTTATAAAAATTTTGTCCCTGAAATTGTTCATACCTTCTGAGTCGAATAAGTGAGGGTATTACTTTCGCATAGCATTCTCTTCCTCCCATGTAATTTCTTCCTTGTCTCTACTTCTCCAAGTGACCTTGACATAATAGATATCTCAGTTGCGTAGTCGTTGAACCTTTCGGCTGGTGATTTCAGTTGGTGTTACTTCAAAAGTCAAATCTTCAGTTAAATCAGGTAGATCTTCTGTCAGAACGTGCGTTGGATCCTTGACATACTTCTTCAATAAGGAAATATGAAATACGTCATGCACACTTGACATAGATGGTGGTAGTGCTAATTGGTAAGCCACTTTCCCACGCTTAGCTAGAATCTCATATGGCCCGACATATCTTGGACTTAGTTTCCCTTTCATTCCGAACCATTTCAGACCTCGCATAGGTGATACCTTCAAGAATACTTTATCACCCACAACGAACTCAAGATCTCTGCGTCGAGTATCTGCATATTGCTTCTGATGATTCTGGGTTGTTCTCACTCTTTCCTTAATAATGTCGACCACTCGACAAGTCTCTTCAACAAATTCTAGTCCAACGAGACTACGTTCCCCAACTTCATTCCAAAATAAAGGAGTTCGACACTTTCTGCCATACAGTGCTTCATAGGGTGACATCTGTATAGTAGCCTGATAGCTATTGTTATAGGCGAACTCGATCAGCGGTAAGTTTTCATCCCATGATCCTTTAAAGTCAATCACACATGCTCGTAGCATATCTTCTAGAATCTGAATTGTACGCTCTGACTGTCCATCTGTCTGTGGATGGATTGCAGTACTAAATTTCAATGTTATACCCAAAGCCTTTTGTAATCCTTCCCAAAACTTGGAAGTAAATCTTGGATCTCTATCGAACACAATGCTCTCTGGTACACCGTAAAATCAAACAATATTATCCACATACAGCTTTGCTAAATTTTCTAGTGTATACTGAGGTTGTATCATTATAAAGCGAGCTGTTTTGGTCAGACGGTCTACAATCACCCAAACTGCGTCAACTACTTGAGGAGTCAATGGTAACCCTGTGACGATGTCCATAGTGATGTAGTCCCATTTCCATGCTGGTTCCGGTAACGGCTGTAACAGTCCTGCGGGTCTTTGTCGTTCAGCCTTTACTTTCTGACAATTTAGGCATTGAGACACAAACTTAGCTACATCTTCTTTCATTCCTCTCCACCAATATAGTTTCTTTAGGTCATGATACATTTTTGTACTTCCAGGATGTATCGAATAGATGGTGGTATGGGCTTCTTTCATCAGTCGGTGTCTAATGTCCACACTTTCTGTTTCAGGTACACATATTTTTCCTTTGTACTTCAATACCTTTTCTTCGTCCAAGGTGAACTCAGGGTTAGTTTTACCTTTTTCGATGTCTTCTTGTACTATTCTCAGGTAAGGGTCTGCTTTGATAGCTGTCTTCACTTCATCAATTATATCCGGTATAATCTTCAATGCAGCGAACATATTTGAAAATCGATGAATAAACCCTTGGTTGGCTGATCCATCCGGTGTGTCTATCACATACTGCTCATTGCCGTGATTGAATACCATTCCGGTAGTACACATTGCTATGGTTGTGCTAATCTCTCCCTGGGATTTTATCACTGCCTTTCTGCTCAATGCATCTGCTACTACATTAGCTTTCCCCGGATGATACTGGATATCACAATCATAGTCTTTCAGTAGTTCCAGCCATCTTCTTTGTCTCATATTCAACTCCTTTTGATTAAATAAATAAGTAAAACTTTTATTGTCCGATTTAATCTGGAACTTCTCTCCGTATAGGTAATGTCTCCATATCTTGACAGCATGTACTACTGCCGCTAACTCCAAATCATGAGTGGGATAATTTTTCTCATGTATCTTTAACTGTCTTGAGGCATAAGCAACTACTTGTTCTCCTTGCATAAGCACACATCCTAATCCCAATCCTGATGCATCAGTGTACAAGGTAAATGGCAGTCCGGGAACAGGAATAGTCAAAATTAGAGCGGATATCAATCTTGTCTTCAAGGTTTGGAAGCTCTTCTCGCATTTATCTGTCCACACAAACTTTTCACCCTTCTTAGTCAGACTGGTGAGAGGTACGGCAATCCAGGAATAGTCTTCCATAAATCTCCGATAATTACTAGCGAGACCAAGAAAACTTCTAATTTCTATAACACTCTTTGGTGCTTTCCACTTTACAATAGCTTCCATTTTGCTGGGGTCCACTTTGATTCCTTCAGCGGACACTACATGGCCTAGGAAGGTGACTTCACTTAGCCAAAACTCACATTTGTTAAATTTGGCATATAGCTTTTCTTTCCTTAAACGCTGTAGAGTGGCGTTTAGATTCTTAATATGAGTTTCCTTGTCCTTAGAATATACCAATATACCATCAATAAATACGATAACCGACGTATCCAACATATCATGGAAACCTCGGTTTATAAGTTACATGAAAGTTGCTGGTGTGTTTGTTAATCCAAAAGACATGACCAAGAATTGATAATGCCCATATCTAGTCCTGAAAGCTGTCTTAGGAATATCTCCATCTTTAATCTTCAACTGATGGTAGCCTGGCCAAAGATCGATCTTAGAAAATACCTTTGCTCCTTGCAACTAATCGAACAAATCATCGATCCGAGGTAGTGGATATCGATTCTTGATTGTCAGTTTGTTTAATTCTCGATAATCTATACAGAGTCGAACGCTACCGTCCTTCTTCTTTACGAACAATACTGGCGCTCCCCATGGTGATATATTGGGTCGAATATAACCCTTGTCCAGTAGTTCTTGTAATTGTACTTTTAATTCCTTCAATTCAGTAGGAGCCATTCGATAAGGTGCTTTTGATACTGGTGCAGCTCCAGGTATAAGATCTATCACAAACTCTGTGGCTCGGTCGGGTGGTAATCCTGGTAGTTCCTTAGGAGATACGTCGGGGTAATCCCGCACGACATCAATATCTTCCATCCGTGGTGCTTCTTTGGTAAGGTCGACCATTGATACTAGATATCCGACTGCTCCCTTCTCAAGGCACTTCTTCGCCTTTAGTGCTGATAGTATGAGCTTGCGTTTACGGGGAAGTTTGGTTCCCGCAAAACTGAATTCTGCTCCTTCTTTGTCTCTAAATGTTAGCTTCTTTTCAGCGCATAATAGGTTTACCGAATGCCGAGCTAACCAGTCCATTCCCAAGATGACGTCAAAGTCTGCCATCCCAAGTTGGATCAAGGTTGCATCTCAAGTTTTCTCGTCAATGAGAACTGGGCATGGCCCATAACCTTTCTCTAACTCCACTTCTAACCCCATCGGTGACCGTACAAGTATTTTGTAGTCCAATGTTTTGATGGGTAAATTCAACTTCTTTCCAAATGAAACAGATATTAAGGAATGAGTAGCTCCTGAATCAATGAGTACTCTGGCGGGTATGCCATTTATAGGTATGATACCTGTGATTTATTTTACTTAGTCTACATGCTCATACAATGTAATACAACTTAAAAGGTTTCAGTCATACCTGTGACCACATCAGGTGATGCGACAGCATCCTCGGATGTAACAGCATAAACTCGTCCTTGATGTAGCTGCTTCTTTGGCTTAGGACACTCCCTTGCCATATGCCCCGCTTGATTGCAGTTATAACATTTCAGACCTTCATAATTTGGCTTTGGCTGCTGTTGAGTTACTAGGGTAGTCTTGGGTGCAGTAACAAAGCCTTGAGCACAGAAGGGTTTAAATGGCTTGTTATTCCCTCCTTTATAAGCATTTCTTGGCTGGCCTTTTCATGCCTCTGTTCTGTGTAAAATAGCTTTTCTTCTGGCTCGATTCAATAACTCGAGCAATTTGCACAGCTTCATTATATACCTTCTTCTCCAAGCCTAGAACATGCTCTCTGATGCTCCCTCTAAGTCCCGTGACAAACCTATGGGTCTTAGTGTCTTCTTCTTGCATGCTGAGTGGTGCAAAGAAAAACAGCTCCTCATAACGCTGTTGATATGCATCCACGGACATCTGGCCCTGATATAAACTCAAGAACTCCTTCTCCATAGAATCTTTGAAGCTTCGGGGAAAATACTTCTCAAAGAAAGCTTCTTTATATATATCCCAAGTCAATAGGGCGTGCTTGGTTAATAGGTAGGCCCTGGTCGATTTCCACTAATGATGTGCATCACCTTTTAGCATGAAAGTGGCACATAATACCTTCTCTTCTTCTGTAATAGTCATCATAAGAAAATTTTTCTCCATCTCGTCGATCCAATGTGCTGGCCATAAAGGATCAGACGGTTTACCGTTAAATTCCTTGGGCTTCATCTTCAAGAATCTCTCAACCAGTCGAGAGTGATCCAACTGATTTTGGGGGTATGCCCCAAACATAGGTTGTGGATACTGATAATTAACCTGAGCTGCTTCCGGACCTGGTACTGGGATCTGTACAGCTAGTGGTTGAGGCGTTTGAGGTGCTGGGTGGTTACCCACCGGTGCTGCACTAGTTTGTCCAGTCGGCATTGGTGTAGCATGGGCTGCCTGGAACATAATCCCTATTGCTGCTTGCATTTGAGCCTGTGCGTATTGCATTTGTTGCAGCTGTTGCGATAAGTTCATAACCACGGTTGCTAGCTCCGGTGGTGGAGGTGGCAAGTTTGTAGGATTTGCCTGACCCGGATTTACTGCTGGTGCAACCTGCGGATTTCCCTGTGCATATATATTTTCTTGACTAGTTTCCTCTACAGGTGGTGGTGGTGGAACTGCGTTTCGGCTTTGCCTGGTTACTCTACGTCCAGCCATATCTTCCTCTGATAATGGTGATGCCTGAAAATCATTAAAATACGTGAGACAATCATTTATACTTCATGTAGGCACGCTAACCGATGTTATTTTCAAAATTTTCAGATCATTCTGTGAAAAATACTATCTTTTCTATGCAGGGTCGATGGTGGGGGTCGATGGTATGTCCGACCCTCAGTATCCGACCATGGGAATGTACCTATTCTTCCCGAGAGCCGGGGGTCGATGCGGGGGTCGATGGGTGTCCGACCCCCAGGTGCGACCCCTGACCCCTGGTTTCCTATCAGATTCCCGAGAGCTGGGGGTCGATACGGGGGTTGATGGATGTCCGACCACCAGGTACGACCCCTGGTTTTCTGTCAGGTTCCCGAGAGCTGGGGGTCGATATGGGGGTCGATGTGGGGGTCGATTATCCTGGTCGAATTCTCTGACCCCCGGACCAAAAATTTGATTTTTAAGGTCCGATTCTGGGTTCATTTCCCATTATTCCTTCCCTGTTTCGACTCATTTCCCACCTCTGAGTTGCTACAGTGCTACTCCGCTATATTGGTCATTTCAGTTCCGTGTTTCGACGTCCACATCATTCCTACAGGTATGTCTTCTCATTTTTACCTGTTTTTAGGTTTTTATTTCTAGGTTTTTGCACATTTATCTTGTATTTTTCAAATTTAACTTTTTCCAACCGTAAAAATTCGATTTTTATTGGGGGCTTTTGTTATTGGTGACTCTAGGAACAAAGGCCCTCAAAAAATTTTGAGTTTCATCGGTTGGTTATCGAGAAATTTGGATTTTGCTCTTTTTGCCCTAATTTGTCTAAATTTTCGATTTATCGCAATTTCTTCAAATTGGATTCAATTAGTTAGAATTTCCTACTGTGTGAGTGTTGTAGGATCTGTTAGAACTTACGTAAGTCCTCCTGCCCACGTGTATGGGTGACAAGTGAGGCTTTTTGGCCAACTTACGTCGTTAATGTCTAAATTTTGGTTTTTACTCTCTACTAACCCATTATTGGTTTCTCTTTCTTATTTGCAGATACTATGGCTCGTACCAAAGTACCCAGAGTTCGTGTTCCTCTTCGTTTCTGTTCCAACGAAGCCGAGGCACAGTATGCCCACTACGCTCGCAAGAAGGTAGAGGGAGGTCGTAAGGTGAACTTGGCTGAGTTAGCCCTGTTCAATGTGGAGAGAGCATTTGGTGATATGGGATGGCTCCCTGTCATTACTTACGATGTGTGCACCTGCCCCGACTTGGTATGCCAGTTCTATTGTAACCTCCAGGTGGTGGGGGATTACAATGATGTTGAGAGGGGTCACAAGTTGCGCATCACGAGTTACGTCAAAGGGGTGAGCATCTCGTTTGACTATCGGTAGCTAGCCGACCTACTGGGCATCTCTTATGATGGCCCCATGGTTTTCTGTGCTCCTGGAGAGCCCCAGTTCTTCTCTCTACAGATGAGGGCCAAGATCGATAATTAGCTTCTTTGTCCTGACCGCTAGCATATGAGGGCATGTTATATGCGTCCAGCTCCACAGGTATATTGCAAGATCATTTAGCATAACCTGATCCCGCAGAGTGGTCATTACGAGAGGGTTTCCCAGCTGACCTAGTATCTTTTATACAGTATTTGCACTAGGCAGCCCGTCTGCCTTCCGTACATCATCATGCGTACCATGATCACTGCTACGTTGCCCAGTCACACTGGTAACCTTCCTTTCGGACGTATGATCACTATTCTGCTTACCCGCCTGGGGGTTGATTTAGTGGATGAGAAGATTCGAGAGAAGTCCTTCTCATCGCCTCTAGATTGGGAGGCTATTTGCAAGAAGGGCATGCAGGATGCTCAGGTCAGTGATGAAGAGTGGAACGCGATGGTGCGCCCTCGTACTCGCGTAGAGATAGCTTACGCTGAGGCAGCTGCCGCCGCCGCTGGAGTTCATGCGGAGCCTACTGGTGATGATGACCGTATGTACATGGATGTAGACTCTATACCACCTCATTCACCTACACATGCGGCTGGTCCTTCACATGCAGCTGGTCCTTTTCACCCACCTCCTGATATGATTGAGATATTGCATGAGATCAGAGAGGCTCAGCGCAGATCTGATCTGAGGATGGGGGAGTTACTAGACGCTCAGCGGGTGAGAGTGGATGAGCTACTAGACGCCCAGCGTACATCAGACATGAGGATGGGAGAGCTCATAGAGGCTCAACGCCGGACTGATCAGTGGGTAGCTGATCTTACAGCTAGTCTTCAGATGTCCCAGACTCAGATAGCCTGGTTGACTAGAGTCTACTCTGAGGATTATGACAAAGATCGTGAGGCACCGCCCCCTCCTTCACCTCCAGCTTCATGATTGTACTTATTTTCTTTCTTTGTACTACAGAGTAACTGTCCGGGTTGTGGACTGTACTCTGTTTTAGCTATTTGTACATGTTTGTTTATCTCTCATTGTATTTAAAATTATTTTTCCTTTAATAGATGCATTATTTTCTTTTCAAATTTGGTCTCAAACATCACTTGTGCTTATAGTGTGTTAATATTACAGTTTTTACTTTTATCCTATCTCAGTTCACAATTCGTCATGAAGGTATGCTAGTTTAGCGGACACGGCCTGAGATGCTCTGATACCAAGTTGTCACACCCCAATTCCGCACTATTCAGAATGGTGTGATGAACCGCTAGCAAACCAATGGCTCAACCAGGATCACATACAGACGGTATCCGGCTGATCTAAACTTCATATATCCACATTCATAATCAGAGTAAATACACAATAGCGGAAGTCTTATAGTAAAATGAACTGAGAATCTACTGTGATATTAATATTTAAATAGCAAATTATTCTGTACCAACTAAGACATAAATAAGTATCAAATACATGTCTTTAATAAATCCAAATAAAGAAAACTAAAAATCTAATCGAATACACATGAGTTGCACTCGCAAGAGGAGTCATGTGTATCCACTTCATCTTCAACTTCCATCGCCGCCACGTGCCCGTACACTGGAGGATTGACATAATCTTCGATAGTAGTACCTGCATCATCAACTAAAAATATTCGACGTCGAGGGGATGAGCACACATCATGGCTCAGTAAGCAAACAAAACAATACAACAATACATATGCATACAGTCATTTCATATCTTTGGCCTGGTTTAAAGTTTGCAATGCGCAATAGAAAGGTTGGGTGGTCAAAGGTTACCATTTATTGACCCCGCCTCTATACACAGGGTGTGGAAGTCCGCCCAAAGGTTAACGTTTATTGTTGTCCCCATCCACCCTACCATAACATTGTACAACAAAGGTTAACGTTTATTGCTGTACAGTGCCATACCAACACGTAAGCCCCTGTTGGCGAGGGCTTGCAAACTTGGCTCGTAACTAGCCAATCCTAATGCCAAACAGTGTATCCAAGGCCTCACCCCAGCATCCCTCAGAACGTCCATAGAGATAGAGCTAAGGCCCCCCGATAGAGTCAGAGACTACAAGGACCGAGACCACCTCCCCTGATACTCTACGACGTAATAGTTCTGCTAAAGTAATGGCGATACGACTACGCTAATGCACAAGACTTGAGTTAGAGATAGAGCTAAAGTGCTGAGACCTGCCAAAGGTTAACGTTTATTGACGTTCCCATCACACCTCCCCTGATACTCGCTCGCATCAAGTACACCAACCACACACATACATTCACATGCCTATTCCTATCATCATCATCATCATCATCATGTTATAAACAATAAAGTAAATATGCATGAACAAATAATAGAAATATTGGATGACATGTTGTATGCACATTACAAACATATTCGCATAGGATCAAGCATGGCATTGGACTCAAGAAAAGAGAAAATAGTTTTTTATTAACCATTTAGTTTAGAGTTCTGTTTCCTCACCTTAGCTTGCTAATAGATCCTCTTACAAGCTTTAAGATCACCTTTATATTGTTATTATATTGCTAGAAGACCTAACAAAGTCGATAGAATTTAATTAGAATTAATTCTGAATTTAAAAACCATTATGTTAACTGGGAGTCGGAGGTAGGGTCGGAGTAATGATTGACCCTGGGTGCGACCACCCCTATTCTGGACTTCCCGAACACTGGGGGTCGATGCTCAGGGTCTGGTAGGGTCGATTGGCCATAGACCCCCTATGCGACCCCCTGTGGGTTTCGGTTGATTTTCTTCCTTAAATCCATTCTTCGTGTTTGGGGTCCTATAGCTTGCTCCTATAATCCATTCTACACATGTTCTATGGTCTAGAACCATGATTCTAAAACCTATATAGCTTTCATGATTTTTCCCCATGGTTTTCCATGAAAACCTAACCATGGGTTGATGGTTTGGGTTTCTCCGAGATCATACTCTCTGCATTATCTATCCTAAGGTCTTTAGCAATTCATGGAATTAGTATCCATACCTGAGAAGAATACTCCTTCTCTGCAACTCTTCTCCCTTGGCCTTCTTCTCTTCTTTCCTTCTCTTTTCCTTCTCTTCCTTCTCTTCTCTTTCTCTCAATTCAGTTAGGGTTGTAAAAGGAGTAAAAGAGGCTTAGGGACGTCCTATTTATAGGGTAGAAACTCCTAAAATAAGTCTCATTGAGATTTGGAAGGAATCCCATCAAAATTAGAAAACTTTCCTAATTTTCAGATTTACCGAGTACTGGGGGTCGATAGGGGGGGTCGGAGATCCCGTCGACCCCTGGTTCCTGAAGTGTCCGACCCCCCATGTAAAACTGGGGTCTGACTTCTGTCTTGGGGGGGTCCGACCCTCCCTTGCTGGGTATGCAACCCTCCCCTTAATTAAGTGTTTTTGGGTCAGTTTAATACCTGGGATCGTGATCTCCTTCATGCACTTGGTCCATTTGGCACATCCATGATGGGTAGACCTGGTTCAAGGTGGTAAGACCGGGTTAGTTTGATACGGGTCTTACACTAACACTTGGTGGGAATCTACTATGCCACTTTTAATGGCAAAGCATCCCCAGATTACTTAGGAAATCTTCAAAGAAGCTTTCTTTGATAGATACTTCCCTAGAAGCTTCAAGGATAGGATGAAGGTGGAATACCTCAATGTGTCGCAAGGGAAGCAAACAGTTGATGAATATCAACACAAGTTCGAAGAGCTTTTCTATTTTGCTCCACTAAGCATGAAGGAATAATTTGCAAAAGCTCGAATGTTTATCAAAGGTCTAAGGGGCAACATACGAGCTATAGTGGACGCCCTTGGAAAGGAGGTTTACTAAGAGGCCGTCCAAATGGCCAAAGTTATTGAATCCAGTTTGAGAGATAGTTACTTTGCCCAAAAAGGAGGTAACAAGAGGTCAGCAAACTTTGTTGGTAGTTCTGGGGTGAACAAAACTTTCAAGACAAATTATACCACAACCAAACCAACAACATCTAAAGCCACGCCCGTAGAAGACCGCCCGATAGTCCCAGCGCCTGCATATATAATGTGCTTTAATTGTGAGAAAATGGGACATTATGCCAGGAATTGTCCATACGTCTGCTCAAAGCAACACAACCTGGTAAGGTCAATGCAGTGTCTACATAAGAACCTTAAGCATCACCAGATGTGGTGACAGGTATGCTTCTAAGACTAGTTATTTTTTACCGTATGAGCATACATCTAAAACATGGTTATGTAATTAGGTACTATTAATATAGCGGTGAAACCAGCTAGGGTACTTTTCGATTCAGGAACAACCCATTCATTTATCTCTCCATCTTTTGGGGAAAAAATAGGAGGTGATATTAAAACCCTAAAGACATTGTTAACCATGCGATCACCCCTTGGTGTGGAAGTAGTACTTGATGAATACCATGGACCATGTCCAGTCTTAGTCGAGGGTAGAAGTCTTGATGCAAACCAAATTCAGTTAGAGAAGTTGGACTTCGACGTGATCTTAGGCATTGATTGATTGTCACGACATGGGGCAAGCCTCCAGTGTGTAGAAAAGAAGTTGATTTTTGAAGATGAGAATGGTGATATGTTCGAGTTCAAGGGAGAAAAGGGAGCAAAGAAGAGGAAGTTGTTTCTTTCGGTGCTTAAGGCAATCAGATGCCTACAGAACATAAACCTAGGAATCCTAGTGTCAATCCTGGATACGACAGTTGAACAGCCCTGTCTGGAAAACATAGAGGTAGTGTAGGAATTTTCAGATGTATTTCCTGAGGATTTACCAGGGTTACCACTAGAGCGAGTAACCCGAGTTTGTGATAAACTTGTTACCTAGCATAGCACCAGTATCGAAGGCTCCTTATAGAATGGCACCTACTGAGCTCAACGAGTTGAAGGTGTAACTGCAAAAATTACTTGATAAAGGTTTCACAAGGCCTAGTATTTCTCCTTGGGGTGCACTAGTATTATTTGTAAAGAAGAAGGATGGTAGTATACATCTCTGCATCGATTAAAGAGAACTGAACAAGCTCATTATCAAGAACCAATATCTGTTACCATGCATAGATGACTTGTTCGACCAACTACAAGGCATGTAGTGTTTTCTAAGAATGATCTTCAATCAAGATACCACCAACTGAAGATAAAGGAGAGTGACATACCTAAAATGGCCTTTCGAACTAGGTATAGACTATGAATTTCTAGTCATGTCTTTCGGAATAACTAATGCCCCTGCCTCATTCATGGAACTTATGAATCAATAATTTCATGACATGCTGGACACTTTAATGATTGTGTTCATCGATGACATACTGATTTACTCCAAGAATGTAGAAAAGTACAAGACACACTTACAACAGACATTGCAAAGACAATGAGAGAGGACACTTTACGCCAAATTCAAGAAGTTTGACTTTTTGCTGATTGAAGTGGCATTCTTAGGCCACGTAGTGTCAGTAGAAGGGATTAAAGTAGACCCCAGCAAGATCCAAGCCATTATCAACTAGGAGGCACCTAGAATAGTCATTGAAATCCTTAGTTTCTTGGGTTTAGTAGGGTACTACCGTAGATTCGTAAACTAATCAAACTAAATAAGAAAGGAGAAAGATTCATCTGGTCAGACCAGTGTGAAAGGAGCTTTCAGACCTTGAAAGAGAGATTAGTCTCAGCTCCTATATTGACGATTCCAAGACCAAGAGAGATATTTACCTTGTATATGGATGTTTCTAAACTCGGCCTAGGGTGTGTACTCATGTCAGGAGAACAAGTCATAGCATATGCCTCAAGACAGTTGAAGAAACACGAAGAGAACTACCCAGCACATGACTTGGAATTAGTAGCAATCGTATTCACGCTCAAGGCATGCAGACATTACTTATACAGAAAGAAGTTTCAAATTAAATCTGATCACAAGAGCCTCACATACTTATTTACCCAGAATGACTTAAATATAAGGCAACCGAGATGGATAGATTTGTTGAAGGAGTATGACTGTGAGATCTCATACCACCCTAGGAAAAGCTAACGTAGTAGCCGATGCAATAAGTAGGAAGAGTTTGGCAAGGCCTAAAGATAGAATCGAACTGGGTTTGATTCTAACAACAAGAGAAGAAGCCCCAAGTGCACTGGATCTATCAGAGGAATCCTTAGGAAACCAAGTCATTTGTGGGCTTGCAAGTCTATTTGCGAATCTACAGATAAAAGCTGATCTGGTCAGCAAAGTGATAAAGGAACTACCTACGAACCTTTACCTTCAAACTCTGAGAGAAGACCTATGAAGAGGAAAGTTAGATCCTGACTTCACACTTTCTCCTGATGGGTCACTCAGATTCTGAGGCAGACTTTATATTCCTTCGACAGCCTTGGATATCAAGGAACGAATCCTTAAGGAGGCCCACAATGCTCCCTATTCAGCCCATCTTGGTAGTACCAAGATGTATCATGACTTAAGGAAATCAGTTTGGTGGAAAGGAATGAAGGCTGATGTAGAAAACTATGTTTACAGATATTTAACATGCCAGCAAATAAAGGCAGTTCACCAGAAACCATCCGGATTACTTCATCCACTATCGGTACCCGAAAGGAAATGGGACTGCATCACCATGGATTTGTCACAGGTTTACCTTGGATGCCTAAAAATGTTGATGTTGTTTGGGTAATGATTGATAGGCTTATAAAAATAGAAAAATTTATAGCAATTCGGCCCCAATATACGCTGGATAGACTAGCTAGACTGTACGTGAATCAAGTGGTTCATCTACATGGTGTGCCTCAAAACATTATGTCAGAGAGAGATCCTTGATTCACATCCTGATTTTGGGAGAGAGGGTTCCTCTGGTATAGTCAACTGGTTAATACTTAGAGTATTTTCTAAGTAGATAAAACTGGAGGGATGAGCGGATGCTTGACCATCCGACAGGTCGTCTGGTTTATATACTTCTATATACCCTGGGTTTCCAGTAGGTTTTTTGGAGGCTTTGCCGAGTGGTCATTCATCCAACACTGATCACTCTACTTAACTTTAAGCCTAAAAGGTGGATCCGAACCAATCAAACCCACTGAAAATCGATTGGATCACATCCCAATTCCTACTGAACCAGAAGTGTGAGTGAACCACCATTAAACCAATGGTTTACACCAGGATCTACATAAAATCGTGTCAACAGCCAAACCAACGCACATAACCATAAATTAAAATTTAATAATAATACAACAGAAGGCTTACTAAATGAACCGAGTAACCTATTGATACGTAAAATAGATTATCCAAGTTATTCAAATACCAAAACATAAACTTATAAACTATTACATGGTCTTATAGTCAAACCGAAATAAAATAAAATAAACCAAGAATCTCCTAAAGTACATGCAGTAAGGGCACTCGCATGATACGTCATGCTCGTCTTTCCCTGCTTGCAGATCCAGAGCAGCAACTCCACTATATACTGAAGCATCCATGTAGTCCTCCACAGTATAACCTGCATCAACATCTAAAACATGTATATATACAAGGGTGAGGTCACAACTTAGCTTAGTAAGAAAATCAAACAATGCAACAAGCAATATGCATGAATAAAATTTACATTTGGTCTGGTATACTTGCACAGTGCTATGGTAAGGTTTGGCGACCAACGCATCTCCACACACGAGAGTGTGAGCATGCCCAATGGATTATACACCACTGTCGCCCCACATCACTCATTTTGGTATAGAAATAGAGCTAGAGTCTGGTGGGTAGGCAGCACCTCAATCCCACATCCTCCCCTGATACCCTACACCATACAAATACCTACGCCCCTATTGGTGAGGGCTTGCAAGTGGGTTTGTCACTAACCAATACTACATGTCATCACAATATCCAAGGCCTTACCCAGCACAGCTCCCTATGGCATAGAGTTATGGCTTGAGTCTGGAGGCTAGGCCATAGACCACTATGCCACGTCCTCCCCCTGATACCCTACCCGTACCAAGCATGTTAAGATAGTAGCGATATGAAAAGGTGCTAGTGAGAGGAATGATCCAAGACCCCAAGCCCTTCCCATTCCACACACCAATGAAAACATTCAGATGCCTAACACACCATCCTAACATAGCGAGTATGCATGAAAAATTATAATAACAGAAATAAAGATGACATGTTAATATGCACAATCATCATGCCACAGATATAGGAATAATTAACAATGTTTTACAGTTATTAGTTAATTCAAGTTTTGTTCCGATACCCTTACCTGACGCTTGATTGCTAGCTTCCTCTGCGTCACAGAGTCCAACCTCGCTGTCACAAGGTCCTACATGACATTAGGGTTTGATAATAATTAGTTCCATAGGGTTTACATTGGTCGATAACCAACTGGGTCAAAGAACACCCTTTTCTGTACATACCAGTCGCATATACTGATCACAGGTCACTGTACAGTGGCATGACCGGTATAGTCGACCAAACACTTTTGGGAGCCTTCCTGAGAGATACCGGATACATATACCAGTTGCACATAATGTCACCGTTATGGTCGACCGATATGCCTCCGTAAGACCACCAACTTGGTGTTCGTCTTCCGTCGATCTTCCAACTGACTTCTTGGATTCCTCCTATGCATTCTAGCTTGAGAAATATATTAGGAGGTGTTTTATGTCTCATTCTAGTCCTACTTTCTAATGAACCTTGATTTAGAATTCGAATCCAGGGTATATTGAACAATTAGGGTTTAATGGAGAATTAGGGTTTCGGATCAATACCTAGCCTTGCATGGTATTGATCAACATCCCCAAACAACCTAAAACTAAAGAGGCACAACACTTATTGTTGGTTTATGAACTATGGAATTCTTCTTCTAATGGAGTCCTTTGCAACCTTCCTCGGCTCTTTTCTCCTCTTCAGATGTCCTTCTCGTCTCTAGGGTTTGTGAGAGTCAACAAAGAGGATCTAAGGAGGTTTAGGAGTCATTATATAGACTAGGATAGGTTTTAGGAGAGTTTCCTACATAAGGTAAGTCTCTAAGATTGAGATTTGGAAGGCGAGACCCAGAAAGATTCGTTTCCAAATCTGACCAATCTGCCCGCGAAGACATACCGATCGATTGGTATGGTAGACCGGTATGTGAAACCGGTATGAAATTCCTAGATTCGTTTCATCTATTTTCATTCTTGAATTGGTGGTTTGTCATCCGCTCGTCCAGTTTGGTCCGATTATGATTGGAAGACCTTTCACGACATGAAATATAGGTTTATATTGGGTTCGTGGGGTGCTGTTTTTAAACTTCCCTACCCTTAAAAGAAATTTCATCCCCAAAATTTGCATGTAGGTCACACAATTCCCCTACCCTAAAAAGAAATTTTGGCCTCAAAATTTGCACGTACCTTCTTCGTCGAAAAGGTGGGTTACTCCTTCCACATCGTGTTCTCCTCCTCCCATGTAATTTCTTCCACATCTTAGCTTTTCCAATGCACTTTGACGTAATAGATATCTTTGTTTCAAAGGTGTTGTACCTTTCTGCTTGTGAGCATCACTTGTATCACCTCAAATGTCAAATCCTTTGTCAAATCTAGTGGGTCTGCTGTCAAGATGTACGATGGGTCCCTGACGTACTTCTTTAGTAGTAAAACATGGAACACATCATGAATACTTGATATGGATGGTGGTAGTGCCAGTTGATACGTCACGTTACCACCTCTGGTCAGTATCTCGTACGGTCCCTCATATCTGAGGCATAGCTTCCCCTTTTTACCGAACCACTTTAGACTTCACACAGGTGATATCTTCAAAAATACCTTATCACCCACTGCAAACTTCAGATCTCGATGTCTATTATCCTCGTACTGCTTTTGTTGAAGTTGAGCTGTCTTTATCATTTCTTTAATTTGATCAATCGCTCAACAAGTTCCTTCCACGAACTCCGGTCCTACGTTCCTTCTCTCTCCCACCTCGTTCCATAACAGACGTGTCCGACATTTCTTTCTATAGAGTGTCTCATATAGAGCCATCTGGATTGTAGCCTAATGACTATTATTATAAGCGAACTATATGAGCGATAGCTTCTCATCCCAAGCTCCCTTGAAATCTATGGCACACACTCAGAGCATATCCTCCAAGATCTGGATAGTTCTCTCTGACTGCCCATCTGTTTGAGGATGAAAAGCTGTACTGAATTTCAGCTTGGTCCCCATGGCTTTCTATAATCCTTCCTAGAACTTGAATGTAAAACGGGGATCTCTGTCAAATACTTTACTCTCCGGCACACCATGAAGTCTGCTATGTTATCCACGTATAGCTTGGCCAACCTGTCCATGGTATACTAAGGTCTGACAGCGACGAAGCACGCTATCTTAGTAAGTCGGTCTACTATTACCCAAACTGCATCTACTGACCTTGGTGTCAAGGGTAAGCCAGTGACGAAATCCATTGTGATACAATCTCATTTCCATGCTGGCTCTGGTAGTGGTTGTAATAACCCAGCTGGTTTTTGTCTTTCTGCTTTTACCTATTAGCAATTCAAACATTGGAATACTAACCAAGCCACATCTGCCTTCATACCCCTCCACTAATACAGTCTCTTTAGATCATGGTACACCTTAGTGCTTCCTGGATGTACCGAATAAGGAGTATAATGAGCTTCTGTCATGATTCTGTCTTTGATGTCTGAGTTCTCACTCTTAGGTATACATAATCGTCCACAATACTTAAGTACCTTGTCTGCATCCAAGGGGAAGTCAGGGTTGGTATTACCCTTTTTTAGATCTTCTTGCACTGTCCTAAGGTATGGATCTTGTAGGATTTCTGCCTCACCTCATCTATTAGATATTGGAAGATCTTCAACACTACGAACATAAGCATAAACTTATGAATCAACCCTTGCTCTACTAGATTCTCTGTCGACTCTAATATGTACTGTTCTTCATTCTCTATCTAGCCAGAGGCTCCAAAACATAGTCCGGCATTTGTACTAGGTCCTGCCTCAGATTTCGATACCCACTTTCTGCTTAAGGCATCAACCACAACATTTGCCTTACCTAGATGGTATTGGATGTCACAATCATAGTCTTTCAGTAGTTCCAACCACCTTCTTTGCCTCATGTTCAGGGCCTTCTTAGTGAAAAGGTAAGTCAAGCTGTTATGATCGGACTTGATTTGAAACTTTTCACCATACAGGTAATGCCTCCAATTCTTGATCGCATGAATGACCGCTGCCAACTCCAGGTCATGCATAGGATAATTCTTTTCATGCTCCTTCAACTGTCTTGAAGCGTAAGCGATCACCTGTTCTCCTTGCATTAATACACATCCAAGTTCCAAACCCGATGCATAATAGTCAAGATAAGTCCAAAGACTAATCTTGATTTCAGAATTTAAAAGCACTTCTCACACTCATCTGCCCATATAAATTTTTCTCCCTTCATGGTTAACCTGGTGAGTGGAACGGAGATCCTTGAATAGTTTTCCACAAATCTTCTATAGTAACCAACTAAGTCTAGGAAGCTACTAATCTCAATAACTGACTTCGGTGCTTTCCATCCTTTGGTGGCCCTATCTTGCTTGGATCCACTTTGATACCATTTGCAGATACTACGTAACCCAAGAAACCCACTTCCTTTAGCCAAAATTCACACTTCTTGAATTTTGCATAAAGCTTCTCCCTTCTCAGCCGTTGTAGGGCTACTCTTAAGTATGTTGCATGCGTATCCTTGTCCTTTGAGTAGACCAATATGTCGTCAATGATTATGATGACCAAAATGTCTAACATGACATGAAACAGTCGGCTCATTAGTTCCATAAATGATGCTGGGGCATTGGTCAATCCGAATGACATCACAAGGAATTCATAATGCCCATATCTTGTCCTGAAAGTGGTCTTTGGAATATCTGCAGCCTTGATCTTCGGTTGGTGATACCCAGATCTAAGATCAATCTTTGAGAAAACCTTTACACCTTGCAACTGATCGAACAGGTCATTAAACTTAGACAAAGGGTATCTGTTCTTGATGGTTAACTTGTCAACTCTCGGTAGTTGATATATAGACGTACGCTACCATCATTCTTCTTTACTAACAATACATGTGCTCCCCACGGTGATATATTTGGTCATATGAAACCCTTATCTAACAATTCTTGTAGCTGGGTCTTTAACTCTTTCAACTCTATAAGGGCCATCCTGTAAGGTGCCTTAGACACCGGTGCTAACCCTAGCATAAGGTCTATCACGAACTCTATAGCCCTGTCTGGAGGTAGCCCGAGTAGATCCTCTGGAAATACATCTGGGAACTCTCATACCACATCTAGATCTTCCATCTTTGGTATCTTTGCAGCAACGTTAACCACAGATACTATGTATCCAACTCTTTCTTTCTCTAAGCATCTCTTAGCTTTGAGAGCAGAGAGGATGAGCTTCTGCTTCCTTAACAATTTAATTCCTGTGAAGCTGAACTCCTTACCATTGTCGTCCTTGAAAGTGAGCATTCGCCTAACCAATCCAATCCCAAAAATGATGTCAAAGTCTACCATCTCGAGCTGAACCAAATTTGCTTCTAGGTTCCGCCCATCAATGCAAACTGGGCATGACCTGTAGCATTCGTTTAAAACCACTTCTAATCCCAATGGAGATCGGACATAACACATGAGATATGTTCGAGTAAATATATTATGTCAAAGTAGTATTAGTCCTAAACAACAAGTACTAGGGAAAAACTCCCACAAAACCAATCAATCTTCTCAAATTTAATTATTTTTCAAAAATTTCTTGAACATAAAAATATTTTATCCAGTAGCAACATACCGATCGCGGCACTATAAAAAATGGTGCGATCGGTATGTCCAGGCGGGCAAATTTTTTGGACTTTCCGAGAGGTATCCATCGATGTACCGGTTGCTTACCCCAAGAGGTACCGGTCGACCAGTATAGCCCAAACTGTCGACCGATATGCTTGAAAAGGCTTTTTAAACCACGATTTTGAGTCATTTGACTCACTCTTTGTTTTCTTTCTCTCTGATGGTGATTCTTCTCACCCAAGGTGAGTCTCTATAGTTTGATCGGTGTCTTTAGGTGTGATTCTTCTTGATCAAGAGTACCTGACAACCTCTCCAAGTGAGTCTCTTCTTCTTCTCATCTTTTAGATATCGTTTCTACATGGATTTTTGTTAAAAAAAAACTAGGTTTTCTAGATTAGAGAGATTTTAATCGTAGGAAGTTCTTTTATTCGGTCTAGAATGGTTCTTGGGACCCTAATGAGCAAAACCCCTCAACCTATTTGAGGTTTCACCAAGTGGTTTGCTAAAAATCAAAATTTTTTGATGGTTTTGACCTAGGTTTTGCCCAAAATTGAATTTTTCTTGAAATTAGCTTGATTTATTGCTTTGTTTGATGATTAATTAACCTTTTAATGTTGCTATATGATTACATAAGTCCTCTTATCCAATTTTGGGTGAGTTTAAGGCTTTTGCTTGAATTACTGTCTTTATGTTGCTGAAATTTCTAATTATTTTATTACTAATTCATGTTATTTGGCTTTGTTTTGCAGTTTACATCATGTCTAGACATCGTGGTGCAGGTAAACATGCTTATGCTCTGAGTTTACACCGACCACACCCATCTGCCCAACTTTTTTGATGAGAGATGGTTTCGTTCAGTGGCTACAGAAGCCCGTTTCCCATGGTTCGACGACAAGAACATCGAATCTGACCAGTTTGTCAACTTGGAGCAACTCCAAAGGTTTGATGTGGAGGTGGCATTTGGGGCGCTTGATTGGTTACCCATCATAACCTATAGGGTGACCACTAGACGCAAGCTGGTAAAACACTTTTATCCAACCTAGAGGTTGAGGGAGACCTCAATGATTTTGAACACTATAGGGACATTCGCATAACTAGCTTCATCAAAGGTGTTCCTATCTCATTCGACACCCATTAGCTTGCCGATCTTCTGGGGACTCCCAATGACGGTGATTTGGTTTACTGTGTTCCCAAGGTGAAGGGCTACCTTACTGAGGACCTACGCTGAGAGGTTATAGAGCAAATCCTCAACCCAGGGGCACCCATGTGGGCTGCAAGCTTATGGCCCCGCCCTCACATCTATTGCCGCATTATACAGCACAATATCATTCCTTAGAGCAGGTACTACAACTAGTTGTCTCAACTCACATATCACCTCAGCTATTGTGTGTGCACTGGAGAGCACATTTGCCTACCGTATATCATTATCAAGACTATGCTACAGGCTACCATGCCCAACCTGATAGGCACCCTTCCTACTATGATATTATAACATCTGTAAGTGGATATAGAGGGTGAGCTCACTATTGAGGATACCATGTCATCAGACGTTGACTGGGATGCCATTGTTAGGATGAAGATGGACACCCTGCCAATTAGTGATGAGGAGTTGGAAGCTTGCCCGCATCCACCTAGGAGGGCAGCACCAGCATAGGTAGAAGAGGTAGGGAATGATGAGGACGAGCACATGGAGGATGTTCTTGCTCCAACACCACAGCCCATTCCAGTAGCAGGACCTTCTCGAGCCTCTGTAGATCTGGTGATGGCCATGCTGATAGAGATTCGGGAGGCTCAGCGTGCTGGACACCATTACGTGGAGCAGCGTACCCGTAGTCTCAGGGTCACTCAGGAGCAGGTACACTAGCTCAGGGTCGCATATGAGCGAGACTATGATATTACCGACCCTATTCCTCCGATGCCCCTAACCCCATGATGGTTTACTTTACTTTTCTCTCCTATCAGTATCATTCTTTTGATAACAGGATAACTATCTGGTTTGTGGACCGTACCCTGTAGGATAATCTAACAGCTTATTTCTAGATTTTTACTTTTACGTACTATTTTATATGGTTTTTCTTATCTAGAACACAACTTGTTTGTTAAGTTTCTCTTTTCAGTAGGTATTATGCTCTTTCTTATTTATTGGTCTCATGCAACAAACAGGTGCTCATGGTGTGTTTTTATTAAAGCTTTTAGAATTTCCTATCTCAGTTCATTACCTCTGTTAGGTACATGTATGGTTTGTTGGACAGAGCCTAAGAGCTCTGATACCAAGTTGTCACACCCCAATTCATACTGAACTAGAAGTGTGAGTGAACCACCATTAAACCAAAGGTTCACACCAGGATCTAAATAAGATCGTGTCAACAGCCAAACCAACGCACATAACCATAAATCAAAATTTAATAATAATACAATGGAAGACTTACTAAATGAACCGAGTAACCTATTGATACATAAAATAAATTATCCAAATTATTCAAATACCAAAACATAAACTATTACATGGTCTTATAATCAAACCGAAATAAAATAAAATAAACGAAGAATCTCCTAGAGGTACACGCAGTAAGGGCACTAGCATGATACATCATGCTTGTCCTCCCCTGCTTGCACATCCAGAGCAGTAACTCCGTCGTACACAGGAGCATCTACATAGTCCTTCACAATATAACTTACATCAACATCTAAACATGTTTATATACAAGGGTGAGCTCACAACTTAGCTCAGTAAGAAAATTAAAAAAATGCAACAAGCAATATGCATGAATAACATTCATATTTGGTCTGGTATACATGCACAGTGCTATGGTAAGCTTTGGCGGCCACCGCACTTCCATGCATGAGAGTGTGAGCATGCCCAAAGGATCACACACTGCTGTCGCCCCACATTACTCGCTCTGGTATAGAAATAGAGCTAGAGTTTGGTGGGCAGGTAGCGCCTCAATCCCACATCCTCCCCTTGATACCTTACACTATACTAATACCTACACCCCTATTGGTGAGGGCTTGCAAGTGGATTCATCACTAATCAATCCTACATGTCATCACAGTATCCAAGGCCCTATCCCAGCACAGCTCCCTACAGCATAGAGATAGGGCTCGAGTCTGGCGGTCAGGCCACAGACCACAATGCCACTTCTTCTCCCTAATACCCTACCCGTACCAAGCATGCTAAGATAATAGCAATATGAAATAGTACTAGTGTGAGGAATGATCCAAGACCCTAAGCCCTTTCCATTCCACACACTAACAAACACATTCACATGTCTAACATACAATCCTAGCATAGTGAGTATGCATGAACAATTATAATAATGGAAATAAAGATGACATATTAATATGCACAATCATCACGCCACAGATATAAGAATAACTAACAACTTTTTACTGTTATTAGTTAATTAGGGTTTAGGTCTGATTCCCTTACCTGATGCTTGATTTCTAGCTTCCTTTGCGTCACAGAGTCCAACCTCGCTGTCACAAGGTCCTACATAACATCAGGGTTTAATTAGAATTAGTTCTATAGGGTTTACGTTGGTGGGAAACCAATTATATCGAAGAACACTCTTTTCTGTAAATACTGGTCGCATATACAGGTCGTAGGTCACTGTACAGTGGTGTGACTGGTATAGTCGACCGGATACTTTTGGGAGCCTTTGTGAGAAATACCGGTGCATATATCAGTGGCACATAATGCTACGGGTATGGTGTATTGGTATGCCTCCGTAAGACCACCAACTTGGTGTTCGTCTTTTGTCGGTCTTCCATCCTGACTTCTAGGATTCCTCCTATGCAATCTAGGACTGAGTGACGTATGAAGAGGTGTTTTATGTCTCATTCTAGTCTTTCATTCTAATGAACCTTGATTTAGAATTCAAATCTAGGGTTTATTGAACAATTAGAGTTTAATGGCGAATTAGGGTTTTGAATCAATACCTAGCCTTGCATGGTATTGATCAACATCCCAAAACAACCTAAAACTAGAGAAGACACAACACTTACCATTGGTCTATGAACTATGACGTTCTTCTTCCAATGGAGTCCTCTGCAACCTTTCTCAACTCTTTTCTCCTCTTAAGATCTCCTTCTCGTCTCTAGGGTTTGTGAGAGTCAACAAAGAGGATCTAAGGAGGTTTATGTCACACCCCAATTCTGCACCATTCAGAAAGGTGTGATGAACTGCTAATAAACCAACGGTTGAACCAGGATCTCTAATAGGCTTTGTCCATTAAAAATAAAACCATACACATCCACAACCATAATCAGAATAAATACACAATAGCGAAAGTCTTATAGTAAATGAACTGAGAAATCTAATTGTGATAACCAAATAAAATATCAAGTTATTGTTGAATCAACTGAGACATAAATAAATAAAGTATCAATTACATTCCCTTAATAATTCAAACAAAAATCTAATCGAATACGCATGAGTTGCACTCGCATGAGGGATTATGCGTATCCTCTAAGTCTTCGGCTTCCATTGCAGCAACACGCCTGTACACCGGAGCACTCATATAATCTTCGACAGTGGTACCTCCATCATCAACTAAAAATATTCGACGTCGAGAGGGTGAGCACACATCATGGCTCAGTGAGCAAACAAAACAATGCAACAAACATATGCTTCATATCTTTGGTCTGGTAAATAAGTTTGCTATGCGCTATAGAAAGGCTCGGTGGCCGCCTCGCCTCTATGCACAGGGTGTAGAAGCCCGCCCAAAGGTTAACGTTTATTGTCGTCTCCATCCACCCTACCATGGAATAGAGATAGACCTAAAGTGCTGAGGCCCGGCCTATGACAGTTCCCTTGATACTCTACTCATACCAACACGTAAGCCCCTGCTGGTGAGGGCTTGCAAACTGGGCTCGCAACTAACCAATCCTAATGCCAATCAGTGTATCCAAGGCCTCACCCCAGCATCCCTCAATACGTCCAGAGAGATAGGGCTAAGGCCCCCCGACAGAGTCAGAGACTACACTGTCCGAGACCACCTCCCCTCATACACTACGACGTAATAGTTCTGCTACGGTAATGGCGATACGACGATGTCAGTGGACAAGACTTGAGTTAGAGATAGAGCTAGAGTGCTGAGGCCCGGCCTATGACACCCCCCTGATACTCACTCGCATCAAGCACACCAACCACACACATACATTCACATGCCTATTCCTATCATCATCATCATCATCATCATGTTATAAACAATAATTTAAATATGCATGAACAGTAATAATATAAATATTGGATGACATGTTGAATGCACATAACAAGCATACATGCATAGAATCAATCATGGCATTGGACTCAAGAAATAAAATATTTTATTATTAACCAATTAGTTTAGGTCTTGTTCCCTCACCTTTGCTTGATTGTAGATCCTCTCTCAAGCTTTAAGAATCAACTAAATATCACTATTATATCACTAGAAGACCTAATCAAGTCGATAGAATTTAATTAGAATTAGTTTTGATTTTAAAAAGCTTACTGTTAACTAGGGGTCGATGCCAGGGTCAGAGGTTCCATCGACAATGGGTGCTACCACCCACATTCTGGACTTCCCGAACACTGGGGGTCGATGTTATGGTCTGGTAGGGTCGATTCTCCATCGACCCCCCGTGAGACCCCCGTGGGTTTAGTCTAAATTTTCATCCTACAGTCCATTCTTTCATGTTTGGGTCCTATGGCTTGCTTTTATAATCCATTCCATACATGTTTTATGGTTTGGAACCATAGTTTATTCACCTACATGGTTTTAATGATCTCCCCCATGGTTTTCCATTGAAACCTAACCATGGGTGGATGATTTGGGTTTCTCCTAGATCATACCCTCTTCACTATCTATTATAACGTCTTTAGAATTACATGGAGATAGTATCCATACCTGAGAAGAATTAGGCTTGTTTCTCTGAAGCCTTCTCTTTGATCTTCTTCTCCACTTTCCTTCTCTTCTCTTTCTCTTCTCCTTCTCTTCTCTTTCTCTCAATCCAATTAGGGTTCTAAAAGGAGTGAAAGAGCTTAGGGACGTCCTATTTATAGAGTAGAAACTCCCAAAATAAGTCCCATTGAGATTAGAAAAGAATCCCATTGAAATTTGGAAAGTTCCCAATTCACGGTTTCTGTCGACAGACTAGGGGTCGATGAGGAGGTCGGAGATCCCGTTGACCCCTGGTTCTAAATTGTCCGACCCCCGATTAGAAACTCAGGGTCTGACTTTTTATATTTGGGGGGTCCGACCCTGCCTAGCTGGGTGTGTGACCCTCCCCCCTATTTTGGTATTTTTGGGTCAGTTTAGTACCTGGGATCGTTATCTCCTTCACGCACTTGATCCATTTGGCTCAAGCATGATGGGTAGACATGGTTTAAGGTGGTAAGACCTAGTTAGTTCGATACGGGTCTTACAACTCCCCCTACTTATAAAAAATATCGTCATCAAAATTGTACATACCTTCCGAGTCGAATATATGAGGATATTGCATTTGCATAGCATTCTCTTCTTCCCATGTGATTTCTCCCATATCTCTACTTCTCCAGGTGACCTTAACATAATAGATAACTCTGACTCTGTCGGGGGGCCTTAGCCCTATCTCTATGGACGTATTGAGGGATGTTGGGGTGAGGCCTTGGATACACTGATTGGTATTAGGATTGATTAGTTGCGAGCCCAGTTTACGATCCGTCGCCAGCAGGGGCTTACGTGTTGGTATGGGCAACGGGTACAACAATAAACGTGACCTTTGCATGTACATTGTCCATGGTGGGTGCATGTGGAACGACAATAAACGTTACCTTTGGACGGCTTCACACACTCGTGTATAGAGGTGCGGCATCAATAAACTTGACCTTTGGCCACCTATCCTTTCTATAGCACATTGCAAACTTATTTACCAGACCAAAGATATGAACTGAATGCATGCATATGTTTGTTGCATTGTTTTGTTTGCTCACTGAGCCATGATGTGTGCTCACCCTCTCGACGTTGAATATTTTTAGTTGATATTGCAGGTACTACAGTTGAAGATTATATGAGTGCTCTGGTGTATGCGCGTGTTGCTGCAATGGAAGCCAAAGACTCAGTAGATACGCATGACCCCTCATGCGAGTGCAACTCATGCGTATTCTATTAGGATTTTATTTGAATTTATAAAGGGATGTAATTGATATTTTATTTATTTATGTCTTAGTTGATACAACAATAACTTGATATTTTAATTATGATTATTACAGTTAGAGTTCTCAGTTCATTTACTATAAGACTTCCGCTATTGTGTATTTATTCTGATTATGGTTGTGGATATGCATGGTTTTATTTTTAATGGATATGGCCTATTAGAGATCCTGGTTGAACCGTTGGTTTATTAGCGGTTCATCACACCGTTCTGAATGGTGCAGAATTGGGGTGTGACAACTTGGTATCAGAGCATCTCAGGATTTATCTGTGAAACCGTATACTTCCACAAAAGGTCGTGAACTGAGATAGGAAAAAAATTTAAAAGATGTAATAATAACACACCATAAGCATCTGTGTTGTTTGACACTAGACTGAAAGAGAATAATGCATCTATTAAATGGGAAATAAATTTATATACAACCAAAAGGAAGAACAAATGTTTATATATATATGATTAAAGCAGAGTACAGTCCACAGTCCGGACAGTTACTCTAAAATACAAAAAGAAAAATAAAAGAAGTACATCAAGAAGCTGGAGGTGATGGGGGAGGCGGTGCCTCACGGTCTCTATCATAGTCCTCAGCGTAGACTCTAGTCAACCAAGCTATCTGAGTCAGGGTCGTCTGGAGACTAGTTGTGAGATCAGCCACCTGCTGGTCAGTCACACGCTGAGCATCCCTAAGCTCTCCCACCCGCTGATCCGACATGTGCTGAGCAGCTAGAATCTCTCCCATCTGCTGATCCAACATGTGTTGAGCAGCTAGAAGCTCTCCCACCCACTGATTAGACGAGCACTGTGCCTCTAGAAGCTCTCTCATCCTCAGGTCAGACATACGCTGAGCCTCTAGAAGCTCTCCCATCCTCTGGTCAGACATACGCTGAGCCTCTCATATCTCGTGCAATATCCTCATCATGTCTTCAGATGGAGAATACGAAGGACCAGCTGCATGCGAAGGACCAGCTGAAGAAGACGGACCAGCTCCAGTAGCATGAGTAGGTGATAGAGGAGGTATGACATCTACATCCATGTATAGCCGATCATCATCATCCCCATGAACCCCTGCTCCAGCGGCTGCTGCTGCTGCTACCTCAGCGTCAGCCATCTCCACTCGAGTGCGAGGGCGCACCATCGCGTTCCTCTCCTCATCGCTGACTTGGGCATCCTGCATGCCCATCTTGCAAATAGCCTCCCAATCTAGAGGTGATGAGAAGGATTTCTCCTGAATCTTCTCATCCAATAAATCAACCCCCAGGTGGGTAAGCAAGGTAGTGATCATGCGTCCATAAGGAAGGTTGCCAGTATGACTGGGCAACGTGGCACTGATCATCGTCTGCATGATGATGTAAGGAAGGCAGATGGGCTGCCTAGTGCATATGCAGTACAGCAGGTACTGGGTCAACTGGAAGACCCTCTCGTAGTGTCCACTCTATAGTATCAGATTATGCTGAATGATCTTTCAGTATACCCGTGGATCTGAACGCAAATAACTCGCTTTCATCTCCCAGCGATCAGGTCTGATGAGCTGATGATCGATCTCAGCCCTCATCTGTAGAGAAAAGAACTAGGGCTCTCCAGGAGCATAGAACACCAAGGGGCCATCATAGGAAATGCCCAAAAAGTCGGCCAACTGCCGATAATCAAAGGAAACATCAACCCCCTTGACGTAACTGTTGATCCGAAGCTCACCACCCCTCTCAACATCATTGTAATCTCCCACCACCTGGAGATTATACTAGAACTGGTGTACCAAGTCAGGATGGGTACATGCATCATAGGTGATGACGGGAAACCATCCCATATCACCAAAGGCCCCCTCCACATTGAACAAGGCTAAGCTAGCCAAGTCAACTTTGCGGCCGCCCTCTACCTTCTTGCGAGTGTAGTGGGCATACTGTGTCTCGGCTTCATTGGAACGAAAGCGAAGACGGTCGCGAACTCTGGGTACCTTGGTACGGGCCATAGTATCTGCAAATAAGAATGAAAAACAAATAATGGATTAGTAGAGAGTAAAAATCCAAAATTTCGACATAATAACAATGTAAATTGGTCAAAAGCCTCACTTTTCACCCATACACGTGGGAAGGAGGACTTACATAGATCCTAAACTATCCTGTGAGACTCATACAGTCGAAAATTTCAACTAATTAGATTGAATTGCAAGAAATTTCAAGAAATTCAAAATCTCGACAAAATTAGGGCAAAAAGTGTAAATTTTGAGTTTCTCGATAACCAACCGATGAAACTCAAATATTTTTTAGGGCTTTCATTCCTCGAGTCACCAACAATAAAAGCCCCCAATAAAAATCAAATTTTTACGATTGGAAAAAGTTTAATTTGAAAAATACGAGATAAACGAGCAAAAACCTAGGTAAAGAAACCTAAAACATGAAAAGGTAGAAGATATACCTGTAGCGGAGGTGTAGACGACGAAACAAGGAGTGCAAACCACCAACGGATCGGAGTTGTTACTGTAGCAACTCAGAGGGACGAGTTGAGTCGAAGTGGAGAAGAAAGAATGGGAAATGGACTTTGAATCGAAACTTAAAATCAGATTTTTAGTCCGGTGGTCGGAAAATTCGATTAAAACAATCGACCCACCCATCGACCCCCGCATCGACCCTCGGCTCTCGGGAATCTGACAGAGAACCAGGGGTCGCACCCTGGGTCGAACATCCTCCGATCCCCCCATCCACCCCCGGCTCTCGGGAAGAATGGGTGATTTCCCAAGGTCGCAGACTGAGGGTCGAACACCCATCGACCCCCATAACCGGCCTTGCAGTGAAAACACAACATTTTCGACAGAATGATCTGAAAAATTTGAAATTTGCAATTGTTAATGGTTTAATATATGAGAATGAAGTATTTAATGATTGTCTCTCGTGTTCAATGATTTTCAGGCAATCCCATTACCATATTAATTAATGGCAGGACGCAGAGTAACTAGACAGAGCCGTAACTCTATTCCACCACCACCACCTGTGGGGGAGAATAGCCAGACACACCCGGAAACACAGGGGAACACGAACACGGCACCGTCCGTCATAAATGGACAGGAAAATCCTACCAATCTGCCTACTCCACCTACAGACTTGGCCACAGTCGTAATGAACTTGGCCCAACAGCTGCAACAAATGCAACAGGCACAAGCTACTATACAAGCTGCCATACGCATAACTCCTCCAGCTGCACAGACACCTCCATTGCCAGCAGGAAAGGCAAGCACAACACCAGGGGGAGTAACACAGTACCCCATGCACCTCAGACTCCTATCATGAAGGCTCATGTACCGAATCCTGAGATACCTCAAGGTGGATATCAATACCAACCACCTATGTATGGAGCGTATGTCCCGCAGCAACTAGACCACTCCAGACTGGTTGAGCGTTTTCTGAAACTGAAGCCCAGAGAATTCAATGGCAAGCCAGCAGATCCTTTATGGTCGGCACACTGGGTTGATGAAATGGAAATAAATTTTATGATGATGATACTAAATGAAGAAGAAAAAGTGTTGTGCCACCTTTATGCTGAAAGGAGTTGCACACCATTGGTGGAGGTCTACCAGGACGTATTTACTTACAAAGCACGCCCAACTGACTTGGGATATTTATAAAGAGGTGTTCTTTGAGAAGTACTTTCTGAGAAGTTTCAGAGATTCTATGGAAAGAGAGTTCCTGAGTTTATATCAAGGACAGATGACCGTGGATGCGTATCAATAGCGTTATGAAGAGCTATTCTTCTTTGCACCCACTAGTATGCAAGAGGAAAACACAAAGACCCGAAGGTTCATCATGGGACATAGGGGAAGCATCCGCGAGCACGTTTTGGGACATGAAAAGAAAATTTATAATGAAGCGGCACAAATTGCTCGAGTTATAGAATCGAGCTAGAAGGAGAGTTATTTCATGCAAAACAGAGGTATCAAAAGGCCAGCTGAAAATTCTTATAATGGAGGGAATAAAAAGACATTCAAACCCTTCCGTGCTCAAGGCTTTACCGCTACAACCAAGACTACTCCCGTAGCTCAACAGCAACCGAAGCCAATTACTGAAGGGATAAAATGTTTTAACTGCAACCAAGTGGGACATATAGCAAGGGAATGTCTTAAGCCCAAGAAACAGCTACATCAAGGACGAGTTTACAGGTATGACTTACATTTTTAGTTAGTTGTATTACATTGTATGAGCATGTAGACTAAACCAAAATAAATCACAGGTATCGTACCTATTAATGGCATTCCCGCCAGAGTACTCTTTGATTCAGGAGCTACTCATTCCTTTATATCTGTGACGTTTGGAAAGAAGTTAATTCTACCCCTTAAATCCTTAAACTACAAACTACTTGTACGATCACCTATGGGATTAGAAGTGGAGTTAGAACAAGGTTATGGACCATGTCCAGTTCTTATTGGTGAGAAGACCTTGGATGCGACCTTGATCCAAGTTGAGATGGCAGACTTTGACGTCATCTTGGGAATGGATTGGTTAGTTCGGCATTCTGCAAACCTATTGTGTGCCGAAAAGAAGCTGACATTTAAAGACAAGGAAGGTGCAGAGTTCAGTTTTTTGGGAACCAAACTTCCCTGTAAATGAAAGCTCATACTCTCGGCGCTAAAGGCTAAGAAGTGCCTTGAGAAAGGAGCAGTCGGATATTTAGTATCTGTGGTCGACCTTACCAAGGAAGCCCCACGAATGGAACATATTGATGTCGTGCGGGACTATCCAGACGTATTTCCTGAAGAATTACCAGGATTACCACCTGACCGAGCTACAGAGTTTGTTATAGATCTTATACCTAGAGCCACACCAATATCGAAAGCACCTTATCGAATGGCTCCTTCTGAACTAAAGGAATTGAAAGTACAACTACAAGAACTGCTGGACGAGGGTTACATTCGCCCTAGTATATCACCATGGGGAGCGCCAGTATTATTCGTGAAGAAGAAGGACGGTAGCGTTCGCTTGTGTATAGATTACCGAGAACTGAATAAACTGACAATCAAGAATCGATATCCATTGCCTCGGATCGATGACCTATTCGATCAGTTGCAAGGTGACAAAGTGTTCTCCAAGATCGAACTTCGGTCAGGCAACCATCAGCTGAAGATTAAGGACGGTGATATTCCTAAGACAGCATTTTGGACCAGATATGGACATTATGAATTCTTGGTTATGTCTTTTGGATTGACAAACGCACCAGCAACTTTTATGGTACTTATGAACCGGGTTTTCCACGACATGTTGGATACGTCGGTTATTGTATTCATTGATGATATATTGGTCTACTCCAAAGATGAGGAAACTCATGTTAATAATCTAAACGCCACTCTGTAGCGACTACGGAAGGAAAAGCTCTACGCCAAATTTACAATGTGTGAGTTTTGGCTAAAGGAAGTCGCATTTCTAGGCCATGTAGTATCCACTGAAGGAATTAAAGTGGATCCCAGCAAGATTGAGGCTATTGTAAAGTGGGAAGCATCGAAGAGCGTTGCAGAAATTAGAAGTTTCTTGGGTCTAGCTGGGTATTATCGACGATTTGTGGAAGACTATTCCCGAATTACCGTACCTCTTACTAGTTTGACTAAGAAGGGCGAGAAGTATGTTTGGACGGATAAATGCGAGGAGAGTTTCCAAACCAGGAATGCTAGATTGATATCAGCTCCAATCTTGACCATCTCGATTCCAGGACAACCATTTATCTTGTATACCGATGCATCAGGACTGGGATTAGGATGCGTACTTATGCAAGGAGAACAAGTAATTGCTTATGCCTCAAGACAACTGAAGACACATGAGTAGAACTATCCTACACATGATTTGGAACTAGCGGCAGTAGTACATGCTGTCAAAATATGGAGACATTATCTGTACGGGGAGAAGTTTCAGATTAAATCAGACCATAAAAATCTAACTTATCTATTTAATCAGAAGGAGCTAAATATGAGACAAAAAAGATGGCTGGAACTATTGAAAGACTATGATTGTGATATCCAGTATCATCCGAGGAAAGCTAATGTAGTAGCCGATGCGTTGAGTAGAAAGACAATGATAAAATCTCAGGGAGAGGTTAGCACAACCGCCGCAATGTGTACTACCAGAAAGGTATTCAAACATGGTAATGAGCAGTTTGTGATAGATGCACCAGATGGATCAGCCAACCAAGGGTTTATTCATCGGTTTTCAAATATGTTCACCGCATTGAAGATTATACCAGATATAGTTGATGAAGTAAAGACAGCTATCAAATCAGACCCTTACCTAAGAACGGTACAAGAGGACATCGAAAAAGGTAGGACTAACCCTGAGTTCACCTTAGACGAAGAAAAGGTACTGAAGTACAAAGAAAGAATATGTGTACCCAAAACAGAAAGCTTGGACATTAGACACCGATTGATGAAAGAAGCCCATACCACCATCTATTTGATACATCCTGGAAGTACAAAAATGTATCATGATCTAAAGAAATTATATTGGTGGAGAGGAATGAAAGCAGATGTAGCTAAGTTCGTGTCTCAATGCCTAAATTGTCAGAAAGTAAAGGCTGAACGACAAAGATCGACAAGACTATTACAGCCGTTATTGGAACCAGCATGGAAATGGGACTGCATCACTATGGACTTCGTCACAGGATTACCATTGACTCCTCGAGTAGTTGACGCAGTTTGGGTGATTGTAGACCGCCTGACTAAAACAGCTCGCTTTATACCTATATGACCTCAGTATACACCAGAGAGGTTAGCTAAGTTGTATGTGGATAACATTGTGCGATTACACAGTGTACCTAAAAGCATTGTGCCCGATAGAGATCCACGATTTACTTCAATGTTTTGGGAAGGATTGCAAAAGGCTATGGGTACAACATTGAAGTTTAGTACCGCATTCCATCCGCAGACAGACGGACAGTCAGAGCGTACAATTCAGATTCTAGAAGATATAATTCGAGCATGTGTGATTGATTTTAAAGGATCATGGGATGAAAAGTTACCATTGATTGAGTTCGCTTATAACAATAGCTATCATGCTACTATACAGATGTCACCCTATGAAGCACTGTATGGCCGAAGGTGTCGAACTCCTTTGTTTTGGAATGAAGTTGGGGAACGTAGTATTGTTGGACCGGAATTTTTTGAAGAGACTTGTCCAGTGGTCGACATTATCAAGGAAAGAGTGAGAACAACTCAGAATTGTCAGAAGCAATATGCAGATATCCGACGCTGAGACCTTGAATTCGTTGTGGGTGATAAAGTATTCTTAAAAGTATCGCCTAGGCGAGGATTAGAACGGTTTGGACAGAAAGGGAAACTAAGTCCAAGATATGTCGGGCCATATGAGATTCTAGCTAAGTGTGGGAAACTGGTGTACCAGTTAGCACTACCACCATCTATGTCAAGTGTACTTGACATATTTCATATTTCTTATTGAAGAAGTATGTCAAGGATCCAATGCACATTCTGACAGTAGATTTACCTGATTTGACTGATGACTTGACATTTGAGGTAACACCAACTGAAATCACCAGCCAAAAGGTTCAACGACTACGCAACGGTGATATCTATTATGTTAAGGTCATCTGGAGAAGTAGAGATATGGAAGAAAGTACATGGGAAGAAGAGAATGTTATGCGAAAGCAATACCCTCATTTATTTGACTCGGAAGGTTTGTACAATTTCGAGGACGAAATTTTTATAAGTAGGGGGAGTTGTAAGACCCGTATCAAACTAACCCGGTCTTACCACCTTGAACCAGGTCAACCCATCATGGTCGAGCCAAATGGATCAAGTACGTGAGGGAGATCGCGATCCCAGGTATTAAACATACCCAAAAACACTAAAAATAGGGGGAGGGTCGCACACCCAGCTAGGCAGGGTCGGACCCCCCAAGATAGAAAGTCAGACCCTGAGTTTTTAATCAGGGGTCAGACAATTTAGAACCAGGGGTCGACGAGATCTCTGACCCCCTCATCGACTCCCAGTCTACCGACAGAAACCGTGAATTAGGAACTTTCCTAATTTCAATGGGATTCTTTCCTAATCTCAATGGGACTTATTTTGGGAGTTTCTACTCTATAAATAGGATGTCCGTAAGCCTCTTTCACTCCTTTTAGAACCCTAATTGGACTGAGAGAAAGAGAAGAGAAGGAGACGAGAAAGAGAAGAGAAGGAAAGTGGAGAAGAAGATCAAAGAGAAGGCTTCAAAGAAACCAGCCTAATTCTCAGGTATGGATACTATCTCCAGGTAATTCTATAGACCTTAGAATAGATAGTGAAGAGGGAATGATCTAGGAGAAACACAAATCATCCATCCATGGTTAAGTTTTCATGGAAAACCATGGGGAAAATCATAAAAACCAAATAGGTGAATGAACTACGGTTCTATACCATTGAACATGTGTGAAATGGATTGTAGAAGCAAGCCATGGGACCCCAAACACGAAGGAATGGACTGTAGGATGAAAATTTGACTAAACCCACAGGGGGTCGTATGGGGGGTCGATGGCCAATCGACCCTACCAGACCCTAACAATCGACCCCCAGTGTTCGGGAAGTCCTGAATCTGGGTGGTAGCACCCAGGGTCGATGGAACCTCCGACCCTGGCATAGACCCCCAGTTAATAGCATGCTTTTAAAATCAGAATTAATTCTAATTAAATTATATCGACTTGATTAGGTCTTCTAGTGATATAATATTGATATTTAGTTGATTCTTAAAGCTTGAAAGAGGACCTACGATCAAGCAAAGGTGAGGTAACAAGACCTAAACTAATTGATTAATAATAAACTGTTTTATTCTTGAGTCCAATGCCATGATTGATTCTATGCGTGTATGCTTGTTATGTGCATTCAACGTGTCATCTAATATTTCTATTATTACTGTTCATGCATATTTAAATTATCGTTTATAACATGATGATGATGATGATGATAGGAATAGGCATGTGGTTGTATGTATGTGGTTGGTGTGCTTGATGCGAGTGAGTATCAGGGGGAGTTGTCATAGGCGGGGCCTTAGCACTCTAGCTCTATCTCTAACTCAAGTCATGTCCACTGACATCGTCGTATCGCCATTACCTTAGCGGAACTATTACGTCGTAGGATATGAGGGGAGGTGGTCTCGGACCGTGTAGTCTCTGACTCTGCCAGGGGGCCTTAGCCCTTTCTCTATGGACGTATTGAGAGATGCTGGGGTGAGACCTTGGATACACTGATTGACATTAGGATTGATTAGTTGTGAGCCCAGTTTGCGAGCCCTCGCCAGCAGGGGCTTACGTGTTGGTATGGGCAACGGGTACAACAATAAACGTGACCTTTGCGTTTACATTGTCCATGGTGGGTGCATGTGGAATGACAATAAACGTTACCTTTGGGCGGCTTCACACACTCGTGTATAGAGGTGCGGCATCAATAAATGTGACCTTTGGCCACCTATCCTTTCTATAGCACATTGCAAACTTATTTACCAGACCAAAGATATGAACTAAATGCATGCATATGTTTGTTGCATTGTTTTGTTTGCTCACTGAGCCATGATGTGTGCTCACCCTCTCGACGTCGAATATTTTTAGTTGATGATGCAGGTACTATAGTTGAAGATTATATGAGTGCTCCGGTGTATGCGCATGTTGCTGCAATGGAAGCCGAAGACTTAGTAGATACACATGACCCCTCATGCGAGTGCAACTCATGCGTATTCTATTAGGATTTTATTTGAATTTATAAAGGGATGTAATTGATATTTTATTTATTTATGTCTCAGTTGATACAACAATAACTTGATATTTTAATTATGATTATTACAGTTAGAGTTCTCAGTTCATTTACTATAAGACTTCCGCTATTGTGTATTTATTCTGATTATGGTTGTAGATGTGCATGGTTTTATTTTTAATGGATATGGCCTATTAGAGATCCTGGTTGAACCGTTGGTTTATTAGCGGTTCATCACACCGTTCTGAATGGTGCAGAATTGGGGTGTGTCAATAGTGCTAACTGGTAAGCCACTTTTCCATGCTTAGCTAGAATCTCATTTGGCCGAACATATCTTGGACTTAATTTCCCTTTCTGTCCGAACCGTTTCAATCCTCGCATGGGCGATACTTTTAAGAATACTTTATCACCCACGACGAATTCAAGGTCTCGGCGTCGAGTATCTGCATATTGTTTCTGATGATTCTGAGCTGTTCTCACTCTTTCCTTGATAATGTCGACCACTTGACAAGTCTCTTCAACAAATTCCGGTCCAACAATACTACGTTCCCCAACTTCATTCCAAAAAAAAGGAGTTCGACACTTCCTAACATACAGTGCTTCATAGGGTGACATCTGTATAGTAGCCTGATAGCTATTGTTATAAGCGAACTCAATCACTGGTAATTTTTCATCCCATGATCCTTTAAAATCAATTACACATGCTCGAAGCATATCTTCTAGAATCTGAATTCTACGCTCTGACTGTCCATCTGTCTGTGGATGGAATGCAGTACTAAACTTCAATGTTGTACCCATAGCCTTTTACAATCCTTCCCAAAACATTGAAGTAAATCGTGGATCTCTATCGGACACAATGCTTTCAGTTACACCATGTAATCGCACAATGATATCCACATACAGCTTAGCTAACCTCTCCAGTGTATACTGAGGTCGTATAAGTATAAAGCGAGTTATTTTAGTCAGGCGGTCTACAATCACCCAAACTGCATCAACTACTCGAGGAGTCAATGGTAATCTTGTGACAAAGTCCATATTGATGCAGTCCCATTTCCATGCTGGTTCCGGTAATGGCTGTAACAGTCCGGCCGGTCATTGTCGTTCAGCCTTTACTTTCTGACAATTTAGGCAATGAGACACGAACCTAGCTACATCTGCTTTCATTCCTCTCCACCAATATAATTTCTTTAGATCATGATACATTTTTGTACTTTCAGGATGTATCGAATAGATGGTGGTATGGGCTTCTTTCATCAATCGGTGTCTAATGTCCAAGCTTTCTATTTTAGGTACACATATTCTTCCTTTGTACTTCAGTACCTTTCCTTCGTCCAAGGTGAACTCAGGGATAGTCCTACCATTTTCGATGTCCTCTTATACCGTTCTTAGGTAAGGGTCTGATTTTATAGCTATCTTTACTTCATCAACTATATCCGGTATAATCTTCAATGTGGCGAACATATTTGAAAACCGATGAATAAACCCTTGGTTGGCTGATCCATCTGGTGCATCTATCATAAACTGCTCATTATCGTGACTGAATACCTTCCCGGTAGTACACATTGCGGCAGTTGTGCTAACCTCTCCCTGAGATTTTATCATTGCCTTTCTACTCAGCGCATCGGCTACTACATTAGCTTTCCCCGGATGATACTGGATATCACAGTCATAGTCTTTCAATAATTCCAGCCATCTTCTTTGTCTCATATTCAGCTCCTTCTGATTAAATAGATAAGTAAGACTTTTATGGTCTGATTTAATCTGAAACGTCTCCCCGTACAGGTAATGTCTCCATATTTTGATAGCATGTACTACTGCCGCTAGTTCTAAATCATGAGTGGGATAGTTATTCTCATGCGTCTTCAACTGTCTTGAGGCATAAGCAATTACTTGTTCTCCTTACATAAGTACACATCCTAATCCCAGTCCTGATGCATCGGTGTACAAGATAAATGGTTGTCCTGGAATCAGGTTGGTCAAGATTGGAGCTGATATCAATCTAGCCTTCAAGGTCTGGAAACTCTTCTCGCATTTATCCGTCCAAACAAACTTATCGCCCTTCTCAGTCAAGCTGGTGAGAGGTACGGAAATTCAAGAATAGTCTTCCACAAATTATCGATAATGCCCAGCTAGACCCAGAAAACTTCTAATTTCTGCAATGCTCTTCGGTGCTTCCCACTTTATAATAGCCTCGATCTTGCTGGGATCCACTTTAATTCCTTCAGGGGATACTACATGGCCTAGAAAAGCGACTTCCTTTAGCCAAAACTCACACTTTGTAAATTTGGCATAGAGCATCTCCTTCCATAATCGCTGTAGAGCGGTGTTTAGATTCTTAATATCAGTTTTCTCATCTTTGGAGTAGACCAATATATCATCGATGAATACAATAACCGACGTACCCAACATATCGTGGAATACCCGATTCATAAGTCCCATAAAGGTTGCTGGTGCGTTCGTCAATCCGAAAGACATGACCAAAAATTCATAATGTCCATATCTAGTCCAGAATGTTGTCTTGGGAATATCACCATCCTTAATCTTCAGCTGATGGTAGCCTGACCAAAGATGTATCTTGGAGAACACTTTGGCACCTTGCAACTGATCGAACAGGTCATCGATCCGAGGCAATGGGTACCGATTCTTGATTGTCAGTTTATTCAGTTTTCGATAGTCTATACACAAGCGAACTCTACCCATGGTGATATACTAGGGCGAATGTAACCCTTGTCCAGCAGTTCTTGTAGTTGTACTTTCAATTCCTTCAGTTCAGTAGGAGCCATTCGATAAGGTGCTTTCAATACTGGTGCAGCTCCAAGTATAAGATCTATAACAAACTCTGTAGCTCGGTCGGGTGGTAATCCTGGTAGTTCTTCAGGAAATACATCTGGAAAGTCACGTATGACCTCAATATCTTCAATTCGTGGTGCTTCCTTGGTAAGGTCGAACACAGATACCAAATACCCGACTGCTCCTTTC
Source organism: Protea cynaroides (assembly GCA_028583415.1). Classification (NCBI taxonomy): domain Eukaryota; kingdom Viridiplantae; phylum Streptophyta; class Magnoliopsida; order Proteales; family Proteaceae; genus Protea; species Protea cynaroides. Next base: position 27,400,757 of record CM053274.1, read on the forward strand.
TCAAGGGACTTCTTAGCCGTTAGTGCAGAGAGAATGAGCTTTCGTTTACGGGGAAGTTTGGTTCCCGAAAAACAGAGCTCTGCTCCTTCTTTGTTTTTAAATGTCAGCTTCTTTTCGGCCCACAATAGACTTGCAGAATGCCTAGCTAACCAGTCCATTCCCAAGATGATGTCAAAGTCTGCCATCTCAAGTTGGATCAAGGTTGCATCCAAAGTCTTTTCATCAATAAGAACTGGACATGGTCCATAACCTTTTTCTAACTCCACTTCTAATCCCATAGGTGATCGTACAAGCAGTTTTGTCACACCCCAATTCCGCACTGTTCAGAATGGTGTGATGAATAGTCAACAAACCAACGGTTCAACCAGGATCTCGGGTAGGCTATATCCGTTTTATCTAAACCTCATACATCCACATTCATAATCAGAGTAAATACACAATAGCAGAATTCTTATAATAAAATGAACTGAGAAATCTAAATATGATAATCATATTAAAATATCCAATTATGTTGTTTCAACAAAGACATAAGTAAAATACCAATTACATGTCTTTACTAAATCCAAATAATTAAAATAAAATCTAATCGAATACGCATGAGTTGCACTCGCAAGAGGAGTCATGCGTATCCACTTCGTCTTCAACTTCCATTGTCGCCATGTGCCCGTACACTGGAGCGTTGACATAATCTTCGACGGTATTACCTGCATCATCAACTAAAAATATTCAACGTCGAGAGGGTGAGCACACATCATGGCTCAGTGAGGAAACAAAATAATGCAACAATACATATGCATGCATTCAATTCATATCTGTGGTCTGGTTTAAAGTTTGCAATATGCAATAGAAAGGGTTGGAGGTCAAAGGTTAACGTTTATTGACCCCTCCTCTATACACAGGGTGTGGAAGCCCGCCCAAAGGTTAACGTTTACTGTCGTCCCCATCCACCCTACCATGAACATTGTACAACAAAGATTAACGTTTATTGCTGTACAGTATCATACCAACACGTAAGCCCCTGCTGGCGAGGGCTAGCAAACTGGGCTCGCAACTAACCAATCTTAATGCCAAACAATGTATCCAAGGCCTCACCCTAGCATCCCTCAGAACGCCCATAGAGATAGAGCTAAGGCCCCCCGGTAGAGTCAGAGACTACAAGGACCGAGACCACCTCCCCTGATACTCTACGACGTAATAGTTCTACTAAAGTAATGGCGATACAACGATGCTAATGCACAAGACTTGAGTTAGAGATAGAGCTAGAGTGCTGAGGCCCGGCCTATGACACTCCCCCTGATACTCGCTCGCATCAAGTACACCAACCACACACATACATTCACATGCCTATTTCTATCATCAGGGTCATTATCATGTTATAAACAATAAAGTAAATATGCATGAACAATAAATAAAAATATTGGATGACATGTTGAATGCACATTACAAGCATGTTCGCATAGAATCAAGCATAGCATTGGACTTAAGAAATAAAAATAGTTTGTTATTAACCAATTAGTTTAGGTCTTGTTTCCTCACCTTAGCTTGCTAGTAGATCCTCTTTCAAGCTTTAAGACTCACCTTTATATTGATATTATATTGCTAGAAGACCTAACAAAGTCGATAGAATTTAGTTAGATTTTTTTCCAATTTTTCCAACTTGTTGTTAACTGGGGGTAGCAGGACGGGTCGATGCTAGGGTAGCAGTATACTGCGACCCCTTATAGTTGGGTCGATGCCAGGGTCGATGGGTCCATCGACCCTAGGTGCGACCCCCCGTGGGTTTGGTCGATAAATCACCTTTTGGTCCATTCTCTCTTGTTTGAATCCTATGGCTTCCTTCCATAGTCCATTCTATACACTTCCTATGGTTTGGAACTACTCTTTACATATCATATGGTTTAGTTGATCTCCTCCATGGTTTCCATTGAAACTTAATCATGGATTGATGGTTTGGGGTTTCTCCTACATCATACTTTTCTCATTAACTATTCTAAGTCTCACAAAATACATAGAATTAGTATTCTTACCTGAGAAGAGTACTCCTTCTCTGAAACTCTTCTCCTTTTGCCTTCTTCTCTACTTTCCTTCTCTTTTTCTTCTCTTCCTTTTCTTCTCTTTCTTTCAATTCAATTAGGGTTCTAAGGAGTGAAAGAGGCTTAGGGACGTCCTTTATATAGTGTAGAAACTCCTAAAATAAGCCCCTTTGATATTAGGAAAGAGCCCAACCGAAATTAGGAAAATTTCTAAATTTCTATTTCTGGTGGCAACTGGGGATCGATGAGGGGGTCGATGATCCCGTCGACCCCTGGTATTAAAATGTCCGACCCCCGATTAAAAAATGAGGGTCTGACTTTTTGTACTGGGGGGTCCGACCCCACCTCCCTGGGTGTGCGACCCTCGCCCCATTTTGAGTGTTTTTGGGTCAGTTTAATACCTGGGATCACGATCTCCTTCACACACTTGGTCCATTTGGCTCGACCATGATGGGTAAACTTGGTTCAAAGTGGTAAGACGGTTAGATTGACGCGGGTCTTACAAGTTTGTAGTCTAAGGATTTAAGTGGTAGATTTAATTTCTTTCCAAATGACACAGATATAAAAGAATGAGTAGCTCCTGAATCAAAGAGTACTCTGGCGGGAATGCCATTAATAAGTACGATACCAGTGATTTATTTTGGTTTAGTCTAAATGCTCATACAATGTAATACAACTTACTTAAAAAAATTTAAGTCATACCTGTGACCACATCAGGCGATGAGGCAGCATCCTCAGATGTAACTGCGTAAACTCGTCCTTGATGTAGCTGCTTCTTAGGATTAGGACATTCCCTTGCCATATGTCCCATTTGATTGCAGTTATAACATTTCATCCCTTCAGTGGTTGGCTTTTGTTGCTGTGGGGCTGCGGGAGTAGTCTTGGCTGCAGCATTAAAGCCTTGAGTACGGAAGGGTTTGAATATCTTGGTGTTCCCTCCGTTGTAAGAATTCCCATTAGGCCTTTTTATTCCCCTATTTTGAGCAAGGTAGCTCTCTTTCTGGCTCGACTCTATCACTCGAGCAATTTATGCCGCTTCATTATAGATTTTCTTTTCAAGTCCCAAAACATGCTTGCGGATGTTTCCCCTAAGTCCCATGATGAACCTTGGGGTCTTTGTGTTTTCCTCCTGCATACTGGTGGGTGCAAAGAAGAACAGCTCTTCATAACGTTGTTGATATGCATCCACGGTCATCTGCCCCTGATATAAACTTAGGAACTCTCTTTCCATAGAATCTCTGAAACTTCTAGGAAAGTACTTCTCAAAGAATGCGTCCTTATAAATATCCCAAGTCAATTGGGCGTGCTTTGTTAATAAATATGTCCTGGTAGACCTCCACCAATGGTGTGCATCTCCTTTCGACATAAAGGTGGCACACAATACTTTCTCTTCTTCATTCACTGTTATCATCATAAAATTTCTTTCCATCTCGTCAACCCAGTGTGCCGGCCATAAAGGATCTGCTGGCTTGCCATTAAATTCTTTGGGCTTCAGTTTCAGAAACTACTCCACCAGTCTGGAGTGGTCTAGTTGTTGCGGGACATATGCCCCATACATAGGTGGTTGGTATTGATATCCACCTTGAGCTATCTCAGGATTTTGTACTTGAGCCTGCATGATGGGAGTCTGAGCTGCGTGGGGTACTGTGTTACTTCCGCCTGGAGCTGTACTTGCCTGTCCTACTGGCATTGGAGGTGTCTATGCAACTGGAAAAGTCATACCTAAGGCATCTTGCATAGTAGCCTGTGCTTGTTGCATTTGCTGCAGCTGTTGTGCCAAGTTCAATATGACTGTAGCCAAGTCTGTAGGTGGATGTGGCAGATTTATAAGATTTGTCTGCCCATTAATGACGGACGGTGCCGTGTTCGTATTCCCCTCTGTTTTCGAGTGTGTCTGGCTATCTTCCCCCCCAGGTGGTGGTGGTGGGATAGAGTTACGGCTTTGTCTAGTTACTCTGCATCCAACCATTAACTAATATGGTAGTGGGATTGCTTAAAAATCATGGAACACGTGAGACAATCATTATATACTTCATTCTCATATTTTAAAACCACTAACAAATGCAAATTTTAAATTTTTTAGATCATTCTATCGAAAATGCTATATTTTCACTACAGGGTCGATGGTGGGGGTCGATGGATGTCTGACCCTCAGTATGTGACCCTGAGGAATCACCAATTCTTCCCGAGAGCCGGGGGTCGATGGGGGGGGGGGTCGGAGGATGTCCGACCCAGGGTGCGACCCCTGGTTCTCTGTCAGATTACCGAGAGCCGAGGGTCGATGCGGGGGTCGATGGGTGGGTCGATGGTTTTAGTCAAATTTTCCGACCCCCGGATTAAAAATCAGATTTTTAAGTTCCGATTTCGAGTCCATTTCCCATTCTTTCTTCTCCGCTTCGACTCGTCTCGTCCCTCTGAGTTGTTACAGTGACAACTCTGATCCGTTGGTGGTTTGTGCTTCTTGTTTTGACGTCTACACCTCCGCTACAGGTATATCTTCTACGTTTTCATGTTTTTAGGTTTCCTTACCTAGGTTTTTGCTCGTATATCTCATTTTCTTCAAATTAAACTTTTTCCAACCGTAAAAATTCAATTTTTATTGGGGGCTTTTGTTGTTGGTGACTCGAGGAATGAAAGCCCTCAAAAATATTTGAGTTTCATCGGTTGGTTATTGAGAAACTCAAAATTTACCCTTTTTGCCCTAATTTTGTCGAGATTTTGAATTGTTTGAAATTTCTTCCCATTCAATCTCATTAGCTAAAATTTTCGACTGTATGAGTCTTACAGGATAGTTTAGGATCTATGTAAGTCCTCCTGCCCACGTGTATGGGTGAAAAGTGAGGCTTTTGACCAATTTACATCGTTATTATGTTTAAATTTTGGTTTTTTTTTGTCTCTACTAAGCCATTATTTGTTTTTCTTTCTTATCTGTAGATACTATGGCTCGTACCAAGGTACCTAGGGTTCATGACCCAGTCCGCTTCCGTTCCAATGAAGCCAAGATGCAGTATGCCCGCTACGCTCGTAAGAAAGTAAAGGGAGGCCGCAAGGTGGACTTGGCTTGTTCAATGTGGAGACGTAGTATGTCCGATACGCAGTATGCCTTGTTCAATGTGGAGGGGGCTATTGGCGATATGGGATGGCTCTCTGTCATCACCTATGACGCCTGTACCTGTCCTGACTTGGTATGCCAGTTCTATTGTAATCTCCAAGTTGTGGGGGATTACAACGACGTTAAGAGGGGTGGTGAGCTTGGGATCACTAGCTATGTCAAGGGAGTTGAGATTTCTTTTGACTATCGACAGCTAGCGGACTTGCTAGGTATCTCCTATGGTGGCTCCTTCGTATTCTGTGCCCCTGGAGAGCCCCAGTTCTTTTCATTACAGATGAGGGCTGAGATAGACCGTCAGCTCATCAAACCTGATCGTTGGGAGATGAAAGCGAGTTACCTACGTTCAGATCCACGGGTGTACTGTAAGATCATTCAACACAACCTGATACCACAGAGTAGACATTACGAGAGAGTCTCCCAGTTGACCCAGTATCTACTGTACTGCATATGCACTAGGCACCCTGTCTTCCTTCCCTATATCATTATGTGGACGATGATCAGTGCCACGTTGCCCAGTCATACTGGCAACCTTCCTTATGGACGTATGATCACTACACTGCTTACCCGCTTGGGGGTTGACTTGATGGATGAGAAGATTCAGGAGAAATCCTTCTCATCGCCTCTGGATTGGGAGGCCATCTGTAAGATGGGCATGCGGGATGCCCAGGTCAGCGATGAGGAGAGGAACGCGATGGTGCACCCTCGCACTCGAGTGGAGATGGCTGACGCTGAGGCAGCAGCAGCAGTCGCTGGAGCAGGGGTTCATGGGGATGATGATGATCGTCTGTACATGGATGTAGATGCCATACCTCCTCCATCACCTACTAATACTACAGGAGCTGGTCTATCTTCTTCAGCTGGTCCTTCACATGCGGCTGGTCCTTCGTATGCTCCTTCTGATGACATGATGGGGATATTGCATGAGATACGAGAGGCTTAGTGTATGTCTGATCTGAGGATGGGAGAGCTTCTAGAGGCTCAGTGCTTGTCCGATCAGTGGGTGGGAGAGCTTCTGGTTGCTCAGTGCATGTCGGATCAGCGGGTGGGAGAGCTTAGGGATACTCAGCGCGTGACTGACCAGCGGGTGGCTGATCTCACAGCTAGTCTCCAGACGACCCAGACTCAGATAGCTTGGTTGACTAGAGTCTACACTGAGGACTATGATAGAGACCGTGAGGCACCGCCTCCCCCATCACCTCCAGCTTCTTGATGTATTTTTATCTTTCTTTTGTACTTTAGAGTAACTGCCCGGGTTGTGGACTGTACTCTGCTTTAATCATATATATATAAACGTTTGTTCTTCTTTTGGTTGTATATAAATACATTTCTCATTTAATAGATGCATTATTCTCTTTTAGTTTTGTCTCAAACAACACAGATGCTTATGGTGTGTTATTATTACATCTTTTAAATTTTATCCTATCTCAGTTCACGAACTTTTGTGGAAGTATACGGGTTTCACAGACATGGCCTGAGATGCTCTGATACCAAGTTGTCACACCCCAATTCTGCACCATTCAGAACGGTGTGATGAACCACTAATAAACCAATGGTTCAGCCAGGATCTCTAATAGGCTGTGTCCAATAAAAATAAAATCATACACATCCACAACCATAATTAGAATATATACACAATAGCGGAAGTCTTATAGTAAATGAACTGGGAAATCTAACTGTGATAACTATAATAAAATATCAAGTTATTGTTGTATCAAATGAGACATAAATAAATAAAGTATCAATTACATTTCCTAAATAATTCAAACAAAAATCTAATCGAATACGCATAAGTTACACTCGCATGAGGGATCATGCGTATCCTCTAAGTCTTCGGCTTCCATTGCAGCAACACGCCCGTACACTGGAGAACTCATATAATCTTCGACAGTGGTACCTGCATCATTAACTAAAAATATTCGACGTCGAGAGGGTGAGCACACATCTTGGTTCAGTGAGCAAACAAAACAATGCAACAAACATATGCATGCATTCAATTCATATCTTTGGTCTGGTAAATAAGTTTGCAATGCGCTATAGAAAGGTTCGGTGGCCGCCTCACCTCTATGCACAGGGTGTGGAAGCCCACCCAAAGGTTAACGTTTATTGTCGTCCCCATCTATCCTACCATGGAATAGAGATAGAGCTAAAGAGCTGAGGCCCGGCCTATGACACTTCCCTGATACTCTACCCATACCAACACACAAGCCCCTGCTGGCGAGGGCTTGCAAACTGGACTCGCAACTAACCAATCCTAATGCCAATCAGTGTATCCAAGGCCTCACCCTAGCATCCCTCAATACGTCCATAGAGATAGGGCTAAGGACCCCCGACAGAGTCAGAGACTACATGGTCCGAGACCACCTCCCCTCATACACTACGACATAATAGTTCTGCTAAGGTAATGGCGATACAACGATGTCAGTGGACAAGACTTGAGTTAGAGATAGAGCTAGAGTGCTGAGGCCCGGCCTATGACACCCCCCTGATACTCGCTCGAATCAAGCCCACCAACCACACACATACATTAACATGCCTATTCCTATCATCATCATCATCATCATGTTATAAACAACAATTTATATATGCATGAACAGTAATAATAGAAATATTGGATGACATGTTGAATGCACATAACAAGCATACACGTATAGAATCAATCATGGCATTGGACTCAAGAAATAAAATAGTTTATTATTAACCAATTAGTTTAGGTCTTGTTCCCTCACCTTTGCTTGATTGTAGATCCTCTCTCAAGCTTAAGAATCAACTAAATATCACTATTATATCACTAGAAGACCTAAACAAGTCCATAGAATTTAATTAAAATTAATTCTGATTTTAAAAAGCATACTGTTAACTGGGGTCGATGCCAGGGTCGGAGGTTCCATCGACCCTGGGTGCTACCACCCACATTCTGGACTTCCCGAACACTAGGGGTCGATGTTAGGGTCTGGTAAGGTAGATTCTCCATCGACCCCCTGTGCGACCCCCCGTGGGTTTAGTCTAAATTTTCATCCTACAGTCCATTCTTTCATGTTTGGGTCCTATGGCTTGCTTCTATAATCCATTCCATACATGTTCTATGGTTTAGAACCATAGTTTATTCACTTACATGGTTTTAATGATCTCCCCCATGATTTTTCATTGAAACCTAATCATGGGTGGATGATTTGGGTTTCTCCTAGATCATACCCTCTTCACTATCTATTTTAAGGTCTTTAGAATTACATGGAGATAGTATCCATACCTGAGAAGAATTAGGTTTGTTTCTCTGAAGCCTTCTCTTTGATCTTCTTCTCCACTTTCCTTCTCTTCTCTTTCTCTTCTCCTTTTCTTCTCTTTCTCTCAATCCAATTAGGGGTCTAAAAGGAGTGAAAGAAGCTTAGGGACGTCTTATTTATAGATTAGAAACTCCCAAAATAAGTTCAATTGAGATTAGGAAAGAATCCCATTGAAATTTGGAAAGTTCCCAATTCACGGTTTCTGTCGGCAGACTGGGGTTCGATGAGGGGGTCGGAGATCCCGTCGACCCCTGGATCTAAATTGTCCGACCCCCGGTTAGAAACTCAGGGTCTGACTTTTTATATTGGGGGGGTCCGACCCTACCTAGCTGGGTGTGCGACCCTCCCCCCTATTTTGGTGTTTTTGGGTCAGTTTAGTACCTAGGATCATTATCTACTTCACGCACTTGATCCATTTGGCTTGACCATGATGGGTAGACCTGGTTCAAGGTGGTAAGATCGAGTTAGTTCTGTAAGACCCGTATCAAACTAACCCGGTCTTACCACCTTGAGCCAGGTCTACCCATCATGGTTGAGCCAAATGGATCAAGTGCAGGAAGGAGATAACGATCCCAGGTATTAAACTGACCCAAAAACACAAAAATAAGGGGGAGGGTCGCATACCCAGCAAGACAGGGTCAGACCCCCCCAATATAAAAAGTCAGACCCTGAGTTTCTAACCGGGGGTCGGATAATTTAGAACCAGCGGTCGATGTGATCTCCGACCCCCTCATCGACCCTCAGTTTGTCGACAGAAACCGTGAATTGGAAACTTTCCAAATTACAATGGGATTCTTTCCTAATCTCAATGGGACTTATTTTGGGAGTTTCTACTCTATAAATAGGATGTCCCTAAGCCTGTTTCACTCCTTTTAGAACCCTAATTGGATTGAGAGAAAGAGAAGAGAAGGAGAAGAGAAAGATAAGAGAAAGAAAGTGGAGAAGAAGATCCAAGAGAAGGCTTCAGAGAAACAAGCCTAATTCTCAGGTATGGATACTATCTCCAAGTAATTCTAAAGACCTTATAATAGATAGTGAAGAGGGTATGATCTAGGAGAAACCCAAATCATCCACCCATGGTTAGGTTTCAATGGAAAACCATGGGGGAGATCATTAAAACCATGTAGGTGAATAAACTATGGTTCTAAACCATGGAACATGTATGGAATGGATTATAGAAGCAAGCCATAGGCCCAAACACGAAAGAATGGACTGTAGGATGAAAATTTTGACTAAACCCACGGGGGGTCACACGGGGGGTCGATGGACAATCGACCCTACCAGACCCTAACATCGACCCCCAGTGTTTGAGAAGTCCAGAATGTGGATGGTAGCACCCAGAGTCGATGGAACCTCCGACCCTAGCATCGACCCCCAGTTAACAGTAAGCTTTTTAAAATCAAAATTAATTCTAATTAATTTCTATCGACTTGATTAGGTCTTCTAGTGATATAATAGTGATCTTAAGTTGATTCTTAAAGCTTAAAAGAGGATCTACAATCAAGCAAAAGTGAGGGAACAAGACCTAAACTAATTGGTTAATAATAAATTATTTTATTCTTGAGTCCAATGCCATGATTGATTCTATGCGTGTATGCTTGTATGTGCATTCAACATGTCATCCAATATTTTTATTATTACTGTTCATGTATATTTAAATTATTGTTTATAACATGATGGTGATGATGATGATAGGAATAGGCATGTGAATGTATGTGTGTGGTTGATGTGCTTGATGCGAGCGAGTATCAGGGGGGTGTCATAGGCCGGGCCTCAGCACTCTAGCTCTATCTCTAACTCAAGTCTTGTCCATTGACATCGTCGTATCGCCATTACCTTAGCAGAGCTATTACGTCGTAGTGTATGAGGGGAGGTGGTCTCGGACCGTGTAGTCTTTGACTCTGCCGGGGGGCCTTAGCCCTATCTCTATGGACGTATTGAGGGATGCTGGGGTGAGGCCTTGGATACACTGATTGACATTAGGATTGGTTAGTTGCGAGCCCAGTTTGCAAGCCCTCACCAGCAGGGGCTTACGCGTTGGTATGGGTAGAGTATCAGGGGAAGTATCATAGGCCGGGCCTCAACACTTTAGCTCTATCTCTATTCCATGGTAGGGTGGATGGGGACGACAATAAACATTAACCTTTGGGCGGGCTTCCACACCCTGTGCATATAGGCGAGGCGGCCACCGAACCTTTCTATAGCGCATTGCAAACTTATTTACCAGACCAAAGATATGAATTGAATGCATGCATATGTTTGTTGCATTGTTTTGTTTGCTCACTGAGCCATGATGTCTGCTCACCCTTTCGATGTCGAATATTTTTAGTTGATGATGCAGGTACCACTGTTGAAGATTATATGAGTGCTCCGGTGTACGGGCTTGTTGCTGCAATGGAAGCCGAAGTCTTAGTGGATATGCATGATCCCTCATGTGAGTGCAACTCATGCGTATTCGATTAGATTTTTGTTTGAATTATTAAGGGAATGTAATTGATACCTTATTTATTTGTCTCAGTTGATACAACAATAACTTGATATTTTATTATGGTTATCACAGTTAGATTTCTCAGTTCATTTACTATAAGACTTCTGCTATTATGTATTTATTCTGATTATGGTTGTGGATGTGTATGATTTTATTTTTAATGGACATAGCCTATTAGAGATCCTGATTGAACCGTTGGTTTATTAGTGGTTCATCACACCGTTCTGAATGGTGCAGAATTGGGGTGTGACAAGTTCGATACGGGTCTTACAGTTTAGGAGTCATTATATAGACTAGGGTAGGTTTTAGGAGAGTTTCCTACATAAGGTAAGTCTCTAAGATTGAGATTTAGAAGGTGAGGCCCACTAAGATCCGTTTCAAAATCTAACCAGTTTGCTACGCAGATATACCGACCGACCGGTATGGTAGACCAGTATGTGAGACCGTTATGAAATTCCTAGATTCGTTTCGTCTATTTTCATACTTGGATTGGTGGTTTGTCATCCGCTCATCCTATCTAGTCAAGTTATGATTGGAAGATCTATCATGACACGAAATATAGGTTTAGATCATGTTCGTGGAGTGCGGTTCTTACCGGCTAATTTGGAGAATCGTACCTCTGGGACGAGACTCTGATACAAGACTCTGATACGAAACTTTGGTACGAGACTTCGGTATGAGACTCTGATTTGAGACTCTGGTCAGTTTATTGGTCATAAGCCAAGGTATTGGCCTTGGCAGAGCCTTGGTTTAAGCTAACTAGAAGAATGGATATAACTGTGCCTCTGGTAGGAGGCTCTGGTTCAGACCCAGAAACCAAGTCACGAAATGAGCTTGGTCTCCAAGCTTTGGAGACTTGTTCTCTACTTTAATATTCCCATTTTAGTTTGTAGGAAACTCATTCCCATAATTATTAGGTACAATGGGAGCGATTAAGGCTCCATTTAACACCAACATGGCATTGGTGAACAAAACCTAGCATTCTAAGTCAAATGGTGATCTCCATTAATGGTGATCACCCACCAAGGTCTCTTGCACTTATTCACTAAAGGAAAGAGGAAGGAAGAGAAACCTGTCTCCAACAACTCCTTAAACCAGTGGATAAACCCAAACCTAGGTCTTTTATGTCATTAAGGGAGTCTCCATTAATGGAGCTCAACCATTTAAGGCTCCATGCCTTAAACACCAGACAAGGAAGAAGAAGGTAGGTTAAACTCACCTCCAAGGAAGTCGGTGCTAGGGTTTGGAGCTTTAGCTTCAAGCTCTTCCTCTTCTCTTCTTCTCACTCTCAATCTCCCACATTTCCAAGAAGAGTGAAAGGAGGATTTTCCCTTCCTTCTATAGAGAATCGAGGAGAGAGAAGGTGTTTGACTCGAGTTCAACCGGCGTTAATCGGGTCATTGATCCACTGATTGATCCTCCAATTGGGCCAAAATATAGCTTATTGGCCATCTTTTTGACCTAGATGCTTTGGGATACATATTCCCTTCACCCAAGGTCTACTAGGACACCTTATATTACCAAATATACTTAGTGAAGACTCACCTAAGGTTTGGATACCATCATCGGGTCCGCATCTGGTGCTCCATCAGTTGATGTGTTGAGACTTGGCACAGGAAGAATCCAGGTTAGTAAAGGGATTCGGGTGCAGGTTTCACAACCTGGACTCTTATTGGTCAAGAAAGTTTCTGTAATTTGCTTGTTGCTTTCAGTAGAAAGGATTGTCGATTCTGTTTTTTTCTCAAATGATCATGGAATGATATCAGTGGTTTTTACATGTCTGTTGTCTATTGGTTTTACATCCAACATCTCAATGGTATCTATACTTTCAAACAAGTGAGGTGCTTATGTAGGTGCAGCTGACCATGTTTGACCGAGGTGGTAAGCTAGGTCAAATGTGGTCAGCATCTTTGAGCTAGGACAAAGGTGTTGGTATCTCCAGCTTTAATTTTTTGCTTTCACCCTTATTTTTATATTGACATACTTACGGTGCATTCTCCGAGAATCTGTTGTCATTGATGGTCGGGCATTGCCAAATGTTGAAGTGTTATCAAATAAGGGACAGTATGGGTCCCTCCAAGCATCTCTGTGGCTACAAGACCTTGATGTTCACATGAAATACGAACATAGGGTCTTTCCAGAAAATGGATAGGGCATATCTTTTGTTTTTTTTTTCCTTCATTTTTCAACAAGTGAAGCTAAGCAATTCCCTCCTACTACAGCCATGGTTGTTTTACTATATGAGACCATAGAGATACAATCATTACTAGCAGCATCAATAACACCAGTTCTCACTTCTTTTGGCTGGTTTATAGGTTCTCCAGGACAACTAGATGAGTGCAGCAGTGGAAAAGGCTCCTTATCCTTATTAACAGAGGGTTCCTTCTCCCCCATCTTAATAAGACGAGGCCCAATGGCTTGAGTCATCAAAATATCACAGTCAACTTGATCAATTGATCCCTTTATTTCAGTTATGATTGTTTATTCTGGCAGTTGTTGACACACCCTAAAAATACCAGTCTGAATTTTTTATTTTTTTTGGGAAATGACTAGATCAACACCTTAGTTTGGATGTGATCCCACTAGGACCTCATAAGCAGTGCATACACATACCAACCTCCACCAGCACAATGCCATAATCATAATCTAGAGTAATAAATAGTGGAAGGTACTAAATAACTGTGAGCACACTAATGATAATTAATACTAGCATTACCATTGTTCACTTCCTCAAACGAGGTTCATCATTTAACTTCATACACAAACTTTAAGTAACTTTGCCCTAGAAATCATGGGCTACAAAAAATAGGAAATAATCCAAAGAGTACTTTAAACAAAAAATGGTTCATTGTCCAAAAACTTCTTTCCAAGGATAACTATCCATCAAAGGCACATGCATCATACTCGCAATAGCGTCGGGTGCTTCCTCTTCATACTGTACTCCTCCTAGCTGGGCCAAGTGAGCAATTACCGATGCATTTAAGTAGTCAGCAACTGTAGTACCTGCAATATCATCTAAAAGAATGACGCACGCTAGGGTCAGCCCTCCAACATGTGCTTAATGAGAAACAGACAGTTAAGCAATCAAAATGCATGATCAGTATTATTACACACAACAACACAATAGTTGGGTCTCATATATGCCATTGCTATGGTAAGGCCTAGCCACACCTCCCAGAGGCTGACTAAAACCTCCATGCATAGGAGTGCTAGTACTTACCAGCCTACAATTAGTAGCCCTGGTGCCTCCACACAACGTCCCAATCAGAATGGTAATTGGGCAGCAAGTCTAGCCAATGACGCTCCAACAAACACTGTCGACACTCTGCCTTCATCACTCCATCTTACAAGTACCTAACCCATTACTGGCCAGGGTTGCATACAGGGGTAGTGCCACTAACCAAAACCTACATGTCATCCGATGTATCCCTCTTACCAAACTTAACAGGAATCCTAGGCCATCCGTTCCCCCCCCCCCAGGATGATGTAATCCCACTAAGGGTGAGTAACATACTCATCAATAATCATATAGCTAGCCGGATCCAGCGGTCCTCGACCGTTTCACCACTTCATACTAATTTACAATCACATACATTCATACAACAATCATAATATAAATGCAAATGCATGCATAAAGTAGTTATTGGATGAATGTTATCACAATAAGCATATGGCACAACAATCGTATATTAGAAATACTCCAAAATTAGTCAGGTATTCTATTCCTCACCTGATATGACTTGTTTGAGATTGTTTCTACTAGAAAATGCATGTTTGCAAGGCGTTCTTATGCCTATACAAGATATAGGGTCATTAGTTAAAAGTCCTATTTGATGCACTTGAATTTATATAAGTTTGGGCTTTATCGGTCGATATGTCGATCGCTATCTTGCGACCGGCTCATGGTCTGAAAGAAAACCTAGACCTTCTGCCATTAGTCGATCGATACACCGGTCATTACAGGGTATGGACCGTGACATCGTTCAATTAACTCCCGAGACCCTTTCTGGGATGGGTTAGTCGCTATGCCGGTCTTTACAGTATAGTCCGGTGTATCAACTGCGTCCTCCCCAAAGGCCACTTTTTTGTTTGGTAATTTAGGATTTCTTCTTATGATTCAATTCCTTCCTTGTTAGCATAATGTGGTCTACGGGTGGGGTGAATCTTAGGTCTATATACTACCTTACAAGCATAAAAGCAATTGCTTAAACTGGGCCATTCGTTAGGAAGAGTTGTTCTCCCTTCTAACAACCTATATTAACTTCATTATTGAAGCAGGATGAGTGTTTGTCATATCAGACTTACATCTTTCATTGGAACATCAAGTTTTTCATTAAAGTTTACAGGAGTTTAGGGTTTTATCGACAGTGGCTTGATCACTGCTGATCAGCGGTGTACTTTATTGATGATTTCTCTTACACGAGTGTTGTAGAGATTTACCTTTTTCTTCTTCTTCCTCCCTTTCTCCCTTTCTCTTGTTCTCGTCAAAACTCTCTAAGAATGGTACGTATTCAGAAGAGGGTGAAAGATAGGGTTTTTATTCATCTCAGGTTTCCTAATTGGAGTCAAACTCTTATTTTGAATGTGGGCTCCCAAGGAGTTGCCAAGTGGTGAGAATTTCAATTTGGGGAGAGATTCCTTTCCAACTCTAATTTAGTTAGGATGGGTGTGGGCCCCTTTTAGATTTGTTTATGGGTCCTAGGGATACTCTAAACAATCTCCTAAAGCGAAACCAACTGTTTATTTCAAGATTAGGTCTATTTTTGGCATTATCGATTGATGATACCGGTCCTTGGAGTATCGGGATTCCCGACCGACTTATATCAACTGACTCCCCCTTAAAGCTACATATTATATAATATATAGATAGAAAGGAATCTAAAGATTTTAAAAGACATACTTGTCACTGTGAGGACAAAAGGATATCCACCTCTGATGGAGAAAAATGATTATGGAGTGGCCACCTAGATTAAGGTCTAGGACCTATAAAATATAGTCTCATCACAAGAAAAGATTTTTATTGACTCATTAGACCCAATATATTGGCTTTAATCTATTAGAGAGCAGGTAAGCGTTCAAGGTATAGTTTGTGATGGTGTTAGGCACCCAAAACTGTCCGATCCAAAAATCGGCCTCTTATATGATTCTACTTTTCTTAGACTCTATGGTTCTGACTGTTCGTGGTCAATGGTTGATGACTAAGGCTCATGGGGAATCATATGCCAAGTTTTTAAGTTCTTCAAACCTAGGTTTAGCCAAACATGTTCTCAAAAATAAATAAATAAGAAAAATAATATACAGTGAACCAAACAGAAGATGGTTTGGTGATGGACTGAATCTGAGACGTCTAAGACATCTCAAATTGTCTACGTATTCCAATCCTGGAAATAAAGTCCATATCGTAGTTCGAACAGAATGTGATTAAGGTTTATGGATATGATTTATGGTTAAGTTTCATTAGATTTAATTGTTCAAATTGAAGTTTATGTTTGATGATGATTGAGATTGAATCTAAAGATAGCCTATGTGGATCGAAGTGAATATGGATATGATATGGATATAGATATAGGGGACCTAAAGATACTAAGATGTGATACCATACTTGGAGAGGTCCTCCAACTTGCCTATGTATCTCCGAGGTCTTGAAAATCAGGTACAACGTAGTTCGTTGTTTCTTTGGATTGATATTCTCAAGGAGCAAAGGGGGAAAAATACTCTTAAGGAGCAATGATAAGTCTACTCTCAAGGAGCAAGAGGGTTGATACTCTCAAGGAGCAAGGGGGTTGATACTCTCAAGGAGCACACTCTCAAGGAGCAAGGGGTTTAACACTCTAAAGGAGTAAAGGGTAAATACTCTCAAGGAGCAAAGGGTTTAATACTCTCAAGGAGCATACTCTCAAGAAGCATAGGTTTGAGTCCGTGTTTGGGAATCTCTCCAAACTGTCTACGTATCTTAGGCTACTATCCTAAGAATCAGGATCCGCATAGTTTGAAATATGGATTCATTCATTCATGTTCTTCTTTCAATATCAAGGTGTTGATCCTAAATGCTCTATGGCTAGATTCACATCAGAGGAAAATGAGCTAAGGGGTAGGGATCATCCTAAAGCTACCATTGACCTAAAACCTTAATTTTTCATTTGTTGGGCTAGGCTTCATGATTCTTTATTAAGATTTATCATTTTCATTCTTACCCTTCCCATGAATGTGGGTGCCTACAAGCACGTCCCCACACCTAATATGTCTTCTAGGTGTACAGATATGGCAATTCAACTAGGGTGTTGCAGAAATTAAGTTATTGCCTATAATAAATATCATTCAAATATGGCAAGTAACAACATATATCATCTCAAATATAACAATAAAGCATGTGAATAATATGGCAAGAAAGCATGTGAGTATCAAAAGGATAGACATGACATTTCATGTATCATTCTCAACAAGGTATGTCTCAGTATGTCTCAGATGGGATTCTCTAGATCTATGGTTGGGATCTAATGTGGATATCTCAATACCTTAAGATCAGATCCTCGATCAATGTTTTTAATTAAATTTATCTCTTCAATAATGTATCATGATCAAATCCTCAATCTCATGATCAGATCTCTTTCAACACATTATCATCAAGATCAACACCTCTAATATCTTCAAAATAGCCAAGATCAACGGCTCAGATCTCACATCAAGTTTAGTTATGATCAAACTAGGATCTAACAGTTAGATTCTTTTAAATCACTTCATCGTGATCAGATTAGGAAATCAATGGTCCAAATCAGTCCTAATGTTAATCCAATGGTTCAAATTCATCTAAATCACATATCATGACAATCTGTTGATTCAAATTTTTTTTAAATCACCCATGATCAAGATCCAATGGTTCAAATCATTCAAACTCACTCACAATGACAATCCATTGGTCTAAAGTACTCTTGATGGTAATCCAACCGTTCAGATTGCTTAAAATCACATATGAAGATAATCTAACCATTCAGATTGCTTAAAATCACTTCCAAAGATAATATAATGGATCAGATCGCTCATCATGATAATCTAACCATTCAGATTGATTAAAATCACTTCCAAAGATAATCTAATGGTTCAGATTGCCCATCATGATAATCCAACCATTCAGATTGCTTAAAATCATATCATCATGATTAGTGGATCAAATTTAATCATATTTTAATCTCAATAAAATTCAATATGATGGCCATATTTTAATCTCTTAAGGAATCCAAGATCAATGGTCTAATTTTAATCACATCAAAATTCTAAGATCAATGGTCCAATTTTAATAAAGAATTCCAAAAGAATGATTCATATTTATCACATAAAATTTCATTCATGATCGGATCAATTTCATCACATTAAATTTCACTCTTGATCGGATCAATTTGATCACATCCAAGCATGGTACGATCGAACATATTTAATTTCAGCAAGGTTGGATCAATCACTTAAAACTCAAATCATCTCATAAAATTTGAAGCATTCGATGGGATCAATTTTCATCACGTCCAAGCATGGTACGATCAAACATATTAAATTCCAGCATGGTTGGATCAATCACTTAAAAAATCCAAGCATGGCTAAAATTATAATCAAATTAAAATTCATGCAATGGCTAGAATTTAATAAACTTAAGATTCATGCAACGTATCAAGAATCAGATGGTGAAATGATCCATCACTGGTTTTAGCAGAGAAAATTGATGGATTCGGTGGGTGTGTTTGGATCGGATCAGATTAGGAGATGGTTGGTTAGTTGGGACTTACGATGGGTGGTGTTTAGTGGTAGGCGACATATGGTAAATTGGGGGGCTATTGGTGATGGTAGTTGGCGGATCTAGGGTATTCTAAGTGGTTGTGGTGAGACAAATAGAGCAGGGTGGTCTAGTTTGAGGGTGTACAGGTGGCTGGTTTTTTTTAGAGGATTGCTAACAGAGGATTTTCAGTGGAGCAAGGCTGAGTTGGAAGTTGGTCAGTAGTCTGAGATGATAAGGATAGGACAGAAGTTTAAGGTTTGCAGATTGGTGCAATATCGAGTATGTGGGACAATGGAGTATGGAGGCTGGGTAATAGAGAATTGAAGGTGTGTTGAGGTGTTGCATGAGAATATGAATCACGTAAGTTCGTGAGATTCTTACCTCTAGTTATCTCCTCTACTTCTTCTTCTTCTCTTTCCCACTGGTTATCTCCTCTACTTCTCCTTCTTCTCTTTCCTGGTATGCCACTGCTTCTTCTTCCTCTTAGATCTTCTCATCTCCTGCATAACTTCTCTCCCTTCTACTTGCTTTCACTCAGCCTTCTTATCCTTTTCAGATCCTCCCTCCTTTTTTATTTTTCTTTCTTTTCGGTCTCCTAGTCTCCCTCCTTTCTGAATTCCTCAATTCTTTCTTTGTTCCTTTTTCTTTTTCTTTTTCTCTCAATCGGCACCCCCCTTCCTCTGAGTTTCTTTCTAATCTTTTCTTCCTCTTCACCAAGCTTCTCTCCTTTTCTTTTTAAACCGAGCCAAATCGCCAGCTTCTTACCTTTTTTTTCTCCTTTAGAGTCCACCGACTCTTTTCCTCTCCTTTTTCCTTTTTTTTTTATTTTTTTTGTTTCTTTCCAAGTTTCTCTAACAAGTCTCTCTCTCTATTCTTTCCTTTTTTCTATTTTTTTTCCTTATTTTCTCCAATTCTCCCCACCGACTCTCTCTCTATTCGGTCTTCCCTTTTTGATTTTTTTTCTATTTTTATTTTTAGAGTCCAACCGACTCTTTTCTTCCTTTTTTTTTTTCCCTTTTATCAGCTCTTTCTCTTTTTATTAGATTTTTCCTTTTTTTTCCTTTCTTTCCTAAAACTGAAATCCTTGATCTCTATTTTTTTTTTTTTTAGATTCTAATTTTTCTCTGAAAGTCTCTCACGGCTCTCTCTCTCTTTCCTAAACCGAAACCCTAGTGGACCCCCCTAAATAGGTCTCCACGGCTCTCTCTCTCTCTCTTGCCCTATATTATTTTTTTCTTTCCATTTTTTTCTCCATTATCGACTCACTCTCGGATTCTCTATGAATATAATGTGTATATATATATAATAGCAAATTATATAACATGCATATCAATATATGCATATACACTATATGATACTATGCACATGAATCGAACCAGTTCGGTCTGAACTAATCTGCTCAAGGTTGACTGAGCCGGACTGACTTGATTGGGTTGGACCGACATGAGTTGACTAGATTAAACTAATATGAGTTGAGCTAGGTTGGGCCAAGATTGGTTTTTCTCTCTCTATCATTTCCTAGGCTATTTTCGCTGCCATTCCGCATGTAATCTTTTGACAGCCTCTACCCTAAATTTTCAACGTTCACTTTGTAGAACACTAAAAATGAGAAATACTGGAGCTTAAATCACCTCATTTGGATGTAAAATGGCCAACTTATGAATTTCTAAAGTTTAAACATGCCAATTTACGATAATTCGGCTGGCAATTCTGCATGGGATGCCTCGGAGACCTCAGCCTCAAATTCTCCACGTCCACTTTGTAGAGCACAAAAAATGAGAACATATTGAGACTTGAATCACCTGATTTGGATGTTGGATAATAAAATTATGAGGAATTAAAGTTTAAATAATTAAACTTACGATAATTTGCATGCAGGCACTTAGATGATTATTTTTAATCTCCAGAAAATCTAAGCATCCATGCAGGTTACAGGCCATGACCTTGCTATGGGGCCCATCGAAAATTGTATCGAAGTCACAGCCAAAATCTAAAACTTGCATTGGGATCCACCAACTTGCCATATGATTTCACTTAGGCTTCTGCACACTAGGGATCATCTTAGTTATTCTCAAAACACTATAGAGGGCATGCCAGGATTGATCGACTATCACTTATGGGAGAGTTTCACTCGCCTCCCCTATATTTTTCAAACTTTCTCTCACCTCTCCCACTTTGTTGTCTACATTTCAGTATGACTTTGTTCAATTGGGGATGGCAAAAATGGGGTGCTTACAGTCACGTTGGTCCTTGAGTTGGCATTTTGTCGAGTTCGACTACGGTAGAAAATCGTAGCACAAAATAAAATCTAAGTTAGGCTAGGTTTTCTAGGTGCAGGTTTTACAGTTGTAGTCTCTGCGTGGGTTCCTTCTTGGGTTTTTTGTGAACCCTGGTCATAATGGGTGTGGTGGGGAAGATATCATCACCACTATCATCATTTGAGGCCATTTTAGTGAGTTGTCAAAGATGATGAGGAAGAATATGTGAATGAGCCCATGGTAGGTTTCTATACATAGATCTGATGTAAGAGGATATGGATTTTTTGGCAGAACCACCTTCTTCTTCAAATCTTTCGATGGCTCCATATCATCTCAGCATGAGTAGGGTGAGTAGGGTTATGCTCGATTACCTGAGCAACCACAGCACAGGGACGGTTTTCGACTAGCTTTCTTTTCTCTGCGGAGAATATGATTTGAATGCACCAGCTACTTCTTAGTTTCATGTTGCTTTTACAAAGATCTGAACTTCATTTTTTTTTTTGACGTAAGGAGGGTATAGGCCCACCATATATGGTCGACCTTACCACCTCAGCCAAAAGAGGTCAGTATAGGCCGACCACATATGGCCAACCTTACCACCTCAGTCAAGAGAGCTCGATAAGCCATCCATCAAATACTATATTCGAAATGCATGCATTCCATGCATCAGCATTCCTTTTGGCCCAACTGTTTTAGTCGGATGAATTGGTGGAGTAAAATGATTCCTTGGAGGTCATTGCTCTTTGATTGAGATATCCGTGGTTGACCACAATATGACTGAGGTTAGCTCGGTCAAATGTGGTCGGTACATTCAAGCTTGGACAATTGTGTCGACCTATGAAGATGGGGAGATGACGTCGATCAAAGCTGGTTTAGTCTTACTTTGCCCTTTGGTAATCTTCCTCGGTCAAATATGCTCGGTAGTGCTGAGCTGGTTTGACCGATGGGTCTCACTATTGATGAAATCTAATCTAACCTCCTCGGTTAATCGAGCTATGTCGTACCAAGCTGGATTGGCTGATGGGTTAATTAAGTTGATGAAATTTGATCTACCCACCTCAGTCAAGTGTACTCGGTAGTATTGAGCTGGTTTGGCCAATGGGTCACACTATGGATGGAAATCTGATCTACCCTCCTCAATCGAACGTGCTTGGTAATTGCTGAGCTGGTTTGGTCGATGCGTCACACTGTGGATGAAAATCTGATCTACCCTCCTAGGTCAAATATGTTTGGTATTTGCCGAGCTGGTTTTGTCACACCCAAAAATACTGGTCTAAAAAATTTTCTTCTAGGATACGACTAGATCAACACCTTAGTTTAGATCTGATCCCACTAGGACCTCATAAGCGGTGCACAAACATACCAACCACTACCCACATAATGCCACAGTCATAATCCAGAGTAGTAAATAGTAGAAGATAACTAAATAACCATGAGCACACTAATGATAATATGATAGTATTAGTATTGTATTACATCCTCAGATGAGGTTCATCAAATAACTTCTTAAAACAAAACCTTGAGTAGCAGTGCCCTAATAATAACAGACTTATATAAATAAATAAACTAAAAGGTAAAGGGAATAGAAATCCATTTATTGTCACGAAACTACTTCCCAAAACAACTATCCATCGAAGACACACACATCACATTTGCAGTCCATATCGTGTGCTTCATCCTCATATGGTACTCCTCTTAGCTGGGCTAAGTGAGTGATCGCTGGTGCATTCAAGTAGTCAGCAACTGTAATACCTGCAATATCATCTAAAAGAATGGTATACACGAGGATCAGCTCTCCAACATGAGCTCAGTGAGAAACAGACAGACAAGCAATAAAGTATGCATCATTAGTTTTATTACATACAACAATGCAATAGTCAAGTATCATATATGCCATGTTCTATGGTAAGGCCTAGTCACACCTCCCAGAAGCTAACTACAATCTCTATATACTGGAGTGCTGGGTACTCACCAGCCTACAATGGTAGCCCTGGTGCTCCCATACGACGTCCCAACCAGAATAGTGATTGAACGGCAAGTCTGACCAGTGATGCTTCAATGAACACTATTGACCCTTCCCCCTTATCACTCCACTCTACTAGTACCAGATCCCATATTGGCCAAGGTTGCATATAGGAGTAGTACCACTAACCAAAACCCTACATGTCATCCGATGTATCCCTCTCACTAAGCCTAGCAGGAATCCCAAGCCATTTGTTTTGCCCCCTTAAGATGCTATCATCCCGCTAAGGGTGAGTGACATAGTCATCAATAATCATATAACAAGTTCGTTCTAGCAGTCCTCAACCATTTCACCACTTCTTACCAGTTTCCAGTTACATATGTTCACACAACAATTATAATATAAATGCAAATGCATGCACAAAGCAGTTATTGGATGACATGTTATCACAGCAAGCATGTGGCACAATAATCATGGATTACAAACACTCTAAAACTAAGTTAGGGGTTCTGTTCCTCACCTGATATTACTTATTTGAGATTATTCCCGTTAGCAAGATTTGTGTTTACGAGGTGTTCTATGATTTCACAAGGTGTAATGTCATTAATTTGAAGTCTTACCTGATTTACTTTTGATTACAGAAGTTTGGGGCTAGCTAATCATTGGATTGGTCGCTACCCTCTCGATCAGCGTATGGTCCGACAGAAACCTAGACTTTCTGGCATTAGTCAGTCGATGTACTGGTCGTTACAGAGTATCGATCATGACACTATCCGGCTAACTCTCTGAGGCCTTTCTAGGATTGGTCGGTCGCTACGCCGATCCTTAACATACAGTTTGGTGTATCGACCGCCTCCTCAAATGATCGCTTTTTTGTTCAGTAAATTGGGATTTTCCTTTATGATTCCATTTATTCTTTATCAGCATAATATAGTTCGATGATGGGGTGTCTCTGAGGTCCATATACCATCCTAGCAAGCGTAATATCAATTATTTAAACTAGGCCATTCATTAGAAAGAGGTGCTTCCCCCTCCTAACAACCTACACTACTTCAAGTATTGTAGAAGGGTGCATGTTTATCACATTGGAATTTCATCCTTCATTGGGACACTAAGTTTTTGCATTAAAGTTTACAGAAGTTTAGGGTTTTACCAATGGTGGCTTGGTCAATCTTGATCGATGGTGTACATCATTGGTAATTTTCCTACACGAGTGCTGCAAAGCTTCACCTTCCTCTTCTCCTTCTTCCCTTCCTCTTGAGAGCACATTAGAACTTCTAAGACTGGTACGTATGCAGAGGAGGGTAAAAAGTAGGGTTTTTATTCTTCTAAGGTTTCCTTGCTGGGGTCTAACTCTTAGATTGAATGGGGACTCCTAGGAGTTGCCAAGTGGCAAGAGTTTGAACTTAGGGAGAGACTCCTTCCCTTTTCCAACTCCAAGGTAGCTAGGATGGGTTTGGGTCCCTTTTAGATTCATTTATGGGTCCTAAGAATATCCTAAATAGTCTCCCAAAGCAAAACCAATTGGTAACTCCGAGATTTGGTCAGTTTTGGCCTTACTGGTCAATGGTACCAGTCCTTGGACTATCGAGATTCTCGATCGGCTGGTATCAACCGGCTCCCCTTTAAAGCTACAGATCATTTTGTATATAAGTAGAAAGATTTTAAAAAGGGGTACCTATCATGTTGGTCCTCAATTTGGCATTATGTCTAGTTCAGCTACGATAAAAAACCTTGGCACGAAAGAAAGTCCGAGTTAGACTGGGTTTTCTGGGCAAGGGTTTTACAGGTTTGACCGATGGGTCACATAGATGATGAAGTCTGATCTACCCTCCTTGATCATTTGTGCTCTCTAGTCCTGAACTGGTTGGCTGATGGGTCACATGTATGACAAAATCAGATCTACCCTCCTCGATCAAATGTGCTTGATAAGTGCCCAGTTGGTTTAACCGATAGGTCACATGTATGATGAAATTCGTTCTACCCTCCTTGATTAAATGTGCTCAGTAATGCCGAACTGGTTTGACCGATGGGTCATGTATTTGTTGAATGTTTGATCTACCCTCCTCGGTCAAATGTTCTCGGGATTTTTTCGGGCTGGTTTGGCGGACAAGTCTCACTTAAGCTGATAGAATCCGATCTACCCTAATCGGTCAAATGTACTCAGTAATACCGAACTAATTTGATCAATGGGTTATACTATTGATGAGATTTGACCTATGCAGCAAGAAGATATGTGGAGGGCACAGAGCAGACAATACATAATCCCTGTCATCCCAATAGTCCTTCTTTGCTGAAGGGGCATCTATTAATCTCGCCATAGCTTCCACCCTTTATTGTAGGAAGGTGAGCTGATCCTCTATTCTAACATTTTCTTTTGGGTGCCTTGGTGTTCTTCTTGTGTTTGCACTAATGACCGCCTCTAGCTGGTGCTCATGTTGGAGAATCGACGGGTTTTTCACCATATTTTGGACATCAAGTCCAACGTCCGGTTGCGGCCCAAGCTTTTCAACAATGAGAACCCTCTAGTGTTGAAAAACTGAGTCCATTCTCAGGTGGTAGATGACTTTTCTGCCCCGCCATTACCATATCCATCTCTTGGCAGCCTTGTTAGGGCACGGCGATGGGGTCCTTTGGATGGTCATCTGCTTAAGGTATTAAATTGGAGTTGTGGATGCAAACCTGGAGGTGGCCTAGAGGTCTCTCCCGCAGCTGGTGCTTGAAATCCTTGAGGGAATCTGGTGAAGGCCTCTAGCTGCTGAGCTACCACATCAAACTGCTCATAAGTGACATGCTTCTGATGGTGGTATTGGATCTACGGCTCTTTTTCCTTTCTCCCTCATTCGCCTGGGGTGTTCTGCTTGTTTCTTGAAGGTTTATAGCTACTCTCTTGATTGCAAGCGGATTTAAGTTGATTGTATGGCTCTTGTTCTCGAGGACTCACGTCCTATGAATGTGCTTTGACGTTTGTCTTCTGACTTTGAATCACTCAAGGCCCCATGGTAGGTGCCAAACTGTTTCATCTTGAATCCGTATCAGTGGCCCACAAAGCTGATTGGACCTGTAGGGCAAAACACATGGCAAAGGGCAGGCGAGCCTATGGACCTGGGTCCACTCCAATGACAAAGTCAGGAATCAATGAATAGTTAATGGGCTTGGTATCTGAGCCTACTTAAATATTTATGGGGTAAGTAAGGGATTCTCAGTCTGAGGTGTCAGAGCGACAATCCCTAGGAGTATGAGTATTAAATATTGTGGACCTTTATTCTTGGGATTTTAGGGCTATTTATAGTAAATAGTGCTTTGCTGTAAATTCACTTTCCTGGCGGTTGTGGAGATGACTATTTCACCCTTTAGTCCTTAAAGAAGGCTAAATGGGCCGGATGGGCCCAAGTAGAAGCTGCTGGGCCCAGAAATTGATCAATGGGCCGTTTCTTTATGTCCTATTGAAAGGGTATTCACATGGATGTGACCCTCCATCTGGCGTCTATGTGGACATGATCTTTCAAATGGCAATACCCTATTAGGTGGTTGGTAAATTTACCTAATAATTTCTTTAACTACTCTGAATAGATTGATATTACCATGTGTGGGTGACATTATGGATTTGTGGTTGCGTATCCTATGAAATGTGATCCTGGAGGGGATTGACTTGCTTGCGAGTAATTCCGTTGCATCTTGTTGTTCCTACATAACTGGCACAGGGTGTAACAAAAGTTGGTATCAAGGCACATTTCATAGTAAACACACTACCAACCCTACCCACACACTAATCAAGTATGCTGACATAGGTAAATCAAAATTACAAAATGAGAATAAATCTTAGGTGTAAACTATGGAACAAACACTATGAACAAAGAGCATAATACACAAACAAACAAAAATAAACTTTAAATTCAAATAGAAATAGTATACAATAGGGACAGGTATGTAATCACAATCCGAGTCCTGACCTATAAGAAGATATACGAATAAACAGTCATGTACAGCCAAAGGAGAGAATAATCAAATAAAAGCATAAATAAACTGAGTCTGCTGGTCCGGCTACGGTGTCCGTCTTTCTTCCTGACGCCCAGTGCTATCCGCAGAGTATGTGAGCTGTACTCTAGGCACCATCCTAAGTCTTTGTCGATGTACTCTCGAGCGCTTAGCTGCTACTGCGGTCTCTGTCATAGCTGGAATGGGAAAACTATACCTGCGTTAACCAACACAGAATGCTAGAATGCATTCTCCTGTCTTTCAGCCTCGACAGATTCCATGAGTCTTTAATGAAACTGTCACACCCTAATTTTGAACCAACCAGAATGCTGTGATGAACCGTCTATGAACCAAAAAGTTCAACCAGGATCTCGTATAGGCCATGCCCATTTGATTAAATCAGATACAACCACAACCATAATCAGAGTAAATAAACAATAGTGGAAGTCTTTAATATTAATGAACTGAGTATCTAACAGTGATAATGTAATTAATTATCCAGTTATCTCCAAATGACTCAAGACATAAAATAAAATAAAGTAATCAATTACATGTTCTGATAACCCAACAACTAAATCTAATCGAAAACACATGAGTTGCACTCGCACGACGAATCATGCGACTCTACCATAGCTTCCACATCCATCGTAGCAACATGTCCGAACATTGGTGCATTCATATAATCTTCCATGATAGGACCTGCATCATCAACTAAAAATATTCGACGTTGAAAGGGTGAGAACACATCATGTCCTAGTGAGCAAACAAACAATACAACAAATATATGCATGCATTCAATTCATATCTTTGGTCTGATTTATAAGTCTGTAATATGCTATAGAAAGGTTTGGTGGCCTCCGCACCTCTATACACGAGTGTGTGAATTTGCCCAATGGATCAAACACCATTTTCGTCCCACATGCACCCATCATGGAATAGAGATAGAGCTAAAGTACCCGGATCAAACACCGCATAACACTTCCCCTGATGCCCTACCCATACCAACACGTAAGCCCCTATTAGCGAGAGCTTGCAAACTAGGCTCGCAACTAACCAATCCTAATGCCAAACAATGTATCCAAGGCCTCACCCCAGCATCCCTCAGTACGTCCATAGAGATAGAGCTAAGGCCCCCCGACAGAGTCAGAGACTACAAGGTCCGAGACCACCTCCCCCAATGCCCTACGACGTAATAATTCTGCTAAGGTAATGGCGATACGATGATATTAGTGGGCAAAACTTGAGTAGAGATAGAGATAGAGCTAGAGTCTAATGGCCAGGATGAACCACAATGTCACATCATCCCCTTGATGCTCCACTCGCATCAAGCACGTACACTAACCACACACATACATTCACATGCCTATTCCTAACATCATCATCATCATCATGTTATAAATAAATAATATTAAATATGCATGAGCAGTAATAGCAGGAATATTGGATGACATGTGAAATGCACATTACAAACATACAAGCATAGAATCATTTATGGCATTGGACTCAATAAGTAAAACAACTTATAATTAGCCAATTAGTTTAGGTTTTGTTCCCTCACCTTTGGTCAGTGGTTGTTCCTCGTCCAAGCTTTGTAAATCACTTTTAGACCACTTGAAAACCTAACAAATTTATAGATTCTAAATTAGAGTTTATTTCCATCAATTATAGTGTTTAAATGTCCCATCTGGAATCATTCACACTTCCAGAAGTTGAGTGGTCGCAAGTGTGGCTGCACCTGTGGTCTCACTTTCTGCGACCACAGGGTGTATGGTCGATATGTGTGGTCACATATCATGCGACAACACATGTGACCACACCCTCCTTGGAACTTTCCCGAGGGTGTGTGGTCGATCATATGTGCCTCGTGTGGTCAATCAAACTGCGACCACACGAGTGATGGTTGACTTTTCCACTTTCAACTCAATTTCTTCGTGTTTTGATTCTTTGGCTTATCATCATGATCCTTCCTATGATTGTTCTATGGCTTAAAATTTATATTTTGACATAATCCATCATCTTAATAGATTCCCTCCATGGATCTCTTAGAATTTGTCCATGATTTTATGATTGGGGTCTCACTTTAAATCACTATCTCCTTCATGATCTTTTCTAGGAATTCAACTGATATGGGAGATGTTTCATACCTTAAACTTGTTGAAGAATCTGAGTTCTCTCTGAATTTCCTTCTCTTAGTCTTCCTCTTCAATTCTCCTTCTCTTCCTCCTCTTTTATTTCTCTCTCTTTCAGTTTGAGTTCTAAAAGGATGAAAGAAGTTAAGGGACGTCCTATATGTAGAGGAAAACCATCCATATAGAGTCCTACTTAGATTAGGAAAGAACCCCCTTCAGATTAGGAAGGTTTCCTAATCACGAAGTCAGTTTGACATCGTGTGGCCACACGTGGGGCCGCTGAACCCATTGACTACACATCCAAAAAATGCGACCACACGTCCCAGACTCTAGTGGTCTCATTATTCTGAGGTGTGGTCGACCCCACTTGTTTAGGTATGCGACCACACGCTCCTAATTAGATGATTTTGGGTTCAATTTCATACCTAGCCTTGTGGTTTTTTCACGTACTTGGTCCGCTTGGCCCGACCATGATAGGAAGACCTGATACAAGTTGGTAAGACCGATTAGTACGATACGGGTCTTACAACTCCCCACCTCTTATTATAAATTTCATCCTCAAAATTTGCATATACCTTCCGAGTCGAAAAGGTGAGGATATTGCTTTCGCATAGCATTCTCTTCTTCCCATATGATCTCTTCTACATCTTGGCTCCTCCAAGTAACCTTATCATAATAAATGTCACGATTGCGTAAATGTTGAACCTTCCAGCTGATAATTTTAATTGGTGGTACATTGAATGTCAAATCATCAGTTAGACCCGATGGATCCGTTGTTAACATGTGTGTTGGATCTCTGACATACTTCTTCAGTAATGAGATATGAAATACATAATGCACACATGACACAGATGGGGGTAGTGCTAACTGATACGCCACTTTTCCACGTTTAGCTAGAATCTCATATGGCCCAACATATCTCGGACTTAGCTTCCCTTTCTGTCCGAACCGTTTTAAGCCTCGCATAGGTGATATTTTCAAGAATACCTTATCACCTACTATGAATTCAAGGTCTCGACGTTGATTATCAGCATACTGTTTCTGACGGTTCTGAGCTGTTCGGACTCTTTCCTTGATAATGTCGACTTCTCGACAAGTCTCTTCAACAAACTCTGGTCCAACAATACTCCGTTCTCTAACTTCATTCCAAAACAAAGGAGTTCGACACTTTCTACCATACAGTGCTTCATAGGGTGACATCTATATAGTAGCCTGATAGCTGTTGTTATAGGCGAACTCGATCAATGGTAGTTTTTCATCCCATGATCCTTTGAAATCAATAACACAAGCTCGAAGCATGTCTTCTAAAATCTGAATGGTACGGTCCAACTGTTCGTCTGTCTAAGGATGGAATGCAGTACTAAACTTCAACGTTGTACCCATAGCCTTCCCTAATCATTCCCAAAACTTTGAGGTAAAGCATGGGTCTCTGTCAGAAACGATGCTTTCAAGTACACCATGCAATCTGACAATATTATCCACATAAATTATCCAAATACACAATGGTGTGGAATTCTTTCATAAGTCTTTGCCTGATATCCAAGTCTTCATTTTCAGGAACACATACTCTCCCTTTATATCTTAACACCTTTTCAAGGTCCAAAGTGAAATTAGGAGAAGTCCTACCTTTTTCGAGGTCTTCTTGCACTGTCCTCAGATAGGGGTCTGATTTAATAGCTATTTTTACTGCATCAATCATATCAGGTACAATCTTCAATGTGGCAAACGTATTTGAAAACCAATTAATAAACCCTTGGTTGGTTGATCCATCTGGTGTATCTATCACGAACTACTCAGTACATAATTGAATACTTTTCCTGTAACATACATTGCCTCATTCTTGTTAACGTCTCCCTGGAATTTTGTCATTGCTTTTCTGCTTAGCGCATCAGCAACTATATTAGCCTTCCCTAGATGGTACTGGATATCGCAATCATAATCTTTTAGCAACTCCAGCCATCTCCTCTGTCGCATGTTCAACTCCTTTTGATTGAAAAGATAAGTAAGACTCTTATGATCTGATTTAATCTAAAATTTCTCATCATATAAATAATGTCTCCATATCTTGACAGCATGTACTACTGTTGCTAATTCCAAGTCATGAGTGGGATAGTTCTTCTCATGCATCTTTAGTTGTCTTGAGGCATACACAACTACTTGTTCTCCTTGCATAAGTACACATCCTAAACCTAACCCAGACACATCAGTGTACAAGGTAAATGATTGTCCTGGGATCAAAATAATCAAGATGAGTGCTGATATCACTCTAGCCTTCAATGTTTGGAAATACTCTTCACATTTATCGATCCAAACAAACTTTTCTCCTTTCTTTGTCAGACTAGTGAGAGGTACGACGATTCTAGAGTAATCTTCTACGAATCGTCGATAGTAACCAGCTATGTCACACCCCAATTCCACACTGTTCAGAATTGTGTGATGAACCGCTAGCAAACCAATGGTTTAACCAGGATCTCGAGTAGGCTATATTCGTGTTATTTAAACTCCCATACATCCATAATCATAATCAGAGTAAATACACGATAGCGGAAGTCTTATAATAAAATGAACTGAGAATCTACTGTGATCTTAATATTTAAATAACAAATTATTTTATATCAACTGAGACATAAATAATTATCAAATACATGTCTTTATTAAATCCAAATAAAGAAATCTAGAAAATATCTAATCGACTACACATGAGTTTCACTCGCAAGAGGAGTCACGTGTATCTACTTCAGCTTCAGCTTCCATCGCCGCCACATTCCAGTATGCTGGAGCATTCATATAATCTTCAACGGTATAACCTGCATCATCAACTAAAAATATTCGACGTCGAGGGGGTGAGCACACATCACGGCTCAGTGAGTAGACAAAACAATGCAACAGTACATATGCATGCAATCAATTCATATCTTTGGACTGGTTTATAGTTTGCAATGCGCAATAGAAAGGTTGGGTGGTCAAAGGTTAACGTTTATTCTCCCCGCCACTATACACAGGGTGTGGAAGTCCGTCCGAAGGTTAACGTTTATCGTCGTCCCCATCCACCCTAATCATGAACATTATATAACAAAGGTTAATGTTTATTGCTATATAGTGCCATGCCAACATGTAAGCCCCTGTTAGCGAGGGCTTGCAAACTGGGCTCGCAACTAACCAATCCTAATGCCAAACAGTGTTTCCAAGGCCTCACCCCAGCATCCCTCAGAATGTCCATAGAGATAGAGCTAAGGCCCCCCGGTAGAGTCAGAGACTACAAGGACCGAGACCACCCCCCTGATACTCTACGACATAATAGTTCTGCTAAAGTAATGGCGATACGACGATGCTAATGCACAAGACTTGAGTTAGAGATAGAGATAAAGTGCTGAGACCCGCCAAAGGTTAACGTTTATTGATGTTCTCATCACACCTCCCCTGATACTCGCTCGCATCAAGTACACCAACCACACACATACAATCACATGCCTATTCCTATCATCATCATCATTATCATGTTATAAACAATAAATTAAATATGCATGAACAAGTAATAGAAATATTGGATGGAATTTTATATGCACATTACAAACATATTCGCATAAAATCAAGCATGGCATTGGACTCAATAAAATGGAAAGCAGTTTGTTATTAACCAATTAGTTTAGAGTTTTGTTTCCTCACCTTAGCTTGCTAATAGATACTTTTCCAAGCTTTATAATCACCTTTATATTGTTATTGTATTGCTAGAAGACCTAACAAAGTCGATAGAATTTAATTAGAATTAATTTTGAATTTAAAAACCATTCTATTAACTGAGGGTCGGAGGTAGGGTCAGAGTCATGATCGACCCTGGGTGCGACCCTCCCCAAACTCTGAACTTCCCGAACACTGAGGGTCGATAGTTAGGATCACCTAGGGTCGGATGGTCATCGACCCTCGGTGCGACCCTCGGTGTACTTTGCTCAATTTCCTTCTTTTAGTCCATTCTTTGTGCTTGGGATCCTATGGCTTGCTCCTACATTCCATTCTACATTCATTCCATGGTCTGAAACCATGAATCATCCACCTAAAATAGCTTTCATACATTCTTCTATGTTTTCCCATGAAAACCTAACCATGGGTTGATGGTTTAGGTTTCTTCGAGATCACACTTTCATCAATATCCAACCTAAGGTCTGTAGAAACTCATGGAATTAGTATCCATACCTGAGAAGAATACTCCTTCTCTGCAACTCTTCTCTTTTGGCTAAATTCTCTTCCTTGCATCTCTTCTTCCTCTTTTCCTTCTCTTCTCTTTCTCTCAATTCAATTAGGGTTGTGAAAGGAGTGAAAGAGGCTTAGGGACGTCCTTTAAATAGAGTAGGAACATCCTAAAATAAGTCCCTTTGAGATTAGGAAAGAATCCAAATCAAAAATTAGGAAATTCCCTAATTTCAGTTTCAGAGGCAACTGAGGGTCGATGGGAGGGTCGATGATCCCGTCGACCCTAGGTTTCTAATGAGTCCGACCCTCCCTTCAAAACTGAGGGTCTGACTTTCTGTTTTGGGGGGTCCGACCCTCCTTGGCTGGGTATGCGACCCTCCCCTTAAATTAAGTGTTTTTTTGGGTCAATTTGATACTTGGGATCTCGATCTGCTTCACGCCCTTGGTCCATTTGACTCGACCATGATAGGTAAACCTGGTTCAAGATGTTAAGACCGGGTTAGATTGACACGGGTCTTACAACTCCCCCCTACTTATAAAAATTTTGTCCTCGAAATTATACGTACCTTCTGAATCAAATAAGTGATGGTATTGCTTTCGCATAGCATTTTCTTCTTCCCATGTAATTTCTTCCATGTCTCTACTATTCCAGGTGACCTTAACATAATAGATATCTCGGTTGCTTAGTCGTTGAACCTTTCGGCTGGTGATTTTAGTTGGTGTTACTTCGAATGTCAAATCATCAGTCAAATCCGGTAAATCTACTGTCAACACGTGCGTTGGATCCTTGACATACTTCTTCAATAGGGAAATGTGAAATACATCATGCACACTCGACATAGATGGTGGTAGTGATAACTGATAAGCCACTTTACCACGCTTAGCTAGAATTTCATACGGTCCGACATATCTTGGACTTAGTTTCCCTTTCTGTCCGAACCTTTTCAATCCTCGCATAGGCGATACCTTCAAAAATACTTTATCACCTACGGCGAACTCCAGATCTCTGCGTCGAGTATCTGCATATTGCTTCTGATGATTCTAAGCTGTTCTCACTCTTTCCTTGATAATGTCGACCACTCGGCAAGTCTCTTCAACAAATTCTGGCCCAACAATACTACGTTCTCCAACTTCATTCCAAAACAAAGGAGTTCGACACTTCCTGCCATACAGTGCTTCATAAGGTGACATCTGTATAGTAGCCTGATAGCTATTGTTATACGCGAACTCGATCAATGGTAATCTTTCATCCCATGATCCTTTGAAATCAATTACACATGCTCGTAGCATATCTTCTAGAATCTGAATTGTACGCTCTGACTGTCCGTCTGTCTGTGGGTGGAATGCAGTACTGAACTTCAACGTTGTACCCATAGCCTTTTGCAATCCTTCCCAAAACTTAGAAGTAAATCGTGGATCTCTATCAGACACAATGCTTTCTGGAACACCATGTAACCGAACAATATTATCCACATACAGCTTTGCTAACCTTTCTAGTGTATACTCAGGTCGTATAGGTATGAAGCGAGCTGTTTTAGTCAGACGGTCCACAATCACCCAAACTGCGTCAACTACTCGAGGAGTCAGTGGTAGTCCCGTGACGAAGTCCATAGTGATGCAGTCCCATTTCCATGCTGGTTCCAGTAATGGCTGTAACAGTCCTGCGGGTCTTTGTCATTCAGCCTTTACTTTCTGATAATTTAGGCATTGAGACACGAACTTGGCTACATCTGCTTTCATTCCTCTCCACCAATATAGTTTCTTTAGATCATGATACATTTTTGTACTTCCATGATGTATCGAATAGATGGTGGTATGGGCTTCTTTCATCAGTCGGTGTCTAATGTCCATACTTTCTGTTTCAGGTACACATATTCTTCCTTTATATTTCAGTACTTTCTCTTCGTCCAAGGTGAACTCAGGGTTAGTCCTACCTTTCTCGATATCTTCTTGTACTGTTCTCAGATAAGGATCTGATTTGATAGCTGTCTTCACTTCATCCATTATATCCGGTATAATCTTCAATGCAGCGAACATGTTCAAAAAATGATGAACAAACCCTTGTTTGGCTGATCCATCCGTTGTGTCTATCACATACTGTTCGTTTCCGTGATTGAATACCATTCCGGTAGTACGCATTGCTGCAGTTGTGCTAACCTCTCCTTGTGATTTTATCAATGCTTTTCTACTTAACGCATCCGCTACTACGTTCGCTTTTCCCGGATGATACTGGATATCACAATCATAGTCTTTCAATAGTTCCAGCCATCTTCTTTGTCTCATATTCAACTCCTTCTGATTAAATAAATAAGTAAGACTTTTATGGTCCGACTTAATCTGAAATTTCTCTCTGTATAGGTAATGTCTCCATATCTTGACAGCACGTACTACTACCGCTAACTCCAAATCATGGGTGGGGTAATTTTTCTCATGTATCTTCAATTGTCTCGAGGCAAAAGCAATTACTTGCTCTCCTTGCATAAGCACACATCCTAGTCCCAGTCCCGATGCATTAGTGTATAAAGTAAATGTCTGTCCTGGAACGGGAATAGTCAAAATCGGAGCAGATATCAATCTGGTTTGGAAACTCTTCTCACATTTATCGGTCCACACGAACTTTTCACCTTTCTTAGTCAAACTGGTGAAAGGTACGCCAATCCAGGAATAGTCTTCTACGAATCTTCGATAATAACTAGCTAGACCCAGAAAACTTTTAATTTCTGAAACGCTCTTTGGTGCTTCCCACTTTACAATAGCCTCGATCTTGCTGGGGTCCACTTCGATTCCTTCAGCGGATACTACATGGCCTAAGAATGCGACTTCACTTAGCCAAAACTCACACTTTGAAAATTTGGCATATAGCTTCTCTTTCCTTAAACGCTGTAGGACGGCGTTTAGGTTCTTGATATGAGTTTCTTCATCCTTGGAGTATATCAATATATCATCAATAAATACTATAACTGACGTATCCAACATATCATGGAAGACCCGGTTCATAAGCTCCATAAAAGTTGCTGGTGCGTTTGTTAATCCAAAAGACATGACCAATAACTCATAATGTCTGTATCTGGTCCTGAAAGCTGTCTTAGGAATATCACCCTCTTTAATCTTCAATTGATGATAGCCCGATCGAAGATCGATCTTAGAAAATACATTTGCTCCTTGCAACTGATCGAACAAGTCATCGATCCGAGGTAGTGGATATCGATTCTTGATTG
Source organism: Protea cynaroides (assembly GCA_028583415.1). Classification (NCBI taxonomy): domain Eukaryota; kingdom Viridiplantae; phylum Streptophyta; class Magnoliopsida; order Proteales; family Proteaceae; genus Protea; species Protea cynaroides. The sequence goes on from CM053274.1 coordinate 27,437,170, forward strand.
TCAGTTTATTCAACTCCCGATAGTCGATGCATAATCGAACGCTACCGTCCTTCTTCTTCACGAATAACACCGGTGCTCCCCATGGTGATATACTGGGTCAAATATAACCCTTGTCTAGCAGTTCTTGTAGTTGCACTTTCAGTTCCTTCAGTTCCGTAGGAGCCATTCTATAAGGTGCTTTTGATACGGGTGTGGCTCCAAGTACAAGATCTATCACAAACTCTGTGGCTCCGTCGGGTGGTAATCCTGGTAATTCCTCTGGAAATACGTCGGGATAGTCCCGCATGATTTCAATATCTTCCATTTGTGGTGCTTCCTTGGTTAGGTCGACCACTGATACTAGATACCCGACTGCCCCCTTCTCAAGGCACTTCTTAGCCTTTGGTGCTGAGAGTATGAGCTTGCGTCTACGGGGAAGTTTGGTTCCCGAAAAACTAAATTCTGCTCCTTCTTTGTCTTTAAATGTTAGCCTCTTTTCAGCGCATAATAGGTTTGCAGAATGCCGAGCTAACCAGTCCATTCCCAAGATGACGTCAAAGTTTGCCATCTCAAGTTGTGTCAAGGTTGCATCTAGAGTTTTCTCACCAATGAGAACTGGACATGGTCCATAACCTTTCTCTAATTCCACTTCTAACCCCATCGGTGACCGTACAAGTAATTTGTAGTCTAATGTTTTGATGGGTAAGTTTATCTTCTTTTCGAATGACACAGATATAAATGAATGAGTAACTCCTGAATCAAAGAGTACTCTGGTGGGTACGCCATTTATAGGTACGATACCTGTGATTTATTTTACTTAGTCTACATGCTCATACAATGTAATTACAACTTTAAAAAGTTTCAGTCATACCTATGACCACATCGGGTGATGCGGCAGCATCCTCGGATGTAACAGCATATACCCGTCCCTGATGGAACTGCTTCTTGGGCTTAGGGCACTCCCTTGCCATATGTCCCGATTGGTTGCAGTTATAACACTTCGGACTTTCAGAATTTGGCTTTGGCTGAGGTTGAGCTACTGGAGTGGTCTTGGTTGCAGCAGTAAAATTCTGAGGGCGGAAAGGTTTATATGTCTTGTTATTGCCTCCGTTGTAAGAATTTTCAGCTGGCCTTTTGATACCCCGGTTCTGTGTGAAATAGCTCTTTTTCTGGCTTGATTCAATAACTCGAGCTATTTGGACAGCTTCATTATAAATTTTCTTTTCTAAGCCCAGAACGTGCTCTCTGATGCTTCCTCTTAGTCTCATGACGAACCTATGGGTTTTGGTGTCTTCTTCCTGCATACTAAGTGGTGTGAAGAAAAATAGTTCTTCATAACGTTGTTGATATGCATCTACTGACATCTGTCCCTGATATAGACTCAGGAACTCCTTCTCCATAGAATCTCTGAAGCTTCGTGGAAAATATTTCTCAAAGAAAGCTTCTTTATAAACAGCCCAAGTCAGTTGGGCGTGCTTGGTCAATAAGTAAGCCCTGGCTGATTTCCACCAATGATGTGCGTCACCCTTTAGCATGAAGGTGGCACATAATACTTTTACTTCCTCTGTAATAGTCATCATGAGGAAATTTCTCTCCATCTCGTCTATCCAGTGTGCTGGCCATAATGGATCAGACAGTTTGCCGTTAAATTCCCTGGGCTACATCTTCAAAAACCTCACAACCAGTCGAGAGTAATCCATCTGATTTTGGGGGTATGCCCCAAACATAGGGGGTGGATACTGATAATTAACCTGAACTGCTTCCGGACTGGGTACTGGAATTTGTGCAGTAGGTTGTTGAGGTGTTTGAGGTGCTGGGTGGTTACCCACCGGTGCTGCACTGGCTTGTCCCGTCTGCATGGGTGTAGCATGAGCAGGCTGAAACATGATTCCCATTGCAACCTGCATCTGAGCCTGTGCGTGTTGCATCTATTGTAGCTACTGAGCTAGGTTCATAACTACGGTTGCTAGTTCCGGTGGTGGAGGTGGCAAATTTGTAGGATTTGCCTGATCTGGATTTCTTGGGACATATACATTCTCCTGGCTAGTTTCCTCCAGAGGTGGTGGTGGTGGAACTGCATTTCGACTCTGTCTGGTTACTCTTCTTCCAGACATATTTTCCTTCTGAGATGGGTGGTGCCTGAAAATCATCAAAATAAGTGAGAAATCATTGATACTCCATGTAGGCACGTTAACCAATGTAAACTTTCAAATTTCAATTCATTTTATGAAAAAAATACTGTCTTTTCTATGCAGGGTCGATGGTATGTCCGACCCTTAGTATCCAACCCTGGGAATAACCTGTTCTTCCCGAGAGCTGAGGGTCGATGGGTGTTCGACCCTTAGTTCCGACCTTTAGTTTTCTTTCAGATTCCTGAGAGCCGAGGGTTGATGGGAGGGTCGATCCGAGGGTCAATGGTTCTGGTCGAATTGTCCGACCCTCAGACCAAAAAAAAGATTTTTAAGATCCGATTTTGGGTCATTTCTTATTATTTCCCTCCTGTTTCGACTCGTCTCTCCCCTCTGAGTTGCTACAGTGCCACTCCACTGTTTTTGGTCGGTTTGAGTCCAGGTTTCGATGTCCACGTCATCCATACAGGTATGTTCTCCCTTTTTTCCCTGTTTTTAGGTTTCCATTCCTAGGTTTTTGCTCATTTAACTGGTATTCTTCAAATTAACTTTTTCCAATCGTAAAAATTCGATTTTTATTGGGGGCTTTTGTTATTGGTGTCTCAAGGAATGAAAGCCCTCAAAAATTTTTGAGTTTCATCGGTTGGTTATCGAGAAACTTGGATTTTTGCTCGTTTGCCCTAATTTGTTGAAATTTTTTGATTTCTTGAAATTCCTTCAAATTAGACTTCATTAGTTCCAAATTCCTACTGTGTGAGTGTTGTAGGATGTGTTGGAACCTACATAAGTCCTCTTGCCCGCGTGTACAGGTGAAAAGTGAGGCTTTCGGCCAATTTACGTCGTTATAATGTCAAATTTTGGTTATTTATTCTAGTAACTCCTTGTCTCCCTTTTTCTTTCTTATCTACAGATACCATGGCTCGTACCAAGATACCCAGAGTTCATGATCCGCTTCGCTTCCGCTCCAATCAAGCCGAGGCACAGTATGCCGACTATGCTCGTAAGAAAGTGGAGGGTGGTCGTATGGTGAACTTGGCTGAGCTAGCCTTGTTCAACGTAGAGAGAGCATTTGGTGATATGGGATGGCTCCCTGTCATCACTTACGATGCGTGCACATGTCCGGATTTGGTGCACCAGTTCTATTGTAATCTTCAAGTGGTGGGGAATTGCAATGACGTTGAGCATGGTCAAGAGTTGCGCATCACCAGCTATGTTAAAGGGGTACACATTTCCTTTGACTATCGGCAACTGGCCGATTTGCTGGGCATACCCTATGATGGCCCCATGGTGTACTGTGTGCCTGGAGAGCCCCAGTTTGTTTCCATGGAGATGAGGGCATAGATCGACAATCAACTGTTACGACCTGATCGCTGGCAGATGAGAGCTTGTTACATGCGTCCAGCTCCACGGGTCTTCTGCAAGATTATCCAGCATAATCTGATTCCACAGAGTGGGCACTATGAGAGGGTTTTCCAGCTGACCCAGTTCCTGATATATAGTATCTGCACCAGACAGCCAGTCTGCCTTCCCTACATCATCATGTGGACCATGATTAGTGCTACATTGTTCGGTCATAGGGGTAATCTACCCTATGGACGTATGATTACCGTTCTACTGACCCGCCTGGGGGTTGACTTAGTAGATGAGAAGATTCAGGAGAAGACCTTATCGTCGCCTCTAGATTGGGAGGCTATCTGCAAGATGGGTATGCGGGATGCCCAAGTCAGTGATGAGGAGAGGAACGAGATGGTATGCCCTCACACTCGCATTGAGATGGCTGACCCTGAGGCTGCTGCTGCCGCTGCTAGAGCTCATGTGGATCCTGTCAATGATGACGATCGTATGTATATGGATGTCAACTCGATACCACCGCCTTCACCTACGCATGCGGCTGGAGTTGGTACTTCTTCTGCGGTGGATCCTGTACCTGAACTGGTCCTTCTCATGCAGCTGGTCCTTCACGCCCACCTCCTGACCTAATGGAGATACATAGAACTAATCAGGTTTTAAACCTAATTTTAGAGCCATTTTCTTTATTTCACTTTTGTCCACAACTCAACTCGCCACCATTGAGTTGCTACAGTGTCGACTGTATAAATTTGGTGATTCTTTCATCAATCTACGACCTGCATTCTGTTCTTCCAGGTATGTTCCCTACTCTTTCTCCTTTTTAAGCTTTCATACCTAGGTTTTGCTCCATTTATAGGATTTTCTTTAAATTAATATTTTTCTGACCATAAAAATTTGATTTTTATTGGGGGTTATTACTATTGGCCACCCAATGAATGAAAGCCCTTAAGAAAATTCAAGTTTCATCGGTTAGTTTAATAGAAACTTGAAAATTCCCATTTTTGACCTAAATTTTGGGGTTTTTCCCAATTGTCCAAATTTCTTCAAATTCGACCCAGCTAGTTTAAATTTCCTATTGTATGAACCTTTCAGGATGGGGTGGGACCTATGTAAGTCCTCCTGCCCCAATGTTTGGGTGAAAAGTGAGGCTTTTGGCCAATCACGCCGTCATAATACCAAAATTTTGAATTTTCACTATATTTGATATGTTGCTTGTTGGTCTATGCCCTTGCAGATAACATGGCTTGCACTAAAGTCCCCTGAGTTCATGATCTTCGTCTCTTCCGGTCTATTGAAATAGAGGCACAGTATTCCTGGTACGAGCGTAAGAAGGTGGAACTTGTAAACTTGCCACCTAGCCTTATTTGATGTGGAGGGAGCATTCGGTTTGGCTAATCTCCCGGGGTATCTCAAATGATGGTCCCTTGGTTGGTGACTATGCACCCGGGGGGGCCCCGGGGGGGGGCCGCACCGTTTAGTTAAAGGGGTGGAATCTCATTTCGCCAGTTGGCTAATCTCTGGGTATCCCAAATGATGGTCCTGGTTTACTATGCCCCACAGAATCTGAATTCTGTCGTGTGTTAGGAGAATTGACAGCCAGATTCTTAGGGATGATTGCTGGTAGATGAAGGCAATCAACCTACGACTGGAACCCCGAGTGTATTGCAAAGTCATTCAGCACAACTTGATTCCCCAGAGTGGACACTATGAGAAGGTTTCACAGTTGATCCAGTACCTTCTGAACTACATCTGCACTAGGCAACATGTCTACCTTCCTTATATCATTATCAGGACCATGCATCGTGCCATGATGCCTAGTCTGGTAGGTAACCTACCCTATGGGCGTTTGATCACCACTCTGCTCACTCGCCTGCAGGTAGACTTGGTCGATGAGAGGATTCACGAGGACACTTTTTCGACTGACCTTGACTGGGAGGCCATCTACAGGATGGGGATGCGAGATGTGCAGGTCTGTGACAAGGAGAGAAACGCTATGGTGCGTCCCCGTACTCGAGTAGAGGTAGCAGACGCGGAGGCAGCAACAACAGCAGTAGAGGTCCATGAGAGCGATGATGAGGAGGATGACGACCGGATGTTCATGGACGTGGATGCTATACCTCCTCCATCACCACAGCATTCCACTGAAGCTGGCCCTTTTTGGGCTCCTTCCCACTTAGCTGGTCCTTCGCACCCACCACCAGATGACGTGATGGGGCTACTATGTGAGATTTGGGAGACCCTGTGTGTTACTGATCAGCGGGTAGCGGATCTGGCAGCTAGTCTCCAGGTGACCCAGACTTAGATAGCCTAGCTTACAAGAGTATATGCTGAGGATTATGATCGAAATCGTGAGGCACCTCCTCCTCCAGCTCCCCTAGCTCCATGATGCTTTTGATTCTTTTTACTTTATACTACGGAGTAACTGTCCGGATTGTAGACCGTACTCTGATTCGGATATATGTTAGTTTTATTCTCATTTAATAAATACATAGAACTTTTTTCTTATTTACATATGTGCATTATTCTCTTTCTTAGTTTATTGTAACATACAACATAGGTGCTTATGGTGTGTTCTTATTAAAGCTTTTAAGTTTATCCTAACACAGTTCACGAACTCTTGTGGAAGTATACAGGTTTGATAGACAGAGCTTGAGTGCATTGATACCAAGTTGTCACACCCCAATTCTGAACCAACCAAAATGGTGTGATGAACCGTCTATGAACCAACGGTTTAACCAGGATCTCGTATAAGCTGTGCCCATTTGATTAAATCAGATACAACCACAACCATAATCAGAGTAAATAAACAATAGCGGAAGTCTTTAATATTAATGAACTGAGTATCTAACAGTGATAACGTAATTAATTATCCAGTTATCTCCAAATGACTTAAGACATAAAATAAAATAAAGTAATCAATTACATGTTCTAATAACCCAACAACTAAATATAATCGAAAACACATGAGTTGCACTCGCACGACGACTCATGCGACTCTACCATAGCTTCCACATCCATCGCAGCAACATATCCGAACATTGGTGCATTCATATAATCCTCCATGGTAGGACCTGCATCATCAACTAAAAATATTCGACGTCGAAAGGATGAGCAAACATCATGGCTCAGTGAGAAAACAAAACAATACAACAAACATATGTATGTATTCAATTCATATCTTTGGTCTGGTTTATAAGTTTACAATATGCTATAGAAAGGTTTGGTGGCCGCCGCACCTCTATACACGAGTGTGTGAATCCACCCAATGGATCAAACACCATTGCCGTCCCACATGCACCCATCATGGAATAGAGATAGAGCTAAAGTGTCAGAATCAAACACCGCATAACACTTCCCCTGATGCCCTACCCATACCAACACATAAGCCCCTATTGGTAAGGGCTTGCAAACTGGGCTCACAACTAACCAATCCTAATGCCAAACAGTGTATCCAAGGCCTCACCACAGCATCCCTCAATACATCCATAGAGATAGAGCTAAGGCCCCCCGATAGAGTCAGAGACTACACGGTTCGAGACCACCTCCCCTGATGCCCTACGATGTAATAGTTCTGCTAAGGTAATGGTGATACGACGATGTTAGTGGGCAAAACTTGAGTAGAGATAGAGCTAGAGTCTGGTGACCAGGATGAACCACAATGTCATGTCCTCCCCCTAATGCTCCACTCGTATCAAGCACACTAACCACACGCATACATTCACATGCCTATTCCTAACATCATCGTCATCATCATGTTATAATTAAACACAATTAAATATGCATGAACAGTAATAGCAGGAATATTGGATGACATGTGAAATGCACATTACAAGCATACAAACATAGAATCATTCATGGTATTGGACTCAATATATAAAACAGCTTGTTATTAGCCAATTAGTTTAGGTCTTGTTCCCTCACCTTTGGTCGATGGTTGTTCCTCGTCCAAGCTTTGTAAATCATTTTTAGACCAATTAGAAACCTAACAAATTTATAGATTCTAAATTAGAATTTATTTTCATCAATTATAGTGTTTAAATGTCTCATCTAGAATCATTCAGACTTTCAGAAGTTGAGTGGTCGCAAGTGTGGCTGCACCTGTAGTCTCACTTTCTGCGACCATAGGGTGTGTGGTAGATATGTGTGGTCACATATCATGCGACCACACATGCAACCACACCCACCCTAGAACTTTCCCAAGGATGTGTGGTCGATCATATGTGCCTCGTGTGGTCGATCAAACTGCGACCACACGAGTGATGGTCGACTTTTCCACTCTCAACTTAATTCCTTCGTGTTTTGATTCTTTAGCTTATCATCATGATCCTTCCTTTGATTGTTCTATGGCTAAAAATTCATATTTTTACATAATCCTTCATCCTAATAGATTCCCTCCATGGATCTCTTAGAATTTGTCCATGATTTTATGATTGGGGTTTCACTTTGAATCACTATCTCCTTCATGATCTATTCTAGGCATTCAACTGATATGGGGGATGTTTCTTACCTTAAACTTATTGAAGAATCAGAGTTCTTTCTGAATTTCCTTCTCTTAGTCTTCCTCTTCAATTCTCCTTCTCTCCCTCTTCGTCTCTTTCTCTCTCTTTCAGTTTGAGTTCTAAAAGGATGAAAGAGGCTAAGGGACATCCAATATATAGAGGAAAACCCTCCATATAGAGTCCCACTTAGATTAGGAAAGAACCCCCTTCAGATTAGGAAGGTTTCCTAATCACGAAGTCAGTTTGACATTATGTGGTCACACGTGGGGTCGCAGAACCCGTCGACCACACGTCTAAAATATGTGACCACATGTCCCAGACTCCAGTGGTCTCATTATTCTGAGGTGTCGTCAACCCCACCTGTTTAGGTATGCAAGCACACGTTCCTAATTAGATGATTTTGGGTTCAATTTTATACCTAGCCTTGTGGTTTCTTCACGCACTTGATCCTCTTGGCCCGACCATGATTGGATGACCTGATACAAGGAGGTAAGACTGGTTGGTATGATACTGGTCTTGCAAAAACGCTCTATAGACATCATACGTTGTTCTACACTAGCGATGTTCTGTAGTATACGTCTCTTGAAAGAAGCCAAACATGTCTGCATGCTCTGGCGATACTCTCACAAGTCAGACAAAAATGAGCGAGCCTCTTCCAATATACCTTGCAACTCAAAAACCTCAGGAACCTCAACTGGGGAGTAACCACAGCCAGAGCCTTATCGTTACTATCCGTAGCAGGTGGCAAATCCTCCCTAGACTTCGAAGGAACCGGTGTCAGTACCCTGCTACTATCCACCTCCCTAAACTCTCCCTCGCTTGACTTGTGGTCTTCTTGGCTGCCTATCCAGTCGAGGAATCTTTTCCATCTCATTGTCACTGATGACAGCATCTTGAAGATCATTATTGGCCAGGGATTCTCTGCCAAAATCAATATGGACTAACTTCTCTACACCCTCCTATGTAGAAATTCGATCCCCAGCGAACAAACAAAAATGTAATTAATCTCCCTTAAGGAAGACTGTCGATCCAAGTGTGATGCACCGTCGTGATGAATGTTTTCAAGATCAGATAAGGAAGACTGATCCGATGCCATACTATGATGCAATACGTCACAAACTCATAGAAAATCCAAAAAGTAGACATGGAACATACCGTAGCAATGAGTAGAGATGATGTGGTGCAAGTTTGAAGCTTGAAAGCACCAAAGGAGACCTTAAGAGAATCGTACGGAATGATGCTTTTCTCCTTCGGCCACACAAACCAACAGTGAGAGTAAATAGGAAAAAATGACCATGGCTTGGTCTAAAAAGTGTATTTTCTTCATCTGGTCGATAAACCCATGCCCATCCACCACACCTACCGACCACACTCACCCATCGGCCGCACGATTGTATTTTGAGCCATTTACTTCGTTCAGAAATGCTTGCATCATCATAAACACAAAGGGATTGTCTAGATACTTACATTGGATTATTATAAACATTTTATGTAAGACCTGTATCAAACTAACCCGGTCTTACCACCTTGTACCAGGTCTACCCATCATGGTTGAGCCGAATGGACCAAGTGCGTGAAGGAGATCATGATCCCAGGTATTAAACTGACCCAAAAATACTTAAATAAGGGGAGGGTCGCATACCCAGCAAGGGAGGGTTGGACCTCCCCAGTATAGAAGTCAGACCCCCAGTTTTATATGGGGGGTCGGACATTTTAAGGACCAGGGGTCGACGGGATTTCCAACCCCCCTATCGACCCCCGGTACTCGGTAAAAACTGAAATTAGGAAACTTTCCTAATTTCAATGGGTTTCCTTCCTAATCTCAATGGGACTTATTTTAGGAGTTTCTACTCTATAAATAGGACGTCCCTAAGCCTCTTTCGCTCCTTTTACAACCCTAATTGAATTGAGAGAAAGAGAAGAGAAGGAAGAGAAGAAGAAGAGATGGAAAGAAGAAAAGAAGGAAAAAAGGAGAAGAGTTGCAGAGAAGGAGTATTCTTCTCAGGTATGGATACTATTTCCATGAGTTTCTAAAGACCTTAGGGTAGATAATGAAGAGGGAATGATCTCAGAGAAACCCAAACCATCAACCCATGGTTAGGTTTTCATGGAAAATCATGGGGAAAATCATGAAAGCCATATAGGTGAATGAAACATGGTTCTAGGCCATAGAACATGTGTGGAATGGACTGTAGGAGCAAGCCATAGGACCCCAAACACGAAGAATGGGCTGAAGGAAGAAAAATTGACAAAACCCACAGGGGGTCGCATAGGGGGTCGATGGCTAATCGACCCTACCAGACCCTGAGCATCGACCCCCAGTGTTCGGGAAGCCCAGAATAGGGGTAGTCGCACCCAGGGTCGATCAAACTCTGAGCCTAGCATCGACCCCCAATTAACAGCAAGGTTTTTAAATTCAGAATTAATTTTAATTAAAATCTATTGACTTTGTTAGGTCATCTACCAATATAATAACAATATAAAGGTGATTTTAAAGCTTGAAAGAGGATCCACTAACAAGCTAAGGTGAGAAAACAAGACCTACAAACTAATTGGTTAATAATAAACTATTTTATTTCTTGAGTCCAATGCTATGCTTGATTCTATGTGAACATGATTGTAATGTGCATTCAACATGTCATCCAATATTTCTATTTATTGTTCATGCATATTTACTTTATTGTTTATAACATGATAATGATGATGATGATAGGAATAGGCATGTGAATGTATGTGTGTGGTTGGTGTACTTGATGCGAGCGAGTATCAGGGGGGATGTCATAGGCTGGGCCTCAGCACTTTAGCTCTATCTCTAACTCAAGTCTTGTGCATTAGCATCGTCGTATCGCCATTACTTTAGCAGAACTATTACGTCGTAGGGTATCAGGGGAGGTGGTCTCAGTCCTTGTAGTCTCTGACTCTACCGGGGGGCCTTAGCTCTATCTCTATGGACGTTCTGAGGGATGCTGGGGTTAGGCCTTGGATACACTAGTTGGCATTAGGATTGGTTAGTTGCGAGCCCAGTTTGCAAGCCCTCGCCAACAGGGGCTTACGTGTTGGTATGGCAATGTACAACAATAAACGTTAACCTTTGTTGTAAAATGTTCATGAATTGGGTGCTTATGAGTCGACGATAAACGTTACCTTCGGGAGGCGTCACACACTTGTGTATAGAGGCGGGGTCAATAAACGTTAATCTTTGACCACCCAAACCTTTCTATTGCATATTGCAAACTTTAAACCAGACCAAAGATATGAATTGATTGCATGCATATGTATTGTTGCATTGTTTTGTTTTCTCACCGAGCCATGATGTGTGCTCACCCCCTCGACGTCGAATATTTTTAGTTGATGATACAGGTACTATCGTCGAAGATTATTTCAATGCTCCAGTATACGGGCACATGGCGGCGATGGAAGTTGAAGATGAAGTAGATACGCATGACTCCTCTTGCGAGTGCAACTTATGTTTATTCAATTAGATGTTATTTTTATTATTTGGATTTCGTAAAGACACGTATTTGATATTTATTTATGTCTTAGTTGACACAAAATAATTTTCTATTTAAATATTAATATCACAGTTAATTCTCAGCTCATTTTACTATAAGACTTTCGCTATTGTGTATTTATTCTGATTATGAATGTGGATGTATGAGGTTAGATACAACGGATATCGTCTGTCCAAGATCCTGGTTGAACCGTTGGTTTGCTAGCGGTTCATCACACCATTCTGAAGAGTGTGGAATTGGGGTGTGACAACTTGGTATTAGAGCATCTCAGACCGTGTCCGCTAACCTAGCATACCTTCATGTCGAATTGTGAACTGAGATAGGATAAAAGTAAAAACTGTAATATTAACACACTCTAAGCACAAGTGATGTTTGAGACCAAATTTGAAAAGAGAATAATGCATCTATTAAAGGGTGAACAATATTAAATACAATGAGAGAGAAACTAACGTATATAAATAGCTAAAGCAGAGTACAGTCCACAACCCAGACAGTTACTCTGTAGTACATTGAAAGGAAATAAATACAATCATAAAGCTGGAGGTGAAGGAGGAGGCGGTGCCTCACGATCTCTGTCATAATCCTCAGCGTAGACTCTAATCAACCAAGCTATCTGAGTCTGGGTCGCCTGAAGACTAGCTGCAAGATCAGCAACCCACTGATCAGTCCCGCTCTGAGCACCCAAAAGCTCCTCCATCCGCATATCTGACCGGCGCTGAGCATCTATGAGCCTCCCATCCTCATGTCTGATATGCGTTGGGCGTCTAGTAGCTCATCCACTCTCACACGCTGAGCATCTAGTAACTCCCCCATCCTCAGATCAGATCTGCGCTGAGCCTCTCTGATCTCAAGTAATATCCCCATCATATCAGAAGGTGGGTGTGAAGGACCAGCCGCATGAGAAGGACCAGCCGCATAAGAAGTACTAGCTCCAGCAGCATGTGTAGGTGAAGGAGGGGGTATGGAGTCTACATCCATGTACAAACGGTCATCATCACCAGCAGGCTCCATATGAACTCCAGCGGCGGCGGCAGCTGCCTCAGCATCAGCTATCTCTATGCGAGTGCGAGGGCGCACCATCGCGTTCCTCTCTTCATCACTGACCTGAGCATCCTGCATGCCCATCTTGCAAATAGCCTCCCAATCTAGAGGCGATGGGAAGGACTTTTCCTGAATCTTCTCATCCACTAAATCAACCCCCAGGCGGGTAAGCAAGGTAGTGATCATGCGTCCATAAGGAAGGTTGCCGGTGTGACTGGGCAACGTGGCAGTGATCATGGTACGCATAATGATGTATGGAAGGCAGACGGGCTGCCGAGTGCATGTACAGTATAGGAGATACTGGGTCAGCTGGGAGACCCTCTCATAATGACCACTCTGTGGTAGTAGGTTATGCTGAATGATCTTGCAGTATACCCATGGATCAGAACGCAGATATCACACTCTCATCTGCCAGCGATCAGGTCGGATGAGCTGACTATCGATCTCGGCCCTCATCTGAAGAGAGAAGAACTGGGGCTCTCCAGGGGCACAGAAAACCATGGGGCCAGCATAGGAAATGCCCAGTAGGTCGGCCAGCTGTCGATAATCAAATGAGATGTCAACCCCCTTGACGTAACTCGTAATGCGAAGCTCATTGCCCCTCTCCACATCATTGTAATCCCCCACCACCTGGAGGTTACAATAAAACGGGCGTACCAAGTCAGGGCAGGTACACGTGTCGTAAGTGATGACAGGGAGCCATCCCATATCACCAAATGCTCTCTCCACATTGAACAGGGCTAACTCAGCCAAGTTCACCTTACGACCTCCCTCTACTTTCTTGCGAGCGTAGTGGGCATACTGGGCCTCGGCTTCGTTGGAACAGAAATGAAGTGGATCGCGAACTCTGGGTACTTCGGTACGAGCCATGGTATCTACAAATAAGAAAGAAAAACAGATAATATGTTAGTAGGGTAGAAAAATCCGAAATTTGGACATTATAACGACGTAGGTTGGCCAAAAGCCTCACTTTTCACCCATACACGTGGGCATGAGGACTTACGTAGGTTCTAACATATCTTGCAACACTCACACAATAGGAAATCCTAGCTAATGGGATCCAATTTGAAGAAATTGTGAGAAATCAAAAATTTTGACAAATTAGGGCAAAAAGGGCAAAATTCGAGTTTCTCGATAACCAACCGATGAAACCCATATATTTTTGAGGTCTTTCGTTCCTCGAGTCACCAATAACAAAAGCCCCCAATAAAAATCGAATTTTACGGTTGGAAAAAGTTTAATTTGAAGAAAATGAGATATACGGGTAAAAACCTAGAAAAGAGAACCTAAAAACAGGTAAAGGTATGATACATACCTGTAGGAATGATGTAGACGTCGAAACACGGAACCAAAATGACCAATGTAGCAGAGTTGGCACTGTAGCAACTCAGGGGAAGGAGACGAGTCGAAATGGAGGAGGAAGAATGGGAAATGAACTCAGAATCGGACCTTAAAAATCTGATTTTTGGTCTGGGGGTCGGAGAATTCGACCAGGACCATCGACCCCCATATTGACCCACGTATCGACCCCCAGCGCTCGGGAACCTGACAGAAAACCAGGGGTCGCGCCTGGGGGTCGGACACCTATCGACCCCCATATCGACCCCCGGCTCTCGGGAAAAATAGGTGATTTCCCAGGGTCGGATACTGAGGGTCGGACATACCATCGACCCCCAACATCGACCCTGCATAGAAAAGACTGTATTTTTCACAGAATGATCTGAAAATTTTGAAAATAACATTGGTTAGCGTGTCACCGATGGGGTTAGAAGTGGAATTAGAAAAAGGTTATGGGCCATGTCCAGTTCTCATTGACGAGAAAACCTTAGATGCAACCTTGATCCAACTTGGGATGGCAGACTTTGACGTCATCTTGGGAATGGACTGGTTAGCTCGGCATTCTGCGAACCTATTATGCGCCGAAAAGAAGCTAACATTTAAAGACAAAGAAGGAGCAGAATTCAGTTTTGCAGGAACCAAACTTCCCTGTAAACGCAAGCTTATACTCTCAGCACTAAAGGCTAAGAAATGCCTTGAGAAGGGAGCAGTCAGATATCTAGTATCAGTGGTCGACCTCACCAATGAAGCACCATGGATGGAAGATATTGATGTCATGCGGGACTACCCCGACGTATTTCCTGAGGAACTACCAGGATTACCACCCGATCGAGCCACAGAGTTTGTGATAGATCTTATACCTGGAGCCGCACCAGTATCAAAAGCACCTTATCGAATGGCTCCTACTGAACTAAAGGAATTGAAAGTACAACTACAAGAACTACTGGACAAGGGTTATATTCGACCCAGTATATCACCATGGGGAGCGCTAGTATTATTCATAAAGAAGAAGGACGGTAGTGTGCGATTATGTATCGACTATCGGGAACTGAACAAACTGACAATCAAGAATCGATATCCATTACCTCGGATCTATGACTTGTTCGATCAGTTGCAAGGAGCAAAAGTATTTTCTAAGATCGATCTTCGGTTAGGCTACCATCAGTTGAAGATTAAAGAAGGTGATATTCCTAAGATAGCTTTTAGGACCAGATATGGACATTATGAATTCTTGGTCATGTCTTTTGGATTAACAAACGCACCAGCAACTTTCATGGAACTTATGAACCGGGTTTTCCACGATATGTTTGATATGTCGGTTATTGTATTTATTGATGATATATTGGTATATTCCAAGGACAAGGAAACCCATATTAAGAATCTATACGCCACCCTACAGCGTTTAAGGAAAGAGAAGCTATATGCCAAATTTACCAAATGTGAGTTTTGGCTAAGTGAAGTCGCCTTCCTAGGCCATGTAGTATCCGCTGAAGGAATCAAAGTGGATCCCAGCAAGATCGAGGCTATTGTAAAGTGGGAAGCACCAAAGAGCGTTGCAGAAATTAGAAGTTTTCTGGGTCTCGCTAGTTATTATCGGCGATTTATGGAAAACTATTCCCGGATTGCTATACCAGTCTGACCAAGAAAGGTGAAAAGTTTGTGTGGACGGATAAATGCGAGAAGAGCTTCCAAACCTTAAAGACCAGATTGATATCCACTCCGATTTTGACTATTCCTGTTCCCGGACAGCCATTTACCCTATACACTGATGCGTCAGGACTGGGATTAGGATGTGTGCTTATGCAGGGGGAAAAAGTAATTGCTTATGCCTCAAGACAGTTAAAGACACATGAGAAAAATTATCCCACTCATGATTTCGAGTTAGCGGCAGTAGTACATGCTGTCAAGATATGGAGACATTACCTATACAGAGAGAAGTTCTAGATTAAATCGAACCATAAAAGTTTTACTTATTTATTTAATCAAAAGGAGTTGAATATGAGACAAAGAAGATGGCTGGAACTATTGAAAGACTATGATTGTGATATCCAGTATCATCTAGGGAAAGCTAATGTAGTAGCGGATGCGTTGAGCAGAAAGGCAATGATAAAATCTCAAGGAGAGGTTAGCACAACTGTAGCAATGTGTACTACTGGAACGGTATTCAATCACGACAATGAGCAGTATGTGATAGATACAACGGATGGATCAGCCAACCAAGGGTTCATTCATCGGTTTTCCAATATGTTCACTGCATTGAAGATTATACTGGATATAATTGATGAAGTGAAGACAACTATCAAAGCAGACCCTTACCTGAGAACGGTACAAGAAGACATCGAAAAAGGTAGGACTAACCCTGAGTTCACCTTGGACGAAGAGAAGGTACTGAAGTACAAAGGAAGAATATGTGTACCCGAAACAGAAAGTGTGGACATTAGACACCGACTGATGAAAGAAGCCCATACCACCATCTATTCAATACATCCGGGAAGTACAAAAATGTATCATGATCTAAAAAAATTATACTGGTGGAGAGGAATGAAAGCAGACGTAGCTAAGTTCGTGTCTCAATGCCTAAATTGTCAGAAAGTAAAGGCTAAACGACAAAAACCCGTAGGACTGTTACAGCCGTTATCGGAACCAGCATGGAAATGGGACTGCATCACTATGGACTTCGTCACAGGGTTACCATTGACTCCTCGAGTAGTTGACGCAGTTTGGGTGATTGCAGACCGCCCGACTAAAACAGCTCGTTTTATACCGATACGACCTAAGTATACACTAGAAAGGTTAGCAAAGCTGTATGTGGATAATATTGTTCGATTACACGGTGTAACAGAGAGCATTGTGTCCGATAGAGATCTACGATTTACTTCCAAGTTGTCGGCAGGATTGCAAAAGGCTATGGATACAACATTGAAGTTTAGTACTGCATTCCATCCACAGACAGATGGACAGTCAGAGCGTACAATTCAGATTCTAGAAGATATGCTACGAGCATGTGTAATTGATTTTAAAGGATCATGGGATGAAAAGTTACCACTGATCGAGTTCTCTTATAACAATAGCTATCAGGCTACCATACAGATGTCACCCTATGAAGCACTGTATGGCAGAAAGTGTCGAACTCCGTTGTTTTGCAATGAAGTTGGGGAACGTAGTATCATTGGACCAGAATTTGTTGAGGAGACTTGTCGAGTGGTTGACATTATCAAGGAAAGAGTGAGAACAACCCAGAATCGTCAGAAGCAATATGCAGATACTCGACACAGAGATTTTGAATTCGTCGTGGGTGATAAAGTATTCTAAAGGTATCGCCTATGCGAGGTCTGAAACGGTTCGGACAAAAAGGGAAACTATGTCCAAGATATGTCGGACCATATGAGATTTTAGCTAAGGGTGGGAAAGTGGCTTACCAGTTAGCACTACCACCATCTATGTCAAGTGTGCATGACGTATTTCATATTTCCTTATTGAAGAAGTATGTCAAGGTTCCAATGCATGTTCTGACGGTAGATCTACCTGATTTGACTGATGATTTGACCTTTGAAGTAACACCAACTAAAATCACCAATTGAAAGGTTCAACGACTACGCAATCAAGATATCTATTATGTTAAGATCACTTGGAGAAGTAGAGACATGGAAGAAATTACATGGGAAGAAGAGAATGCTATGCGAAAGCAATACCCCCATTTATTTGACTCTGAAGGTAGGAACAATTTTGGGGATGAAATTTTTTATAAGTAGGGGGGAGTTGTAAGACCCGTATCAAACTAAACCGGTCTTACCACCTTGAACCAGGTCTACCCATCATGGTTGAGCCAAATGGACTAAGTGCGTGAAGGAGATCACGATCCCAGGTATTAAACTGACCCAAAAACACTTAAATAAGGGAAGGGTCGCATACCCAGCAAGGGAGGGTCGGACCTCCCCAGTATAGAAGTCAGACCCCCAGTTTTATATGGGGGGTCGGACATTTTAAGGACCAGGGGTCGACGGGATCTCCGACCCCCCTATCGACCCCCGATACTCGGTAAAAACTGAAATTAGGAAATTAGGAAACTTTCCTAATTTCAATGGGATTCCTTCCTAATCTCAATGGGACTTATTTTAGGAGTATCTACTCTATAAATAGGATGTCCCTAAGCCTCTTTTACTCCTTTTACAACCCTAATTGAATTGAGAGAAAGAGAAGAGAAGGAAGAGAAGAAGAAGAGAAGGAAAGAAGAGAATAAGGCAAAAAGGAGAAGAGTTGCAGAGAAGGAATATTCATTTCAGGTATGGATACTATTCCCATGAGTTTCTAAAGACCATAGGGTAGATAATGAAGAGGGTATGATCTCGGAGAAACCCAAACCATCAACCCATGGTTAGGTTTTCATGGAAAACCATGGGGGAAATCATGAAAGCCATATAGGTAAATGAAACATGGTTCTAGGCCATAGAACATGTGTGGAATGGACTGTAGGGGCAAGCCATAGGACCCCAAACACGAAGAATGGGCTGAAGGAAGAAAAATGACAAAACCCACAGGGGATCGCATGGGGGGTCGATGGCCAATCGACCCTACCAGACCCTGAGCATCGACCCCCAATGTTTGGGAAGCCCAGAATAGGGGTGGTCGCACCCAGGGTCGATCAAACTCCGACCCTAGCATCGAGCCCCAGTTAACAGCAAGGTTTTTAAATTCAGAATTTATTCTAATTAAATTCTATCGACTTTGTTAGGTCCTCTAGCAATATAGTAACAATATAAAGGTGATTTTAAAGGTTGAAAAAGGATCTACTAACAAGCTAAGGTGAGGGAACAAGACCTACAAACTAATTGGTTAATAATAAACTGTTTTATTTCTTGAGTCCAATGCTATGCTTGATTCTATGTGAACATGCTTGTAATGTGCATTCAACATGTCATCTGATATTTCTATTTATTGTTCATGCATATTTACTTTATTGTTTATAACATGATAATGATGATGATGATAGGAATAGGCATGTGAATGTATGTGTGTGGTTGGTGTACTTGATGCGAGCGAGTATCGGGGGGGTGTCATAGCCTGGGCCTCAGCACTTTAGCTCTATCTTTAACTCAAGTCTTGTGCATTAGCATCGTCGTATCGCCATTACTTTAGCAGAACTATTACGTCGTAGGGTATCAGGGGAGGTGGTCTCGGTCCTTGTAGTCTCTGACTCTACCGGGGGGCCTTAGCTCTATCTCTATGGACATTCTGAGGGATGCTGGGGTGAGGCCTTGGATACACTATTTGGCATTAGGATTGGTTAGTTGCGAGCCCAGTTTGTAAGCCCTCGCCAACAGGCGCTTACGTTTTGGTATGGCAATGTACAACAATAAACGTTAACCTTTGTTGTACAATGTTCATGAATTGGGTGCTTGTGAGTCGACGATAAACGTTACCTTCGGGCGGCGTCACACACTTGTGTATAGAGGCGGGGTCAATAAACGTTAACCTTTGACCACCTAAACCTTTCTATTGCATATTGTAAACTTTAAACCAGACCAAAGATATGAATTGATTGCATGTATATGTATTGTTGCATTGTTTTGTTTGCTCACTGAGCCATGATGTGTGCTCACCCCTTCGACGTCGAATATTTTTAGTTGATGATGCAGGTACTATCGTCGAAGATTATGTCAATGCTCCAGTGTACGGGCACATGGCGGCGATGGAAGTTGAAGATGAAGTGGATACGCATGACTCCTCTTGCGAGTACAACTCATGTGTATTCGATTAGATGTTATTTTTATTATTTGGATTTAGTAAAGACATGTATTTGATATTTATTTATGTCTTAGTTGACACAGAATAATTTTCTATTTAAATATTAATATCACAATAGATTCTCCGCTCATTTTACTATAAGACTTCCGCTATTGTTATTTATTCTGATTATGAATGTGGATGTATGAGGTTAGATACAACGGATATCGTCTGTCTGAGATCCTGGTTGAACCGTTGGTTTGCTAGCGGTTCATTTCACCATTCTGAAGAGTGCGGAATTGGGGTGTGACATTTTAAGACATTATTGCAAGTGTTTTACCAGTAAACTATCTACATAACTAAGGAAATATCAATTTTTTTCTCTCCTTTACAGGCACCAAGCAATTTTAAGAATGAATGGCTCTAAGAACAAGCAAAAAGATCCCAAGTGCCTCGTACTGCTAAAGGTGGCCCTCCTCTAGAGCCAATGAAAAATGATCTGGATGCAGCTTTGGTGTACAATTTTGGTGCTCAGGATGAGGCTGATCCTATTGCACCACCCCCTCCTGTGTTAACGGTGGCTGATATGATAAAAATTTTGGGAAATTTCGCCCAGACGATAAGTGTTCAGCAACAACAATTTACGGCTCAATTGGTTGCCGCCATATAGTGGGGACTAGTCGCACCAGCTGCTACAGCATATGCACCAGCCCCAGCTGCCGCGCCTGTCACTGTAGTAAATATAGTTGCACCAGTGCCACCTGCTACCACCTTTGTACAAGCTCCTTTACCAGTAGTGGTGGTACCCGAAGCCACAATGAATAACCCACCCATCGTAATAACCATGGCAAAGTTAGTAGAGGGATTTCAGAAGATGCAGCCCCTGAAGTTTACAGGTGTAGGGAATGATCCATTATGCCTTGATATCTGGATGCATTCAATAGAAAATACTCTACGTATGATGCCATGTTTTGATAATTAGAAAATCCTCTGTGCTACCTACATGTTCGAGGATGAGCCTGACAACTGGTGGGAGTCCACCCAACCCATATTAGAGGCGCAGCATGGTAAAATCATGTAGGCAATCTTCAAGGAGGTATTCTTTGGAAACTATTTTCCACAGAGCTATAGAGATAAGAAGGAAGCTGGGTATTTGCCCTTCAGTCAGGTTCTAAAATCAGTCACTGAGTATCAGTAGGACTTTAAAAGACTATACTATTTTGCAAGCCCTAGCATGCGTATTGATGCATAGAAGGCCAAGAGATTTATGGATGGACTGAGAAGTGGCATAAGGACTATTGTAAAGGTTCAAGGTCATACTACCAATGCTAGTGTAGTACATACTGTAAGACCCGTATCGAACTAACCAGTCTTACCACCTTGTATCAGGTCTTCCTATCATGGTCGGGCCAAGTGGACCAAGTGCATGAAGAAACCACAAGACCATGTATGAAATTTAACCCAAAAACAGTCATTTATGAGCGTATAGTCACATACCTAAACAGGTGTGATCGACCACACCTCAAAATAATGCAACCACAGGAAATTAGGTCGTGTGGTCGCATGTTTCAGAGGGTTTGGTCGATGGGTTCTACGACCCCACCTCCGACCACACAGATTCCAGATAGAACTGAGTTTAGGAAACCTTCCTAATCCGAAGGGGGTTCTTTCCTAAAGTCATTAGGGATTATTATGGAGGGTGTTTCTCTATAAATAGGATGTCCTTAGCCTCTTTCATCTTTTTAGAACTCAAACTGAAAGTGAGAAAGATAAGGAGAATTGAAGTGGAAGACTAAGAAGGGGAAATTCAGAGAAAACCTCTGAATCTTCAACAAGTTTAAGGTATGGAACATTCTGCATGTCAATTGTGAGCCTATAATATTTCATGAAAGGGATAGGATTTAAGTGAGATCCCAATCATCAATCCATAGACAAATTCTAAGAGAATCCATGGAAGGAATTTATGTGGATGTGGATTCTGTATAAAATACTAGTTCTGAGCCATAGAACAATCATAGGAAAGACCATGATGCTAAGCCAAGGAATCCAAACATGAAGGAATGGAGTTGAGAGTGAAAATTCAACCATTACACGTGTGGTCACATGATATGCGACCACACGAGACACACATATTCGACCACACACCCTTGGGAAGACCAAGAAGGGTGTGGTCGCATGTGTGGTCGCATGATATGCGACCACACCTTGCGACCACATGCCCTCGGGAAGTTCCAGGGAGGGTGTGTCGCATGTGTGGTCACAGGATATGCGACCACACCTTGCGACCACACGCCCTGTGGTCGTAGAAACTGAGACCATTGGTGCTGCCACACCTGCGACCCCTCAATTTCTGTTAGTCTAAATTCATGGGAATTAATTCTAATTTAAAATCTATAAATTTGTTAGGTTTCCAAGTGGTCTAAGAGTGAATTACAAAGCTTGAACGAGGATCTATTATCGACCAAAGGTGAGGGAACAAGACCTAAATTAATTGGCTAATAATAAACTATTTTTATTCATTGAGTCTAATGCCATAAATGATTCTATGCTTGTATGCGTGTATTG
This sequence comes from Protea cynaroides, assembly GCA_028583415.1. Lineage (NCBI taxonomy): Eukaryota > Viridiplantae > Streptophyta > Magnoliopsida > Proteales > Proteaceae > Protea > Protea cynaroides. The sequence goes on from CM053274.1 coordinate 27,459,307, forward strand.
TGTATTTCACATGTCATCCAATATTCCTGTTATTACTGTTCATGCATTTTTAATTTAGTTTATTTATAACATGATGATGATGATGACGCTAGGAATAGGCATGTGAATGTATATGTGTGGTTAGTGTGCTTGATGCGAGTGGATCATCAGGGGGAGGACGTGACACTGTGGTTCATCCTGGTCATTAGACTCTAGCTCTATCTCTACTCAAGTCTTGTCCACTAACATCATCGCATCGACATTACCTTAGTAGAACTATTACATCGTAGGGCATCAGGGGAGGTGGTCTCGGACCGTGTGTCTCTGACTCTGCCGGGGGTTTTTTAGCTCTATCTCTATGGACGTATTGAGGGATGCTAGGTTGAGGCCTTGGATACACTGTTTGACATTAGGATTGGTTAGTTGCGAGCACAGTTTGCAAGCCCTCGCCAATAGGGGCTTATGTGTTGGTATGGGTAGGGCATCAGGGAAAGTGTTATGCGGTATTTGATCTGGGCACTTTAGCTCTATTTCTATTCCATGATGGGTGCATGTGGGACGACAATGGTGTTTGATCCATTGGGCGGCTTCACACACTCGTGTCTAAAGGTGCGGCGGCCACCTATCCTTTCTATTACACATTGCAAACTTATGAACCAGACCAAAGATATGAATTGAATGCATGCATATGTTTGTTGCATTGTTTTGTTTGCTCACTGAGCCATGATGTGTGCTCACCCTTTCGATGTTGAATATTTTTAGTTGATGATGCAGGTCCTACAGTAGAAGATTATATGAATGCTCCAATGTACGGGCATGTTGCGGCGATGGATACAGAAGCTATGATGGAGTCGCATGAATCATCGTGCGAGTGCAACTCATGTTTCTTTGATTAGATTTATTTGTCGGATTATTCAGAACATGTAATTGATTAATTTATTTTATTTTATGTCTTCAATTATTTGAGATAATTGGATACTTTATTTATAATATCACTGATAGATACTCAGTTCATTAATATTAAAGACTTTCGCTATTGTTTATTTACTCTGATTATGGTGGTGGATTTGTATGGTTTAAGGAAAAGGAAACAACCTATTCGAGATCCTGGTTGAACCGTTGGATCATAGATGGTTCATCACATCATTCTCGTTGGTGAAGAATTGGGGTGTGACAACTTGGTATCATAGCTCTTGGGCCCTGTCCATTAAACCTGTATATTTCCAGAAAAGGTTTTTGAACTGAGTTAGGATAAAATTTAAAATCTGTAATAAGAACACATCATAAACACATGTGTTGTATGAGACAAAAATTAAGAAAGAGAATTGTAAGACCCATATCGAGCTAACCGGGTCTTACCACCTTGAACCAGGTCTACCCATCATGGTCGAGCCAAATGGATCAAGTGCGTAAGGGAGATCACGATCCCAGGTATTAAACTGACCCAAAAATTCTAAAAATAGGGGGAGGGTCGCATATCCAGCAAGGTAGGGTCGGACCCCCCCAATATAAATGTCAGACCCTGAGTTTTTAACCGGGGGTCGGACATTTTAGAACCAGGGGTCGACGGGATCTCTGACCCCCTCATCGACCCCCAGTCTATCGACAGAAACCTTGAATTGGAAACTTTCCAAATTTTAATGGGATTCTTTCCTAATCTCAATGGGACTTATTTTTTGAGTTTCTACTCTATAAATAGGACATCCCTAGGCCTCTCTCACTCCTTTTAGAACCCTAATTGGATTGAGAGAAAGAGAAGGGAAGGAGAAGAGAAAGAGAAGAGAAGGAAAATGGAGAAGAAGATCAAAGAGAAGGCTTCAGAGAGACAAGCCTAATTCTCAGGTATGGGTACTATCTCCATGTATTTCTACAGACCTTAGAATGGATAGTGAAGAGGGAATGATCTAGGAGAAACCCAAATCATCCATCCATGGTTAGGCTTTCATGGAAAACCATAGGGGAAATCATAAAAACCATATAGGTTAATGAACTACGGTTCTAGACCATAGAACATGTGTGGAATGGATTGTAGAAGCAAGCCATATGACCCCAAACACGAAGGAATGGACTAAAGGATGAAAATTTGACGAAACCCACAGGGGGTCGCACGGGGGGTCGATGGCCAATCGACCCTACCAGACCCTAACAATCGACCCCCAGTGTTCGGGAAGTCCAGACTGTGGGTGGTCGCACCCAGGGTCAATGGAACCTCCGACCCTGGCATCGACCCCCAGTTAACAACATACTTTTAAAATCAGAATTAATTCTAATTAAATTCTATCGACTTGATTAGGTCTTCTAGTGATAAAATATCGATATATAGTTGATTCTTAAAGTTTGAAAGAGGACCTACGATCAAGTCAAGGTGAGGGAACAAGACCTAAACTAATTGGTTAATAATAAATTGTTTTACTCTTGAGTCCAATGCCATGATTGATTTTATGCGTGTATGATTGTTATGTGCAATCAACATGTCATCTAATATTTCTATTATTACTGTTCATGCATATTTAATTATTATTTATAACATGATGATGATGATGATGATGATAGGAATAGGCATGTGGATGTATGTGTGTGGTTGGTGTGCTTGATGCGAGCGAGTATCAGGGGGTGGTGTCACAGGCGAGGCCTCAGCACTCTAGCTTTATCTCTAACTCAAGTCTTGTCCATTGACATCGTCGTGTCGCCATTACCTTAGCAGAACTATTACGTCGTAGGGTATGAGGGGAAGTGGTCTCGGACCGTGTAGTCTCTGACTCTGCCGGGGGGCCTTAGCCCTATCTCTATGGACGTACTGAAGGATACTGGGGTGAGGCTTTGGATGCACTGATTGTCATTAGGATTGGTTATTTGTGAGCCCAATTTGCTAGCCCTCGCCAGCAGGGGCTTACGTGTTGGTATGGGCAATGGGTACAACAATAAACGTGACCTTTGTGTGTACATTGTCCATGATTGGGTGCATGTGAGTCGACAATAACATTACCTTTGGGCGACTTCACACACTAGTGTATAGAGGTGCGGCATCAATAAAAGTGATCTTTGGTCACCTATCCTTTCTATAGCACATTGCAAACTTATTTACCAGACCAAAGATATGAATTGAATGCATGCATATGTTTGTTGCATTGTTTTGTTTGCTCACTGAGCCATGATGTGTGCTCACCCTCTCGACGTCGAATATTTTTAGTTGATGATGCAGGTACCACAGTTGCAGATTATATAAATGATTCGGTGTATGCGCGTGTTGCTGCAATGGAGGCTGAAGACTTAGAGGATACGCATGACCCCTCATGCGAGTGCAACTCATGCGTGTTCTATTAGGATTTTATTTGGATTTATAAAAGATGTAATTGATATTTTATTTATTTATGTCTCAGTTGATACAACAATAATTTGATATTTTTAATTATGATTATTACATTTAGAATGCTCAGTTCATTTACTATAAGACTTCCGCTATTGTGTATTTATTCTGATTATGGTTGTGGATGTGCCTGGTTTTATTTTTAATGGATACCGCCTATTAGAGATCCTGGTTGAGCCGTTGGTTTATAGCGGTTCATCACACCGTTCTGAATGGTACAGAAATGGAGTGTGACACCTTGGTATCAGGCATCTCAGGCTTTATCTATGAAACCATATACTTCCACAAAAAGGGTGTGAACTGAGATATGATAAAAATATAAAAGACATAATAATAACACACCATAAGCATCTATGTTGTTTAAGACTAAACTAAAAGAGAATAATGCATCTATTAAATGAGAAACAAAGATATATACAACCAAAAGGAAGAACGAATGTTTATATATATAATTAAAGCAGAGTACAATCCACAGTCCGGACAGTTACTCTGAAGTACAAAAAGAAAAATAAAAGGAGTACATCAAGAAGCTAGAGGTGATGGGGGAGGTGGTGCCTCACGGTCTCTACCATAGTCCTCAGCGTAGACCTTGGTCAACCAAGCTAGCTGAGTCTGGCTCGTCTAGAGACTAACTGTGAGATCAGCCACCCGCTGGTCAGTCACACGCTGAGCCTCTAGAAGCTTTCCCATCCTCAGGTCAGACATACGCTGAGCCTCTCGTATCTCGTGTAATATCCTCATCATGTCATCAGATGGAGTATACGAAGGACCAGCTGCATGCGAAGGACCAGCTGAAGAAGACGAACCAGCTCCAGTAGCATGAGTAGGTGATGGAGGGGGTATGGCATCTACATCCATGTACAGCCGATCGTCATCATCCCCAGGAACCCCTGCTCCAGCGGCTGCTGCTGCGGCCTTAGCATCAGCCCTCTTCACTCGAGTACGAGGTCGCACCATCGCGTTCCTCTCCTCATCACTGACCTGGGCATCCCGCATGCCCATCTTTCAAATAGCCTCCTAATCCAGAGGCGATGAGAAGGATTTCTCCTGAATCTTCTCATCCACTAAGTCAACCCCCAGGCGGGTAAGCAAGGTAGTGATCATGCGTCCGTAAGGAAGGTTGCCAATGTGACTGGGCAACGTGGCACTGATCATGGTACGCATGATGATGTATGGAAGGCAGACGGGCTGCCTAGTGCATATACAGTATAATAGATACTGGGTCAACTAGGAGATCCTCTCGTAATGACTACTCTGCGGTATCAGGTTATGTTGAATGATCTTGCAATATACCCATGGATCTGAGCGCAGACAACTCGCTTTCATCTGCCAGCGATCAGGTCGGATGAGCTGGCTATCGATCTCAGCCCTCATCTGTAGAGAAAAGAACTAGGGCACTTCAGGAGCACAGAACACCATGGGGCCAGCATAGGAAATGCTCAACAAGTCGGCCAGCTGCCGATAATCAAATGAAACGTCAACCGCCTTGACGTAGCTCGTGATGCGAAGCTCATCACCCCTCTCCACATCATTTTAATCTCCCACCACCTGGAGATTACAGTAGAACTGGCGTACCAAGTCAGGACGGGTACACGCGTCATAAGTGGTGATAGGGAGCCATCCCATATCACCAAAGGCTCTCTCCACATTGAACAAGGCTAAGTCAGCCAAGTCCACTTTGCGGCCTCCCTCTACCTTCTTGCGAGCGTAGTGGGCATACTATGCCTCGGCTTTGTTGGTACGGAAGCGAAGACGGTCGCAAACTCTGGGTACCTTGGTATGAGCCATAGTATCTACAAATAAGAAAGAAAAACAAATAATGGGTTAGTAGAGAGGAAAAACCCGAGATTTCGACGTAATAACGACGTAAATGGGTTAAAAACCTCACTTTTCACCCATACACATGGGCAGGAGGACTTACATAGATCCTAAACTATCTTGTGACACTCAAACAGTCGGAAATTTCAACTAATTAGATTGAATTGCAAGAAATTTCAAGAAATTCAAAATTTTGACAAAATTAGGGCAAAAAGTGAAAATTTCGAGTTTCTCGATAACCAACTGATGAAACTCAAATATTTTTGAGGAGATTCATTCCTCGAGTCACCAACAACAAAAGCCCCCAATAAAATCAAATTTTTTACGGTTGGAAAAGTTTAATTTGAAAAATACGAGATAAACGAGCAAAAACCTAGGTTAAGAACCCTAAAAACATAAAAGGTAGAAGAAATACCTATAGCGGAGGTGTAGACGACGAAACGAGGAGTGCAAACCACCAACGGATCAGAATGGGCACTGTAGCAACTCAGAGGGACGAGCTGAGTCGAAGCGGAGAAGAAAGAATGAGAAATGGACTTTGAATCGGACTTAAAAATCAGATTTTTTGTCCGGGGGTCAGAAAATTCGATTAAAACAATTGACCCCCGCATCGACCCTCGGCTCTCGGGAACCTGACAGAGAACCAGGGGTCGCACTGTAGGTCAGACATTCTCCGACCCCCCCATCGACCCTCGGCTCTTGGGAAGAATGGGTGATTTCCCAGGGTCGAATACTGAGGGTCGGATACCCATCGACCCCCACCATTGACCCTACAGTGAAAACACAGCATTTTTGACAGAATGATCTGAAAAATTTGAAATTTGCATTTTTTAGTGGATTTAAAATATGAGAATGAAGTATTTAATGATTGTCTCTCGTGTTTAATGATTTCAGGCAATCCTACTAGCAGATTAATTAATGGCGGGACGCAGAGCAACCAGACAGAGCCGTAACTCTATCCCACCACCACCACCTGTGGAGGAAGATAACCAGACACACACGGAACCACAGGGGGACAGGAACACGGCATCATCCATCATAAATGGGCAGGAAAATCCTACCAATCTGCCAGCTCCACCTATAGACTTGGCTACAATCATAATGAACTTGGCCCAACAGCTGCAACAGATGCAACATGCACAGGCTACTATCTAAGCGGCCATAGGCATAACTCTTCCAGCTGCACAAACACCTCTAATGCCAGCTGGATAGGCAAGCACAGCACCCGGGGGAAGTAACACAGTACCCCACGCACCTCAAACTCCTATCATGCAGGCTCAAGTACCGAATCCTGAAATAGCTCAAGGTAGATATCAATACCAACCACCTATATATGGAGCGTATGTCCCGCAGCCACTATACCACTCCAGACTGGTGGAGCGTTTTCTGAAATTAAAGCCCAGAGAATTCAATGGCAAGCCAGCAGATCCTTTATGGTCGGCACACTGGGTTGACGAAATGGAAAGAAACTTTATGATCATGACATTAAATGAAGAAGAGAAAGTATTGTGTGCCACCTTTATGCTGAAAGGAGATGCACACCATTGGTGGAGGTCTACCAGGACGTATTTAGTTACAAAGCACGCCCAACTGACTTAGGATATTTATAAAGAGGTGTTCTTTGAGAAGTACTTTCCAAGAAGTTTCAGAGATTCAATGGAAAGAGAGTTTCTGAGTTTATATCAGGGATAAATGACCGTGGATGTGTATCAACAGCGTTATGAAGAGCTGTTCTTCTTTGCACCCACTAGTATGCAAGAGGAAAGCACAAAGACCCGAAGGTTCATCATGGGACTTAGGGGAAGCATCCGCAAGCATGTTCTGGGACATGAAAAGAAAATCTATAATGAAGCAGCACAAATTGCTCGAGTTATAGAATCGAGCCAGAAGGAGAGTTATTTCATGCAAAACAGAGGGATAAAAAGGCCAACTGGAAATTCTTATAACAGAGGGAATAACAAGACATTCAAACCCTTCCGTGCTCAAGGCTTTACCGCTGCGACCAAGACTATCCCCGTAGTTCAACAGCAACAGAAGCCAATTACTGAAGGGATAAAATGTTTTAACTGCAACCAAGTGGGACATATAGCATGGGAATGTCCTAAGCCCAAGAAGCAGCTACATTAAGGATGAGTTTACGCGGTTACATCCGAGGAAGCTGCCACATCGCCTGATGTGGTTACAGGTATGACTTACATTTTTGTTAGTTGTATTACATTGTATGAGCATGTAGACTAAACCAAAACAAATCACAGGTATCGTACCTATTAATGGCATTCCCGCCAGAGTACTCTTTGATTCAGGAGCTACTCATTCCTTTATATCTATGACGTTTGGAAAGAACTTAAATCTACCCCTTAAATCCTTAGACTACAAACTACTTGTACGATCACCTATGGGATTAGAAGTGGAGTTAGAAAAAGATTATGGACCATGTCCAGTTCTTATTGATGAAAAGACCTTGGATGCGACCTTGATCTAACTTGAGATGGCAAATTTTGACGTCATCTTGGGAATGGACTGGTTAGTTCGGCATTCTGCAAACCTATTGTGTGCAGAAAAGAAGCTGACATTTAAAGACAAGGAAGGAGCCGAGTTCAGTTTTACAGGAACGAAACTTCTCCAAAAACGAAAGCTCATACTCTCGGCGCTAAAGGCTTAGAAGTGCCTTGAGAAAGGAGCAGTCGGTTATTTAGTATCTGTGGTTGACATTACCAAGGAAGCACCACGAATGGAAGATATTGATGTCGTGCGTGACTATCCAGACGTATTTCCTGAAGAATTACCAGGATTACCACCCGACCGAGCTACAGAGTTCGTTATAGATCTTATACCTAGAGCCGCACCAGTATCGAAAGCACCTTATCGAATGGCTCCTACTGAACTGAAGGAATTGAAAGTACAACTACAGGAACTGCTGGACAAGGGTTACATTCACCCTAGCATATCACCAAGGGGAGCGCCAGTATTATTCGTGAAGAAAAAGGATGGTAGCGTTCGCTTGTGTATAGACTATCGAGAACTGAATAAACTGACAATCAAGAATTGGTATCCATTGCCTTGGATCGATGACCTGTTCGATCAGTTGCAAGGTGCCAAAGTGTTCTCAAATATTGATCTTCGGTCAGGCTACCATCAGCTGAAGATTAAGGATGGTGATATCCCCAAGACAGCATTCAGGACCAGATATGGATATTTTGAATTTTTGGTCATGTCTTATGGGTTGAAAAACGCACCAGCAACCTTTATGGAACTTATGAACCGGGTTTTCCACGACAAGTTGGATACGTCGGTTATTGTATTCATTGATGATATATTAGTCTACTCCAAAGACAAGGAAACTCATGTCAAGAATCTAAACGCCGCTCTGCAGCGACTACGAAGGGAAAAGCTCTACGCCAAATTTACAAAGTGTGAGTTTTGGCTAAAGGAAGTCGCATTTTTAGGCCATGTAGTATCCGCGGAAGGAATTAAAGTGGATCCCAGCAAGATCGAGGCTATTGTAAAGTGGAAAGCACCGAAGAGCATTGCGGAAATTAGAAGTTTTCTGGGTCTAGCTGGGTATTATCGACGATTTGTGGAAGACTATTCCCGAATTACCGTACCTCTTACCAGTTTGACTAAGAAGGGCGAGAAGTTTGTCTGGACGGACAAATACGAGAAGAGTTTCCAAATCTTGAAAGCTAGATTGATATCAGCTCCAATCTTGACCATCCCAATTCCAGGACAACCATTCATCTTGTACACCGATGCGTCAGGACTGGGATTAGGATGTCTACTTATGCAAGGAGAACAAGTAATTGCATATGCCTCCAGACAACTGAAGACACATGAAATGAACTACCCCACTCATGATTTGGAACTAGCGGCAGTAGTACATGCTGTCAAAATATGGAGACATTATCTGTACGGGGAGAAGTTTCAGATTAAATCAGACCATAAAAGTCTTACTTATCTATTTAATCAGAAGGAGCTGAATATGTGACAAAGAAGATGGCTGGAACTATTGAAAGACTATGATTGTGATATCCAGTATCATCCAGGGAAAGCTAATGTAGTAGCCGATGCATTGAGCAGAAAGGCAATGATAAAATCTCAGGGAGGGGTAAGCACAACTGCCGCAATGTGTACTACCAGAAAGGTATTCAAGCACGGTAACGAGCAGTTTGTGATAGATGCACCAGATGGATCAGCCAACCAAGGGTTTATTCATCGGTTTTCACATATGTTTGCCGCATTAAAAATTATACCAGATATAGTTGATGAAGTGAAGACAGCTATCAAATCAGACCCTAACCTGAGAACGGTACAAGAAGACATCGAAAAAGGTAGAACGAACCCTGAGTTCACCTTGGACGAAGAAAAGGTATTGAAGTACAAAGGAAGAATATGTGTACCCGAAACAGAAAGTGTGGACATTAGACACCGATTGATGAAAGAATCCCATACCACCATCTATTCGATACATCCTAGAAGCACTAAGATGTATCATGATCTAAAGAAACTATATTGGTGGAGAGGAATGAAAGCAGATGTAGCTAAGTTCGTGTCTCAATGCCTAAATTGTCAGAAAGTAAAGGCTGAACGACAAAGACTGGCAGGACTATTACAGCCGTTATCGGAACCAGCATGGAAATGGGACTGCATCACTATGGACTTCGTCACAGGATTACCACTGACTCCTCGAGTAGTTGACGCAGTTTGGGTGATTGTAGACCGCCTGACTAAAACAGCTCGCTTTATACATATACGACCCCAGTATACACTGGAGAGGTTAGCTAAGCTGTATGTGGATAACATTGTGCGATTACACGGTGTACCTGAAAGTATTGTGTTCGATAGAGATCCACGATTTACTTCAAAGTTTAGGGAAGGATTGCAAAAGGCTATGGGTACAACATTGAAGTTTAGTACTGCATTCCATCCACAGATAGATGGATAGTCGGAGCGTACAATTCAGATTCTAGAAGATATGCTTCGAGCATGTGTAATTGACTTTAAAGGAACATGGGATGAAAAGTTACCACTGATTGAGTTCACTTATAATAATAGCTATCAGGCTACTATACAGATGTCACCCTATGAAGCACTGTATGGCAGAAAGTGTCGAACTTCTTTGTTTTGGAACGAAGTCGGGGAACGTAGTATTGTTGGACTGGAATTTGTTGAAGAGACTTGTCGAGTGGTCGACATTATCAAAGAAAGAGTGAGAACAACTCAGAATCGTCAGAAGCAGTATGTCGATACCCGACGCCGAGACCTTGAGTTCGTCGTGGGTGATAAAGTATTCTTAAAAGTATCGCCTATGCGAGGATTGAAACGGTTCGGACAAAAAGGGAAATTAAGTCCAAGATATGTCGGGCCATATGAGATTCTAGCTAAGCGTGGGAAAGTGGCTTACCAGTTAGCACTACCACCATCTATGTCAAGTGTGCATGACGTATTTCATATTTCCTTATTGAAGAAGAATGTCAAGGATCCAACACATGTTTTGACAATAGACTTACCTGATTTGACTGATGATTTGACATTTAAAGTAGCACCAACTGAAATCACTAGTCGGAAGGTTCAACGACTATGCAACCGTGATATCTATTATGTTAAGGGCACCTGGAGAAGTAGAGATATGGAAGAAATCACATGGGAAGAAGAGAATGGTATGCGAAGGCAATATCCTCATTTATTTGACTCAGAAGGTATGTACAATTTTGAGGACGAAATTTTTATAACTAGGGGGAGTTGTAAGATCCGTATCGAACTAACCCGGTCTTACCACCTTGAACTAGGTCTACCCATCATGGTCGAGCCAAAGGGATCAAGTGCGTGAGGGAGATCACGATCCTAGGTATTAAACTGACCCAAAAACACTAAAAATAGGGGGAGGGTCGCATACCCAGCAAGGTAGGGTCGGACCCCCCCAGTATAAAAGTTAGACCCTGAGTTTTTAACCGGGGGTCGGACATTTTAGAACCAGGGGTCGACGGGATCTCCAACCCCCTCATTGATCCCCAGTCTTCTGACAGAAACCGTGATTTGGAAACTTTCCAAATTTCAATGGGATTCTTTCCTAATCTCAATGGGACTTATTTTTGGAGTTTCTACTCTATAAATAGGACATCCCTAGGCCTTTTTCACTCCTTTTAGAACCCTAATTAGATTGAGAGAAAGAGAAGAGAAGGAGAAGAGAAAGAGAAGAGAAGGAAAGTGGAGAAGAAGATCAAAGAGAAGGCTTCAGAGAGACAAGCCTAATTCTCAGGTATGGGTACTATCTCCATGTATTTCTACAGACCTTAGAATGGATAGTGAAGAGGGAATGATCTAGGAGAAACCCAAATCATCCATCCATGGTTAGGCTTTCATGGAAAACCAGGGGGAAATCATAAAAACCATATAGGTGAATGAACTACGGTTCTAGACCATAGAACATGTGTGGAATGGATTGTAGAAGCAAGCCATAGGACCCCAAACATGAAGGAATGGACTGAAGGATGAAAATTTGACGAAACCCACAGGGGGTCGCACAGGGGGTCGATGGCCAATCGACCCTACCAGACCCTAACAATCGATCCCCAGTGTTCGGGAAGTCCAGACTGTGAGTGGTCGCACCCAGGGTCGATGGAACCTCTGACCCTGGCATCGACCCCCAGTTAACAGCATGCTTTTTAAAATCAAAATTAATTCTAATTAAATTTTATCGACTTGATTAGGTCTTCTAGTGATATAATATCGATATATAGTTGATTCTTAAAGCTTGAAAGAGGACCTACGATTAAGTAAAGGTGAGGGAACAAGACCTAAACTAATTGGTTAATAATAAACTGTTTTACTCTTGAGTCCAATGCCATGATTGATTTTATGCGTGTATGATTGTTATGTGCATTCAACATGTCATCCAATATTTCTATTATTATTGTTCATGCATATTTAATTATTATTTATAACATGATGATAATGATGATGATGATAGGAATAGGCATGTGGATGTATGTGTGTGGTTGGTGTGCTTGATGCGAGCGAGTATCAGGGGGAGGTGTCATTGGCGGGGCCTCAGCACTCTAGCTCTATCTCTAACTCATGTCTTGTCCACTGACATTGTCGTATCGCCATTACCTTAGTAGAACTATTACGTCGTAGGGTATGAGGGGAAGTGGTCTCGGACCATGTAGTCTCTGACTCTACTGGGGGGCTTTAGCTCTATCTCTATGGATGTATTGAGAGATGCCGGGGTGAGGTCTTGGATACACTGATTGGCATTAGGATTGGTTAGTTGCGAGCACAGTTTGCGAGCCCTCGCCAGCAGGGGCTTACGTGTTGGTATGGGCAACGGGTACAGCAGTAAATGTGACCTTTGTGTGTACATTGTCCATGATTGGGTGTATGTAAGTCGGTAATAAACGTTACCTTTGGGTGGCTTCACACACTAGTGTATAGAGGTGCGGCATCAATAAACGTGATCTTTGGTCACCTATCCTTTCTATAGCACATTGCAAACTTATTTATCAGACCAAAGATATGAATTTAATGCATGCATATATTTGTTGCATTGTTTTATTTGCTTACTGAGCCATGATGTGTGCTCACTCTCTCGACATCGAATATTTTTAGTTGATGATGCAGGTACCACAGTTGCAGATTATATAAATGATTTGGTGTATGCGCGTGTTGCTACAATGGAGGCTGAAGACTTAGAGGTTACGCATGACCCCTCATGCGAGTGCAACTCATGCGTGTTCTATTAGGATTTTATTTGGATTTATAAAAGATGTAATTGATATTTTATTTAGTTATGTCTCAGTTGATACAATAATAATTTGATATTTTTAATTATGATTATTACATTTAGAATGATCAGTTCATTTACTATAAGACTTCTGCTATTGTGTATTTATTCTGATTATGGTTGTGGATGTGCCTGGTTTTATTTTTAATGGATACCGCCTATTAGAGATCCTGGTTGAACCATTGGTTTATAGCGGTTCATCACACCGTTCTGAATGGTGTAGAAATGGGGTGTGACAAGAATAATGCACTTATAAGATGAGAAACAAGTTTCATATATACATCGAATAAAAAAAAAATATCCGAATCAGAGTACGATCCATAATCCAGACAGTTACTCTGTAGTACAAGAAAAAAGAAATTAATGTATCATGGAGCTGGGGGTGCTGGAGGAGGAGGTGCCTCACAATCTCGGTCATAATCCTCAGCATACACCTTGGTAAGCCAGGCTACCTGAGTCTGGGTCACCTGGAGACTAGCTACCAGATCTACCAGTTGATCAGTAGCACGCTGGGCCTCTCAAATCTCACACAACAGCCCCATCATGTCATCTGGTAGTGGGTGTGAAGGACCAACTAAGTGAGAAGGAACCCGAGAAAGGCCAGCTCCAGTGGAATGCAATGGTGATGGAAGAGGTATGGCATCTACATCAATGTACATACGATCATCATCCTCAACATCACCCCCATGGACCTCTCCTGTTGTTGCTGCTGCCGCCTCCACTTCTGCTATCTCTACCCGAGTATGGGGATGTACCATAGCATTCCTCTCCTCGTCACTGACCTGTGCATTTCGCTTCCCCATCTTGCAGATGGCCTCCCAGTCAAGGTCAGTCGAGAAGGTGTCCTGATGAATCCTCTCATCAACTAAGTCGACATGTAGGCGAGTGAGCAGGGTAGTGATCAAACGCCCATAGGGCAGGTTGCCCATCTGACCAGGCATCATAGCACGGTGCATTGTCCTGATGATAATGTATGGAAGGCAGACGGGTTACCTAGTGCAGATGCAGTATAGGAGATACTAGGTCAACTGGGAAACCTTCTCATAGTGCCTACTCTGAGGAATCAGGTTGTGCTATATAATCTTGCAGTACACCCGAGGTTCCGACCGTAGGTTGATTGCCTTCATCTCCCAACGATCATCCCTAAGAATCTGGCGGTCGATCTCTGCATGCCTCATCGCAGATAAGAACTGGGGTTCCTTGGGTGCAAAATATACTAAGGGGCCATCGTTTGATATACCCAGGAGATCAGCCAACTCCTGGCAGTTAAAGGAGATCTCCATCCCTTTAACATAGCTAGTGATCCTGAGCTCTCTACCCCTGTCTATGTCCTCTGGGTCACCCTCCACCTGTAGATTACAATAGAACTGCTTTACCAATGCAGGACAGGTGCAACCCTCATACAATATCACAGGGAGCCAACCCATATCACCAAAGGCGCCCTCTACATTAAATAGGGCTAAAATGGCCAGATTTAGACAACGACCCCCTTCCACCTTTTTACACTCATAACGAGCATACTGAGCCTCTACTTCATTAGACTAGAAGTGACCAGGATCATGAACTCTGGGGACCTTGGTGCGAGCCATGCTATCTGTAAAGATACAGACCAACAGGCAAGAAATTAGATATAGAGAAAAACTCAAAATTTTGGCATTATAACGGCGTGATTTGGCCAAAAGCCTTACTTTTCACCCAAACCGTTGGGCAGGAGGACTTACATATGTTCCAAACCATCCTGCAAGGCTCATACAGTTGGAAATTTAAGCTAGGAAGATCGAATTTTAAGAAATTTTGACAATTTGGAAAAATCCAAAAAATTAGGTCAAAAATGGAAAATTTCAAGTTTCCTATAAACTAACCGTTGAAACTCAATTTTTCTTGAGGGCTTTCATCCATTGGGTAGCCAATAGCAAAAGCCCCAAATAAAAATCAAATTTTTGCAGTTAGAAAATTTTTAATTTGAAGAAAACCCTATAAATGGAGAAAAACCTAGTTTTGAAAGCTTTAAAAAGAGAACCAGTAGATAACATACCTGAAGGAACGGAGCAGAGGTCGTGAATGGACGAAAGAATCACCAAACACGAGTGGTCGACACTGTAGCAACTCAGTGGAAGCGAGTTGAGTTGAAAGCAAAAGAGAAAGTAGGAAATGACTCCAAAAATCAGGCTTAAAAACCTGATTTGGGGTGTGTGGTCGCAAAATTCCACCAAATATGCGACCACACGATCGACCCCATGATCGACCACAGGCTCTCGGTGAGCTGACAGATTTCATGTTGTCGGACCCTGTGGTCACACAAATTGCAACCATACGATCGACCACAGGCTCTCGGTGAGCTGACAGGGTTTTGTGAGGTCGCATACCCTGTGGTCGCATATATTGCGACCCCACCACCGACCCCACGATGGAAAATGTTGTATTTTGATTGAATGACTAGGAAAATTGAAATTTTACAATGATTAATTGGATTTTGACATGGGAATGACGTATATTATGATTGCCTCGCATGTTCTATGATTTTTCAGACACTACCACCACCGAAAACAGGAAATGGCTGGTTGAAGAGTAACCAGGCAAGGACGTAACCCAATTACACCACCACCACTTGTAGAGGAAAATAGCCATGAAAATCCTGAAGGACAAGGGAATCAGAATGTGGCACCACCAGGAGCCAATGACCAGGCTAATCCTACAAACTTGCTAGCCCCACCTACAGATTTGACTACAGCAGTAATGAACCTAGCACAACAGCTGCAGCAAATACAGCAAGTGAAAGCCAATATACAAGCTGCTATGGGAATGGTTTTCCTAGCTACACATACTACACCTGTACCAACCATACAAGCTAGCACCGTACCAGGGGGTAGCAACACAGTACCTCAAACGCCAGTTGTACAAGCTCCAGTACAAAACCCTGAGGTAGCCCAAGGCAGTTACCAGTAACAACCACCTATATATGGGGCCTATGCTTAGTATCAGCTGGACCATTCTCAACTGATCGAGCATTTTGTGAAAATGAAGCTTAAGGAATATAATGGCAAGCCAGCGGATCCTTTGTGGCCAGCTCACTGGATCGACGAGATGGAAAGGAATTTGATGATGATGACTATTAATGAAGAGGAAAAAGTGTTGTGTGCCACATTTATGCTGAAGGGCGATGCAAACCACTGGTGGAAGTCTACTCGGACTTATCTATTAACAAAGCACCCAATTGACCTGGGCTATCTATAAAGAGGCATTCTTTGAGAAACATTTTCCTAAAAGTTTCAAAGACACTATGGAAAAGTTCTTGAGTTTGTATCAGGGACAGATGACTGTGGATGCATATCAACAGCGTTATGAAGAGCTGTTTTTCTTTGCTCCCTCTAGCATGTAGGAGGAAAATAATAAAACCCGAAGGTTCGTCATGGGACTTAGGGGAAGCATTCAGGAGCATGTTTTAGGGCTAGAAAAGAAAGTTTATAATGAAGCCATGCAGATTGCTCGAGTATTAGAATCGAGCCAAAGGGAGAGCTACTTTGCTCAGAATAGAGGTATCAAAAGGCCAAATGGAAATTCATATAACGGAGGGAACACAAAGACATTTAAACCTTTACATCCTCAAGGCTTTAACGCTGAAGCCAAGACTACTCCAACAGTCCAACCTCAATAGAAGCAAAATAGTGAAGGAGTAAAATGCTATAACTATAATCAAATGGGCATTATTCAAGGGAGTGTCCTAAGCCCAGGAAGCAGCTACAGCAAGGAAAGGTTTATACAGTTACATCTGAGGATGCTGCCGCATCGCCTAATGTGGTCACAGGTATGACCTAAACCTTTCATTTTGTATTACCTTGTGTGAGCATGTAGACTAAATTAAAACAAATCACAGGTATCGTACCTATTAAGGGCATACCCGCCAAAGTACTCTTTGATTCTGGAGCTACTCATTCTTTTATATCTGTGTCATTTGGAAAGAAGCTAAATCTACCCCTCAGATCTTTAGACTATGAATTACTTGTACGATTGCCTACGGGATTAGAAGTGGAACTAGAAAAAAGTTATGGACCATGTCTAGTTCTTATCAGCGAGAAGATTTTGGATGCAACCTTGATTCTACTCGAGATGGCAGACTTTGACGTTATCTTGGGAATGGACTGGCTAGCTCGGCATTCTATAAACCTATTAAGTGCAGAAAAGAAATTGACATTTAAAGACAAGGAAGGAGTGGAGTTTAGTTTTGCAGGAACCAAACTTCTCTGTAAACAAAAATTGATCCTCTCTGCATTAAAGGCTAGAAAATGCCTCGAGAAAGGAGGAGTTGGGTATTGTTCAACTGTGTATGGACTATCGGGAATTAAATAAGCTTACAATCAAGAATCGATACCCGTTACCTCGGATCGATGACTTGCTCAATCAGTTGCAAGGTACCAAGGTGTTCTCCAAGATTGATCTTCGGTCAGGATACCATCAGCGGAAGATTAAGGAAGGTGATATTCGAAAGACAGCATTCAGAACAAGATATGGACATTATGAATTTTTAGTCATGTCTTTTGGATTAACTAACGCACCCACAAATTTTATGGAACTCATGAATCGGGTATTCCATGATATGTTGGATATGTCAGTCATTGTGTTTATTGACGATATATTGGTCTACTCCAAGGACAAGGAAACTCATATCATGAATCTATGAGCCGCTCTGCAGCGACTAAGAAAAGAAAACCTTTACACTAAATTTACAAAATGTGAGTTTTGGCTAAATGAGGTCGCTTTCTTAGGCCATGTTGTATCCGCTGAAGGGAAGCACCTAAGAGTGTTGCAGAAATCAGAAGTTTCTTAGGGCTAGCTGGGTATTACCGACTATTCGTGGAAGATTACTCTAGAATCGCCGTACCTCTCACTAGTTTAACTAAGAAAGGAGAAAAGTTTGTTTGGACCGACAAATGTGAAGAAGGCTTTCAAACATTGAAAGCTAGATTGATATCTGCTCCCATCTTGACTATTCCTATTTCAGGACAACCATTTACCTTGTACACTGATGCGTCTGGGTTGGGTTTAGGATGTTACTTATGCAAGGAGAACAAGTAGTTGCGTATGCCTCAAGACAACTGAAGACACATGTAAAGAACTATCCCACTCATGACTTGGAACTAGTAGCAGTAGTACATGCTGTCAAGATATGGAGACATTTTTGTATGGGAGAAATTTCAGATAAAATCAGATCATAAGAGTCTCACTTATCATTTTAATCAAAAGGAGTTGAACATGAGACAAAGAAGATGGCTGGAATTATTGAAGGATTATGATTGCGATATCCAATATCATCCAGGGAAGGCTAATGTAGTTGCTGATGCAGTAAGTAGAAAAGCAATAATAAAATCCCAAGGAGAGGTTAACACGACTGCGGCAATGTGTATTACAGGAAAAGTATTCAATCATGGTAATGAGCAGTTCGTGATAGATGCACCAGGTGGATCAACCAACCAAGGGTTTATTCATCGGTTTTCAAATATGTTCGCCACATTGAAGATTATACCTGATATATTAGACAAAGTGAAAGCTGCTATTAGATCAGACCCTTATCTGGGAACTGTACAAGAAGACATCGAAAAAGGTAGGACTATTTCTGAGTTCACCTTGGGCGTTGAAAAGGTACTAAAATACAAAGGAAGAGTATGTGTTCCTGAAATTGAACTTGGATATTAGACACAGACTAATGAAGGAAGCTCATACTACCGCTTATTCGGTACATCCTGGAAGTACGAAGATGTATCATGGTTTGAAGAAATTATATTGGTGGAGAGGAATGAAAGCAGATGTAGCTAAATTTGTGTCTCAATTCCAAAATTATCAGAGGGTAAAGGCTAAAAGGCAAAGACCTGCAGGATTGTTGTAATCACTGCCAGAACCAGCTTGGAAATGGGAGTGCATCACTATGGACTTCGTCATCGGATTACCATTGTCACACCCCAATTCTGCACCATTCAGAATGGTGTGATGAACCGCTAATAAACCAACGGTTCAACCAGGATCTCTAATAGGCGGTATCCATTAAAAATAAAACCATGCACATCCACAACCATAATCAGAATAAATATACAATAGCGGAAGTCTTATAGTAAATGAACTGAGAAATCTAACTGTAATAATCATAATTAAAATATTAAGTTATTGTTGTATCAACTGAGACATAAATAAATAAAATATCGATTACATCCTTTTATAAATTTAAATAAATTCTAATAGAATACGCATGAGTTGCACTCGCATGAGGGGTCATGCGTATCCTCCAAGTCTTCAGCTTCCATTGCAGCAACACGCGCATACACCGGAGTATTCATATAATCTTCAACTGTAGTACCTGCATCATCAACTAAAAATATTCGACGTCGAGAGGGTGAGCACACATCATGGCTCAGTGAGCAAACAAAACAGTGCAACAACCATATGCATGCATTCAATTCATATCTTTGGTCTGGTATATAAGTTTGCAATGTGCTATAGAAAGGATAGGTGGCCAAAGGTCACGTTTATTGATGCCGCACCTCTATACACGAGTGTGTGGAGCCGCCCAAAGGTAACGTTTATTGTCGTCCCACAAGCACGCACCATGGACAATGTACACACAAAGGTCACGTTTATTGCTGTAACCGTTGCCCATACCAACACGTAAGCCCCTACTGGCGAGGGCTCGCAAACTGGGCTCGCAACTAACCAATCCTAATGCCAATCAGTGTATACAAGGCCTCACGCCAACATCCCTCAATACGTCCATAGAGATAGGGCTAAGGCCCCCCGGCAGAGCTAGAGACTACACGGTCCGAGACCACCTCCTCATACCCTACGACGTAATAGTTCTGCTAAGGTAATGGCGATACGACAATGTCAGTGGACAAGACTTGAGTTAGAGATAGAGCTAGAGTGTTGAGGGTCGGCCTATGACCTCCCCCTGATACTCGCTCGCATCAAGCACACCAACCACACACATACATCCACATGCCTATTCCTATCATCATCATCATCATCATGTTATACACAATAATTTAAATATGCATGAACAGTAATAGTAGAAATATTGGATAACATGTTGAATGCACATAACAAGCATACACGCATAAGATCAATCATGGTATCAGACTCAAGAAATAAAAATAGTTTATTATTAACCAATTAGATTAGGACTTGTTCCCTCACCTTTGCTTGATCGTAGGTCCTCTTTTAAGCTTTAAGAATCAACTATATATCGATATTATAACACTAGAAGACCTAATCAAGTCGATAGAATTTAATTAGAATTAATTCGGACTTTAAAAGCATGCTGTTAACTGGGGGTCGATGCCAGGGTCGGAGGTTCCATCGACCCTGGGTGCGACCACCCACAGTCTAGACTTCCCGAACACTGGGGCTAGATTGTTAGGGTCTGGTAGGGTCGATTGGCCATCGACCCCCCATGCGACCCCCTGTGGGTTTCGTCAAATTTTCACCCTTCAGTCCATTCCTTCGTGTTTGGGGTCCTATGGCTTGCTTCTACAACTCATTACATACCTGTTCTATGGCTTAGAACCATAGTTTATTCACTTACATGGTTTCTATGATTTTCCCCATGGTTTTCCATGAAAACCAAACCATGGATGGATGATTTGGATTTCTCTTAGATCATTCTCTCTTCATTATCTATTCTAAGGTCTGTAGAATTACATGGAGATAGTACCCATACCTGAGAATTAGGCTTGTCTCTCTGAAGCCTTCTCTTTGATCTTCTTCTCCACTTTCCTTCTCTTCTCAATCTCTTCTCCTTCTCTTCTCTTTCTCTCAATCCAATTAGGGTTCTAAAAGGAGTAAAAGAGGCTTAGGGACGTCCTATTTATAGAGTAGAAACTCTAAAAATAAGTCCCATTGAGATTAGAAAAGAATCCCATTGAAATTTGGAAAGTTTCCAAGTCACGGTTTCTGTCGACAGACTGGGGGTCGATGAGGGGGTCGGAGATCCTGTCGACCCCTGGTTCTAAAATGTCTGACCCCCGGTTAAAAACTCAGGGTCTGACTTTCTATCTTGGGGGGTCCGACCCTGCCTAGCTGGGTGTGTGACCCTCCCCCTATTTTTAGTGTTTTTGGGTCAGTTTAATACCTGGGATCGCGATCTCCCTCACGTACTTGATCCATTTGGCTCGACCATGATGGGTAGACTTGGTTCAAGGAGGTAAGACCGGGTTAGTTTGATACGGGTCTTACAACTCCCCCCTACTTATAAAAATTTCGTCCTCGAAATTGTACATACCTTCCGAGTCAAATAAATGAGGGTATTGCTTTCGCATAGCATTCTCTTCTTCCCATGTAATTTCTTTCATATCTCTACTTCTCCAGATGACCTTAACATAATAGATATCACGGTTGCATAGTCGTTGAACCTTTCGGCTGGTGATTTCAGTTGGTGTTACCACAAATGTCAAATCATCAGTCAAATCAGGTAAATCTACTGTCAGAAATTACGTTGGATCATACTTCTTCAATAAGGAAATATGAAATACGTCATGCACACTTGACATAGATGGTGATAGTGCTAATTGGTACGCCACTTTCCCATGCTTAGCTAGAATCTCATATGGCCCGACATATCTTGGACTTACTTTCCCTTTTTGTCCGAACCGTTTCAATCCTCGCATAGGTGATACTTTTAAGAATACTTTATCACCCATGACGAATTCAAGGTCTCAGCGTCGGGTATCTGCATATTGCTTCTGACAATTTTGAGTTGTTCTCACTCTTTCCTTGATAATGTCAACTACTCGACAAATCTCTTCAACGAATTTCGGTCCAACAATACTATGTTCCCCAACTTCATTCCAAAACAAAGGAGTTCGACACTTTCGGCCATACAGTGCTTCATAGGGTGACATCTGTATAGTAGCCTGATAGCTATTGTTATAAGCGAACTCAATCAATGGTAACTTTTCATCCCATGATCCTTTAAAATCAATCACACATGCTCGAAGCATATCTTCTAGAATCTGAATTGTACGCTCTGACTGTCCGTCTGTCTGCGGATGGAATGCAGTAGTAAACTTCAATGTTGTACCCATAGCCTTTTGCAATCCTTCCCAAAACTTTAAAGTAAATTGTGGATCTCTATCGGAAACAATGCTTTCAGGTACACCGTGTAATCGCACAATGTTATCCACATACAGCTTAGCTATCCTCTCTAGTGTATACTGAGGTCGTATAGGTATAAAGCGAGCTGTTTTAGTCAAGCGGTCTACAATCACCCAAACTGCGTCAACTACTCGAGGAGTCAATGGTAATCCTGTGACAAAGTCCATAGTGATGCAGTCCCATTTCCATGCTGGTTCAAGTAACGACTGTAACAGTCCGGTCGATCTTTGTCGTTTCGCCTTTACTTTCTGACAATTTAGGCATTGAGACACGAACTTAGCTACATCTGCTTTCATTTCTCTCCACCAATATAATTTCTTTAGATCATGATACATTTTTGTACTTCCAAGATGTATCGAATAGATGGTGGTGTGGGCTTCTTTCATCAATCGGTGTCTAATGTCCAAGCTTTATGTTTCGGCTACACATATTCTTCCTTTGTACTTCAGTACTTTTCCTTCATCTAAGGTGAACTCAGGGTTAGTTCTACCTTTTTCGATGTCCTCTTGTACCATTCTTAGGTAAGGGTTTGATTTGATAGCTGTCTTGACTTCATCAACTATATCCAGTATAATCTTCAATGCGGCGAACATATTTGAAAACCCGTTGATCCATCTGGTGCATCTATCACAAACTACTCATTATCGTGTTTGAATACCTTTCTGGTAGTACACATTGCGGCGGTTGTGCTAACCTCTCCCTGAAATTTTATCGTTGCCTTTCTACTCAACGCATCAGCTACTACATTAGCTTTCCCCGGATGATACTGGATATCACAATCATAGTCTTTCAATAGTTCCAGCCATTTTCTTTGTCTCATATTCAGCTCCTTCTGATTAAATAGATAAGTAAGACTTTTATGGTCTGATTTAATCTGAAACTTCTCCCCGTACAGATAATGTCTCCATATTTTGACAGCATGTACTACTGTCGTTAGTTCCAAATCATGTGTAGGATAGTTCTTCTCATGTGTCTTCAGTTGTCTTGAGGCATAAGCAATTACTTGTTCTCCTTGCATAAGTACACATCCTAATCCCAGTCCTGACGCATCGGTATACAAGATAAATGGTTGTCCTGGAATCGGGATGGTCAAGATTGGAGCTGATATCAATCTAGCCTTCAAGGTTTGAAAACTCTTCTCACATTTATCCGTCCAAACATACTTCTCGCCCTTCTTAGTTAAATTGGTAAGAAGTACGACAATTCTGGAATAGTCTTCCACAAATCGTTGATAATATCCAGCTAGACCCAGAAAACTTCTAATTTCTGCAACGGTCTTCGGTGCTTCCCACTTTACAATAGCCTCGATATTGTTGGGATCCACTTTAATTCCTTCAGCGGATACTACATGGCCTAAAAATGTGACTTCCTTTAGCCAAAACTCATACTTTGTAAATTTGGCGTAGAGCTTTTCCTTCCATAGTCGTTGTAGAGCGGCGTTTAGATTCTTAACATGCGTTTCTTCGTCCTTTGAGTAGACTAATATATCATCAATGAATACAATAACCAATGTATCCAACATGTCGTGGAAAACCCGGTTCATAAGTTCCATAAAGGTTGCTGGTGCGTTCGTCAATCCAAAAGACATGACCAAAAATTCATAATGTCCATATCTGGTCCTGAATGCTGTCTTGGGAATATCACCATCCTTAATCTTCTGCTGATGGTAGCCTGACCAAAGATCAATCTTTGAGAACACTTTGGCACCTTGCAACTGATCGAACAGGTCATCAGTCCGAGGCAATGGATACTGATTTTTGATTGTCAGTTTATTCAGTTCTCGGTAGTCTATACACAAGCGAATGCTACCATCCTTCTTTTTCACGAATAATATTGGCGCTCCCCATGGTGATATACTAGGGCGCATGTAACCCTTGTCCAGCAGTTCTTGTAGTTGTACTTTCAATTCCTTCAGTTCGGTGGGAGCCATTCGATAAGGTGCTTTCGATACTAGTGCAGCTCTTGGTATAAGATCTATAACAAACTCCGTGGCTCGGTCGGGTGGTAATCCTGGTAATTCTTCTGGAAATACGTCTGAGAAGTCACGGACAACATCAATATCTTCCATTCGTGGTGCTTCTTTGGTAAGTTCAACCACAGATACTAAATATCCGACTGCTCCTTTCTCAAGGCACTTCTTAGCCTTTAGCGCCGAGAGTATGAGCTTTCATTTACGGGGAAGTTTGGTTCCCGTAAAACTAAACTCTGCTCCTTCCTTGTCTTTAAATGTCAGCTTCTTTTTGGCACACAATAAGTTTGCAGAATGCTGAACTAACCAGTCCATTCCCAAGATGACGTCAAAGTCTACCATCTCAAGTTGGATCAAGGTCGCATCCAAGGTCTTTTTACCAATAAGAACTAGACATGGTCCATAACCTTTTACTAACTCCACTTCTAATCCCATAGGTGATCTTACAAGTAGTTTGTAGTCTAAGTATTTAAGGGGTAGATTTAACTTCTTTCCAAACGTTACAGATATAAAGGAATGAGTAGCTCCTGAATCAAAGAGTACTCTGGCGGGAATGCCATTAATAGGTATGATACCTGTGATTTGTCTTGGTTTAGTCTACATTCTCATACAATGTAATAAAACTAACTAAAAATGTAAGTCATACCTGTGACCACATCAGGCGATGCGGCAGCATCCTCGGATGTAACCGCGTAAACTCGTCCTTGATGTAGCTGCTTCTTGGGCTTAGGACATTCCCTTGCTATATGTCCCACTTGGTTGTAGTTAAAACATTTTATCTCTTCAGTAATTGGCTTCTATTGCTGTTGAGCTACGGGAGTAGTCTTGGTTGCAGCGGTAAAGCCTTGAGCACGGAGGGTTTGAATGTCTTGTTATTCCCTCCGTTATAAGAATTTTCAGCTGGCCTTTTGATACCTCGGTTTTGCATGAAATAACTCTCCTTCTGGCTCGATTCTATAACTCGAGCAATTTGTGCCGCTTCATTATAAATTTTCTTTTCATGTCCCAGAACGTGCTCGTGGATGCTTCCCCTAAGTCCCATGACGAACCTTCGGGTCTTTGTGTTTTTCTCTTGCATACTAGTGGGTGCAAAGAAGAACAACTCTTCATAACGTTGTTGATACGTGTCCACGGTCATCTGCCCCTAATATAAACTCAAGAACTCTCTTTCCATAGAATCTCTGAAACTTCTCGAAAGGTACTTCTCAAAGAACGCCTCTTTATAAATATCCCAAGTCAGTTGGGCGTGCTTTGTAAGTAAATATGTCCTGGTAGACCTCCACCAATGGTGTGCATCTCCTTTCAGCAAAAAGGTGGCACATAACACTTTTTCTTCTTCATTTAGTGTCATCATCATAAAGTTTCTTTCCATTTCGTCAACCCAATGTGCCGGCCATAAAGGATCTGCTAGCTTTCCATTGAATTCTCTGGGCTTTAGTTTCAGAAAACGCTCCACCAGTCTGGAGTGGTCTAGTTGCTGCGGGACATACGCTCCATACATAGGTGGTTGGTATTGATACCACCTTGAGCTATCTCAGGATTCGGTACTTGAGCCTACATGATAGGAGTCTGAGGTGCGTGGAGTACTGTGTTACTCCCCCCTGGTGCTGTGCTTGCCTATCCAGCTGGCATTGGAGGTGTTTGTGCAGCTGGAAGAGTTATGCCTATGGCCGCTTGGATAGTAGCTTGTGCCTGTTGCATCTGTTGTAGTTGTTGGGCTAAGTTCATTACGACTGTGGCCAAGTCTGTAGATGGAACTGGCAGATTGGTAGGATTTGCCTACCCATTTATGACGGACGGTGCCGTATTCGTATTCCCTTGTGTTCCCGGTTGTGTCTGGTTATCTTCCCCCACAGGTGGTGTTGGTGGAATAGAGTTATGGCTCTGTCTGGTTACTCTGCGTCCCGCCATTAATTAATCTGATAGTGGGATTTCCTGAAATCATTGAACACGAGAGACAATCATTAAATACTTCATTCTCATATTTTAAAACCACTAACAAATGCAAATTTCAAAATTTTCAAATCATTCTGTCGAAAATGCTATGTTTTCATAGCAGGGTCGATGGTGGGGGTCGATGGATGTCCGACCCTCAGTCTGTGACCCTGGAAAATCACCCATTCTTCCCGAGAGCCGGGGGTCGATGGGGGGGTCAGAGGATGTTCGACCCAGGGTGCGACCCCTGGTTCTCAGTCATATTCCCGAGAGCCGAGGGTCGATGCGGGGGTCGATTGTTTTAATCGAATTTTTCGACCCCCAGACTAAAAATCTGATTTTTAAGTTTCGATTCAAAGTCCATTTCTCATTCTTTATTCTCCGCTTCGACTCAACTCGTCCCTCTGAGTTGCTACAGTGACAACTCTAATCCGTTGGTGGTTTGCACTCCTTGTTTCGTCGTCTACACCTCCGTTACAGGTATGTCTTCTACCTTTTTATGTTTTTAGGTTTCCTTACCTAGGTTTTTGCTCCTTTATCTCGTATTTTTCAAATTAAACTTTTTCAATCGTAAAAATTAGATTTTTATTGGGGGCTTTTGTTGTTGGTGACTCGAGGAATGAAAGCCCTCAAAAATATTCGAGTTTCATCGGTTGGTTATCGAGAAACTCAAAATTTAAACTTTTTGCCCTAATTTTGTCGAGATTTTAAATTTCTTGAAATTTCTTGCAATTCAATCTAATTAGTTGAAATTTCCGAATGTATGAGTCTCACAGGATAGTCTAGGATCTATGTAAGTCCTCCTGCCCAAGCGTATGGGTGAAAAGTGAGGCTTTTGACCAATTTACGTCGTTATTATGTCAAAATTTTGGGTTTTTACTCTCTACTAATGCATTATTTGTTTTTCTTTCTTATTTGCAGATACTATGGCTCGTACCCAGGTACCCAGAGTTTGCGACCGTCTTCGCTTCCGTTCCAATGAAGCCGAGGCACAGTATGCCCACTATGCTCGCAAGAAGGTAGAGGGCGGCCGCAAAGTGGACTTGGCTAGCTTAGCCTTATTCAATGTGGAGGGGGCCTTTGGTGATATGGGCTGGCTCCCTGTCATCACGTATGATGCGTGTACCCGTCCTGACTTGGTACGCCAGTTCTACTGTAATCTCCAGGTAGTGGGAGATTACAATGATGTTGAGAGGGGTGGTGAGGTTCGGATCACCAGCTACGTCAATGGGGTTGATGTTTCATTTGAATATCGGCAGCTGGCCGACTTGTTGGGCATTTCCTATGCTGGCCCCTTGGTATTTTGTGCCCCTGGAGAGCCCCAGTTCTTTTCTCTACAGATGAGGGCTGAGATTGATAGCCATCTCATCAGACCTGATCACTGACAGATGAAAGCGAGTTGTCTGCGCTCAGATCCACGGGTATACTGCAAGATCATTCAGCATAACCTGATACCGCAGAGTGGTCATTACGAGAGGGTCTCCCAGTTGACCCAGTATCTATTATACTGCATATGCACTAGGCAGCCCGTCTGCCTTCCCTACATCATTATGCATACGATGATCAATGCCACGTTGCCCAGTCACACTGGCAACCTTCCTTATGGACGCATGATCACTACCTTGCTTACCCGCCTGGGGGTTGACTTATTGCATGAGAAGATTCAGGAGAAATCCTTCTCATCGCCTCTGGATTGGGAGGCTATCTGCAAGATGGGCATGCGGGATGCCCAGGTCAGCGATGAGGAGAGGAACGCGATGGTGCACCCTTGCACTCGAGTGGAGATGGCTAACGCTGAGGCAGCAGCAGTAGCAGTCGCTGGAGCAGGGGTTCAGGGGGATGATGAAGACCGGCTATACATGGATGTAGATGTCATACCTCCTCCATCACCTACTCATGCTACTGGAGCTGGTCCGCCTTCTTTGGCTGGTCCTTCGTATGCAGCTTCTGACGACATGATGGGGATATTGCACGAGATACGAGAGGCTCAGCGTATGTCTCACTTGAGGATGGGAGAGCTTCTAGAGGCTCAACGCTCGTCCGATCAGCGGGTAGGAGAGCTTCTGGTTGCTCACCGCGTATCGGATCAGCAGATGGGAGAGTTGAGGGATGCTCAGCATGTGACTGACCAGTGGGTGGCTAATCTCACAGCTAGTCTCTAGACGACCCAGACTCAGATAGCTTGGTTGACCAGAGTCTACGCTGAGGACTATGATAGAGACCGTGAGGCACCGCCTCTCCCATCACCTCCAGCTTCTTGATGTACTTCTTTTATTTTTTTTTCTTTTTGTATTTCAGAGTAACTGTCTGGACTGTGGACTATACTCTACTTTAATCATATATATATAAACATTTGTTCTTCCTTTTGGTTGTATATAAATTTGTTTCTCATTTAATAGATGCATTATTCTCTTTCAGTTTAGTCTCAAACAACACAGATGCTTATGGTGTGTTATTATTACATCCTTTAAATTTTTATCCTATCTCAGTTCACGATCTTTTGTGGAAGTATACGGTTTCACAGATAAAGCCTAAAATGCTCTGATACCAAGTTATCACACCCCAATTCTGCACCATTCAGAACGGTGTGATGAACTGCTAATAAACCAATGGTTCAACCAGGATCTCTAATAGGCGGTATCCATTAAAAATAAAACCATGCACATCCACAATCAAAATCAGAACAAATACACAATAGCGGAAGTCTTAGAGTAAATGGACTGAGAAATCTAACTGTAATAATCATAATTAAAATATTAAGTTATTGTTGTATCAACTGAGACATAAATAAATAAAAATCGATTACATCCTTTTATAAATTCAAATAAAATTCTAATAGAATACGCATGAGTTGCACTCACATGAGGGGTCATGCGTATCCTCCAAGTCTTCAGCTTCTATTGCAGTAACACGTGCATACACCGGAGTATTCGTATAATCTTCAACTGTAGTACCTGCATCATCAACTAAAAATATTCGACGTCGAGAGGGTGAGCACACATCATGGCTCAGTGAGCAAACAAAACAGTGCAACAACCATATGCATGCATTCAATTCATATCTTTGGTCTGGTATATAAATTTGCAATGTGCTATAGAAAGGATAGGTGGCCAAAGGTCACGTTTATTGACGCCGCACCTCTATACACGAGTGTGTGGAGTTGCCAAAAGATAACGTTTATTGTCATCCCACATGCACCCACCATGGACAATGTACACACAAAGGTCACGTTAATTGTTGTACCCGTTGCCCATACCAACACGTAAGTCCCTGCTGGCGAGGGCTTGTAAACTGGGCTCGCAACTAACCAATCCTAATGCCAATCAGTGTATCCAAGGCCTCACACCAGCATCCCTCAATACGTCCATAGAGATAGGGCTAAGGCCCCCCGGCAGAGCCAGAGACTACACGGTCCGAGACCACCTCCCCTCATACCCTACAACGTAATAGTTCTGCTAAGGTAATGGCGATACGAAGATGTCAGTGGCAAGACTTGAGTTAGAGATAGAGCTAGAGTGCTGAGGCCCGACCTATGACACCTCCCCCTGATACTCGCTCGCATCAAGCACACCAACCACACACATTCATCCACATGCCTATTCCTATCATCATCATCATCATCATCATGTTATACACAATAATTTAAATATGCATGAACAGTAATAATAGAAATATTGGATGACATGTTGAATTCACATAACAAGCATACACGCATAAGATCAATCATGGTATCGGACTCAAGAAATAAAAATAGTTTATTATTAACCAATTAGTGTAGGTCTTGTTCCCTCACCTTTGCTTGATCGTAGGTCCTCTTTCAAGCTTTAAGAATCAACTATATATCGATATTATAACACTAGAAGACCTAATCAAGTCGATAGAATTTAATTAGAATTAATTTGGACTTTAAAAGCACGCTGTTAACTGGGGGTCGATGCCAGGGTCGGAGGTTCCATCGACCCTAGGTGCGACCACCCACAGTCTTGACTTCCCAAAGACTGGGGGTCGATTGTTAGGGTCTGGTAGGGTCAATTGGCCATCGACCCCCCCCGTGCGACCCCCTGTGGGTTTCGTCAAATTTTCATCCTTCAGTCCATTCCTTCGTGTTTGGGGTCTTATGGCTTGCTTCTACAACTCATTACATACCTGTTCTATGGCTTAGAACCATAGTTTATTCACTTACATGGTTTCTATGATTTCCCCTATGGTTTTCCATGAAAACCTAACCATAGATGGATGATTTGGGTTTCTCCTAGATCATTCTCTCTTCACTATCTATTCTAAGGTCTCTAGAATTACATGGAGATAGTACCCTTACCTGAGAATTAGGCTTGTTTCTCTGAAGCCTTCTCTTTGATCTTCTTCTTCATTTTCCTTCTCTTCTCTTTCTCTTCTCCTTCTCTTCTTTTTCTCTCAATCCGATTAGGGTTCTAAAAGGAGTGAAAGAGGCTTAGGGATATCCTATTTATAGAGTAGAAACTCCAAAAATAAGTCCCATTGAGATTAGGAAAGAATCCCATTGAAATTTAGAAAGTTTCCAAATCACAGTTTCTGTCGGCAGACTAGGGGTCGATGAGGGGGTCAGAGATCCTGTCGAGCCCTGGTTCTAAAATGTCCGACCCCCAGTTAAAAACTCAGGGTCTGACTTTCTATCTTGGGGGGTCCGACCCTGCCTAGCTGGGTGTGCGACCCTCCCCCTTTTTTTAGTGTTTTTGGGTCAGTTTAATACCTGGGATCGCGATCTCCCTCACGTACTTGATCCATTTGGCTCGACCATGATGGGTAGACCTGGTTCAAGGTGGTAAGACCGGGTTAGTTTGATACGGGTCTTACAACCATTGACTCCCCGAGTAGTTGACACGGTCTGGGTGATTGTAGATCATCTGATTAAGATAGCTTGCTTCATAGCTATACGACCTCAGTATACCCTAGAGAGGTTAGCCAAGCTATGTGTGGATAATATTGTCAGATTACATGGTGTACCTAAAAGCATTGTGTCCGATAGAGATCCACGCTTTACTTCAAAGTTTTGGGAAGGATTATAGAAGGCTATGGGTACAACGTTAAAGTTTAGTATTGCATTCCATCCTCAAAAAGACATACAGTCGGAGCATACCATTCAGATTTAGAAGACATGCTTTGAGCCTGTGTTATTGATTTCAAGGGATCATGGGATGAGAAACTACAATTGATCGAGTTCGCCTACAACAACAGCTATCAGGCTACTATACAGATATCACCCTATGAAGCACTATATGGTAGAAAGTGTCGAGCTCCTTTGTTTTGGAATGAAGTTGGTGAATGGAGTATCGTTGGACCAGAATTTGTTGAAGAGACTTGTCGAGTAGTCTACATTATTAAGGAAAGAGTTAGAACAGCTCAGAACCAGCAGAAACTGTGTGCAAATACTCGAATAGAAAGGGAAGCTAAATCCAAGATATGTCGGGCCATATGAGATTCTAGCTAAACGTGGGAAAGTGGTGTATCAGTTAGCATTACCTCCATCTATGTCAAGTGTGCATAATGTATTTCATATCTCATTATTGAAGAAGTATGTCAGAGATCCAACCCACGTTATAACAGCGGATCCACCGGGTCTAACTAATGATTTAACATTCGAAGTAGCACCAACTGAAATCATCAACTGAAAGGTTCAACGTCTACGTAACCGTAACATTTATTATGTAAAGGTCACATGGAGGAGCCAAGATATAGATGAGATTACATGGGAAGAAGAGAATGCTATGCGAAAGCAATATCCTCACCTTTTTTACTCGGAAGGTATGTGTAAATTTTGAGGATGAAATTTCTAATAAGAGGGGGGGAGTTGTAAGACCCGTATCGAACTAACCGGTCTTGCTACCTTGTATCGGGTCTTCCTATCATGGTCGGGCCAAGTGGACCAAGTGCATGAAGAAACCACATGACCAGGTATGAAATTTAACCCAAAAATAGTCAATTATGAGTGTGTGGTCACATGTTTTAGAGGGTGTGGTCGACGGGTTCTGCGACCCCACCTCCGACCACACGGATTCCAGATAGAACTAAGTTTAGGAAACCTTCCTAATCCAAAGGGGGTTCTTTCCTAAACTCAGTAGTGCTTATTATGGAGGGTTTTCCTCTATAAATAGGACGTCCCTTATCCTCTTTCATCATTTTTGAACTCAAACTGAAAGTGAGAAAGAGAAGAGAAGGAAGAGAAGGAGAATTGAAGAGGAAGACTAAGAAGGGGAAATTCAAGCAAGACCTCTGAATCTTCAACAAGTTTAAGGTATGGAACATTCCCCACGTCAATTGAGAGCCTAGAATAGTTCATGAAAGGGATAGGATTTAAGTGAGAACCCAATCATCAATCCATGGACAAATTCCAAGAGAATCCATGGAAGGAATTTATGTGGATGTGGATTCTGTATAAAATACTAGTTCTGAGCCATAGAACAATCATAGGAAGGACCATGATGATAAGCCAAGGGTTCCAAACATGAAGGATTGGAGTTGAGAGTGAAAATTCGACCATCACACGTGTGGTCGCATGTGTGGTCGCATGATATGCGACCACATGAGACACACATATTCGACCACACACCCTCGGGAAGACCAGGAAGGGTGTGGTCGCATGTGTGGTCGCATGATATGCGACCATACCTTAAGACCACATGTCCTCGGGAAGTTCTAGGGAGGGTGTGGTCGCATGTGTGGTCACAGGATATGCGACCACACCTTGTGACCACACGCCCTGTGGTCGCAGAAACTGAAACCACATGTGCTGCCACACCTGCGACCCTTCAGTTTTTGTTAGTCTAAATTCATGGGAATTAATTTTAATTTAAAATCTATAAATTCGTTAGGTTTCCAAGTGGTCTAAGAGTAAATTACAAAGCTTGAATGAGGATCTATTATCGACCAAAGGTGAGGGAACAAGACCTAAATTAATTGGCTAATAATAAACTTTTTTTATTCATTGAGTCCAATGCCATGAATGATTTTATGCTTGTATGCGTGTATTGTGCATTTCACATGTCATCCAATATTCCTGTTATTACTGTTCATGCATATTTAATTCAGTTTATTTATAACATGATGCTGATGATGATGCTAGGAATAGGCATGTAAATGTATGTGTGTGGTTAGTGTGCTTGATGCAAGTGGAGCATCAGGGGGAGGACGTGACAATATGGTTCATCCTGGTCACCAGACTCTAGCTCTATCTCTACTCAAGTCTTGTCCACTAACATCATCGTATTGCCATTACCTTAGCAGAACAATTACATCGTAGGGCATCAAGGGAGGTGGTCTTGGACCGTATAGTCTCTGACTCTGCCGGGAGGCCTTAGCTCTATCTCTATGGACGTATTGAGGGATGCTGGGGTGAGGTCTTGGATACACTGTTTGACATTAGGATTGGTTAGTTGCGAGCCCAGTTGCAAGCCCTCGCCAATAGGGGCTTATGTGTTGGTATGGGTAAGGCATCAGGGGAAGTGTTATGCGGTGTTTGATCTGGGCACTTTAGCTCTATCTCTATTCCATGATGGGTGCATATGGGACGACAATGATGTTTGATCCATTGGACGGCTTCACACACTCGTGTATAGGGGTGCGGCGGCCACCTATCCTTTCTATTGCACATTGCAAACTTATGAACCAGACCAAAGATATGAATTGAATGCATGAATATGTTTGTTGCATTGTTTTGTTTGCTCACTGAGCTATGATGTGTGTTCACCCTTTCGACATTGAATATTTTTAGTTGATGATGCAGGTCCTACAGTAGAAGATTATATGAATGCTCCAATGTACGGGCATGTTGCGGCGATGGATACAGAAGCTATGATGGAGTCGCTTGGATCGTCGTACGAGTGCAACTCATGTGCCTTTGATTAGATTTCTTTGTCAGATTATTCAAAACATGTAATTGATTAATTTATTTTATTTTATGTCATCCGTTATTTAAGATAATTGGATACTTTATTTATGATTTCACTGATAGATACTCAGTTCATTAATATTAAAGACTTCCGCTATTGTTTATTTATTCTGATTATGGTTGTGGATGTTTATGGTTTAAGGAACAGGACATAGCCTATTCGAGATCCTGGTTGAACCATTGGATCATAGACGGTTCATCACACCATTCTGGTTGGTGCAGAATTAGGTTGTGACACATACAGCTAAGGTAGTAGAAGACAATCAAAGGGATGGTTACCTAGCTCGTCAAGGGGAAAGGTAAGCACTCAATGGAGGCGAGCGTGTCACTAACAACTGTGTGGTCAAAAAGCCATACCAGATTATGCCTGATAAGAAGACATCCTCCAAGGTACCAACCAAGAAGAATCCCTTGCCAGCTCCATTTGATATTGCACCCTGTCCAATAAGTTGCTACAATTGTAATAGAGAGGGTCACATGTCTAGGAACTATCGATTCCGAGCAAAGCAAGGATCGCAACAAGGAAAAGTTTATGTTACAATGGCTGAGGAAGCAGATAAGGCCACTGATGTTGTTATAGGTGTTTTCCCTCTGCTATTTTCACTGTGGACTTTTGAAATGAAGTGTAAGTTAATGCATGCTAACGCAGTGTCACCGTTCTGAAATTTGGAATGATAATAATATTTAAATTATCAGCTTGAGTCCTTTTAGACTCGAGTGCGACTCAGTCATTCATATCTCCCATCATCGCTTAGAAGTTGGGAATACCCCTAAAACAACTAGAATCTCAGCTTGTGGTTAGTACACCATTGGGACACAAGGTGGAATTGTGCCATTTACCCTGCCAAGTACAAGTTGGAGATAAACAGATGGATGCAAATTTGATTCTAATGGACATGACTAATTTCAACGTAATATTAGGAATGGATTGGCTATCCACTCACAAGGCTAGCGTCCTCTGTGCCTTGAGAAAGATCTCATTTGAGATAGATTAGGGAACATCAATTATTTTCTCTAGAGACAAGCCAAGGAAACAAAAGAAGTTGTTCACCTTAGCCTTGTCTGCATGTAAGTTACTAGTGCAAGGTTGTACAGGATTCATTGCATCTGTAGTAGACACTATCTTAAAAGTCCTGAAACTCAAGGAGATTAGAGTAGTAAATGAATTTCAAGAAGTGTTTCCAGATGACTTACCAGGATTGCCACCTGATAGGGCAACTGAGTTTGTGATCGACCTACTCCTAGGGTCAGCACCTGTGTCTAAGGCCCCATACCAAATGGTGCCCAGAGAATTAAAAGAACTAAAAGTTTAACTACAAGAACTATTAGACAAGGGCTTCATCAGACCAAGTATTTCACCTTGGGGAGCGCCTCTACTATTCATAAAGAAGGACACAGAAGTGTAAGATTGTGTATCGACTATCGTGAATTAAACAAGCTCACTATCAAAATTTGGTGCCTGTTGCCCAGGATCGATGATCTCTTCGACCAATTGTAGGGGGCTGCAATGTTTTCAAATATCGATCTGCGGTTTGGATACCATCAATTAAATATTAGGGATAGTGACATCTCCAAATCAGCCTTCCAAACCTCTTATGGAAATTATGAATTTCTGATCATGTCGTTTGGGTTGACCAATGCTCCTGCCTCATTCATGGAGTTAATGAATAGGGTATTCCATGACTTCCTTGACCATTTTGTCATTGTGTTCATTGATGATATCTTGGTGTACTAACGGCTTTGAAGATCATGAGATACACTTAAGGAAAGTACAACAATGACTGAAGGATAAAAAGTTATATGAAAAATTTAAGAAATGTAAATTTTGGTTGGAGAAAGTAGTCTTCCTTGGACATATAGTCTCAAGTAAAGGAATCTCTATGGACCCCAATAAAGTCCAAGTAGTATTGGAATGGGAAACCCCAAAGACTATCACAGAAATTAGAGGTTTTCTTGGTTTAGTGGGATATTACCGATGATTTATCAAGTATTATTCCCGGACTGCTGTTCCCCTAGATCAACTAACTAGAGAAGGCCAAAATTTTGAATGGAATGACAAGCGTAAAGAAAATTTTCAGACATTAAAGCAGAAACTCGTAATCGCTTTGGTGTTGACTTTACTTACCTGAATGTCTGGTTATACAGTATACATGGATGCATCCAACATAGGGTTAGGATGCGTATTGATGCAATATGATAAGGTTATTGCATATGCTTCTCGACAACTGAAGGAGCATGAAAAGAACTACCCCACTCTCGATCTTGAGTTGCCAATGATAGTCTTGACCTTAAAGACATGGAGACTTTACATTTATGGTAGTGCATTCAATTTTATGTCTAATCATAAGAGTTTGGTTTATCTCTTTAACCAGAAGGAACTAAATTTGAAACAACAGTGGTGTTTGGAATTACTGAAAGACTATGAGTTCAATACACAGTACCACCCCAGAAAGGCTAAGGTAATGGCTGATGCCTTAAGAAGAAAGGTTGTCTCTATGAGCAGGGGTGCTATACCAGAAGATGAAGACAAAGCCTATGTGGCCGCACATGTGAATGTGACACAACCACCAAAAAGTTCAAGCATGATAATCACAGACACCTTGTTAAAAGACTTTGTCACAACCACATCGGCATTGTTCAGTTTCACACCCCAATTCCGTACCAACCAAAATAGTGTGATGAACCGTCAATAAACCAATGGTTCAACCATGATCTCGAATAGGCTGTGTCCGTTTTCTTAAACCATACACATCCACAACCATAATCAGAGTAAATAAACAGTAGTAGAAGTCTTTATACTAATGAACTGAGAGTCTAAGAGTGGTAACATAAATAAATTATCCAATTATCTTCAAAGGACTTAAGACATAAAATAAAATAATTTAATCAATTACATCGCCTGAATAATTCAAATATAAATCTAATCAAAGACGCATGAGTTGCACTCGCATGACGAATCATGCGACTCCATCATAACTTTTGCATCCATCGCCGCAGTATGTCTGTACATAGGAGCATTCATATAGTCTTCTACAGTTGTACTTGCATCATCAACTAAAAATTTTTGTCGTCGAAAGGGTGAGCACACATCACGGCTCAATGAGCAAACAAAACAATGCAACAAACATATGCATGCATTCAATTCATATCTTTGGTCTGGTTCATAAGTTTGCAATATGCAATAGAAAGGTTTTGTGGCCGCCGCACAGGTATACACGGGTGTGTAAGCCCACCTAATGGATCAAACACCATTGTCATCCACATCCATCACACCATGGAATAGGGATAGAGCTAAAGTGCTTAGGATCGCACTATATCAAACTTCCCCTGATGCCCTACCCATACCAACATGTAAGCCCCTATTGGTGAGGGCTTGCAAACTGGGCTCGCAACTAACCAATCCTAATGTCAAACAGTGTATCCAAGGCCTCACCCTAGCATCCCTCAATACGTCCCTAGAGATAGAGCTAAGGCCCCCCGGTAGGTCAGAGACTACACGGTCTGAGACCACCTCCCCTGATGCCCTACGACGTAATAGTTCTACTAAAGTAATGGTGATACGACAATGTCAGTGGATAAGATTTGAGTACAGATAGAGCTAAAGTGCTTATGACCACACTGCATCACACTTTCCCTGATGCCCTACTCGCATCAAGTACACTAACCACACACAAACATCCACATGTCTATTCCTAGCATCATCATCATCATCATGTTATAAATAAACAAAATTAAATATGCATGAACATTAATAGCAGGAATATTAGATGACATGTTAAATGCACATTACATGCATACAAGCATAAAATCATTCATGACATTGGACTCAATAAACAAAAATAGTTTATTATTAGCCAATTAGTTTAGGTCTTGTTCCCTCACCTTTAATTGCTAGTAGATCCTCATTCAAGCTTTATAATTCACTTTTAAATCATTGAAAATACCTAACAAATCGATAGATTTTAATTAGAATTAATTATAATATGTTTAGACTAACAGAAACTGAGGGGTCGCAGGTGGGGTAACACCTGGGGTCTCAGTTCTGTGACCACATGGTGTAGGATCGCAGGGTAGGGTAGCACCTGGGGTCTCAGTTCTGCGACCCCAGGGTGTACGATCGCAGGTGGGGTCGAACATACTTCGACCCTAGATGCGACCACACCCTCCTTGGAACTTCTCTTGGAATTTTTCCATGGATGGATGATTTGGGTTCCTCCTAATCCTGTCTTCTTCATGAACTATTCTAGGCTCTTAATTCATGTAGGGAATTAGGTTCACACCTTAGGTTTGCTGAGATTCAGAGTTTTCTCTGAACTTCCTCTTCCTTGGCCTTCCTCTTTAATTTTCCTTCTCTTCCTTCTCTTTTCCTTCTCTCACTTTCAATTAGGGTTCTAAAGTAGTGAAAGAGGCTAAGGGACATCCTATTTATAGAGGAAAACCCTCCATAATATGCCCCAATGAGTTTAGGAAAGACCCCCTTCGAATTAGGAAGGTTTCCTAATTTTTTGTTTATGACTATTTTCGTAGGGTCGGATGTAGAGTAGTAGAATCCGTCGACCCTACGTTTTTAAATCATCCGACCCCAAGATCAAAAGTCATGGGTTAGACTCTTTTGAGGTGGGGTCGATCATACCTATTTAGGCATGCGACCACACACTCATATTTGACTGTTTTTTAGTTAAATTTCATACATGGTCTTGTGGTTTCTTCACGCACTTGGTCCACTTGGCTCGACCATGATAAGAAGACCTGGTACAAGGTGGTAAGACCGGTTAGTTCGATACATGTCTTACAACTCCCCCCTCTTATTAAAAATTTCATCTTCGAAATTTGCACATACTTTCTGAGTCGAAAAGGTGAGGATATTACTTTCGCATAGCATTCTCTTCTTCCCATGTGATCTCTTCTATATCTCGGCTCCTCCAGATGACCTTAACATAATAGATGTCATGGTTGCGTAGACATTGAACCTTTCGGCTAGTGATTTCAGTTGGTGCTACTTCGAATGTCAAATCATCAGTTAGATCTAGTGGATCTGCAGTTACAACGTGTTAGATCTCTGACGTACTTCTTTAATAGTGAGATATGAAATACATCATGCACACTTGACATAGATGGTGGTAGTGCTAATTGATAAGCCACTTTTCCACGTTTAGCTAGATCTCATATGGCCCGACATATCTTGGACTTAGTTTCCCTTTTTATCCGAATCGTTTTAAACCTCGCATAGGTAATACATTCAAGAATACCTTATCACCTACGATAAATTCAAGGTCTTGACGTCAAGTATTTGCATACTGTTTCTGACGATTCTGAGCTATTCTAACTCTTTCCTTAATAATGTCGACTACACGATAAGTCTCTTCAACAAACTCGGGTCCAACGATACTCTGTTCACCCACTTCATTCCAAAACAGAGGAGTTCGACACTTCCTATCATACAGTGCTTCATAGGGTGAATCTGTATAGTAGCCTGATAGTTGTTGTTATAGGTGAACTCGATCAATGGTAGTTTCTCATCCCATGATCCTTTGAAATCAATAACATATGCTT
Organism: Protea cynaroides; assembly: GCA_028583415.1. Lineage (NCBI taxonomy): Eukaryota > Viridiplantae > Streptophyta > Magnoliopsida > Proteales > Proteaceae > Protea > Protea cynaroides. The sequence continues at coordinate 27,498,767 of CM053274.1, forward strand.
GAAGCATGTCTTCTAAAATCTGAATGGTACGCTCCGACTGTCCATCTATCTGAGGATGGAATGCAGTACTGAATTTCAGCATTGTATCCATAGCCTTTTGTAATCCTTCCCAAAACTTTTAGGTAAAGCGTGGGTCTCTATCGGACACAATGCTTTCAAGTACTCCATGTAATCTGACAATATTATCCACATATAGCTTGGCTAACCTCTCTAGGGTATACTGTGGTTGTATAGCCATAAAGCGAGCTGTCTTAGTCAGACGATCTACAATCACCCAAACCGCGTCTACTACTCGGGGAGTCAATGGTAACCCAGTGACGAAGTCCATAGTGATGCAGTCCCATTTCCATGCTGGTTCTGGCAGTGGCTACAACAATCCTAAAGGTCTTTGCCGTTCAACCTTTACCCTCTGACAATTTAAGCATTAAGACACGAATTTAGCTACATCTGCTTTCATTTCTATTCCCCAATATAATTTCTACAAATCATGATACATTTTAGTACTTTCAGGATGTACTGAATAAGCGGTGGTTTGAGCTTCCTTCATTAGTCTATGTATAATGTCTAAGTTTTCCGTTTTAGGAACACATACTCTTCCTTTGTACTTCAGTACCTTTTCATCGTCTAAGGTGAACTCAGGAATAGTTCTACCTTTTTCGATGTCTTCTTGTACCATTCTCAGATAAGGGTCTGATTTAAGAGCGACTTTTACTTCATCAATTATCAAGTACAATCTTCAATGTTGCGAACATATTTGAAAACCGACGAATAAACCCTTGGTTGGTTGATCCACCCGGTGCATCTATCATGAACTGCTTATTACCATGATTGAATACTTTCCCTGTAACACACATTGTCGCAGTCGTGTTAACCTCTCCTTGAGATTTTATCATTGTTTTTCTTCTTAGCGCATCAGCAAATACATTAGCCTTTCTTGGATGATACTGGATATCGCAATCATAATCCTTCAATAATTCCAGTCATCTTCTTTGTCTCATGTTCAACTCCTTCTGATTAAATAGATAAGTGAGACTCTTATAATCTGATTTAATCAGAAATTTCTCTCCATGCAAATAATGTCTCCATATCTTGACAGCATGTACTACTGCTGCTAACTCCAAGTCATGAGTAGGATAGTTCTTCTCATGTGTCTTTAGTTGTCTTGATGCATATGTAACTACTTGTTCTCCTTGCATAAGTACACATCCTAAACCCAATCCAGACGCATCAGTGTACAAGGTAAATGGTTGTCCTGGAATAGGAATTGTCAAGATGGGAGCAGATATCAATCTAGCTTTCAATGTTTGGAAACTTTTCTCATATTTGTCGGTCCAAACAAACTTTTCTCCCTTCTTAGTCAAACTGGTGAGAGGTAATAATTTTAGAATAGTCTTCCACGAATCGTCGGTAATCACCAGCTAGACCTAGGAAACTTCTAATTTTCGCAACACTCTTAGGTGCTTCCCACTTCACAATGGCTTCAATCTTGCTAGGATCCCCTTTAATTCCTTGTTCTTGGAGTAGACCAATATATCATAAATAAACACAATGACTGACGTATCCAACATATCATGGAATACCCGATTCATGAGTTCCATAAAAGTTACGGGTACGTTAGTCAATCCAAAAGACATGACTAAAAATTCATAATGTCCATATCTTGTTCTGAATGTTATCTTTGGAATATCACCTTCCTTAATCTTCAACTGATGGTATCCTGATCGAAGATCAATCTTGGAGAACACCTTGGCACCTTGCAACTGATCGAACAAGTCATCGAACTGAGGCAACGGGTATGATTCTTGATTGTAAGCTTATTCAATTCCTGGTAGTCTATACACAATCGAACGCTACCGTCCTTTTTTACAAACAATATTGGGGCTCCCCATGGTAATATGCTAGGTCTGATATAACCCTTGTCTAGTAATTCCTATAACTGTACCTTTAATTCCTTTAGTTCAGTAAGAGCCATTCGATAGGGTGCTTTAGATACTGGCGCGGCTCCGGGTATCAGATCTATAACGAACTGTATCGCTCGGTCGGGTGGTAATCCTAGTAGTTCCTCAGGAAATACATCTGAAAGTCACGCACAACATTAATATCCTTCATTCATGGTACTTCCTTGGTGAGATCAACCACGGATACTAGATACCCAACTCCTCCTTTCTCGAGGCATTTTTTAGCCTTTAATGCAGAGAGGATGAGTTTCGTTTACGGGGAAGTTTGGTTTCTGTAAAACTAAACTCTGCTCTTTCCTTGTCTTTAAATGTCAGCTTCTTTTATGCACATAATAGGTTTGCAGAATGCCGAGTTAACCAGTCCATTCCCAAGATAACGTCGAAGTCTGCCATCTCGAGTTGAATCAAGGTTGCATCCAAAATCTTCTCACCGATAAGGACTGGACATGGTCCATAACCTTTTTCTAATTCCACTTCTAATCCCATAGGTGATCGTACAAGTAATTTATAGTCTAAAGATCTGAGGGGTAGATTTAGCTTCTTTCCAAATGCCATAGATATAAAAGAATGAGTAGCTCCAGAATCAAAGAGTACTCTAGCGGGTATCCCATTAATAGGTACAATACCTGTGATTTGTTTAATTTAGTCTACATGCTCATACAAGGTAATAAAAAATGAAAGGTTCAGGTCATACCTGTGACCACATCAGGCGATGCGGCAACATCCTCAGATGTAACTGCATAAACCTTTCCTTGATGTAGCTGCTTCTTGGGCTTAGGACACTCCCTGGAATAATGTCCCACTTGGTTGCAGTTATAGCATTTTACTCCTTCATTATTTTGCTTTAGTTGTTGTTGGGCTGTTGGAGTAGTCTTGGCTGCAGCATTAAAGCCTTGAGTACGGAAGGGTTTAAATATCTTTGTGTTCCCTCCGTTGTATGAATTTTCGTTAAGCCTTTGATACCTCTATTCTGAGCAAAGTAGCTCTCCTTCTGGCTCGACTCTATCACTCGAGCAATCTATAATGCTTCATTGTTAACTTTCTATCCTAGTCCCAGAACATGCTCATGAATACTTCCCCTAAGTCCCATGACGAACCTTTGGGTCTTAGTATTTTCCTCTTGCATGCTAGAGGGTGCAAAGAAAAACAGCTCTTCATAACACTGTTGGTATGCATCCACAGTCATCTGTCCCTGATATAAACTCAGGAACTCTCTCTCCATAGCATCTCTGAAACTTTTGAGAAAGTATTTCTCAATGAATGTCTCTTTATAGATTGCCCAGGTCAATTGAGCATGCTTGGTTAATAGATAAGTTCGAGTAGACTTCCACTAGTGGTGTGCATCGCCTTTCAGCATAAATGTTGCACACAGTTTTTTTTCCTCCTCATTAACCATCATCATCATGAAATTCCTTTCCATCTCGTCGATCCAATGAGCTAGCCACAAAGGATCTGCTGGTTTACCATTATATTCTTTAGGCTTTATTTTCAGAAAATGCTCGATCAATCGAGAGTGGTCCAATTGATACTGAGCATAGGCCCCATACATAGGTGGTTGATACTGGTAACTGCCTTGAGCTACCTCAGGGTTCTGTACTGGAGCTTGCACAACTAGCGTTTGAGGTGCGTGGGGTACAGTGTTGCTTCCCCCTGGTATTGTGCTAACTTGTCCGGCTGGCATAGGTGTAGTATGTGCAGCTGGGAAAACCATTCCTATAGTAGCTTGCATATTGGTTTGCACCTGCTGTATTTGCTGCAGCTGTTGTACCAGGTTCATTACCGCCGTAACCAAATCTGTAGGTGGGGCTAGCAAGTTTGTAGGATGTGCTTGGCCATTAGCCCCTGGTGTTGCCATATTCTGATTCTCTTGTACTTCAGGAATTTCATTACTGTCCTCCTCCACAGGTGGTGGTGATGGAATTAGGTTACAGCCTCGTCTGGTCACTCTTTGCCTAGCCATTTCCTGTTCTGGTGGTGGTAGTGTTTGAAAACAATCATAGAACATGTGAGGCAATCAATATAAGTCATTCTTGTGTCAAAATCCAACTAATCAATATAAAATTCCAATTTTCCAAGTCATTCAGACAAAATACTGTATTTTCCATCGTAGGGTCAATGGTAGGGTCGCTCCATATTCGACCCGGTATACGACCCCAAAAACCCTGTCAGCTCACCGAGAGCCTAGGGTCAATGGTAGGGTCGGTCGTAGGGTCACACATTTTGTCTAATTTTGCGACCCCACAACCCAAAATTAGGTTTTTAAACCTGATTTTGGATTCATTTCCTACTCTTTCTTCTTTCTTCCAACTCAATTCACTTCCCCTGAGTTGCTATAGTATCGACCCCTAGTGTTTGGTGATTATTTCTTCCGTTCATGACTTCCGTTCATTCCTTCAGGTATGCTCTCAACTGTTTCTCATTTTTAGGCTTTCAAAACTAGGTTTTATCTATTTACATCCTTTTCTTTAAATTAAACTTTTTCTAACGGTAAAAATTTGATTTTTATTGGGGGCTTTTGCTATTGGCCACCTAATGGACGAAAGCCCTCAAGAAAATTTGAGTTTCATCGGTTAGTTTTTGAGAAACTTGAAATTTTCCATTTTTGACCTAATTATCAAAAATTTTCTAATTTGTTGAAATTTCTTCAAATTCGGTCTTCCTAGTTTAAATTTCCAACTGTATGAGCTTTGCAGGATGGTTTGGAACATATGTAAGTCCTCTTGCCCACCTGTTTGGGTGAAAAGTGAGGCTTTTAGCCAAATCATGCCGTTATAATGCCGAAATTTTGAGTTCTTTACCATATCTAATATCTTGCTTATTTTTCTGTGTCTTTACATATAGCATGGCTCGAACTAAGGTTCCCCGAGCTCATGATCCCATTCGTTTCCGCTCTAACAAGGCAGAGGCTCAATATGCTCGTGGAAGGGGGTCGTTGTGTAAACTTGGCTAGTCTAGCCTTGTTTAACGTAGAGGGTTCCTTTGGTGACATGGGTTGGCTTCCCGTGATCACATATGAGGCTTGTACCTGTCCTGCTTTGGTGAAGCAGTTCTATTGCAACCTCCAAATAGTGGGTGACCATAATGATATAGACAGGGGTAGGGAGCTCACGATCACTAGCTATGTGAAAGGGGTGGAAGTTTCCTTTAACTGCCAGCAGTTGGCTGATCTCCTGGGCATATAAAATGACGGCCCCTTGGTGTACTGTGCTCCTAAGGGACCCCAGTTCCTATCCTTGATGATGCATGCTAAGATTGATAGCCAGCTTCTTAGAGGTGATCGCTGGGAGATAAAGGCAATCAACCTACGGCCAGAGCCTCAGGTGTACTGTAAGATCATTCAGCACAACCTGATTCCCCAGAGTGGCCATTATGATAGGATTTCTCAGTTGACCTAGTATGTCCTGTCCTACATTTGCACTAGGCAGTCGGTCTGCCTTCCTTATATTATCATCAGGACGATGATCCGTGCTACGCCTGCCTGGTCAGATAGGCAACCTGCCCTATGGACGTCTGATCACTACTCTGCTCACACGCCTACACGTCGACTTATTGGATGAGAGGATTCATGAGGATACTTTCTCTTCTGACCTGGACTAGTAGGCCATTTACAGGATGGGGATGTGAGATGCGTAGGTTAGTGATGATGAGAGGAACGCTTTGATGCGTCCCCGTACCCAGGTAGAGATGGCAGATGCCGAGGCGGCAGCAGCAACAGCAGCAGCAGCAAGAGTCCATGGAGGTGATGCTGAGGATGATGATCGTATGTTCATGGATGTAGACGTCATACCTCCTCCATCACCATTGCATTCTACTGGAGCTGGCCCATCTCGGGTTCATTCACACTCTGCTGGTCCTTCACACCCACCATCTGATGACGTGATGGGGCTACTACGTGAGATTAGAGAGGCTCGAGTAGGAGAGCTTCTAGATGCCCAGCGCGTGTTTGATCAGCGGATGGCCGACCTGACAGCTAGTCTCCAGGTGACCCAGACTCAGATAGCCTGGCTGACTAGAGTGTATGCTGAGGATTACGATAGAGATCAAGAGGCACCTCCTCCTCCAGCACCTCCAGCTCCATGATGTATATTTTCTTTTGTTTTTCCTTATATTACAGAGTAACTGTTCGGATTGTGGACCGTACCCTAATTTGGATATATATATATTGCTTTTTAATCGAGTTTATATTAAATTAGTTTCTCATCTTAATAGTGTATTATTTTCTTTCATAATTTTTGTCTCATACAACACAGGTGCTTATAGTGTGTTCTTATTATAGCTTTTAAATTTTATCCTAACTTAGTTCACAAACTTTTGTGGAAGTATACTGGTTTAATAGACAGGGCATGAGAGCTCTGATACAAAATTGTCACACCCCAATTCTGTACCAACCAGAATAGTGTGATGAACCGTCAATAAACCAATGGTTCAACCAGGATCACGAATAGGTTGTGTCCGTTTGCTTAAACCACACACATCCACAACCATAATTAGAGTAAATAAACAATAACAGAAGTCTTTATACTAATGAACTGAGAGTCTAATAATGGTAATATAAATAAATTATCCAATTATCATCAAAGGACTTCAGACATAAAATAAAATAATTTAATCAATTACATCGTCTGAATAATTCAAATATAAATCTGATCAAAGACGCATGAGTTGCACTCGCATGACGAATCATGCAACTCCATCATAACTTTTGCATCCATCGCCGCAGCATGTCCGTTCATAGGAGCATTCATATAGTCTTCTACAGTTGCACCTGCATCATCAACTAAAAATATTCGACGTCGAAAGGGTGAGCACACATCATGGCTCAGTGAGCAAACAAAATAATGCAATAAACATATGCATGCATTCAATTCATATCTTTGGTTTGGTTTATAAGTTTGTAATGTGAAATAGAAAGGTTTGGTGCCCGTCGCACCTCTATACACGGGTGTGTAAGCTCACCCAATGGATCAAACACCATTGTCGTCCACATCCACCCCACCAAGGAATAAGGATAGAGCTAAAGTGCTTAGGACCGCACCACATCACACTTCCCCTAATGCCCTACCCATACCAACAAACTGGGCTGCAACTAACCAATCCTAATGTCAAAGAGTGTATCCAAGGCCTCACCTCAGCATCCCTCAGTACATCCATAGAGATAGAGCTAAGGCCCCCCGGCAGAGTCAGAGACTATACGGTCCGAGACCACCTCCCCTGATGCCCTACGACGTAATAGTTCTGCTAAAGTAATGGCGATATGACGATGTCAGTGGACAAGACTTGAGTAGAGATAGAGCTAAAGTGCTTAGGGCCGCACCACATCATACTTCCCCTGATGCCCTACTCGCATTAAGTGCACTAACCACACACAAACATTCACATGCCTATTCCTAGCGTCATCATCATCATCATGTTATAAATAAACAAAATTAAATATGCATGAACATTAATAGCAGAAATATTGGATGACATGTTAAATGCACGTTACACGCATACAAGCATAGAATCATTCATGACATCGGACTCAATAAACAAAAATAGTTTATTATTAGCCAATTAGTTTAGGTCTTGTTCCCTCACCTTTGATTGCTAGTAGATCCTTGTTCAAGCTTTATAATTCACTTTTAAATCATTGGAAATACATAACAAGTTGATAGATTTTAATTAGAATTAATTCCAATATGTTTAGACTAACAAAAATTGAGGGGTCGCAGGTGGGGTAGCACCTGGGGTCTCAGTTCTGCGAGCATAGGGTGTAGGGTCGCAGGGTAAGGTAGCACCTGGGGTCTCAATTCTGTGATCCTAGGGTGTAGGGTCACAGGTGGGGTCGAACATATTTCGACCCTACGTGCAACCACACCCTCCCTAGAACTTCCCGAGGGCATGTGGTCGATCATGTAGGTCTCATGGGGTCGGATATCATTCGACCCTACATGCGACCACACGTGTTCTTGGTCGACCTTTCACTCTTAAGTCCATTCCTTCAGTTTGAATTCTTTGGCTTACCATCTTGGTCCTTCCTATGATCGTTTTATGGCTCAAACTATAATTTTTATACACTATCCATTGTCCACAATGATTTCCTCCATGGATTCTCTTGGAATTTATCCATGGATGGATGATTTGGGTTCCTCCTAATCCTATCTTCTTCATGAACTATTCTAGGCTCTTAATTCATGTAGGGAATTAGGTTCATACCTTAGGTTTGCTGAGATTCAATGTTTTCTCTGAACTTTCTCTTCCTTGGTCTTCCTCTTCAATTCTCCTTCTCTTCCTTCTCTTTTCTTTCTCTCACTTTCAATTAGGGTTCTAAAGGAGTAAAAGAGGATAAGGGGCGTCCTATTTATAGAGGAAAACCCTCCATAATATGCCCCAATGAGTTTAGGAAATACCCCCTTCGAATTAGGAAGGTTTCTTAATTTTTGGTTTTTGACTGTTTTCGTAGGGTTGGATGTAGGGTCGCAGAATCCGTCGACCCTACATTTTTAAATCATCCGATCCCACGACCAAAAGTCATGGGTTGGACTCTTTTGAGGCGGGGTCGGTCATACCTATTTTGGCATGCGACCACATACTCATATTTGACTATTTTTGAGTTAAATTTCATACCTGGTCTTGTGGTTTTTCTTCACGCACTTGGTCCACTTGGCTTGACCATGATAGGTAGACCTGGTACAAGGTGGTAAGACCGGTTAGTTTGATACAAGTCTTACATTCATTGTCTTGAGCCTCAAGCCATCCTTATCAAAAAGCATAGAGGAATATGTATCTAAGGACCCCTACCTTAATATGGTTTCCAAGAACCTTGACCAAGGTAAGTTAGTTCCTGACTTCACAAAGAGAGATGATGGATTACTACACTTTCAAGGAAGGGTTGATGTACCAGAAAATGATGAAACATTGAAAGAAACCATCATGATGGATGCCCACACCACTCCTTACTCCATGCACCCAGAAAGTACAAGGCTGTACCATGATTGAAGAAGAGCTATTGGTGGAAAGGAATGAAGGCCGCTGCGGCCAGATTTCTATACAAGTGTCTGACTTGTCAACAAGTTAAGGTTGATAGTCAGAGATCAGTTGGAAAGTTGCAACCATTACCGGTTCCCGAATTGAGGTGGAATCATATAACCATGGACTTCATTATGGGATTACCCCTGACTACACGGGCCATTGACGCTATCTGGGTAATTGTTGATCGATGCACTAAGATTGCAAGGTTCAATGCCGTTCGCCCTCAATATACCATGGCCCGATTATCGAGATTCTACATTGACCACATTGTTATATTACATGGTGTCTCTGTGAGCATAGTCTCTGATCACCATCCACGATTTACTTCTCATTTCTGGAAAGGATTACAAAATGCCATGGGCATGAAATTGTAATTCAATAAGGCATTTTATCCCCGGACGGATGGCCAGTTAAAATGGACAATACATATAACACCCCAGTTAAGTTAGAACGCTAGATAACTTATCATTTTCTTTTGTTTTGACAGGTAGAAGAGGCCCAATGGAGTACTAAGGGTATTTTAGAAATTCCTACCATGTCATCAAGAAGGTAAATAGATTTTCTTTTATGGATTGGTTAAGTAATGAATTATTTTCATAAAATAGGAAGGCTAAAATTAAGTTAGCAGTATTAGCTTGTTGCTAAATGTTGTAATGTATGAAATATTTTTAAATATAATATATTAGGCTGATTTGCAATGTTAAGTATATGTGTTATTTGGGATTTTGATTCACATAATCTAGGAGCATTGTTAATTTCTAGTATAGTGGTTTCTCTTTTAGATCTTAATGGTGGTGATGCCAAATGATCTAAGGTTCAAGTCTCTAGGAAACTGAGGTTTGGATTTCAATTATTTAATTCATTTTTGGTATGGTGTCCACTAGAGATGGTAGTCCACTATAGGTTAGGATTACTTTAAGATTTATATTATAATGGAGTGGCAAATGGTAAATTAGAGATTTTGAGAAGGGTAAAGGTGGTGCCTAAATTATAAGGGTACCTTATTGTATGAAAAGTAACTCAATGCATGATCTTGATAAGGAATATTTGAAGGGCTTAAAGGGCATTTCACTTTTGTTGATTTTCCTATGGGTATGGGTTAAACACCTACGCATTGGGTGAGGAGTAGGGACACTAATGCTTTTTCTAATATGAGTTTCTGTTGGAATTAAAAAAAAAAAAAAAAGAATAATAAATAGGGAAAATATAAAAACCAGAATTGCAAATCACTTAAACCTTTACCTTTTGTTGGAAACAGTTTTGAAGAGGAAGGTTGGTTCTAGAGGTTGCCTTGCTTTTATCTCTTGCAAATCCATTTAGAAGTCTAAAGGTGGGCTGCTGGAGTAGATTTAGAAGAAGGAAATCAGGGCCATACGGGTTCCATATGCTGGATTTTCGGTTGGAAATTTGTAATGGACTGCTGATCTTTTCTTAAAGTTTTTGGAGAATATCGATAATCTAGTTAGAAGCTTGAGGATCAACTTGTGGAGGGAAATCTAGCATCTTGAGGTGAGTATCTACTATTTTTTTAGATGAAAGTGTAATACATGTTATTAATAGGAAGGATTATTAGTTGCAGACCTTCAAATGCATTGCTAGGGCTGGAAATTTGAAGAAGAGAAGAATTTTATTAAAGCTTTACATGTACTGAGATATGAAAATGAATTGGATTGTAGGAGTTATTTGTTTAACCTTAGAGTTATGTATGCGGCATCTATGATGCAATTGTAGTTGCTTGGCAACCTTCACAGGTTCTTCAATGGTGAAAGGAACAAATTCCAGATTTAGGAAGATGATGAAGTTATATTTATTTTTCTTATGCTGTATTTTTGTTCTTTTCATGAGAAACTATGCATAGATCTTTTAGTGAACTTTTGGTCTTTCCATTTGGAATCATAGCAGGTCTCTAGAATATTTATTTAGAGGATTGGGAAAGTGTGGGTTGAAGCTCAACCCCACGATGTCCAGTTGGGAACCAACCTGACCCGTTCAACAAGGTTGAAAACCCAAACAGAGTTTTAGCCTATTTTTTTTATTTTTCAGTAGGGATCTCTCCCAAACCTCCAAGGTAAAATCTAAAGGGTTGATGTGAGACCTTTTGCTGAGTTTTTCATTGATAAAAATCTCCCATTGATGCCCCTTTATATTGGTATTGCCTAGGTGTATTACTAAGCTGAAATTTGAGGGTACTCGCTAGTTGTGGATTCCTCAACTTTTATGGACCGCAAAGGTAAGAATTGTTTATGGTGGTTAAAATGAATGGTATACCTGATTTTAGTTGGTTCTTTTGAGTTACAATGAATATTAATTAGTTCTCCATTTATGCAAAGGAGTCTTGTAATTGCTCGAAATTTTTTTCAAAGCCTTCTATTAATTGAAGTTCGAGTACTTTTTGTCAACCTAAGGTGAGGGAACTCTTCCTCTATAGCAAGCTATTAATGTATAATGCATGTGTAAGAAAATCAAGAAATGCATGTATGTTGCTTGTCTTAAGTATTGGTTAATGAAGTGAATTGATCATCTTACTAGTTAATGAGCTAAGTAACAATATATGAGTAAAATTTTCAGTTTTATTATCATGTGATGTTATGTCTATTGGGTTTATATTTGATGGATTGGATAGCATGGTAAAGTTATGCATATGATGTGTAAGAATTTTTTTTTACTAAGCCCATTAGAACAAGCTATTGACATGTCTAAGTTGATAAGTTTCTCTAAAATAGAGGATGAAGTGTGTTACTATGTTTTGAAATGGGCTGTTGTACTATGATATGAGAAAGGAACTGCTGTATTTTCTAAGAGATGAAAGTGCTAGGGTTTGCTTGTTTTTAGGCTATGTTTGAGATGATTGCTTACTGTTAAATGTTAGAAAGCTTTGCTTAGACCCTGTTTCAGAGATAGAATTATGAACTATGACATATAAATGCAAAGTCAAGTTGTTCAATGTCTATAATGGACTGTTATAAGTATAAATAGACAGCATGGTTGTATAGTTAGAAAAATATGCAAAGACATACTCTTAAATGCCTAAGTTGGACTATTATAAGTATAAATGGACAGCATGGTTGTAAAGTGTGAAAAATATGCAAAGATATACTCTTAAATGCCTAAGTTGGACTGTTCTAGGTATAAATGGATAATATGGTTGTGAAGTGTGAAAATTATGCAAAGATATACTCTTAAATGCCTATGTTGGACTGTTATAAGCCTAAGTGGACAGCAAAGTTGTGAATTGTGAACAATTAGTAAGGATAGTTTCTGAAACTCCTATATTGGACTGTTATGAGCATAACTATCAAGTTCAAGTGATTTTCATGCTAAGATAGGGCTGTTATAGCATATATGATAAGCAAGGTATGAATATAGACAGCAATGAAAGGAACTTAGTATATAAACTAAGTAAGAAAAGAAATACACAGATATGATACCATCAAACAAAGAATAATAGGGGTACACCTGGACAAGACTCATAGCTCAAGCCGGTGAGCCGATGTACCACACTAATATGAAAGATAAGCAAGAAAGACAAGAAACAGCAATCCATTGAGTCCAAACATGGAAACAAGTGACAATAAATGGAAGTATCTGGTGAGTCAAACAAGTGACAAAAAATGGAAGCATTCGATGTGTCAAACAAGTGACAAGAAACAAAAGCATCCAGTGAGTCAAACAAGTGACTAGAAACGAAAGCATCCGATGAGTCAAGTATGTAACAAGAAATGAAAGCATTCGGTGAGTCAAACAAGTAACAAGAAACAGAATCATCCAGTGAGTCAAACAAGGGACAAGAAATGGAAGCATCCGGTTATTCTAAATCAAGTGTTAAATGATAAGTACATAGTGAGGCAAGAAGTGGATACATCCATTGAGCCTAAGTCTGTAGTCAAGTCAAGTAAAAATAGTAAAAGCAAGACAAGTATGAAACAAGTGAAACTCAGTGTTAAAGCAACCTAAAGACAGCCAAGACATAAATATGTGTAGGACAAGTATGAAACTAGTGTGAATCACTGTTAAGGTAAGCTAAGAACAGTCATGACATGAACATGTGCAAGGCAAGGTGCGATGGCAAGATACGGTAACACAACAAGAGGTGACATCCGGTGATTCAAGGAACAAGGACAAGATATGGTAGCCCAGGGAGGGGTGACACCCGGTGAGTCTAAGCTCCAAGACAAGATACGATAAACTAAGCAAGGGGTGAAATCCAATGAGCCTAAGTACAATGTTAGGACAACAGTTACAAGTACCAAGCTAAAAGTCAATACACCAAATAACAAGACAAAAAAGAACAAGAGATTGAAAAACAAGTCAAAAACCATGTAAGGAAAAGCAGAGTTCATGATTACTTGAAGTTATGAATCCTTTGTAAGTTCTGCCAGTACAAATGCTATGTAATATTATTCTATAAGATCAAGTATATGAGTGATTAATGAACCTTATGATATACAAAGATAATGTATGATGAATTATGGCTATTGCAAGTAAGACAAGTATAAGTTATGTTATGTAAGTATGATGTTATATGCTTAATTGTGATTTCGTGCATGTACTCATGCTAGGATAGTATTCTACTCACTGAGCTTTGGCTCACCCAAGTTGATGATCAAGTTTTATAGAGAAGCAAAGTGGAGGCAATGATGAGCTGGTTAGCTGATGAAAGTCCAAATGGGGAACTGATTACCCTGTAGCACATAGTTGAATGTTTAATTAGGAGATTCGTTTATGCATGTATTTTTAATTAGTAAAATTTTGTAATTTATATCCAGCCACCAAATGTTAAAGTTTGTATAAGTTTAAGGATTCCGCTGTTATTATGTCAAAGTGATGTATGGTTAATGAATGAATGGTTTATGTTATGAAGAAAAAAAATATTTCCAGATTTTCTAAGAAATTTTCCACTCATGGTGGGTTATTTATGTCTGGACCACCAATCTGAACCCACTCCTGGGAGTACTGTTACAATACATATACTAGAATATATGCTTGGAACATGCGCCTTGGACTTTAAGACCAAGTAGAATGAAAATCTATCACCAATGGAGTTCACCTATAACAACAGCCAATCTAAAATAGGCATGGCTCCATACGAAGCCTTGTATGGAAGAAGGTGTAGGACTCCACTATACTGGAATGAAGTCGGTGAAAGGAGAATTTTGGGAACAAAAATCATTCAAGAAACTTATGAGAAGGTCGACTTGATTAGAGAAAGGATCAAGACTACCCAGTCCCAACAAAAGAGTTATGCTGACACAAGGAGCAAAGTGCTTGAGTTCGAAGTGGGTGAGAAGGTGTTCCTAAGGTGTCCCCTTTCAAGGGAGTGAAAGGTTTGGCAAGAAGGAAAAACTGAGTCCTAGATATATCGGACCTTATGAGATACTTGGAAGAAGCGGAGCCATTGCTTTGATTAGATATACATTGGAGAGATCTTACTCTCTGATTATATGGAGGAAGAACTTATGTCCAATCATTAATGGAGAAAACCAAGAACCGATTTGGTACTGTTCATGGTCTCGAATGGAGAACAAGAATCGACGGATCGTTTTGACCCTATAAATCGATTTAGAACTAGTAGACCTAACCAAGAGACCTCCCCATGAGTGGGAAAGGTCTTAGAAGGATGGAAGCACGGATCCCCATCGAACCCTCGAAACCAACCCTCAGTTTTGGAATTAGGAATACTTGGTCCGACAGATCTGGTGTCCAGATGGGGCGTATGGATGGTAGATGAGTACCTCCACACGATGTCTAACCTAACAGGTTGGTGCGCACCATAAGTGCCCTGTCCGGTATATTAGTGTCTAGATGGAGGAGTGCGAATGGAGAGCACGATCCTGCATATGACATCCAGCCTGACAGACTGGTGTGCACCATGGTTGCGGTCAATGGACATGTAACCATCGATCGCATGATGAAATAGGGCCAATTTGTTATTGTCCAAAGAAACGACCATGCCACTACGTTAGGACCTTCCACATTCCTTTGGGACGTCTTAACAGTAGTCCTTATAATTATGCAATTTATGAGGTGAGGATGGACTATCAAGCATGAGCATTTATCTACACGTCCTCTTCCTCACGTAGACAGCAAGTCTATCTCACCATGGATTTAACCTATGGACTTAGAGACACAACCCTTTGACCTAGAAATAGTAACCTAAACTTAATGCAATGCTAGAACAAACAATTACCTAATTATTTATTGGATGAAAATGAATAACATCAAATGATATGGTTTTGATAGAGATACGAGAAAACATAAAGGAAGCTACTCGAACGGCGTTGCACTAGTTTTCTCTGCTTACCTCTCAGGTAATGGGATTGGACCTTCTTTGTTGCATTTGTCCAATCTATATCTTTCTTATGATGTTATAAATGTAATGTGAAATGATAAATTATGTGTGATAATATGCCATCCAATATATTGTACATGTTTATTCATGCATATGCATTAATACTGTGTGTGACCAGTAATGCCCATAGTGGACTGGGAGTGGGTGGAATGGGATGCTTCGCGATCTTTCCATGAAAGGTATTGTTGGTTTGAGTGATGCATGATGTTTGGTTACGCTTATAAGTGGGAAGGTGGGTGGAGTGGGACACTTGCACCACCTCTTACTGGCACTGCAGTGACCTAATGTAACCTAGCCAAGACACGAGGTTATATGTGGGAACTGAACGGAGTCAGAAGCTTGGCTGGGTTACGATCCAATAATACGGAATATTAGGTAGACTTGGCTAGTTACACATTTACTTGTATAACTATACCCCTAGCCAATAGGGGGTTATGTATTGGCATAGGTTCAATAAAAAGGTGATATGACTATAGCTGTGATGCTCCCCATTGCAAAGTAGTGTGATGGGTAGGCGAGTTGACTAGTAGAATATAATCATCACCTCAAGTGTCACCGAGGGTGGACTTGGGATTAGTCGAGGTCGAGGACCAATACGCTGGACCTATACTTGGAGGTAATGATTTGCTCCGAGGGAGGTTTCATTCATTAAATGGGAGTGACCCGTGCAACCAAGAGAGCACGAGGTGTTGGTCTCGAGTTGGCACCTACAGTTATCATACCTGATTGTAGTTGTAATATCATGCATTGTATGTTGTACGTTTGATTTCCTTACTAAGCTCGGTGGTTGAGCTCAATTTTGTGTACACACATTATTTTAGATGATGCAGGTGTTACCATTGGTGATTATGTTGATGCTTCGAGGTATTATCCATCCAATGTAGAGGATGTTGATGGTGATAGCAAGGATGATGTTCATAGGCCTAGTTGTGAGTGTGATGACTGTGTTTACACTTAGGCATGACCAATCTGTCACAATACCACTAGTATCTAGGAAGTTTAATTATTTGGGGATGTGTTTCTGAATTCTTTAAATAACACTTAAGTTCTGGAACCACTTTTAATTAGGATAATGCTTTGAATCTTACTATCATAATCTGTAGATGTCAGCTACTTTTGACTTGAGATAAGACTTCCACTTAATTAACTTGAATATATATATATATATATATATATATATATATATATATATATATATATATATATATATATATATATATATATATATATATATATATATTGTTTCTTTAATTACTCTAAATAAATTGATTATTACCATGTGTGGGTGACATTATGGATTTGTGGTTGGGTATCCTGTGAAATGTGATCCTGGAGGGGATTGAATTAGTTGCGAGTAATCCCGTTGCATTTTTGTTTTTTCGACATAACGGGCACGGGGTATGACATAAACTAAATTGCTTCCCCCTACATATTCAAGGGTAAACCAGAACTAAATAAAAAATAATTCATCATTTCTTTTAATGTTCTATTTTTTCTCTCAGCAACTCCATTAGATTTAGGTTGATATAGAGCTGTAGTTTCACGTATACTTCCATATTCTTCACAAAAATTTCTTAAACTTTGAGTACCATACTAAGTTCCTTTGTCAATTCTTAATCTTTTAATTTTCTTTCC
Organism: Protea cynaroides; assembly: GCA_028583415.1. NCBI lineage: Eukaryota > Viridiplantae > Streptophyta > Magnoliopsida > Proteales > Proteaceae > Protea > Protea cynaroides. Next base: position 27,515,720 of record CM053274.1, read on the forward strand.
TAATTGGTTTTGAACTTCTAGTTTATAGGATTTAAAAGCATTTTCAATTTCATCCTTTGACCTTAAAAGATAAACCTTAGTATATCTAGAAAAGTCATCAATAAATGTCACATAATATCTTTTCCTCCCCTTGATTCAAGAGATTTAAAATCAGCTAGATCACTAGATATTAATTCTAAAAGGCTACTTTGCCTTTCAACAGATTTATGGGGTTTTTTTTAGTTATTTTGGCCTTTACACATGTTCGACATTTTTGAGGTAGAGGTTCAAGATCTTCATTTATAAATCCTACTTTAGATAGTCTCTTAATGTAAGGTGCATTTCAATATCCTAATCTCCCATGCTAGATATCAAAAGACTCAACCAAGTAAGCAGAATAAGAACTTTCATTCATAACATTTTCAACACTCAACACAAAAAAACATTGTTCACATAACCTTTTCCCACAAACATATCCCCTTTCAACATAATAGCCTTATCGGCCTTAAAGCATAATTTCATTCTTGCTTTATTGAGGAGTGAGTCAGACACCAGATTTCAATGAATTTTTGGAACATGCAAAACATCATTTAGCATAAGAGTCTTTCTCGAGATCAGTTTCAAAGATACTTGTCCTTTGCCCATGACTTGAGAAGTCTGAGAATTAACCATATATATATGGTCAACAGCACCAACCATTGAGTATTTTATAAAAAAAGTTTCGATCAGCGGATGTGCCTTGTTGCACCAATATCTATAACCCATTCCTTCGGTTTCTCTACAAGATGCACCTCAGTCACCACCATTGCGAAGTGTTCCTCTTCAGTGAGGTTCACTTTGGCCTTGTCACCTCCTTTGTTCTTTTTGAAGAAATGACATTCTTTCTTGAAATGTCCAAGCTATCCACAAAAGAAAAAAAATACCCTTTTCCTTCTTGAATTTTGTGTCCTTCTTCATGTAATGAAACTTCTTAGGATGTTCCTTTTCTTGTGCTGTTCCCCTTTGCCCGTTTCCACAAGGTTCACCTTGGACTTGAAACTCTTTGGCTTTATCCACCTTATCTTTTTCCCGATTCTTCTCTTCAATCTTGATCTGGATAATATATTGTTCAAGTGGCGAGTCGTTGGACTTATGCTTCATGTGAGACTTAAAGTCATTCTATGAAGAGGGCATGTCACAACCCATTCTAGGGAATCAGGCTTGATATCTGGGTCAACCCTTGTGGTAATCCGAATCCATCCAAGATTGATAACCACAATGTTTACCATATAAATCCCACAGTCTACAGAAGAAATATCAATACAATCAAGTTATCAAGAAATAATAATAATAGTAGAAGCATTCATAATTGACAGATTCAATTAACATGATATCATAACCATAATATTGTTTGTTATGAATTATAATTCATCATTCTCTACAAAATAATACTGTATCAATATACACATAACCAAACCAAAAAGAGTAACTATGTTACATTGTTTTGATAGACATCTTCATTTACCAACAAAAAGAATCATAATATAAGAAGGAAAAGAATAAGGGGAGGGCTACATCATGCATAGACGCAGTCACTGCGGGTGCAGCCCTCACCGTGTTCTCCATCAACATCATCGGTCCCAATGACAACGCTCGCTAATGGAGACTCCATAAAATCTACAACAGAATAGTCACCTATAACAGAATCTGAAAAAGATGTATTGATACAAGGGTGAGCTCCCATCCCAGCTCAGTAAGAAATCGAGTATCACATGCATGCTTCACACAATGATATGAAATGCAATTTTAATATTAGGTCTCAGGGCTAATGTTACTACTTAATATCATATTGAGATTCGGCATGTGCTCTCGATCTTGCCTATGGTCCCCAAGCCTCCAACTCTCATATACCGGGTGAGGGTAGAAGAGGAATAGATTACCCTGGTCGTTAAACAACTTCTACAAGCAAACCCCCATCTAGGTCTCCAACCCCTTTAGGCTCGTCACCTCACAACATAGACCCTATCTTACATCAGAGACCCCAGGCTGATCTGATTCTTCCGTCAGGTCTCCAAACCTTTGAAAGTATGAGCCTATGCCAGTAGTTTAACCCTTACTGGAAGGGCGTAGGAAATAAGGTAATGGCACTACCTATGTCTATTATGTACATTCAATTAATCGTGGCTGCCCTCCAGTAGAGATCCCCGGATCTACTCTAATAGATCACCATGCCCCCGCTAGAGTGTTGGGACATCCATCATGATGCCCACCAGCAAAGATCCCTAGCTTGACTCTAATGGATCACCATGCCCCCGCTAGTGTGCAATTCAATCCAACATGATTTGTGTGCTTGTGCTCTAACATGCCACACGAACCATCATACATGGTCAACATACGCATATATAATGAAAGGCTATGCCCTAGTAAAAATCCCCAGCTCCACTCCAATGGATCACCGTGCCCCCGCTAGGGTATAGCATAAACAACATGGCCCATGTATTGTGCTCTAATACATTACACCTCCATTATACCCAAACAACACATAATAAGCAATCATAATTGTTATAATGCAATGTATGCTCAAATATAACAAGTAATGAGAGACATGGCAATAAGCATAATAAATTCATGTTATGACATAAATTAGACATGTTATGAATGTCCTACATCTGTGGACTAGACCCCTCACTTGATAGCACTAGAAGTACATCTGTAAGACCTGCACTCCACTAACCCAATCTAACCATGTCAGGCCAGGTCTTTCCATTGTAACCGGGTCAAGATGAACCAACTACAAGAAGCACCACCAAGCTAGGTAAGAGAAATCATTCTATCACGGGTTATCTGGTTAGTTGTTTAGGGTTGTCTGGTCCTCGAGACTAGAGACCGATGAGTCAATCGATCAGACCCAGTTTTGACTCCGTGATTCAAAAATTTTCCTAATTTAAATAGATCACTCTCTTAATTTAGAGAGGACTCTATATGGAGACTTTCTCTCTATATAGAGGACATCCCTTTGCCTTCTCTCATTCTTTTTCTCATTCCCAAACTGTAGCACTGAGAGAAAGAGAGGAGAAGAAAGAGAAGAAGACTTGGAGAGGAAGAAAGCTTAAAGGAAGAAGAAGAGGTTTTACAGAAGGAAGAATTATCATTGGAACTTCAACCTACTGCAGCAAGGATCAACAATAAGTTCCCTTGTCTCTGTATAAGGTTAGAATTAGACTATGTTAAGGTTAGATTGGATACCAATGTGTTACATCAGATCCAAGCTAGTAATTCTGATTTGAAGGACTGTTACATAAATCTACATTAATGCTACATGCTAGGGTTCTTTAAAGGGTTTAACCTTAAGGAAATAATAGCCATAAAATGACCCTAAGATGGATCCCATTGCTGTGCCAAAGAATCGACTCAGAAGGAATTTGGACTGAAAGACAAACTTAGAGTATGACTCAGTAGTTGTCCAGTCCCTTGACCAGTCAACTGTATAAAAGACCGGTGAGGCAACCGATAACTCTCAGGAAGTCTATAGGGTTTTTTCTGGTGTACTCATCGATCGACCAATACAAGATAAGTGACTCGACTGAACAGTGTCCAGAGGACATGTACAGGAGACCGAACAGTGAAACAAAGTATAGTAACTTGATGGAATAGAATCTTAATTTAATGCTATTAATTGTTTAGGCTTTTTTCTAATTCAAGATAGTTTCCAGAGCTTGGAAGAAGAATAAACATCACTCACAGGTGAGGGAACAAGACCTAAACTAATATGCTAATAACAAGCTACCATTTATTTTTTTATTAATTTGATTGATGCCATGCTTGTATGATTGTTTGTGCATCTTACATGTCATCCAATAATTGTAATTCTTGTTCATGCATTTTTAATATTATTCATATTCTCTTATGATGATGATGATAGGGATAGGCATGTGTTTGTATGTGGTTGGTGTGTTGAATGGGGAGAGGTTAAAGCATCAAACCATTCACCACACTAACATCATCGTATCACCATTACCTTAACAAAACTAGGATGTCGTAGGGTATCAGGGGGTGATCCCAGTATGGTTATGAGCTCTGCCGATAGACCATAACTCTATCTTTATGGGAGTATTAAGGGATGCTAGGGTAAAGCCTTGGACACATCTGGATGATAACTAGGATTGGTTAGTCATGAACCCGGTTTGTAAGCCCTCACCAGTAGGGGCATACATACTGGTATGGGATAAGGTATCAGGGGGAGTGCTGGCGATGTGTGATCCGTTAGGATCTAGCTCTATCTCTATTATGTAGTGGGTAATGCAGGGCTACAGCAGTGTGTGATCCATTGGGCGTGCTCACACTCTCGTGTATGGAGTTGTGGTGACCGCCTATTCTTGTCATAGCACATTACAAATTTATACCAGGCCAAAGATATGAATATGACTACATGCATATGTTTGTGTACTATTTTGTTTTCTCACTAGCTATGTTGTGTGCTTACCCCAAGATATCATATTTCTTTTAGTTGATGATGCAGGTACAACTGTTGAAGATTATGTTAAGGTGCCGTCATATGGACACATGGCAGCTATGGATGTGCAAGCGGTGGAAGATGAGCGTGACTCTTCATGCGAGTGTTTCCATTGTGTTTATGCTTAATATTAGTTTTTCATAATTGACTTATGGGATGTGTAATAGTTATTTATTTATGTTTTGGTTTACTTAGAGATAATTTATTCAATATTTACTTATCACATTAGATACTTAATTCTTTATTAATATAATTTTGCTATTTATTTTATTATCTCTGATTGTGTGGAACATGTATGGTTTGATTGTTGGCATGGTCCTACGTGATCCTGCGTTAAACCGTTGGTTTATATGACGGTTCGTCATACTTCTGGTTCGTCTAGAATTGGGGTGCAATAACTTGGTATCAGCGTGCTTGGGTTCTGCCAATCAAACCTAGATACATCTATAAGAGTCCATGAATTGAGTTAGGATAAAAATAGAAGCTTTAATACAAACACATCATAAGCACATTATTGGTTGAGACAGTAAGATTAAAGCAAGACCATAATACACATAATAAAGGGTGAAACCATAAAACCATATATAAATAGAAAAGAAAAATAAATCATAGTGTATCCATCATCAAAATATAGAGTACGGGCCACAATCCGGATGGTTACTCTACAAATATCATCATAAAAAATAATGTATCTATAGCTAAAAAAAAATAACTATCCCTGAGCTAGTGGATAAAGTGGTGACTCTCTATCTCTATCGTAATCCTCTGCATAGACCCTCTGGAGCCAAGTTATCTACTCCTAAGTGGTATAGAAACTCTCGGTGAGGTCCTCCACTCGTCCATCTGTAGCTCATTGGGCCTCAAGAAAAGTCTGATGGGCTGCTTGGATGTCCTGGAGCTAGGTCAGGATCTACTCGGACAATGACTGAGAAGGGCCAGTTGTAGAAGTAGACTGAGAAGGACCAGCTACAATAATACGTTGTGGCATAGGGGGGATGTCATCTACATCCATATACATACGATCATCGTCCCCACCACCCTTTGCTACTACTGCCTCGAATGCCACTGCTGCTGCTACTGCCGCAGCTGCCACCCAACCCAAAGGAGGTCTAGTACATTCTGCTCCTCATCACTAATCGCTACATCACGCATCTCCATCCTGGTGATGGGGTCCCAGTCTAGATCTACTGATATTGTATCCTTGGACATCCTCTCACCCTCTAAGCTTACTTAAAGGCGATGAAGAAGGGTGGTGATCATGCAACCATAGGGTAGATTGCCTTTCAGTTGGGTGTCATGGCTCAGTGCATGGTGCGTATGATGATGTGTGGAAGGTAGACTCGCTGTCTAGTACAAATACAATAAAGAAGATACTGGGTAAGCAAAGATACCTCATTGTAGTGTCCACTCTGTGGTATGAGGTTGTGCTAGATGAACTTGCAGTAGACTCTGGGCTCATGGTAAAGATTGACCGCTTTCATTTCCTAAAGGCTATAAGCACCCCATTTTTGCCATCCCTAACCAAACAGAGCTGTACTGGTGTATAAACAGGAAGAGAGGGTAGGTGAATGGAAATTTGAAAAAGTACAAGGGAGGCGAGTGAAACTCTCTCAAACCAATATTTGATCAATCCCTGTATGCTCTCTATGGTATTCTAAGCCCAGCCAAGGTGCCCCCCCCCCCCCAAGGTGTAGGAGTCTTGGTGAACACATTCGAAAAAGTTGGGAGTCAATTTAAGGTTTGGAAGTCAAGTGGTGACTTTGAGGCTGATTTTGGTGGGCCCCACAGCAAGGTCATGGGTTGTAATCTACATGGATGCATAGATCATTGAATTATCTTTGAAACGAGACAAGAGTCACTCAATTCTGATGTCAAACAAAGAAGATATCGCGATTTTAGTTGGATTGAAAATGGCTTATTAAATCCAGGGGCTTTTCTATAAATTATCATAAATTAAGGATTTATTGGGTAAATTATTGTAATTTAAATCAATCGGATTTCATTTGACCATATCTTGAACATCCGACATCCAAATCCAGCGATTCAAGCACCATTGTGCTCCATTACCCGTCCTCTTCAAAGTAGACATAGAAAATTCTGGGCAGAGACCGCCAGTGGGTCCCATGCAAAGTTACCAGCCGGATTATCATCAAAACTTCAATTCTTCATATTTTAGTCATCCGACGTCTGAATCAGGTGATTCAAGAGCCAATGTTCTTCATTTTCATTTGTCTTCAAAGTGGACGTGGGAAATCTGGGACAGAAGTCACTAAAGAATTCCATTTAGAGCAGTGATCCAAAATGACTTATGAAATGATAGAGAGAGAAAGGAAAACCAGTCTCAACCTGACCCGGTTCAACCCAAGTTAGTCCAATCTAGTCAACCTTGACCAATCTTGCCTGACACAAACTAGACAGGTCCGAACCGAGTTGGGTCAGCCCATGTACGTTATGTATATGTACTTATATGATATATAATATATTTATTATATATTATATAATATATATGTATTTTATATATTATATTATATATATTACTTATATTATATTATTATATGTTTTTATATACATAAGGAGGGGGAATCAGATAAGAGAGGACCCAAAGAGAGAGAAGAAAAGAGAGAGAAAGAGTGAAAGAATGAGAAATAAAGAGAGCAGAAAAGACAAAAGAGAGAAAGAGAGAGAGAGAGAGAGAGAGAGAGAGAGAGAGAGAGAGAGAGAGAGAGAGAGAGAGAGAGAGAGAGAGAGAGAGAGAGAGAGAGAGAGAGAGAGAGAGAGAGAGACTAGGAGAGAAAAGAAGAGGACACGGGGAGAGAGAAAAGAGAGAGAGTGAGAGGTGAAGGTGATGTTACCATGCAACACCCCACACCTAACCATCCTACACCATCAGCTCCATACTTACCCAGCTGACCAGCCATCTATACACCACTGCTCCATGCAACCCAGTCGAATTTCCTCCTAGCACTTCAGCTCCACCGGCCTTCTCTTCTTTGAGCGACACCTCCACCTTTCTCTGCAACACTCCATATCCCTACACCCTTCATCTCTCCTCACTCTCACCATTAATCGACCTGCACCTCCCTACTACCTTGTCGAACCTCCCACTTGCACTCAACCATACCTGCTTACCCACAACTCCATGCTACACCTGCACATCACCACCCAAAAATTGTTGCACTTTGGATTGTCATTGTCGGCAACTCAGACCAAGTCTGATGAGGGAGATTGATACTGGTTGTAGTCTTGTGGTTCGTCATGCAATGAAAGAAAGAATCAGAAGAGAGAGAAAGAGGAGAGAGAATTAAAAGAGACAGAAAGAGGAGAGAGAAAGTGGGACCCACCAAGGTGGCATGCCACCAAGGCAGCCAGCCAGCAGGCCAGCCGCATGGCACTACAGCAAGGCAGGCCCAGCAGGCCAGCCCGCATGGCACCATCGCAAGCCATGCCGCCACATGGCACAGCCCGCAAGGCCCGCGCGCACGCACTGGCCCCTTCTCTCGCATGCCGCCCAACTGTTCAACGATTTTCCAGGAGAGAGAAAACCTCTCTGGAAAATCGACTCTGTAGAAAGTTTAACAAAAGTGCAAAAGTTACAGAGGCCATTGTCAGATTTCCCAGGGGCAATGTGGTCTTTTTACTAAGGAGAATATCTCAAATCGGCGGTCCAGATGAAGCTATGATGGGTTGATGCTTATTGAACGGTCCAGATGGAGGCGGGATCGTGTGTATATGCATCAGATGCGTCAGATTCTCCCGCGAGTATTCTGATTCGACGGAGGCATTTTAAAGAAATGCACCGCGTCAAATGGGAGCAAAGCCGTGATTATGTGTGACGCACGCGCAATACGGAAGCGGGACAGATCCTGATCTAAAGGCTATCGTTCAAGCCGATTTTTGGAGACGCAGATTATTCAGATCCGAGGGATCAGGTTCAATCCTACCTTTTCTACTCTGATCCGACGGCTGATTGAGTTGATTCCCTCCTCAGCCAATCAGAACGCGACACCCAGGCGGCGTGGCGCGGCTACGGTGCTTCGCATGTGCATCAAATGTTACTCGAAGATTCCTTTTTAAATTTTCTTATTGGCCGAACTTGTTTTCTTCATAACTTGATCATCCGGAGGCCAAATCCGACGATCCAAATTGCACCGAGCTAGGTTTTTCATTCTCTTTCTATTGAGAATGGTTTGAGAAGTTGTTTGCCACGTGAAACAGAGGCAGAGAGGCGTTTTTGAAGGAAAAAGCTTTATTTTCTTGTTTTTGATGATTTCTGGCTTGGGGAATTGAAAACAATCACTCATCCTTTCTTTTTGTGCCGATGTTGATGCACTGTTGTGACTTTTGAATGATGGTGAAGCTTCTTTGCATATGGCTCGTGATTGGTTGATTATCAGAAGAGGAGGAGTATTACATATGATTTCAGATGTCAGAAAACATCAGTTGTGAGATTTTCTCCACTCTCTTATTATTTACTGGATTAATGTATTGTATGCTGGAGTAGGTTAAGAAAGTTGAATGCCTATATTGTATGGGAGGTTATTGTATGCTAGCTTAGGCAAAAAGATTATTGAAAGTTTTGCTAGTTTGGGATTTAATTGTAGAGAATCTCTATAAGCCCCAAAATCTATCTGTTTTGATTTGTGTTCAGTGGGTGCTGGACACTGGCTGAAATAGCCTGAACCTTGGCAGTGTTTGCCCTCTCAGTTTTATGCTAAGAAAATTTAGGGTGATTATCCTTGTCCTGTAAAGGGCTGAAAGTTGAGTATTGAGTAAATACGAAGCCCATTGGGCATTACTCCGTGGATTAGCCATCACTCACTGTGGTGGTGAACCACGTAACTCCTCTGTGTTGTGGGATGTTTTGATTATGTATTTTGTGAAGTGTGTGGAATGACCTGCAGGATGGGTGTGTAAATCCGGTAGACCTGGACACTGAGTGGTTGCGAGGTAGATTTGCATACGATTGTGTGTGGGACAGTCTGGCTCATCATCAACACTTGGCAGTAAGAAAACAATTAAAAGGGAAGAGTTTTTCACACTGATTCACCCCCCCTCTCAGTGTCATTCAAGGTCCATCAAAAATGACCTTGCCATGACCGAGCTTACCTACCACTACCTATCCTTCTTTAAATCCGGCCTCCTGCAACACTCAATCATCTGTACACCTGCATCGACACTCCACATAACCAATCACCACATGCAACCTACAACTCCACCTCCTGTACACCTGCTCATGACACCTCACCTCCTCTCCCATCTCTCATTAATGTTCCCAAAAAACCCACTCAACCACTAACCTGTTTCAACAACTGACCTTCGAGCATGCTGCCACACACTTCACTGTGATCAACAGTCCACAGGAACCTCCCATGCTGCCACATCCTCGTGCACAGTCATTTCTTCATAATTCCATGGCCGATAACCCCAAGAAGCCCAGCCGATAACCCCACACAGCCCAGCCGTGCACCATACTCCACTAAATCCAATACAAACCGCCATCTCCTCTCCCATGCCCATTAACTCCACTTACCTGTACAGCCATCTACATCTGCAGACTCAAACACTCCACCTCCCTTGCTTCATTAACACCCAGATGAAAAACCTGCCCAGCCATCCCATCTTGAGCCCATACCTATAGCCGTAGACACCATCATCCCCTAGCCATGCTCCAACGACACAGCACTCCACCTCCATCTTCTATAAAACCACAAGCCACCATTGCTCAAAAGGGAGAAAAAAATCTGCACTTCTTGACCTGTAATCACCCCACCACCTCAAACCACATCTCGCAACCTTCACATCCCAGCCGACACCACTCCTACCCTCATCCAACTTGCTGTCCCTTGCCGCAATAGCCACCGACCTGCTAATCCATCTCACAACCCATCGATAACCACCCGCAACCATTGTTGGAGACCCAACAACCCTTGCGACACTATCAGCATCACCTCATCACCATCGTACCGGTCGGAGTGAACTCGAAACCAGGTTGGCCCCTTTTTCTTTTGTCCATATATTATTCTTCCACATCTTTGATATAATATGGTGTATGATATAATCATTTTTATTTTTGTTGTCATATTGTATATAATCATTTTAATCTTGTTATTATATTGTATATATTTATCTTGCTATCATATTATGTAAAATTATTGTCATATTGTATATGATTATTGTATATAATCTTTTTTTTCTAAATTACGTTGTTATAGTGGTTTGCGTCAGTGATATGCTATGGGCTGATTTAACGAGAGTTTTGGTTCAATCCAAATTTAATGTTTGAAATTAGCCCAATGTATGCTTTGGTTTGGTTTAATTATATGAGTTGGTTCAATCCTATTCTTGGCCCGTCTAATTATATCTTGGGTTAGTTGGTTTCATTTCTCATGGTAAAAAATGTTTATTGGTTGAAATTTGTCTCTTTTTAAATGATAGGTCTGGGTTGGGCTGAATTGATTTATGTGTTGTCAAACCTGGTCCGGTTTGGTTTATTACTTTTAATCAAATCTGGTTTGGTCCAATCCCACCAATTTTTGTTTGTTTGGCCTAATGCCACCAGAGTGGGCTGGTTTGACCTAAGTCCTCCAATTTGGATTGCAATGGTTTAATTTCCCCAGTGTGGGTCGATTGGGCCCAAACTCACCGATTTGGGCACAGTCGGCCTAATTTCCCCATCTAAATCCGTTTGGGCCTAAGTCCACCTATTTGAGCCAGTTTAGACAAATTTCATAGATTCGAACCGTTGGATCTTGATTATGAATGTCCTGGGTAAATCTGAATTGTTGGATCTTGATTATGAGTGTCCTAGATGAATTTAAATAATTGGATCTTGATTATGAGTGTCTTAGAAGAATCTGAACCGTTGGACCTTGATTATGAGTGTCTCAAGTGATTTAAACCATTGGATTGCCATCAAGAGTGATTTAAATGAATTTGAAAGGTTGGATTATGATTTTGAGTGATTCGAGCCGTTAGATTATCATTTTGTGAGATTTTAGCCATTGATCTTAGCCATCTTGATGAGATATTAATCATTGATCATGATTATAACTTCATGTGAGATCTGAGCCGTTTGATCTTGGCTGTTTTGATGAAATCTGAGTGTTGATCATGATTATCAATGTTTTGAAGAGCTCTAACCGCTAGATTGAGGATCTGATATTGTCTACACCGTTATATTTGTGCATCTGTCTTGATTAAAGTGTCATATTGTGTATTGTCATGTTTAAAATGCTTACATTGCTAGCTTTGTGCACACTACCATGTTTAAATTTGTTTGTTGTATGTCATTCTTGAATGATATCTATTGTCGGCAAAGAACTTACTTTCTGCTATACCCTAGTTGAACTGCCATGCATGTACACTTGATAGAAGACAATCCTAGGTGTGGGGACGTAAATGTAGGCACCTACGTCCATGGGAAGGGTAAAAGTGAAAAAGATAAAAGTTTTAATCAAGAAGCATGAAGCCTAGCCCACATTCCAAAATTGGGGTTTAGGTCAAGGGTAGCAGTAGGACGATCCCTACTCCTCAGCTCATCTTCTCTAGGATACAGGAACCTAAATAGGTGTGATATGATTCCAATCATAGATCTTTTAAGATCATCACTCGATCCTACATGACCATCCATTTTTTGACCCAAACGGGCCACCCAATGAATATCTTTTTGAACTATGTGGATCTTGATTCTTAGGGAAAACCTAAGATACGTAGGTAGTTTGGGAAAGAGTCCCAAATACGGACCCACATCCTAGTCTTGCGAGACTATTCTATACCTTAGCTTTGCAAGGCTCCATCCAAAGCCGTACTTACTAGTACACACCCTTGCCTTAAGAAGCTCCATCCCGAGGTTGTGCTTGCGAGCACACACCTCCTTGCCTTGCGAGGTTCTATACCAAAGCCGTACTTGCAAGTACGCACCCTAATCTTGTTAGACTACTCCATCTTAGCCTTGCGAGGCTCTATCTCAAAGTCGTGCTCAAGAGTACACACCCTAATCTTGCGAGACTACTCCATCCTAGCCTTGCGAGGCTCTATCTTGAAGTCATACTTGCGAGTATGCACCCTTGCTTTGCGAGGCTCCATCCCGAAGTAGTGCTTGAGAGTACGCACCTTAGTCTTGCGAGACTACCTTACGCCCTTGTCCTACAGGACTCCCCATCTAAAGCCATGCTTATGAGCACACATCCATATCCATACCCACTCAGTCTTGTAGGGCTATCCACAATCCATCCAACAACAAACTACGTTGTACCTGATTTCATGGACCTCTGGAATACATAGGTAACTTAGAGGACTCTCTAAGTACGGTATCACATCTTAGTATCCTAAGGTTCTCCATATCTATATTCACTTCGATCCACATAGGCTATCTAGATTCAATGTCAATCATCATCAAGCAAAAACTTCAACTTGAACAATTGAATCTAATAAAACTTAAACATAAACCAGATCCATAAACTTTAATCACATTTTGTTCGAACTATGCTATGGACTTGATTTCCAAGATTGGAATACGGAGGCAATCTTAGGATGGACATCTCAGATTCAGTCCATCACTGAATCTGAACTTAGGTTAAAAGAACTTAGTAACTTGGCATATAATGTCACACCCCAATTCTACACCATTCAGAACAGTGTGATGAACCGTTAATAAACCAACGGTTCAACCAGTATCTCTAATAGGCTATGTCCATTAAAAATAAAACCATGCACATCCACAACCATAATCAGAATAAATACACAATAGCGAAAGTCTTATAGAAAATAAACTGAGAAATCTAACTGTAATAATCATAATTAAAATATTAAGTTATTTTTGTATCAACTGAGACATAAATAAATAGAATATCAATTACATCCCTTTATAAATTCAAATAAAAATATAATAGAATACGCATGAGTTGCACTCGCATGAGGGTTCATGCGTATCCACTAAGTCTTCGGCTTCCATTTCAGCAACACGCGCATACACCGGAGCACTCATGTAATCTTCGACCGTAGTACCTACATCATCAACTAAAAATATTCGACGTCGAGAGGGTGAGCACACATCATGGCTCAGTGAGCAAACAAAACAATGCAACAAACATATGCATGCATTCAATTCATATCTTTGGTCTAGTAAATAAGTTTGCAATGTGCTATAGAAAGGATAGGTGGCCAAAGGTTATGTTTATTGACACCGCACCTCTATTGTAAGAACCGTGCTCTAAAACCCGGTTTAACCATGGTCTTATGCGATGGCAGGTGCCCCAATCATAACCGGACCGGAAAGCGAAGCCGGGCAAGGGACCACGCAAGAAGCCGGGTGAAGAACCAATCATTTTTAGGTACGAAAAATGTGTAAAATTGGCTAAGTACATACCGGTCTCACCATACCGGTCTCACCATACCGGATGCACTATAGTGCAACCGGTATGGCATACCGGTCTCACCATACCGGATGCACTATAGTGCAACCGGTATGGCATACCGGTCTCACCATACCGGTCTCACCATACCGGATGCACTATCCTGCAACCGGTATGGCATACCGGTCTCACTATACCGGTCTCGCTATCCTGAGACCGGTATGTGCGAGACCGGTATGTGTTCGGAGCTGTGTTTCTCTCAAAAATGGAAACTTAAAGTTTCCATATGAGGGGGGAGCGTGTTTTGGATGGCCTCCCTCTATTAATAGAGGGGGAGACACTCCGTGAACCCCTTTGTTCTGAGAAGGAGTTGAGGGTTCAAGGAGGTAGACGCCGCCAAGGAAGGAGCTGCCGGTGGAGGAACACGCCGCCAACTGACAACCGCTACCGGTAAAGTGCTCTATCCTTCCTGTAGGGTTGTTTATCGGATCGGAGCCGCGAAGCGGCGTGAGATCTGATGGAAAATGCTTAGATTCCTTTCGTCTTTCTTTCGGATCTGGTTGGTTTTTGGCATTCTAGCCAAGATCCGTAGGACCCTTCAGAGACTGGACCTTAGCAGAAGATAGGTGAAACCTTAGGGAGCTACCGTGGAGACCTCGATCTCGGAAATCACGCCGTAGGGTATATCCTTGGGAAAGTCCCGCGGTATGGGCCGCGGTGTATACCGCTGGCACCATACCGGTCGCACTCAGCGGATCCGAGTGAGACCGGTATGTGTGCATCCGGTATGCATACCGCCGGCACCATACCGGTCGCACTCGGTCCGATCCGAGTGAGACCGGTATGTGTGCATCCGGTATGCATACCGGTCTCACCCATACCGGTCTCACCCATACCGGTCTCACCATACCGGTCTCACTATCCTCGCGACCGGTATGTGCGAGACCGGTATGTGTTCCCGAGCCCCTGTTTGTCTGGGAAAGCCAGGTTTTGGCTTCTAAAACTCTAATAAATGGAAATTAACATGAAAATATGGTTGTGTAGGACTTGTATGTGAAACTTTTGACGTCGAAAAGGATTAACACCACGCATCAGGTAAGGGACAAGACCCGAAACTTAAATTAAAGATTTAATAATAAACCTTAGAGAGCTCTTTAATTTTCTGTATCAAATTATATGCTTGTTTGATGGATTGTGCATATCACATGTCATGTAGTGTAACTTCTATTTGATTTATCTGTTCATGCATTTCATATGCTAGGTGTGATGGATGTTAGACATGTGATTGTTTTAGTTGGAGTGTGGAATGGGAAGGGCCGGGGGCCTGGGATTATTCCTCACTCCGACGCCTTTCAGTAGCACCTTATCTTAGCATGCTTGGTATGGGTGGGGTATCAGGGGGAGGTTATGGCAGGTGGTCTCCGATGTTGACGTTGATCTGGCCGCAGTGATGTGGCATGGTGATCTCCGATGTCGACGTTGACCTGGCCATGACGCTCTAGCTCTATCCTTATGCCATAGGGAGCGATGTTGGGATAGGGCCTACTTGCGTATAGTTCCATCTTGGTATGCTTGTTGCGGGTAGGGTATCAGGGGGAGGTGAGGTAATGTGGTCTCCACCTGGGCCTCGCACGCTCTAGCTCTATCCCTATGCCGTAGACGGCTGTACTAGGGTGGAGCCTACTTGTATTGACATCTAGGACTGGTTAGAAACGGAACCCACTTGCAAGCCCTTGCCAATAGGGGGTTTAGGTATTGGTACGGTATGGGGTATCGGGAGGAGGACGTGGGATTGTGGTTCTTCCCGCCCGCCGGACTCGAGTCCTATCTCTATACCGGAGTGAGTGATGTGGGGCAACGATGAGTAGTGTGGTAGGAGCCTGACTATTGGGTGTGCTCACACTCTCGTGCATGGAGGTGCGGTGGCCGCCAAACCTTACCATAGCACAATTGCAAGTTATACCTGGCCCAAATTGTAATGTTAACTCATGCATGTGGATGTTGCATTGGTCTTGTGCTTTACTGAGCTGTGTTGTAGCTCACCCCGATATATATATCTCTCTTTTTAGATTTGGATGCAGGGTATACGGTGGAGGACTTCGTGACCGCCCCAGCCTACAGTACGATGGCTGCCCTGGAGACACAGAGTGTGGAGGACGAGCATGATGCGTTATGCGAGTGCTCCTTCTGTGTCTTTCCTCTTTGATTTGATTATTTTTAAATTTAAAGCTTTGTAAATAAATATTATTTAAATTCTGATGGATGATGGAATAACTGGATTAATTATTTTAATTTATTATTTAGTTCAGCTCATTGATATATTATTTCCGCTACTAGTATTACTCTGGATTTTGATGGTTTGCTCAGGGATGATTGGTTGACACGGTCTTTCGAGATCCTGGTGTGAACCGTGGTTTATTACCGGTTCACTCACACTTCTGGTTCAGCCGGAATTGGGGTGTGATAACTTGGTATCAGAGCCCTAGGCTCTGTCCTGCTAATCATTCTTCAGCCATCTGTGTCCAATGAGCTGAGTTAGGAAAAATTAATAAAACATTAATAAGAACACACCATAAGCTTGTCTGATGCCTGAGACTTAAGAAAGAGTGCATAATATACTATTAATGAAGCGAAATTTTAAGCATTAAAGTTTAAACAATACCATCTAACTCTTTGACTATGAGAACATAAATAAATACAAAGTGTACTACAGAGTACGGTCCACAGGTCGGACAGTTACTCTATTAACAAAATAAAATACGTAAACATCAAGCAAAATCTAATCGGGCTATGGTGGAGTAAGCGGGCTCGGATGGGACCGGGTCTCGTTATATCATAGTCTCGCTCGTATACCTCCCCCGAGCCGGTGGACCTGGTCCCGAGTGACCCGTAAGCTGCGTGCCGGCGCCCCAACTCCCGACCCATCTCTCGCCGTGAGACCGGGGATGTCTCTCCGAGTGTCCAAGATGACTCTCTGGGTGTCCCCGAGCTCGGTGAGCATGCGAATCGAAAGGTCCGAAGATGAAGGGGGTGGAACAAGAGGCGGCATGCGCCTAGCCGATCTAGGAACTGGAGCGGGTCTAGAAGTGCCAGCACCCATAGGGTTTGTAGAAGGACGTGGTGGTACCGTAGCCGACGTGTACCCCGCTGGTTCAGGAATGGGATCAGATCTAGATGTACTGGGGGCAGACGGCCCGGAAGACTCTGCTGCCGGTGAATGCCGAGGTGCGGGTACCGGGATGTCCTCCATGTGAGTGTCCTCATCGTCCCCCATCTCGGCGACATCCGCTGCTTCGCAACTCGCCGCCGCAAAGAGAGCCGCATGGTTTCGGGCGGGGAGGGGACGAGCCCGTAACTCCTCATCACCGAGCTCTAGGACGTCCATCCGCATCTTGTAGATGGCCTCGGCATCAATATCTGAGTTCATGGTCACCTCCCTAGGTGCCTCTCCCGCATACCGACACCCAAGCGCCGTAGAAGTGCCGTAATCAACCTACCATATGGAAGGTTACCCGACATATCGGGCATCGCCGCAGATGATCATAACCCGCATGATCAGGTAGGGCAAACAAACACGGTACCTGGAGGCAACGCTGTAGGTAATGAACAGGGTCAACTGAGATACCTCTCCATAATGCCCACTCTGAGGGACGATATTATGCTGAATGATCCGGCAATATAGGCGAGGTAAGGGATAAAGATTTGAGGCCGACATAACCCGTCCTGGTATTAATATCTGCGCGGCTATCATCGCCCTGGTGTACTCATCTAGGTACCCTTTGACCCTGGGGGCATAGTAAACGAGGTCCCCATCGTCTGGAACCCCTAGTAGAACGGCTAGCTCTGCTGTGTTGAAGGAGATTACCACCCCTTTCACATAGCTTGTGATGCGCAGACTTCTAGCATTGTCCCAGTCATCCACATCTCCTTCCACCTCTAGGTTGGAGAAGAATAGCTTTACCAGATTTGGGCAGGTGCGTTCTCGATACTGTATGACGGGTAACCACCCCAAAATCCCAAAGGCCGACGCTACATCAAAGCGATGGAGATGCTCCAGGTTGACGTACCGGCCGGATTCTATGTTTTTGGACTGAAACCGATCAAACCGTGAGGCGGCCATCGCCGAACAAAAATACCTCTCGTTATACGAGGTGGCTGGGGGAGGCGTGCTGCTCATTGTGTTTGATGGAACGTCTCCTTGAAGTGTGGAATATTTATAACCTGTGAAATCAAGAAATCGTAACGGTTAGTATTAAATTTTGAGAAATTTCGGCAGAGTAACGGCTGTAAATGGTGTAAAAGCCTCGAACTCACCCAAAAGTTTGGGGAGGAGGACTTATGTAACCCCCGCTCTCTTCCATCAAACCAAACTTAGGCATACCAGGTGAAAATTGGGAGAAATCAAACAAATTCAAGAAAATCGAAATTTTTCCCAAAACCTAGGTTAAAAATCGATTTTTGTTGATTTCTTGCAAACCAACCGATGAAACTCCAAATAGGTTGAGGGGTTTCACTCAGAGGGACCCCAAGAACCTTTTCCAAGCATCAATAAGAGTTTTCCACGGTTGGAATTCCTTGATTTGAGAAAAGTTAAGTTTTGGGGTAAAAAGACGATGTAAAAATCATCTAAAGAGGGAAAGAGAGAAGAAGCTTACCTTTTTAGTCGACGTGGAGACTCTTGCAAGAGTGAGAACCGATTCTTAGGACTCCGGATGCACTGTAGCAACTCGGAGAAGCGGAGAGAAATCGCCACCGGAGAGAAACCAAAGAGAGAATGAGGAAAAAGACAAGAAAAATCGCGATTTTAAAGAGATTTTTCTGTCTTTTGGTATACCGGTCGCACTATCCTGCGACCGGTACCTCCCTGCGGTACCGTGCGACCGGTACCTGCTGTGAGGTATACCGGTCGCGCTATCCTGCGACCGGTACCTCCCAGCGGTACCCCGCGACCGGTACCTGCTGAGAGGTATACCGGTTGCGCTATCCCGCGACCGGTACCTCCCAGCGGTACCCCGCGACCGGTACCTGCTGAGAGGTATACCGGTTGCGCTATCCCGCGACCGGTACCTCCCAGCGGTATGGTCCGACCGGTATGGGCAAAAAGGGGTTTTCTCCCCGAAAGTCCGGTACCTTGCCATGAAACTCCAAGAGGTATTTGGATTGTACAAATTGATATCAAAAACTTTTTGAACGGGGGGTTTTTCGACCCTATGACTGTGTAAGTTGGTGAATTGAGGGTTATCCAGTAAATTTGAAATTTTAGCCTGATTACTTTCTGTTACTCTTTCTCTTTCCTTGCCACTCTTGTTAAATACTAGATGCACATGTTGAAGCTATAAATTGTTGGGATACATTTTTCTAAATTGCTCCATGTGTTTTGATGTATTCAGGTTCTTACAAGGTAGAGTAAAGTACCAATGGCAAGAGGTAATGGTCGTAGGTTTCCTGCGCAGAGACGTCATCGCTCAAGGGCGCCGCCGTAGACAGGAGTTCAGGTGCGAGAAATTCGAAGGGAAAGAAGAGAGGATAAGCGGGGAAGAGCAGAACCCCCCCGAACACATCCGAGAATTTAAGGCGAGGAGTGAAGAGTCGCCATCCCGGGGCAGCCATCTTCAAGCTCGAAACAAAGATGGAAAATTTCATGTCTAGTATGGCGGCACAGCAAAAGAAGTTTTTCGAAGAGATAACCAAAATGCTCAAACCACCCGAGCCTGTACCAGGACCTACGGATGTGCCGGTCACCGGTGCAGGGAAATGTTCAAGCAACACTGTGGGGGTAAACACAGGCACTGGAGTACCAACACAGCAAGAACCACCCGTCACTGAGCCTCACCCGGTTACCGGCACACCAGTGTATAATCAGGACCACGGAGGGTATCAGGGACAGTACCAGGGTCCATATCCAGGTGCATACTATGGTGGCTATCAGGGAGGCAGTCAGGGTGGCTACGCTTATCAGCCACAATGGTATGGACAGGCGCCATATGCTCAGAACAGCCTTGCTAAGGCAGTGGATGGGTTCTTGAAACTTAAACCACCCACATTTACAGGGAAGTCTGGGAAAGCACTGTGGCCAGCACAGTGGATAGCAGAGATGGAGAAAAATTTCAGGTTGTTGGACTGTCAGGATGAAGACAAGGTCTTGTATGCTACTCACATGTTGAAGGAAGAGGCCAATGGGTGGTGGAATTCTATTCGAAGATACTTGGAAACCAAGCACCAGGTTATCACCTGGCCTATATTCAAAGAAGCCTTCTTCGACAAATACTTCCCCAGGAGTTTCCGTGACCAGATGGAGAGGGAATTCCTAAATCTACAGCAATCACAGATGACTGTAGAGGCGTATCAGCAGAAGTATGAGGAATTGTTCTTTTTCGCTCCCACCAGCATGCAAGAGGAAGAGACTAAGACTCACCGTTTTACCATGGGACTGTGGGGCCCAATCAGAGAACATGTTATAGGTCGAGGGTTGGTCATTTACAATGAAGCTGTACAGGTGGCTCGTGTCATTGAGTCAAGCCAGAGGGACAGCTTTGTGGCCCAGAACCGAGGTTTGAAGAGGCCGAATACCGAATTCCAAGGTGGAGGCGGACGAGGCAACAGGCCATACCGTCCATTCAGGCCGCAAGCTAGTACCATACCTCCCAAATCAGCTCCTGCAATGGCCTCGCAAGCAACTGGGCCGGCCCCTAACATCAAGTGCTACAACTGTCAACAAGTGGGGCACTATGCCAGATCATGCCCGCAACCCAAGAAGGAACAGCAGTTGGGCAAGGTATATGCCGTTACTACTGAGGAGGCAGCCGCATCACCAGATGTGGTTACAGGTATTACTTACTTTTCCTCCTAAATTGTTGCATTATTTGTTGCATATTTAAAGCTAAAAAGGGAATTTTACAACCTCAGGAATAGTAAATATAGCAGGGATACCTGCAAGGGTCCTGTTTGACTCTGGGGCCACTCATTCATTTGTCTCAGTATCCTTCGGGAAAGGGCTAGGACATCCCATCAAGACCTTACAACCAAGTCTGCTAGTTCGGTCACCAATGGGGATCGAGGTGGTATTAGAAGACTATTATGGACCTTGCCCAGTGTGTATTGAGGGACGAGAACTTGAAGCCAATTTAGTCCAACTGGAGATGTCAGATTTTGATGTTATTCTGGGAATGGACTGGTTAGCTAAACACTCAGCAAAATTGCTATGTGCCGAGAAGAAATTGATGCTCAAGGATAGCGATGGGAAGGAGTTTCAGTTCAAAGGGGTTAAGCTGCCAAGAAAGAGGAAGCTCATACTCTCAGCCTTAAAAGCAAAGAGGTGCTTAGAGAAAGGAGGAGTAGGATATCTTGTGTCAGTGGTAGATGTGACCGCTGAAACACCGAAATTGGAAGACATCCAGGTCGTACGGGAGTTCCCTGATGTGTTCCCAGAAGAATTACCAGGGTTACCACCTGACAGGGCTACCGAGTTTGTGATAGACTTACTACCAGGGGTGGCGCCTGTGTCTAAGGCTCTGTACAGGATGGCTCCTACTGAGCTGAAAGAATTAAAAACCCAACTGCAGGAACTTTTAGACAAGGGGTTTATAAGACCAAGCATCTCACCTTGGGGAGCACCTGTGCTCTTTGTAAAGAAAAAGGATGGCAGTGTGCGCCTGTGCATGGACTATCGAGAGTTGAACAAGCTCACTATCAAGAACAGGTATCCACTACCTAGAATAGATGACTTGTTTGATCAGCTACAAGGTTCAAGTGTGTTTTCAAAGATTGACCTGGAGGTCCGGGGTATCACCAGCTAAAGATTTAAAGACTCGAGACATTCCAAAGACCGCCTTCAGGACACGGTATGGACACTACGAGTTCCTTGTGATGTCCTTTGGATTGACTAACGCACCGGCATCATTTATGGAACTAATGAACCGAGTATTCCATGACATGTTGGATACATCGGTTATAGTTTTCATTGATGACATCCTTGTATACTCGAAGGACCAGGCCTGGGCTTGGCTGGATACTACAGAAGGTTTGTGGAGAACTATTCCAAGATTGCTGTTCCACTCACCAAGTTAACCAAAAAGGGGCAGAAATTCATATGGTCGGATGAGTGCGAGAAATGTTTCCAGACGTTGAAGTCAAGGCTGGTATCGGCACCTATACTGACAATTCCAGCTCCAGACCACCCATTTACGCTATATACAGATGCTTCGTGCCCGGGATTGGGTTGTGTGCTGATGCAAGGAAAGCAGGTGATAGCTTATGCCTCAAGACAGCTAAAGGAGCATGAAAAGAACTACCCTACGCATGACCTAGAGTTGGCAGCAGTCATTCATGCCATCAAGACGTGGAGGCATTACGTATGGTGAGTGAGAAGTTCCAGATTAAGTCCGACCACAAGAGCCCGACGTATCTGTTCACCCGGAAGGACTTGAATATGAGGCGAGAGGAGGTGGTTAGAGTTGCTCAAGGACTACGACTATGATATCCAAGTATCACCCCGGTAAGGCCAACATAGTAGCTGATGCACTAAGCGGGAAATGGGCATCGAACCCCGAGCGGGACCAAGTACCAATGCAGCATTGGCGCCGCTGTTTCGAAACATCGGGGGACGAAGAGCAACACCTAATTGAGTCAGCTGATGATCCCATTGAGCAAGGGTTGATACACAAGTTTACCTTAATGTTTGCAGCATTAAGGATTTTGCCCGACCTGAAGGAGGAATTAAAGGCAGCAGTTTTACAGGACCCATACCTTAGGACAGTTCAAGAGGATTTGGAAAAGGGTCGAGTCAATCCTGACTTTACGCTTGATGCGGACAAGGTATTCAGATATCGTGGGCGTTTGTGCATACCCGAGGATGAAGATCTGGAAATCCGGAATCGGATTATGTTGGAAGCTCACGCCACTCCATATTCAATACACCCCGGCAGCACGAAAATGTACCACGACTTGAAAAGGTTGTACCGGTGGAGGGGAATGAAAGCTGATGTGGCTCGACATGTGTTCCAATGCTTAAACCGTCGGCAAGTCAAGGCGGAAAGACGAGACCTGCGGGACTACTACAACCATTGCGAGAGCCCGCGTGGAAGTGGGATTGTATTACCATGGACTTCGTCACCTGGGTCTACCCATGACTCCAAGGTCGGTGAATGCGGTATGGGTAATTGTGGATCGCCTAACCAAAACTGCTAGATTTATCCCCTGTCGGACCCCGTATACCATGGACAAGTTGGCAAGGTTGTATGTGGACAACATAGTCGACTCCATGGGGTCCCGAAAGTATTGTATCCGACGAGACCCCCGCTTCACATCCGGGTTCGGGAAGGACTGCGAAAGGCAATGGGAACGAAATTGAAGTTTAGCACAGCCTTCCACCCTCGGACGGATGGTCAATCGAAAAGGACCATCCAGATTTTAGAAGACATGCTTCGGGCATGTGCTATTGACTTCAAGGGGGGCTTGGGATGAGAAACTATCTCTCATTGAGTTTGCCTACAACAACAGTTATCAGTCTACGATCCAGATGGCCCCACACAAGGCTTTGTATGGTAAGAAATGCCGGACACCTCTATTATGGGATGAAGTCGGTGAGAGAAGAATCGTTGGACCTGAGTTTGTAGAAGAAACCTGCAAGGCGATGGATCAAATTAGAAGCCGGGTAAAGACAGCTCAAGTGCATCGAAGCACTATGCCGATAACAAGGCGGCGGGATCTTGAATTCATGGTAGGTGATAAAGTGTTTTTGAAGATATCACCGGTCACGAGGCCTGAAGCGGTTCGGCAGAAAAGGGAAATTGTGTCCAAGATATGTGGGGCCCTATGAAATTCTATCCCGGTGCAGCAAAGTGGTCTATCAACTTGCATTACCGCCGGCAATGTCTAGCGTCCACGATGTTTTCCATGTGTCCCTACTGAAGAAGTATGTGCGAGATCCTTCGCATATCCTTGTTGCTGATCCTCCAGAGTTGACGAAGATTTAACCTTTGAGGTAGTGCCAATCCAACTCCTTAGCGAAAAGGTACAACATCTTCGAAGGCGGGATATCTACTATGTCAAGGTGCTTTGGAAAAGTCAGGACGTAGAGGAAATTACTTGGGAAGAGGAGGATGCCATGCGAAAAGAATACCCCCATCTTTTCGACTCTAAAGGTACGTACAATTTCGGGGACGAAATTCTTTTAAGGGAGGGGGAATTGTAAGATCTACATGCAAATTTCGGGGACGAAATTTCTTTTAAGGGTGGTAGAGTTGTAAGAACCGTGCTCTAAAACCCGGTTTAACCATGGTTTTATGCGATGGCAGGTGCCCCAATCATAACCGGACCGGAAAGCGAAGCCGGGCAAGGGACCACGCAAGAAGCCGGGTGAAGAACCAATCATTTTTAGGTACAAAAATGTGTAAAATTGGCTAAGTACATACCGGTCTCACCATACCGGTCTCACCATACCGGATGCACTATAGTGCAACCGGATGGCCGCTCACCATACCGGATGCACTATCCTGCAACCGGTATGGCATACCGGTCTCACCATACCGGTCTCACCATACCGGATGCACTATCCTGCAACCGGTATGGCATACCGGTCCCCTCACTATACCGGTCTCGCTATCCCCGAGACCCGGTATGTGCGAGACCGGTATGTGTATGTGTTCGGAGCTGTGTTTCTCTCAAAAATGGAAACTTAAAGTTTCCATATGAGGGGGGAGCGTGTTTTGGACGGCCTCCCTCTATTAATAGAGGGGGAGACACTCCGTGAACCCCTTTGTTCTGAGAAGGAGTTGAGGGTTCAAGGAGGTAGACGCCGCCAAGGAAGGAGCTGCCGGTGGAGGAACACGCCGCCAACTGACAACCGCTACCGGTAAAGTGCTCTATCCTTCCTGTAGGGTTGTTTATCGGATCGGAGCCGCGAAGCGGCGTGAGATCTGATGGAAAATGCTTAGATTCCTTTCGTCTTTCTTTCGGATCTGGTTGGTTTTTGGCATTCTAGCCAAGATCCGTAGGACCCTTCAGAGACTGGACCTTAGCAGAAGATAGGTGAAACCTTAGGGAGCTACCGTGGAGACCTCGATCTCGGAAATCACGCCGTAGGGTATATCCTTGGGAAAGTCCCACGGTATGGGCCGTGGTGTATACCGCTGGCACCATACCGGTCGCACTCGGCCAGATCCGAGTGAGACCGGTATGTGTGCATCCGGTATGCATACCGCTGGCACCTTACCGGTCGCACTCAGTCAGATCTGAGTGAGACCGGTATGTGTGCATCCGGTATGCATACCGGTCTCACCCATACCGGTCTCACCCATACCGGTCTCACCATACCGGTCTCACTATCCTGCGACCGGTATGTGCGAGACCGGTATGTGTTCTAGGATTAACACCATGCGTCAGGTAAGGGACAAGACCCGAAACTTAAATTAAAGATTTAATAATAAACCTTAGAGAGCTCTTTAATTTTTTGTATCAAATTATATGCTTGTTTGATGGATTGTGCATATCACATGTCATGTAGTGTAACTTCTATTTGATTTATCTGTTCATGCATTTCATATGCTAGGTGTGATGGATGTTAGACATGTGATTATTTTAGTTGGAGTGTGGAATGGGAAGGGCCGGGGGCCTGGGATCATTCCTCACTCCGACGCCTTCGAGCACCTTATCTTAGCATGCTTGGTATGGGTGGGGTATCAGGGGGAGGTTATGGCAGGTGGTCTCCGATGTTGACATTGATCTGGCCGCAGTGATGTGGCATGGTGATCTCCGATGTCGACGTTGACCTGGCCATGACGCTCTAGCTCTATCCTTATGCCATAGGGAGCGATGTTGGGATAGGGCCTACTTGCGTATAGTTCCATCTTGGTATGCTTGTTGCGGGTAGGGTATCAGGGGGAGGTGAGGTAATGTGGTCTCCAGCCTGGCCTGCACGCTCTAGATCTATCCCTATGTCGTAGACGGCTGTACTAGGGTGGAGCCTACTTGTATTGACATCTAGGACTGGTTAGAAACGGAACCCACTTGCAAGCCCTTGCCAATAGGGGTTTAGGTATTGGTACGGTATGGGGTATCAGGAGGAGGACGTGGGATTGTGGTTCTTCCTGCCCGCCAGACTCGAGTCCTATCTCTATACCGGAGTGAGTGATGTGGGGCAACAGTAGTAGTGTGGTAGGAGCCTGACTATTGGGTGTGCTCACACTCTCGTGCATGGAGGTGCGGTGGCCGCCAAACCTTACCATAGCACAATTGCAAGTTATACCTGGCCCAAATTGTAATGTTAACTCATGCATGTGGATGTTGCATTGGTCTTGTGCTTTACTGAGCTGTGTTGTAGCTCACCCCGATATATATATCTCTCTTTTCAGATTTGGATGCAGGGTATACGGTGGAGGACTTCGTGACCGCCCCAGCCTACAGTACGATGGCTGCCCTGGAGACACAGAGTGTGGAGGACGAGCATGATGCGTTATGCGAGTGCTCCTTCTGTGTCTTTCCTCTTTGATTTGATTATTTTTAAATTTAAAGCTTTGTAAATAAATATTATTTAAATTCTGATGGATGATGGAATAACTGGATTAATTATTTTAATTTATTCTTTAGTTTAGCTCATTGATATATTATTTCCGCTGCTAGTATTACTCTGGATTTTGATGGTTTGCTAAGGGATGATTGGTTGACACGGTCTTTCGAGATCCTGGTGTGAACCGTGGTTTATTACCGGTTCACTCACACTTCTGGTTCAGCCGGAATTGGGGTGTGATATCTATACACGAGTGTGTGAAGCTGCCCAAAGGTAACGTTTATTTTCGTCCCACATGCACCCACCATGGACAATGTACACGTAAAGGTTACGTTTATCGTTGTACCCGTTGCCCATACCAACACGTAAGCCCCTGCTGGTGAGGGCTCGCAAACTGGGCTCACAACTAACCAATCCTAATGCCAATCAGTGTATCCAAGGCCTCACCTAAGCATCCATCAATATGTCCAAAGAGATAGGGCTAAGGCCCCCCGGCAGAGTCAGAGACTACACGGTTCGAGACCACCTCCCCTCATACCCTATGACGTAATAGTTCTGCTATGGTAATGACGATACGACGATGTCAGTGGACAAGACTTGAGTTAGTGATAGAGCTAGAGTGCTGAGGCACGGCCTATACGCCCCCCTGATACTCGCTCGCATCAAGCACACCAACCACACACATACATCCACATGCCTATTCCTATCATCATCATCATCATCATCATGTTATAAACAATAATTTAAATATACATGAACAGTAATAATATAAATATTGGATGACATGTTGAATGCACATAACACGCATACACGCATAGAATCAATCATGGCATTGGACTCAAGAATAAAATAGTTTATTATTAACCAATTAGTTTAGGTCTTGTTCCCTCACCTATGTTTGATCGTAGATCCTCTTTCAAGCTTTAAGAATCAACTAAATATCAATATTATATCACTAGAAGACCTAATCAAGTTGATAGAATTTAATTAAAATTAATTTTGATTTTAAAAAGCATGTTGTTAACTGGGGGTCGATGCTAGGGTCGGAGGTTCCATCGACCCTGGGTGCTACCACCTAGATTCTAGACTTCCCGAACACTAGGGGTCAATTGTTAGGGTCTGGTAGGGTCGATTGGCCATCGACCCCCCGTGCGACCCCCCATGGGTTTAGTCAATTTTTCATCCTACAGTCCATTCCTTCGTGTTTGGGTCCTATGGCTTGCTTCTACAATCCATTACATACATGTTTTATGACTTAGAAACATAATTTATTCACCTACATGGTTTTTATGATCTCCCCCATGGTTTTCCATGAAAACCTAACCATGGATGGATGATTTGGGTTTCTCCTAGATCATCCCCTCTTCACTAAGGTCTGTAGAATTACATGGAGATAGTATCCATACCTAAGAATTAGGCTTGTTTCTCTGAAGCCTTCTCTTTGATCTTCTTCTTTACTTTCCTTCTCTTCTCTTTCTCTTCTCTTTCTCTTCTCTTTCTCTCAATCCAATTAGGGTTCTAAAAGGAGTGAAAGAGGCTTAGGGACGTCCTATTTATAGAGTAAAAACTCCCAAAATAAGTCCCATTGAGATTAGGAAAGAATCCCATTGAAATTTGGAAAGTTTCCAATTCATGGTTTCTGTCGGCAGACTGGGGGTCGATGAGGGGGTCGGAGATCCCATCGACCCCTGGTTCTAAAATGTCCGACCGCCGATTAAAAACTCAGGGTCTAACTTTTATACTGGGGGGTCCGACCCTGCCTTGTTGGGTATGCGACCCTCCCCCTTATTTTAGTGTTTTTGGGTTAGTTTAATACCTGGGATCGTGATCTCCCTCACGCACTTGATCCATTTGGCTCGACCATGATGGGTAGACCTGGTTCAAGGTGTTAAGACCGGGTTAGTTCGATACGGGTCTTACAACTCCCCCCTACTTATAAAAATTTCATCCTCAAAATTGTACATACCTTCTGAGTCAAATAATTGAGGATATTGCTTTCGCATAGCATTCTCTTCTTCCCATGTGATTTCTTCCATATCTCTACTTCTCCAGGTGACCTTAACATAATAGATATCACGATTGCGTAGTCGTTGAACCCCCTGACTAGTGATTTCAATTGGTGCTACTTCAAATGTCAAATCTTCAGTCAAATCAGGTAAGTCTATTGTCAAAACGTGCATTGGATCCTTGACATACTTCTTCAATAAGGAAATGTGAAATACATCATGCACACTTGACATAGATGGTGGTAGTGCTAACTGGTAAGCCACTTTCCCAAGCTTAGCTAGAATCTCATATGGCCCGACATATCTTGGACTTAGTTTCCCTTTCTGTTCGAACCGTTTTAATCCTCGCATAGGCGATACTTTTAAGAATACTTTATCACCCACGACGAACTCAAGGTCTCGGTGTCAGGTATCGACATATTGCTTCTGACAATTCTGAGCTGTTCTCACTCTTTCTTTGATAATGTCGACCACTCGACATGTCTCTTCAACAAATTCTGGTCCAACAATGCTACGTTCCCCAACTTCATTCCAAAACAAAGGAGTTCGACACTTTCTGCCATACAGTGCTTCATAAGGGTGACATCTGTATTGTAGCCTGATAGCTATTATTATAAGCGAACTCAATCAGTGGTAACTTTTCATCCCATGATCCTTTAAAATCAATTACACATGCTCGAAGCATATCTTCTAGAATCTGAATTGTACGATCTGACTGTCCATCTGTTTGTGGGTGGAATTCAGTACTAAACTTCAATGTTGAACCCATAGCCTTTTGCAATCCTTCCCAAAACTTTAAAGTAAATCGTGGATCTCTATCGAACACAATGCTTTCAGGTACACCGTGTAATCGCACAATGTTATCCACATACAGCTTAGCTAACCTCTCCAGTGTATACTAAGGTCGTATAGGTATAAAGCGAGCTGTTTTAGTCAGGCGGTCTACAATCACCCAAACTGCGTCAACTACTCGAGGAGTCAATGGTAATCCTGTGACGAAGTCCATAGTGATGCCGTCCCATTTTCATGCTGGTTTTGGTAATGGTTGTAACAGTCCTGTCGGTCTTTGTCGCTCAGCCTTTACTTTCTGACAATTTAGGCATTGAGACACGAACTTAGCTACATCTGCTTTCATTTCTCTCCACCAATATAATTTCTTTAGATCATGATACATTTTTGTACTTTCAAGATGTATCGAATAGATGGTGGTATGGGCTTCTTTCATCAATCGATGTCTAATGTCCAAGTTTTCTGTTTCGGGTACACATATTCTTCCTTTGTACTTCAGTACCTTTTTTTCGTCCAAGTTGAACTCAGGGTTAGTTCTACCTTTTTCGATGTCCTCTTGTACCGTTCTTAGATAAGGGTCTGATTTGATAGCTGTCTTCACTTCATCAACTATATCCGGTAAAATCTTCAATGCGGCGAACATATTTGAAAACCGATGAATAAACCCTTGGTTGGCTGATCCATCTGGTGCATCTATCACAAACTGCTCATTATCGTGCTTGAATACCTTTCTGGTAGTACACATTGCGGCAGTTGTGCTAACCTCTCCCTGAGATTTTATCATTGCCTTCCTACTCAAAGCATCGGCTACTACATTAGCTTTCCCCAAATGATACTGGATATCACAATCATAGTCTTTTAATAGTTTCAGCCATCTTTTTTGTATCATATTTTTTGATTAAATAGATAAGTAAGACTTTTATAGTCTGATTTAATTTGAAACTTCTCCCCGTATAGATAATGTCTCCATATTTTGACAGCATGTACTACTGCTGCTATTTTCAAATCATGTGTAGCATAGTTCTTCTCATGTATCTTCAGTTGTCTTAAGGCATAAGCAATTACTTGTTCTCCTTGCATAAGTACACATCCTAATCCCAGTCCTGACGCATCGGTGTACAAGATAAATGGTTGTCTTGGAATCGGGATGGTCAAGATTGGAGCTGATATTAATCTAGCCTTCAAGGTTTGGAAACCCTTCTCGCATTTGTTCATCCAAACAAACTTCTCGCCCTTCTTAGTCAAACTGGTAAGAGGTACGGCAATTCGGGAATAGTCTTCCACAAATCGTCGATAATACCCAGCTAGACCCAGAAAACTTCTAATTTCTACAACGCTCTTCGGTGCTTCCCACTTTACAATAGCCTCGATCTTGCTGGGATCCACTTTAATTCCTTCAGCGGATACTACATGGCCTAGAAATGCGACTTCCTTTAGCCAAAACTCACACTTTGTAAATTTGGCGTAGAGTTTTTCCTTCCGTAGTCGCTGCAGAGCGGCGTTTAGATTCTTGACATGAGTTTTCTCGTCTTTGGAGTAGACTAATATATCATCAATGAATACAATAACGATGTATCCAACATGTCGTGGAAAACCTGGTTCATAAGTTCCATAAAGGTTGCTGGTGCGTTTGTCAATCCAAAAGACATGACCAAAAATTCATAATGTCGATATTTGGTCCTGAATGTTGTCTTGGGAATATCACCGTCTTTAATCTTCAACTGATGGTAGCCTGACCGAAGATCGATCTTTGAGAACACTTTGGCACCTTGAAACTGATTGAACAGGTCATCGATCCGAGGCAATGGATACCGATTCTTGATTGTCAGTTTATTCAGTTCTCGGTAGTCTATACACAAGCGAACGCTACCGTCCTTCTTCTTCACGAATAATACTGGCGCTCCCCATGGTGATATGCTAGGGCGAATGTAACCCTTGTCCAGCAGTTCTTGTAGTTGTACTTTCAATTCCTTCAGTTCAGTAGGAGCCATTCGATAAGGTTCTTTCGATACTGGTGCGGCTCCAGGTATAAGATCTATAACAAACTCTGTAGCTCGGTCGGGAGGTAATCCTAGTAATTCTTTAGGAAATACATCTGGATAGTCCCGCATGACATCAATATCTTCCATTCGTGGTGCTTCCTTTGTAAGGTCGACCACAGATACTAAATACCTGACTGCCCCTTTCTCAAGGCACTTCTTAGCCTTTAGCGCCGAGAGTATGAGCTTCCGTTTACGGGAAAGTTTGGTTCCCGGGAAACTGAACTCTGCTCCTTCCTTGTCTTTAAATGTCAGCTTCTTTTCGGCACACAATATGTTTGCAGAATGCCGAACTAACCAGTCCATTCCCAAGATGACGTCAAAGTCTGCCATCTCAAGTTGGATCAAGGTTGCATCCAAGGTCTTTTCATCAATAAGAACTGGGCATGGTCCATAACCTTTTTCTAACTCCACTTCTAATCCCATAGGTGATCGTACAAGTAGTTTGTAGTCAAAGGATTTAAGGGGTAGATTTAACTTCTTTCCAAATGTCACAGATATAAAGGAATGAGTAGCTCTTGAATCAAAGAGTACTCTGGCGGGAATGCCATTAATAGGTACGATACATGTGATTTGTTTTGGTTTAGTCTACATGCTCATACAATGTAATACAACTAACTAAAAAAATTTAAGTCATACCTGTGACCACATCAGGCGATCCGATAGCATCCTCAGATGTAACCGCGTAAACTCGTCATTGATGTAGCTGCTTCTTGGGCTTAGGACATTCCCTTGCTATATGTCCCAATTGGTTGCAGTTAAAACATTTTATCCCTTCAGTAATTGGCTTGTGTTGCTGTTGAACTACGGGAGTAGTCTTAGTTGCAGCGGTAAAGCCTTGAGCACAGAAGGGTTTGAATGTCTTGTTATTCCCTCTGTTATAAGAATTTCCAGCTGGCCTTTTTATACCTCTGTTTTGCATGAAATAACTCTCCTTCTGACTTGATTATATAAATCGAGCAATTTGTGCCGCTTCATTATAGATTTTCTTTTCAAGTCCCAGAACATGCTCGCGGGTGCTTCCCCTAAGTCCCATGACGAACCTTCGGGTCTTTGTGTTTTCCTCTTGCATACTGGTGGGTGCAAAGAAGAACAGCTCTTCATAACGCTTTTGATACACATCCACGATCATCTGCCCCTGATATAAACTCAGGAACTCTCTTTCCATAAAATCTCTGAAACTTCTCGGAAAGTACTTCTCAAAGAATGCCTCTCTATAGATATCCCAAGTCAGTTGGGCATGCTTTTTAAGTAAATATGTCCTGGTAGACCTCCACCAATGGTGTGCATCTCCTTTCAGCATAAGGTGGCACACAACACTTTTTCTTCTTCATTTAATGCCATCATCATAAAGTTTCTTTCCATTTCGTCAACCCAGTGTACCGGCCATAAAGGATCTGCTGGCTTGCCATTAAATTCTTTGGGCTTTAGTTTCAGAAAATGCTCCACCAGTCTAGAGTGGTCTAGTTGCTGCGGAACATACGCTCTGTACATAGGTGGTTGGTATTGATATCCACCTTGAGCTATCTCAGGATTTTATACTTGAGCCTGCATGATAGGAGTCTGAGGTGCGTGGGGTACTGTGTTACTTCCCCCTGGTGCTGTGCTTGCCAATCCTGCTGGCATTGGAGGTGTCTGTGCAGCTGGGAGAGTTATGCCTATGGCAGCTTGTATAGTAGCTTGTGCCTGTTGCATTTGCTGCAGCTGTTGGGCCAAGTTCATTACGACTCTAGCCAAGTCTGTAGGTGGAGCTGGCAGATTTGTAGGATTTGTCTGCCCATTTGTGACGGACGGTGCCGTGTTCGTGTTCCCCTGTGTTTTCGGGTGTGTCTGGTTGTCTTACCCCACAGGTGGTGGTGGTGGAATAGAGTTACGGCTCTGTCTGGTTACTCTGCGTCCCGCCATTAATTAATCTGATAGTGGGATTGCCTAAAATCATTGAACACGAAAGACACTCATTAAATACTTCATTCTTATATTTTAAAAATCACTAACAATTGCAAATTTCAAAATTTTCAGATCATTCTGTCGAAAATGCTGTGTTTTCACTGTAGGGTCGATGGTGGGGGTTGATGGGTGTCCAACCCTCAGTATTCGCCCTGAGAAATCACCAATTCTTCCCGAGAGCCAGGGGTCGATGGGGGGGTCGGAGGATGTCCGACCCAGGGTGCGACCCCTGGTTCTATGTCAGATTTCCGAGATCCGAGGGTCGATGCGGGGGTCGATGGCTGGGTCGATTGTTTTGATCGAATTTTCTGACCCCCGGACTAAAAATCAGATTTTTAAGTTCCGATTCAAAGTCCATTTCCCATTCTTTCTTCTCCGCTTCGACTCGACTCGTCCCTCTGAATTGCTACACTGACAACTCCGATTCATTGGTGGTTTGCACTCCTTGTTTCGTTGTCTACACCTCCGCTACAGGTATGTCTTCTACCTTTTCATGTTTTTAGGTTTCTTTACCTAGGTTTTTGCTCGTATATCTCGTATTTTTCAAATTAAACTTTTTCCAACCGTAAAAATTCAATTTTTATTGGGGGTTTTTGTTGTTGGTGACCCGAGGAATGAAAGCCCTCAAAAATATTTGAGTTCATCGGTTGGTTATCGAGAAACTCAAAATTAACTCTTTTTGCCCTAATTTTTTTCGAGATTTTAAATTTCTTGAAATTTCTTCCAATTCAATCTCATTACTTGAAATTTCCGACTGTATGAGTCTCACAGGGTAGTTTAGGATCTATGTAAGTCCTCCTACCCACGTGTATGGGTGAAAAGTGAGGCTTTTGACCAATTTACGTCGTTATTATGTCGAAATTTTGGGTTTTTCCTCTCTGCTAAGCCATTATTTGTTTTCCTTCCTTATTTGCAGATACTATGGCTCGTACAAAGGTACCCAGGGTTCGCGACCATCTTCGCTTCCGTTCCAATGAAGCCGAGATGCAGTATGCCCACTATGCTCGCAAGAAGGTAGAGGGAGGCCGCAAAGTTGACTTGGCTAGATTAGCCTTGTTCAATGTGGAGGGGGCCTTTTGTGATATGGGATGGCTTCCTGTCATCACCTATGATGCCTGTACCCGTCCTGAATTGGTATACCAGTTTTACTGTAATCTCCAAGTGGTGGGGGATTGCAACGATGTTGAGAGAGGTGGTGAGCTTCGGATCACCAGCTACGTCAAGGGGGTTGATGTTTCATTCGATTATCGGTAGCTGGCCGACTTGTTGGGCATTTCCTATGCTGGCCCCTTAGTGTTCTGTGCTCCTGAAGAGCCCCAGTTCTTTTCTTTACAGATGAGGGCTGAGATCGATCGTCAGCTCATCAGACCTGATCGCTGGGAGATGAAAGTGAGTTATCTGCGTTCAGATCCACGTGTATACTGCAAGATCATTTAGCATAACCTGATACCGCAGAGTGGTCATTACGAGAGGGTCTCCCAGTTGACCCAGTATCTGTTGTACTGCATATGCACTAGGCAGCCCGTCTGCCTTCCCTATATCATCATGCGGATGATGATCAATGCCACATTGCCCAGTCACACTGGCAACCTTCCTTATGGATGCATGATCACTACCTTGCTTACCAGACTGGGGGTTGATTTGTTGGATGAGAAGATTCAGGAGAAATCCTTCTCATCGCCTCTGGATTGGGAGGCTATTTGCAAGATGGGCATGCGGGATGCCCAGGTCAGTGATGAGGAGAGGAATGTGATGGTGCGCCCCCACACTCGAGTTGAGATGGTTGACGCTGAGGCAGCAACAGCAGCCACTGAGCAGGGGTTCATGGGGATGATGACGATCGGCTATACATGGATGTAGATTCCATACCTCCTCCATCACCTACTCATGCTACAGGAGCTGGTCCGTCTTCTTCAGCTGGACCTTCGCATGCATCTGGTCCTTCGTATGCTCCTTCTGGTGACATGATGGGGATATTGCACGAGATACGAGAGGCTCAGTGTATGTCTGACTTGAGGATGGGAGAGCTTCTAGAGGCTCAGCGCTTGTCCGATCAGCGGGTGGGAGAGCTTCTGGTTGCTCAGCGCGTGTTGGATTAGTGGGTGGGAGAGCTTCTAGCTGCTCAGCACGTATCGGATCAGCGGATGGGAGAGCTGAGGGATGCTCAGCGTGTGACTGACCAGCGGGTGGCTGATCTCACAGCTAGTCTCTAGACGACCCAGACTCAGATAGCTTGGTTGACTCGAGTCTACGTTGAGGACTATGATAGAGACCGTGAGGCACCGCCTCCCCCATCACCTCCTGCTTCTTGATGTATTTCTTTTATCTTTTTATTGTACTTCAGAGTAACTGTCCGGACTGTGGACTGTACTCTGCTTAAATCATATATATATATATATATATATATATATATATATATATATATATATATATATATATATATATATATAAACATTTGTTCTTCATTTTGGTTGTATATAAATTTGTTTCTCATTTAATAGATGCATTATTCTCTTTCAGTTTAGTCTCAAACAACACAGATGCTTATGGTGTGTTATTATTACATCTTTTAAATTTTTATCCTATCTTAGTTCACGACCTTTTGTGGAAGTATACAATTTTACAGACAAGGCCTGAGATGCTCTGATACCAAGTTGTCACACCCCAATTTTGCACCATTCAGAACAATGTGATGAACCGCTAATAAACCAACAGTTCAACCAGGATCTCTAATAGGTTATGTCCATTAAAAATAAAACCATGCACATCCACAACCATAATCAGAATAAATACACAATAGTGGAAGTCTTATAGAAAATGAACTGAGAAATCTAACTGTAATAATCATAATTAAAATATTAAGTTAATGTTGTATCAACTGAGACATAAATAAATGAAATATCAATTACATCCCTTTATAAATTCAAATAAAATCTAATAGAATACGCATGAGTTTCACTCGCATGAGGGTTCATGCGTATCCACTAAGTCTTCGACTTCCATTTCAGAAACACGTGCGTACACCGGAGCATTGATGTAATCTTTGACCGTAATACCTGCATCATCAACTAAAAATATTCGACGTCGAGAGGGTGAGCACACATCATGGCTCAGTGAGCAAACAAAATAATGCAACAAACATATGCATGCATTTAATTCATATCTTTGGTCTGGTAAATAAGTTTGCAATGTGCTATAGAAAGGATAGGTGGCCAAAGGTTACGTTTATTGACGCCGCACCTCTATACATGAGTGTGTGAAGCCGTCCAAAGGTACCGTTTATTGTCATCCCACATGCACCTACCATGGACAATG
The DNA here is from genome assembly GCA_028583415.1 of Protea cynaroides. NCBI lineage: Eukaryota > Viridiplantae > Streptophyta > Magnoliopsida > Proteales > Proteaceae > Protea > Protea cynaroides. Next base: position 27,552,145 of record CM053274.1, read on the forward strand.
TATACGCAAAGGTTACGTTTATTGTTGTACCCGTTGCCCATACCAATACGTAAGCCCTTACTGGCGAAGGCTCGCAAACTGGGCTCGCAACTAACCAATCCTAATGCCAATCAGTGTATCCAAGGCTTCACCCCAGCATCCCTCAATACGTCCAGAGAGATAAGGCTAAGGCCCCCTGGCAGAGTCAAAGACTACACGGTCTGAGACCACCTCCCCTCATACCCTACGACGTAATAGTTCTGCTAAGGTAATGGCGATACGACGATGTCAGTGGACAATACTTGAGTTAGAGATAGAGCTAGAGTGCTGAGGCCTGGCCTACGACACCCCCCCTGATACTCGCTCGCATCACGCACACCAACCATACACATACATCCACATGCCTATTCCTATCATCATAATCATCATCATGTTATAAACAATAATTTAAATATGCATGAACAGTAATAATAGAAATATTGGATGACATGTTGAATGCACATAACACGCATACACGCATAGAATCAATCATGGCATTTGACTCAAGAATAAAACAGTTTATTTATTAACCAATTAGTTTAGGTCTTGTTCCTCACCTTTGCTTGATCGTAGGTCCTCTTTCATGCTTTAAGAATCAACTAAATATCAATATTATATCACTAGAAGACCTAATTAAGTCGATAGAATTTAATTAGAATTAATTCTGATTTTAAAAAGCATGCTGTTAACTGGGGGTCGATGCCAGGGTCGGAGGTTCCATCGACCCTGGGTGCTACCACCCAGATTCTGGACTTCCCGAACACTGGGGGTCGATTGTTAGGGTCTGGTAGGGTCGATTGGCCATCTACCCCCCGTGCGACCCCCCGTGAGTTTAGTCAATTTTTCATCCTACAGTCCATTCCTTCGTGTTTGGGTCCTATGGCTTGCTTCTACAATCCATTACATACTTGTTATATGGCTTAGAACCATAGTTTATTCACCTACATGGTTTTTATGATCTCCCCCATGGTTTTCCATGAAAACCTAATCATGGATGGATGATTTGGGTTTCTCCTAGATCATTCCCTCTTCACTATCTATTCTAAGGTCTGTAGAATTACATGGAGATAGTATCCATACCTGATAATTAGGCTTGTTTCTCTGAAGCCTTCTCTTTGATCTTCTTCTCCACTTTCCTTCTCTTCTCTTTCTCTTCTCTTTCTCTTCTCTTTCTCTCAATCCAATTAGGGTTCTAAAAGGAGTGAAAGAGGCTTAGGGACGTCCTATTTATAGAGTAGAAACTTCCAAAATAACTCCCATTGAGATTAGGAAAGAATCCCATTGAAATTTGGAAAGTTCCCAATTTACGGTTTCTGTCGACAGACTGGGGTCGATAAGGGGGTCGGAGATCCCGTCGACCTTGGTTCTAAAATGTCCGACCCACGATTAAAAACTCAGGGTCTGACTTTTATACTGGGGTGTCCGACCCTGCCTTGCTGGGTATGCGACCCTCCTCCTTATTTTAGTATTTTTTGGTCAGTTTAATACCTGGGATCGTGATCTCCCTCACGCACTTGATCCATTTGGCTCCACCATGATGGGTAGACCTGGTTCATGGTGGTATGACCGGGTTAGTTCAATACGGGTCTTACATATAATCTCCCATGAGCTCTAGTCATCATTTGACCATGAACAGTCAGAACCATAGAGTCTAAGGAAAGTAGAATCACATAGGAGGCCAATTTTTGGATCGGGCAGCTTTGGGTGACTAACACCGTCCCAAACTATATCTTGAACACTTACCCATTCTCTGATAGATCAAAGCCGATATATATTGGGTCATGAGTCAATAGAAGTCTTATCTTATGATGATACTACATTTTAAGTCTTAGACCTTAATCTAGGTGGTGACTCCAAATCATTATCATCCATCAGCGTGGGTGGACATAGATTAAAGGCGAAGTCGATGATTGACATTTGTTCTCACAAAGGCCATCCTGTATAATCTGGCTCCTTACCTCTACGTGCAAGTCTTCCCTCATGAATTTGTGATCTTTGGGTGCGTAGTATACCAACTCCCCATCATTTGAAATATTCAGTAGCTCCGCCAGCTGTTGTGTATCAAAAGAAATCAGTACCTCTTTCACCCAACTGGCGATCCTCAACTCTCTACCCTTGTCAAGGTCTTCTGGATCACCCTCTAATTGCAGGTTGTAATAGAATTATTTGACTAAGTTTGGACATGTTGACCCCTCATACTGGGTTAGAGGTAGCCACTCCATTTCATTAAAAGCTACCTCCACATTGAACCTAGCAAGGTCCAGTAGCTTTACGAACCGGCCCATGTGTACCTTCTTGGTCTAAAACCAAGGATACTGCACCTTAGCTTCAGCAGAATAGAAGAGTAGGGCATTGAATGGTCTAGGGTTCTTGGTCGGAGACATTTAAACTGCAAGAATAAAAATAAAAAGGGAAAATATCTACCACACCCCCTGTAGGTTATCGTAATCTCACCCACCCGCCATCGTTTGCAATAATATCCCTAAGACCCCTTACTTTTGAAAAGTTGTATCCATCAGACCCCCTCCTTTAAGATATGTCCCTCAATCGATGACATGTCACCATTTTAATTTAATAAATGACAGAACTACCCTTCTCTTTTAATTTTATAGAACTTAAAACCTTTTTCTTTTTTTCTTCTTCTTCGTCGACAGATTCTCATGAGTTGGATATGGCCAGAACCCGACTGCGAGCCGAAGAAATCTCTTTTGATATCACTGCTTCTCCGGCTCGCAATCGGGTTCTAACCATATCCAACTCATGAGAATCTGTCGACGAAGAAGAAGAAAAAAAGAAAAAGATTTTAAGTTCTATAAAATTATAAGAGAAGGGTAGTTATGTCATTTATTAAATTAAAATGGTGACATGTCATCGATTGAAGGACATATCTTAAAGGAGGGGGTATGATGGATACATCTTTTCAAAAGTAGGGGGTTTTAGGGATATTATTGCAAACGATGGCGGGTGGGTGAGATTACAATAACCTACAGGGGGTGTGGTAGATATTTTCCCAAATAAAAAAATTAAAAAAAAAACAAAGCATATTAGTCAAAATTTTAGGAAAAATTTGGCAGCATAATAGCGTAATTTGGTTAAAAGCCTCATTTTGCCCAATTCTTAGACTAGAAGACTTACATCAAATGCGAAACAAACAAACATATCGAACCAATATTCAATTCATCAACCAATTGAAGAAATTGAGAAAAAAATTTCAAATATAGAAAAAAAAACATAAAATTTTAGGGCAAAAAAATAAAATTTTTGGAATTTCTTTCAAACCAACCAATGAAACCCAAAATTGATTGAGGGTTTTCGTCAGTTGGGTGCGTAATGTTAAAAGTAAGCAAAGAAAATAACATTCCTATGGTTGAATCATTTTTAATTTGGAAAAGATAGCAAAAGGCGATAAAAACCTAGGTAGAATAACCCAAAGAGAAGGTAGGGAATGAGAACTCACCTCTAGAAGTGAAATGGAAGTCGTTAACCTAAGGGAAGAGCTTCTAGTTGTCCGATTGGTACTGTAGCAACTCACCAGCAATGAGTTGGGTTGGAGTCTAGAATAAGACAAAAGGAGAAATAGAGAAAAATGACTCAGTTTTTATTTTAAAAATAGATTTCTGATTGATCGATCGAGTAATTCAACTAAAAAGTCAACCGGTCAATCGACCGATGAGTCAACCAAAGGCTCTCGGGAATGTCCCAGAGTTTGTCTGGTGGACTCACTGGTCGCTCAATGCATGACCAAGTTTTTCTGAGTGTTATATTGTGAATTGGAAATTTGTTTCATTTGGGATTTTCATACACTAGAAGACTAACCCTATGAACTGCCATTATTGTATCTTGTCTCACATCCGTTAGCCATGCAGACCCCTTAATAGCCAATAGTCTGAAATGGCATACCGAACTCACAGAAATAGTAGAAGAGGCAAAAGCCCAACTCTACCACCACCTGGAGTGGGCAATGTGAATGAAAATCAAGAAAAACAAGTAGGAAATAACAATGCACCTCAAGGAGGAAACAACCAAGCCAACACGACCAACTTACCAGGACCACCACCTGAATTGACTACGGTTGTGATAAATTTGGCACGGCAGGTGCAAAAACCACAGTAGATGTTGCTAGCTATGCAGGTTGCCATGGGAATTGCTCCCCAAGCTATTAATACTACACCAACACCTCCAAGTCAGACTAGTATGGTACCGGTAGGTAGTAACACTGTGCCTGCCATACCTGTTGACAATAAAGCGGTGCCTACAACACAGTAGGTTCCAAGGGTGCACAACCCTGTGCAAAACCTTAGAGCACAACAATGTATACCAGGGTGGTTACCAGTATCCACCACCGGTGTATGCAGCTTATGGGCAGCAAGAACACTTAAGACTGGTAGAGCGTTTCCTGAAGATGAAGCCACATACATTCTCGGGGAAAATGTCAAATCCATTGTGGCCAGCTCACTGGATTGATGAGATGGAGAAGAATTTCCTAATGATGGCCATAACTGAAGAGGAGAAAGTGCTATGAGACACCTTTATACTGAGGGAGGATGCGAACCATTGGTGGAAGTCTACTCGCACCTACCTACTGACTAAGCATACTCTACTGACCTGGGCTACTTTCAAAGAAGCCTTCTTCATGAAATACTTTCCCAGGAGTTTTAGAGACCAGATGGAGAAGGAGTTCTTGAGCTTGTACCAAGTTCAGAAGACTGTAGATGCTTATCAATAGCGTTATAAGGACTTATTCTTTTTCTCCCTTTCAAGCATGCAAGAAAAGAGACTAAAACCCGAAGGTTCACTATGGGATTGAAGGGAAATATTTGTGAACATGTGTTGGGATTGGAAAAGAAGATTTATGATGAAGTTGTGTAAATTGCTCAAGTATTAGAGTCGAGTCAAAAAGAGAGCTACCTTGCTCAGAACTGGGGTTTGAAGAGGCCAAATGAAAATTCGTTCAATGGAGGAACTCAAAGACCTTCAAACCATTCCGACCGCAGAACTCCAGTGGTGCAACTAAGACTACTCAGACCGTTCCGACCGCAGAACTCCAATGGCACAACTAAGACTACTCTGACGGTATTACCTCAACCTGGTCAACTCATTATAGATATCAAGTGCTTCAACTGTGATCAAATGAGGCATTTTGCAAAGAACTACCCTAAACCTAAGAAGTAGTTGCAACAAGGAAAGGTGTATGCTATGACTTCTGAAGACGCAACCGCATCACCTGATGTAGTCATAGGTATGACCTGTCCTTTGTTTATTATGTAAGCACGTAGACTAAACCTAGGTAAAAACTACAGGAATCGTAACTATAGCTGGTGTACCCGCCAGAGTTCTCTTTGACTCTAGGGCTACCCCCATTCTTTCGTGTCCATTTCTTTTAGAAGAAATTGAACGTGCCTCTTAGGCCTTTAGACCTCAAGCTGTTAGTAAGATCACCATTGGGACTAGAGGTCATGTTAGAAGAATGTTATGGACCATGTCTAGTCCTTATTAATGGACAGAGCCTAGATGCAAACCTAATGGAGCTTGAGATGGTAGACTTTGACATCATCTTAGGAATGGACTGGTTATCTCAGCATTCTGTGAGTTTGCTTTACACTAAGAAAAAGTTGGCAGTCAAAAGCAAGGATGGTATATAATTTAGCTTTATGGGGACCAAACTTCCTTGTAAGCGAAAGCTTATTCTCTCTGTATTTAAGACAAAGAGATGTCTTAAGGAGGGAGGAGTTAGATATCTAGTATCTGTGGTGGACATTACCAAAGAAGCACCATAGATGGAAGATATTGAGGTTGTACGAGAATTTCTCGAAGTCTTTCCTAAAGACTTAACCGGGTTGCCACCTGATAGAGCAACGAAGTTCATCATAGACTTGTTACCAAGGTCAGCACCTGTGTCTAAGGCACCCTATCAGATGGCTCTTACTGAATTGATGGAATTGAAGGCTCAACTATAGGAGCTATTAGACAAGGGTTTTATCCGATCGAGTATATTACCATGGGGAGCACCGGTGTTATTCGTCAAGAAGAAGAATGGTAGTGTTTGACTATGCATAGACTACTAAGAATTAAACAAGATCATGATGAAGAACTGATACCCACTACCTCGGATAGATGACTTGTTCGATCAGTTGCAAGGTGCGAAGGTGTTTTCCAAAATCTATCTTCGGTTAGGGTATCAGCAATTGAAGATTAAGGATAGTGACATTTCGAAGACCGCTTTTAGAACCAGGTATGGGTATTATGAGTTCCTGGTTATGTCTTTTGGGTTAACCAATGCACCAACATCTTTTATGGAGCTTATAAACCGAGTGTTCTATGACATATTGGACACTTCAGTCATAGTCTTCATAGAAGATATTCTGGTCTATTTCAAAGATGAAGAGAATCATACAATGGATCTTAGAGCAGCCTTACAACGGCTAAAAAGGGAGAAGCTTTATGCTAAATTCAAGAAATGTGAGTTTTGGTTGAACGAGGTGACTTTCTTAGGTCACGTGGTGTCATCAGAAGGAATAAAAGTGGACCCCAGCAAGATTGAAGCAATTGTAGGGTGTTAGCGCCTAAGAACGTTCTCGGGAATAAAAGTTTCTTGGGCTTAGCTGGTTATTATAGACGGTTTATGGAGGACTACTCCAGAATCATCGTACCTCTTACCAAGCTCACTAGAAAGGGAGAAAAGTTCGTTTGGACCGACAAGTGTGAAGAGAATTTTCGAACATTGAAAGCAAGGCTGATATCGGCTCCCATCTTGACCATTCCAATACCAGAGCAGCCATTCACCCTGTACACCGATGCTTTTGGATTAGGTTTGGGATGCTTGCTAATGCAAGGTGAACAAGTGATTGTCTATGTTTCTAGACAATTGAAGGAGCACGAGAAAAATTACCCTACTCAAGATTTGGAACTTGCGGCGATGATTCATGCAATCAAGACTTAGAGACATTACTTGTACGATGAAAAATTATAGATTAAGTCGGATCTCAAGAGTCTTACTTATCTCTTCACTCAGAAAGAGTTGAACATGAGGCAGAGAAGATGGTTGGAACTCTTGAAAGATTATGACTAAGATATTCAGTATCACCCAAGCAAGGCTAATGTGGTAGTTGACGCTTTGAGTAGAAAAGGAATAATGAAGCCTGAAGGAGGACCTAGTACAAACGCAGCCTTATATTTCGTAGCAACAGTTTTGGATTGAGATGAAGAGCAGAATATAATAGAAACTCGAAACGACCCAATAAAGCAAGGATTGATCCATAAGTTCTCGCTTATGTTCACGGCACTAAAGATCGTCCCAGACTTGATAGATGAATTGAAGGCAATAATTTTGTTGGACCCACATCTGAGGATAGTACAAGAAGATTTGGGAAAGGGCAAGCCAAATCCTGACTTTACATTGGATGTAGATAAGGTCCTAAGATATAGAAGATGATTGTGTATACCCGAAAGCGAAGAGGGGGACCTTCGACAAAGAATAATGTTAGAAGCTCATTTCACTCCATATTCAGTACATCCTAGAAGTACTAAAATGTACCATGATCTGAAGAGGCTATATTGGTGGACAGGAATGAAAGCAGACATAGTTAGACACATATTCTAGAGTCTAAACTGCCAATAAGTGAAGGATGAAAGACATGGACCAGTTGGCTTACTACAACCACTACCTGAGCCAGCATGGAAATGGGACTATATCACTAAGGACTTTGTCACTGGTTTACCACAACTCCCTAATTAGTTGACACAGTTTGGGTGATTGTCGATCAACTTACCAAGACAGCTCAGTATGCTTTGCCTCAAAGTTTTGGGAAGGTCTACAAAAAGCAATGGGAATGAAGTTAAAGTTTAGCATAACATTTCACCTTCAGACTGATGGATAGTCAGAGTAGATCTTCAGATTCTAGAAGATATGCTTCGAGCTTATGATATCGATCTCAAAGGAGCTTGGGATGAGAGGTTTCCTTTGATCGAGTTCGCTTACAACAACAATTATCAGGCTACTATACAGATGTCACCTTATGAAGCATTGTACGATAAGAAGTGTTAAACCCCTCTATTTTGGAACAAAGTTGATACATGAAGAATAATTAAACCAGAGTTTGTAGAAGAAACTTGTTGAATGGTTAATCAGATCAAGGAAAGGGTCAAGACAGCCCAAGGTCATCAAAAGCAATATGCAGATACCAGATGCCGAGACCTTGAGTTCATTGTAGGTGACAAAGTATTCCTGAAGATATCACCTATTGGGGGTTTGAAACAGTTTAATAAAAAGGGCAAGTTGTGTCCCAGATTCACTGGACCTTATGAGATCTTGGCAAGACGTGGAAAAGTAGCATATCAACTAGTGTTACTGCCATCTATGTCTGGTGTACATGATGTATTCCATATTTTACTTTTGAAGAAATACATCAGAGTTTCAACACATGATTTAACTGCGGATCCCTTAGATTTGACCGAGGACCTAACATTCAAAGTGGTGCCAGCTGAGATTACTAGTTAGAGGTATAGCATCTTTGTAACCAAGACATCTATTATGTTAAGGTTACTTAGAGAAGCCAAGATGTGGAGGAGATAACATGGGAAGAGAAAAATGTTATGCGAAAACAATATCCTCACCTATTCGACTCAAAAGGTATGTACAAATTTTAATGACAAAACTTATTTTAGGGGGACTTGTAAGACCCACACTCTACTAACCCGATCTAACAGTGTCATGCCAGGTCTTTCCATCATAACGGGGTTAAGATGAATGAACTAAAAGATGGACCACCAAGCCAAGTAAGAGAAATCATTCTTTCAAGGGTTGTCCGGTCGGTAGTTTAGGGTGTTCGATCCTCGAGACTAGGGATTGGTGAGTCGACCGATCAAACCCAGTTTGACTCCATAATTAGGAAAGTTTCCTAATTTAAATAGGTCACTCTCCTAATTTAAAGATGACTCTATATGGAGACTTTCTCTCTATATAGAGGACGTCCCTCTACCTTCTCTCACTCTTTTTCTCATTCCCAATCTCTAGCACTAAGAGAAAGAATGGAGAAGAAGGAGAAGAAGACTTGGAGAGGAAGAGAACTTAAAGGAAGGAGAACAGGTTTTGCAGAAGGACGAATTGCAATTGGAACTTTAACCTACCACAACAAGGATCAACAGTAAGTTCCCTTGTCTCTGTAGAGGTTATAATTAGACTATGTTAGGATTAGATTGGATACCAATGTGTTAGATCAAATCTAAGCTAGTAATTCTAATTTGAAGGACTGTTACATAAATTTACGTTAATGCTACATGCTAGGGTTCTTTGAAAGGTTTAACCTTAAGTAAATAATGGCCATAGAATGATCCTAGGATGGATACCATTGTTGAGCCGAAGAATCGACTCAGAAAGATGAAGCAATCGATGACTCTCGGGAAGTCTATAGGGTTTTTCTGGTGGACTCATCAGTCGACCAATACAAGACCGGTGACTCGAACGGACAGTGTCCGGAGTACATTTTTTAGGATAACAGATAATGAAACAGAGTACAGTAACTTGACAGAATATAATCCTAATTTAATTTTATTAATTGTTTAGGATTTTTGCTAATTCAAGATAGTTTTTAGAGCTTGGAAGAGGAATAAACATCACTCACATGTGAGGGAACAAGACCTAAACTAATAGGCTAATAACAAGCTACCCTTTACTTTCTGTTAATTTGACTGATGCCATGCTTGTATGATTATTTATGCGTCTCACATGTCATCCAATAACTGCAATTCCTATTCATGCATTTTTATTATTATTCTTTTTCTGTTATGATGATGATATAGGGATAGGCATGTGTTTGTGTGTGGTTGGTGTGTTGAATAGGGAGAGGTGGAGTCTCAAACCATTCACCAACTGACATCGTCATATAATGTTACTTTAACAAAACTAGTATGTCATAGGGTATCAGGGGGGGTGATCACAATGTATGTCTGTGAGCTCTGTCGACGGACCCGATCTCTATCTCTATGGGCATATTGAGGGATGCTAGGTTAAGGTTTTGGATACATCTGCATGAAAACTAGGATTGGTTAGTCACGAACCCAGTTTGTAAGCCCTCACCAGTAGGGGCATACATACTAGTATGGGGTAAAGTATCAGGGGGAGTGCTGGTAGTGTGTGATCCGTTAGTCTCAAGCTCTATCTCTATTCTATAGTGGGTGATGTGGGGCGACAGCGGTGTGTGATCCATTGGGCATGCTCACACTCTCATGTATGGAGGTGTGGTGGCCACCTATCCTTGCTATAGCACATTGCAAACTTACACCAGACCAAAGATATGAATATGACTACATGCATATGTTTGTGCACTATTTTATCACACCCCAATTCCGCACATTTCGTAATGGTGTGATGAACCGCTAAAATAACCAACGGTTCAACCAGATCTCAAATAGGCTATCCCCGCGCTACCCGAACCTTCATATACTCACCATCATAATCGTAAGTAAATACACAATAGCGGAAGTCTTATAAATAAATGAACTCGAGAACTAAAATGGTATTCATAAATAATAGCAAATTATTCTGCGTGTTTAACCCGAGACATAAATAATTAAGTACCAAATACATGTCTTATAAATCCAATAAAGAAACCTATAAAAAATATCTAATCGAATACACACGAGTTGCACTCGCAAGAGGAGTCGTGTGTATCGCCTTCAGCTCCAACTTCCATAGCCGCTACATTCCCATACGCCGACGCTGCTCATAAAATCTTCGACCGTATAACCTGCATCATCAACTAAAAATATTCGACGCCGAGGGGTGAGCACACAACACGGCTCGCGAGTAGCCAAAACAATGCAACAATACATATGCATGCAAAAAGTCAATTTATATCTTTGGTCTTGGTTTATAGTTTGCAATGTGCAATAGAAAGGTTGGGTGGTCAAAGGTTAACGCTTATTGACACCGCCTCTATACACGTGGTGTGGAAGCCCGCCCGAAGGTTAACGCTTATCGCCGCCCCCATCCACCCTACCATAACATTATACAACAAAGGTTAACGCTTATTGCTATATAATGCTATACCAACACGTAAGCCCCCGTTAGCGAGGGCTTGCAAACCGGGCTCGCTACTAACCAATCCTAATGCCAAACAAGGTATCCAAGGCCCCACCCCAAAGACCCCCCGTAACATCCATAGAGATAGAGCTAAGGCCCCCGGTAGAGTCGAGACTACAAGGACCGAGACCACCTCCCCGATACTCTACGACATAATAGTCCCGCTAAGGTAATGGCGATACGACGATGCCAATGCACAAGACTTGAGTTAGAGATAGAGCCAAAGTGCCGAGACCCGCCAAAGGTTAACGCTTATTGACGCTCCATCACACCTCCCCGATACTCGCCGCATCAAGCACATCAACCACACACATACAAGCACATGCCTATTCCTATCATCATCATCATCATCATGTTATAAACAATAAAGTAAATATGCATGAACAAGTAATAGAAATATTGGATGGCATGTCGGATGCACATTACAAACATATTCGCATAGAATCAAACATGGCATAGGACTCAAGAAATAGAAAACAGTTTATTATTAACCAATTTAATTTGGGGTTAAGGTTCCTCACCTTAGCTTGCTAAAAGATACTTTTCCAAGCTTTAGAATCACCGTTATAACGTAATTATATTGCTAGCAAACCTAACCAAGTCGATAGAATTTAATTAGAATTAATTCAGGATTTAAAACCATTCTCACTAACCGAGGGTCGATGCTAGGGTCGATGCTAGGGTCGATGGGCCTATCGACCCTCCCTCCATTCCGAACTTCCTGAATGCTGAGGGTCGATGGTCAGAAACACGTAGGGTCAGATGGTCTATCGACCCTCGGTGCGACCCTTGGTGCACTCTGGTCCAATTTCCAATTTTAAATCCATTCTTCATGTTTGGGGTCCTATGGCTTGCTTCCTATATTCATTCAACAGTCGTTCCATGGTCTAGAACCATGTATAATCCATCTAGATAGTTTTCGTGCATCCTCCTATGATTTTCTATGAAAACCTAACCATGGATGGATGGTTTGGGTCTCTCCGAAATCCTACACTCAACCATATCTAACCTAAGGTCCGTAGAAACTCATGGAATTAGTATCCATACCCGAGAAGATTACTTTTCTCCGCAAATTCTTCTCCTTTTGCTAAGCCCCTTCCTAGCCTCCTTTCTTCCTCTTTTCCTTCTTCTCTCTTTCCCTCTCAATTCAATTAGGGCTGCGAAAGGAGTGAAAGTGGCTTAGGGACGCCCTTTAAATAGACTAGGAATGTCCCATAATAATCCCATTGAGATTTGGAAGGAATCCCAACCGAAAAATTAGAAATTTCCTAATTTCGGTCGGCAAAACCGAGGGCCGATGGGAGGGTCGATGATCCCGCCGACCCTAGGGTCTTAAGCCGTCCGACCCTCCCTTCAAAACCGAGGGTCCGACTTTCCCGTTTGGGAGGTCCGACCCGCTTAGCCGGGTGTGCGACCCTCCCCTAAAATTAAGTGTTTTTGGGTCGATTTTATACCCGGGATCTCGATCTCCTTCATGCCCTTGGTCCATTTGACTCGACCATGATGGGTAAACCTGGTTCAAGGTGGTAAGACCGGGTTAGTTTGACACGGGTCTTACAACTCCCCCAACTTATAAAAAATTTTGCCCTCGAAATTGTAAGTACCTTCCGAATCAAACAAGTCGTGGTATTGCTTTCTCATAGCACTTTCTTCTTCCCATGTAACCTCTTCCATGTCTCTACTTTTCCATGTGACCTTAACATAGTAAATATCTCTCGTTACGTAGACGCTGAACCTTTCGACTAGTGATTTCCGCTGGTATTACTTCAAATGTCAAATCATCAACAATTCCGCAAATCCACCGCCAACACATGTGTTGGGTCTTTGACATACTTCTTCAATAAGGATATGTGAAATACGCCATGCACACTTGACATAGATGGTGGTAGTGCTAACCGATAAGCTACTTTTCCACGCTTAGCCGTAATCTCATATGGCCCGACGTATCTTGGACTTAGTTTTCCTCTGTCCGAACCTCTTCAATCCTCGCATAGGCGATACTTTCAAAAATACTTTATCACCTACGGCGAACTCTAGCCTCTTCGCCGAGTATCCGCGCATTGCTTCCGACGGCCCCGAGCTACTCTTACTCTTTCCTTGATGATGTCGACCACTCGACAAGTCCCTTCAACAAATTCCGGTCCAACAATACTACGCCCCTCCAACTTCATTCCAAAACAAGGGAGTTCGACACTTCCCGCCATACAAGGCTTCATAAGGTGACATCCGTATAGTAGCCCGATAGCCGTTATTGTAAGCGAACCTCGATCAATGGTAACTTTTCGTCCCATGATCCCTTGAAATCAATCACACATGCTCGTAGCATATCTTCTAGAATCTGGTTTGTACGCTCCGACCGTCCGTCTGTCTCTGGGGTGGAATGCAAGATCGAACTTCAATGTTGTACCCATAGCCTTTTGCAGCCCTTCCCAAAATTTGGAAGTAAATCGTGGATCTCTATCGGACACAATGCTTTCTCGGAACACCATGTAGCCGAACAATATTATCCACATACAGCTTTGCTAACCTTTCCAAAGTATACCGGGGTCGGATCGGTATGAAGCGAGCTGCCTTAGCCGACGGCCCACAATCACCCAAACCGCGCCAACTACTCGAGGAGTCAATGGTAGTCCCGTGACGAAGTCCATAGTGATGCAGCCCCATTTCCATGCCGGTTCCGTAATGGCTGTAATGGCCCCCGCGGGTCTTTGTCGCTCCGCCTTTACCTTCTCGACAATTTAGGCATTGAGACACGAACTTGGCTACATCCGCCTTCATTCCCTCCACCAATACAGCTTCTTTAGATCATGATACATTTTTGTGCTTCCAGGATGTATCGAGTAGATGGTGGTATGGGCTTCCTTCATCGGGCCGGTGTCTAATGTCCATACTTTCTGCTTCGGTGCACACATATTCTCCCTTTATATTTCAGGACCTTCTCGGTATCTAAGGTGAACTCGGGTTGGTCCTACCTTTCTCAATATCTTCTTGTACCGCTCTCGATAAGGATCCGCTTTGATAGCCGCCTTCACTTCGCCCACTATATCCGGTATAATCTTCAATGCCGCGAACATATTCGAAAACCGATGAATAAACCCTTGGCTAGCCGATCCATCCGCTGTATCTATCACATATTGCTCGCTGCCGCGATTGAACACCATTCCGCTGGTATACATTGCCGCAGCCGTGCTAGTTTCTCCTTGAGACTTTATCATTGCTTTTCTCGCCAATGCATCCGCTACTACGCTCGCTTCTCCTGGATGATACCGGATATCACAATCATAGTCTTTCAATAGTTCCAGCCATCTTCTTTGTCTCATATTCAACTCCTTCCGATTAAATAGATAAGTAAGACTTTTATGGTCCGACTTAATCTGAAATTTCTCTCCGTATAGGTAGTGTCTCCATATCTTGACAAAGCATGTACTACCGCCGCTAACTCCAAATCATGAGTGGGGTAATTCTTCTCATGTACCTTCAACTGCCCCGATGCATACGCAACCACTTGCTCTCCTTGCATAAGCACACATCCTAATCCCAATCCCGATGCATCGCTGTATAAGGTAAATGTCCGCCCCGGAACGGGAATGGTCAAAATTGGAGCGGATATCAATCTGGCCTTCGTGTTTGAAAACTCTTTTCACACTTATCCGTCCATACGAACTTTTTCTCCTTTCTTGGTCAAACCGGTGAGAGGTACGGCAATCCGAGAATAGTCTTCTACGAACCTCCGATAATATCCAGCTAGACCCAAAAACTTCTAATTTCTGAAACACTCTTTGGTGCTTCCCACTTTACTATAGCATCGATCTTACTCGGGGTCCACTTTGATTCCTTCCATGGATACTACATGGCCTAGAAAGGCGACTTCACTTAGCCAAAACTCACACTTCGAAAAATTTGGCGTATAACTTCTCTTTCCTTAAACGCCGTAGGGCTGCGTTTAGGTTCTTAACATGGGTTTCCTTGTCTTTGGAATATACCAATATGTCATCAATAAATACTATAACCGACGTATCCAACATATCGTGGAAAACCCGGTTCATAAGTTCCATGAATGTTGCCGGTGCATTAGTTAATCCGAAGGACATCACTAGGAACTCATAATGTCCGTGATCTTGTCCCGAAAGCTGCCTTCGGAATGTCACCTTCTTTAATCTTCGGTTGATGATAGCCCGATCGAAGATCGATCTTTGAAAATACCTTCGCTCCTTGTAACCGATCGAACAAGTCATCGATCCCGGGTAGTGGATATCGATTCTTGATTGTCAGCTTTATTCAACTCTCGATAGTCGATGCATAACCGAACGCTACCATCCTTCTTCTTTACGAACAACACCCGGTGCTCCCCATGGAGATATACTCCGGGGTCTAATATAACCCTTATCCAGCAGCTCTTGTAATTGCACTTTTAATTCCTTCCGCCCGGCAGGAGCCATTCTATAAGGTGCTTTTGATACCGGTGCGGCCCGTGTATAAGGTCTATTACAAACTCCGTGGCTCGGTCGGGTGGTAATCCGGGTAGTTCCTCCGAAATACATCAGGAAAATCTCGCACGACATCAATATCTTCCATTCGTGGCACGCCCTTGGTTAGGCCGACCACCGATACTAGATATCCGACCGCTCCTTTCTCAAGGCACTTCTTAGCCTTTAATGCCGAGAGTATGAGCTTGCGCCTCCCGGGAAGTTTGGTTCCCGAGAAACCGAATTCTGCTCCTTCTTTGTCTTTGAACGCTAGCTTCTTCTCGGCGCATAACGGATTTGCGGAACGCCGAGCTAACCAGCCCATTCCCAAGATGACGCCAAAGTCCGCCATCTCAAGTTGTATTAAGGTTGCATCCAAGGTCCGCTTTCCAATGAGAACCGGACATGGTCCATAACCTTTCTCTAATTCCACTTCTAATCCCATCGGTGACCGTACAAGTAATTTGTAGTCTAATGTTTTGATGGGCAGATTGGTCTTCTTTCCAAACGACACACGATATAAATGAATGAGTAGCCCCCGAATCAAAGAGTACTCGGGGGTACGCCATTGATAGGTACGATACCCGTGTGATTTGCTTTTACTTAGTCTACATGCTCAATCAATTCTAATTATAGCCTTACAAGTTTCGGTCATACCCGTGACCACATCGGGCCATGCGGCAGCATCCTCCGATGTAACGGCATATACCCGCCCTTGATGTAGTTGCTTCTTGGGTTTTGGGCACTCTCTTGCCATATGCCCCGGTTGGTTGCGCTTATAGCACTTCGGGGCTTCAAAATTTGACTTTGGCCGTGGTTGAGCTGCTGCAGAGACTTTGGTGCAGTTGCAAAATTCTCGAGGACGGAAAAGGTTTATACGCCCTATTATTGCCTCCGTTGTAGGAGTTTCCGGCTGGTCTCTTGATTCCTCTCGCTCGGGGAGAAATAGCTCTCCTTCCGGCTCGATTCAATTATTCGAGCAATTTGGACAGCTTCGCTGTAAATCTTCTTTTCTAAACCCGGAACATTTTCCCCTTATGCTTCCTCTTAGTCCCGCGACGAACCTACGGGTTTTTGTATCTTCTTCTTGCATACTAGCCGGTGCAAAGAAAACAGCCTTCGTAGCGCCGTTGATATGCGCCTACTTGGCCATCCGTCCCTCGGTACAAACTCAGAACTCTTTCTCCATTGAATCCCTGAAGCTTCCCGGGGAAATACTTCTGAAGAATGCTTCTTTATATATAGCCCATGTCAAGAGGGCGTGCTTGGTCAATAAGTATGTCTTTGTAGATTTCCACCAATGGTGTGCGCCGCCTTTGAGCATGAAGGTGGCGCATAACACTTTTTCTTCCTCGCTGATAGTCATCATAAGGAAGTTCCTTTCCATCTCGCCTATCCAAAGGTGCTGGCCACAAAGGGATCGACGGCTTGCCATTGAATTCTCTCGGTTTCATCTTCAAAAATCTCTCTACTAGTCGGGAGTGATCCAGCTTGATTTTGGTATGCCCCAAACATAGGGGGTGGATACCGATAGTTCCCTTTGGGCTGCTTCGGACTTGCACCGGAATTGGTGCAGCCGGTTGTTGAGGTGTCTCGTTGAGCCGGGTGGTTACCCACCGGTGCCGCACTAGCTTGCCCAAGGGCATGGCCTGCGGCCCGAGTGGCTTGAAACATAACTCCCATCGCAACCCGCATTTGAGCTTGTGCATGTTGCATTTGTTGTAGCCGCAGTGCCGCATTCATCACCACCGTTGTTAGCTCGTGGTGGTGGTGGCAAATTTGTAGGGTTTGCCGGCCCGGGATTACCCCGTGCGTAATTGTTCTCTTGACTAGTCCCATCCGCCGGTGGTGGTGGTGGGACCGTGTTTCGGGTCCGTCGGGTCACTCTACGGCCGACATATTTACTTTCGAGATGGATGGTGCCTGAAAATCATCAAAATCAGTGAGAAATCATTTATACTTCATGTAGGCACGCTAACCGATATAAAATTCAAAATCTCCAATTCATTCTGAAATAAATACTGTCTTTTCTATGTAGGGTCGATGGTGAGGGTCGCTGGTGTGTCCGACCCTTGGTATCCGACCCGGGGAATGACCTGCTCTTCCCGAGAGCCGAGGGTCGATGCGAGGGTCGATGGGTGTCCGACCCTCGCCCCGACCCTCGATTTTCTCGTCGATTCCCCCGAGAGCCGAGGGTCGATTGGAGGGTCGATCCGAGGGTCGATGGTGTCGGGCCGAATTGTCCGACCCTCGGACCAAAAATCAGATTTTTAAGATCCGATTCTCGGGTCAATTCTCACTATTCCTCCTCCGCTTCGACTCGCCCCTACTCTCCGAGCTGCTACAAAGTGCTACTTCACTATTGTGGATCGCCCTTAGTCCGAGCTTCGACATCCACATCACCTCTACAGTAAAATTTCCCAACTTTCCCTGTTTTAGGTTTTTATTTCTAGGTTTTTGCTCATTTAGCTCGTATTTTCCAAATTAAACTTTTTCCAACCGTAAAAATTCGATTTTTATTGGGGGCTTTTGTTATTGGGGTCTTGAGGAACGAAAGCCCTCAAAAAATTTTGAGTTTCATCGGTTGGTTATCGAGAAACTTAAATTTTTCCCTTTTTGCCCTAATTTATCTAAATTTTTTATTTTTCTTCAATTTCTTCAAATTGGACCTTATCCGTTAAAATTTTCTACCGCATGTAGATTGTAGGATATGTTTTAACCTACGTAAGTTCTTACGCCCACTTGTATGGTGAGAAATGGGACTTTATGGTCAACTTACGCTGTTATTAAATCAAATTTTGGATTTTTATCCTACTAACTCCTTGTTTATTTTCTCCTTCTTATTGTTGCAGATACTATGGCCCGTACTAAAGTACCAAGATTGCGTGATCCACTTCGCCCCTGCTCAAACGAAGCCGAGGCACAGCATGCCGACTATGCCCGTAAGAAAGCGGAAGGGGGTCGCATGGTGAACTTGGCCGAGCTAGCCTTGTTCAATGTAGAGGGAGCATTCGGTGATATGGGGTGGCTCCCCGTCATCACATACGACGCTGCACCTGTCCAAACTTGGTGCGCCCCTTTATTGTAATCTCCGTGTGGTGGGGAATTACAATGATGTTGAGCACGGCCGGAGTTGCGCATCACCAGCTACGCCAAGGGGGTGCACATCTCCTTTGATTATCGGCAGCTGGCCGACCTGTTGGGCATTGCCTATGATGGCCCTATGGTGTACCCGTGCGCCGGAGAGCCACGCTTTGTTGAGATGGAGATGAGAGCCGAGATCGACAACCGCTTGCTCCGTCCCGATAGATGGCGTATGAGAGCTTGCTACTTGCGCCCAGCTCCACGGGTCTTCTCGCAAGATTATCCAAAGATAATCTGATCCCGCAGAGTGGGCACTATGAGAGGGTCTCTCACTGACTCGGTTCTTGACCCACCGGATCCGCACTCGCCACCGGTCCCGCCTTCCTTACATCATCATGCGGACGATGATTAGTGCTACATTGTCCGGCCATAGGGGAAACCTACCCTATGGACGCATGATTACAAGGCTACCGAACTGCCCCGGGGGTGGATCTAGTAGATGAGAAGATCCAGAGAAGACCTTCTCGTCGCCTCTAGATTGGGAGGCTATCTCGCAAGATGGGGCCGCGAGATGCGGAGGTTAGTGATGAGGAGAGGAACGCGATGGTGCGCCCTCACACTCGGGTTGAGATGGCCGATGCCGAGGCCGCCGCTAGGGCCCGTGGGGGATCCGGCCGACGATGATCGCTTATATATGGATGTCGATGCGATACCACCGCCATCACCCACGCATGCGGATAGGGCCGGTACTTCGCCGCGGCGGCTTCGTACCCGAGACCAGCCCTTCCATGATGGCTGGTCCTTCACGCCCACCTTCCGATATGATGGAGATGTTGCGCGAGATCGAGAGACTCAGCGCAGATCGGACCCCGAGGATGGAGGAGCTGCTAGATGCTCACCGCATGAGAGTGGATGAGCTGTTGGCTGCTCAAAGACACATCCGACGCGCCGGATAGGTGAGCTCATGGAGATCCAAAGTGCGACCGACAGAGAGAGTAGCCGATCTCACGAACTAGTCTACGCACGACCCTGCACTCGATAGCCCGGTTGACTAGAGTCTATGCCGAGGACTACGACAGAGATCGTGAGGCTCCACCTCCTCCTTCGCCCCGCCCCCCTCCCGATTGTACTTTACTTTTCCTTGTACTACGCAGTAACCGTCCGGCTTGTGGACTGTACTGCTTTTGGATATACATTTACTCTTTGTTTCGCTCTCATTGTATGTCAACTTGTTTCTCCTTTTAATAGATGTATTATTCTCTTTTTTAAATTTGGTCTCAACGCCACTTGTGCTTATAATGTGTTAATATTACCGTTTTTATTTTTATCCTATCTCGCTCACTATTGCCCGCGAATGTATGATAGTTCAACGGGCAAGGCCCGAGATGCTCGATACCAAGTTGTCACACCCCAATTCCGCACATTTCGTAATGGTGCGATGAACCGCTAAATAACCAACGGTTCAACCAGATCTCAAATAGGCTATCCCCGCTGCTACCCGAACCTTCATATACTCACCATCATAATCGTAGTAAATACACAATAGCGGAAGTCTTATAAATAAATGAACCGAGAACTAAAATGGTATTCATAAATAATAGCAAATTATTCTCGTGTTCAAACTGAGACATAAAGAATTAAGTACCAAATACATGTCTTATAAATCCAATAAAGAAACCTATAAAAACATCTAATCGAATACACACGAGTTGCACTCGCAAGAGGAGTCGTGTGTATCACCTTCAGCTCCAACTTCCACAGCCGCTACATTTCCATACGCCGACGCGCTCATATAATCTTCAACCGTATAACCCGCATCATCAACTAAAAATATTCGACGCCGAGGGGTGAGCACACAACACGGCTCGCGAGTAGCCAAAACAATGCAACAATACATATGCATGCAAAAGGTCAATTTATATCTTTGGTCTTGGTTTATAGTTTGCAATGTGCAATAGAAAGGTTGGGTGGTCAAAGGTTAACGCTTATTGACACCGCCTCTATACACAGGTGTGGAAGCCCGCCCGAAGGTTAACGCTTATCGTCGCCCCCATCCACCCTACCATAACATTATACAACAAAGGTTAACGCTTATTGCTATATAATGCTATACCAACACGTAAGCCCCCCGTTAGCGAGGGCTTGCAAACGGGCTCGCAACTAACCAATCCTAATGCCAAACAAGGTATCCAAGGCCTCACCCCAAAGATCCCTCGTAACATCCATAGAGATAGAGCTAAGGCCCCCGTAGAGTCGAGACTACAAGGACCGAGACCACCTCCCCGATACTCTACGACATAATAGTTCCGCTAAGGTAATGGCGATACGACGATGCCAATGCACAAGACTTGAGTTAGAGATAGAGCCAAAGTGCCGAGACCCGCCAAAGGTTAACGCTTATTGACGCTCTCATCACACCTCCCCGATACTCGCCGCATCAAGCACATCAACCACACACATACAAGCACATGCCTATTCCTATCATCATCATCATCATCATGTTATAAACAATAAAGTAAATATGCATGAACAAGTAATAGAAATATTGGATGGCATGTCGTATGCACATTACAAACATATTCGCATAGAATCAAACATGGCATAGGACTCAAGAAATTAGAAAACAGTTTATTATTAACCAATTTAGTTTGGGGTTAAGGTTCCTCACCTTAGCTTGCTAAAAGATATTTTCCAAGCTTTAGAATCACCGTTATAACGTAATTATATTGCTAGCAAACCTAACCAAGTCGATAGAATTTAATTAGAATTAATTCGGAATTTAAAACCATTCTATCAACTGAGGGTCGATGCTAGGGTCGATGGGGTCGATGGGTCTATCGACCCTCCCTCCATTCCCGAACTTCCCGAATGCCGAGGGTCGATGGTCAAAACACCTAGGGTCGGATGGTCTATCAACCCTCGGTGCGACCCTCGGTGCACTCCGGTCCAATTTCCACTTTTAAATCCATTCTTCATGTTTGGGGTCCTATGGCTTACTTCCTACATTCATTCAACAGTCATTCCATGGTCTAGAACCATGTATAATCCATCTAGATAGTTTTCGTGCATCCTCCTATGGTTTTCCATGAAAACCTAACCATGGATGGATGGTTTGGGTTTCTCCGAAATCCTACACTCAACCATATCTAACCTAAGGTCGGTAGAAACTCATGGAATTAGTATCCATACCTGAGAAGATTACTTTTCTCTGCAAATTCTTCTCCTTTTTGCTAAGCCTTCTTCCTAGCCTCCTTTCTTCCTCTTTCCCTTCTTCTCTCTTTCTCTCAATTCAATTAGGGTTGTGAAAGGAGTGAAAGTGGCTTAGGGACGTCCTTTAAATAGACTAGGAATGTCCTATAATAATCCCATTGAGATTTGGAAAGGAATCCCAACCGAAAAATTAGGAAATTTCCTAATTTCGGTTCGTCGAAAAACCGAGGGTCGATGGGAGGGTCGATGATCCCGTCGACCCTAGGGTCTTAAGCTGTCCGACCCTCCCTTCAAAACCGAGGGTCCGACTTTCTGTTTTGGGAGGTCCGACCCCGCTTAGCCGGGTGTGCGACCCTCCCCTAAAATTAAGTGTTTTTGGGTCGATTTTATACCCGGGATCTCGATCTCCTTCATGCCCTTGGTCCATTTGACTCGACCATGATGGGTAAACCTGGTTCAAGGTGGTAAGACCGGGTTAGTTTGACACGGAAATTAAACCCTCAAGAATTACCATTTGGTTTTTTTTTTTTTTTTTTTTTTTTTTTGGCACTTATTTTGGGGCCTTTGTTCCCAGGGCCCAGACCGGGGGGGGGGGGCCGGGGGCCCAGCCCCCCCCCCCCCCCCCCCCCCCCCCCCCCCCCACACCCCGCCCGGGGGACAAGGGGGCCGCAGGGGGGTGCCGGGCTGTTGACCCCCCCCCCCCCAATCCCCCCCCCCCCGGGACCCGAACCCGCCCCCCCACCCCCCCCAGCACCCCCCAAACAACAAAAAAACCCCGCCCCCCCAACCAACCAAAAAAAAAAAACAAAAAAAAAAAAACTTTTATAAAAAAAAATATATAAAAAAAAAAAAAAAAAAAAAAAATATTTTAAAAATAAAAAAAAAAAAAAAAAAAAAAAAAAAAAAAAAAAAAACAAACCCCCCCACCACCAAAAAAAAAAAAAAAAAAAAAAAAAAAAAAAAAAAAAAAAAAAAAATACCCTGGGGGAAAGGGGAGGGCCCCAAAAACCCCCCCCCCCCCCCCCCCCCCCTCCCCTACCAAAAAAAAACCCCCCCAAAAAAAAGGGAACACCGCCTCGTCCCCCCTCATAGAGAACCCCGCAAAAAAAAAAAAAAATATGTATATATACAAGGGTGAGCTCACAACTAAGCTCAGTAAGACAATCAGACAATGCAACACACATCATGCATGAGTAACATTCACATTATGATCTGGTTTTATGTTTACAATGTGCTATAGAAAGGATTGGTTGCCACCATACCTTTATACACTAGTGTGTGAATCCGCCTAATGGATCAAACACCACTGTCATCCCACATGCACCCACCATGGAATAGAGATAGAGCTAAAGTATCCAGATCAAACACCGCCAACACTTCCCCTGATGCCCTACCCAGACCAATACGTAAGCCCCAACACTTCCCCTGATGCCCTACCCAGACCAATACGTAAGCCCCTATTGGCGAGGGCTTGCAAACT
Organism: Protea cynaroides; assembly: GCA_028583415.1. Lineage (NCBI taxonomy): Eukaryota > Viridiplantae > Streptophyta > Magnoliopsida > Proteales > Proteaceae > Protea > Protea cynaroides. Next base: position 27,575,483 of record CM053274.1, read on the forward strand.
GGGCTTGCAACTAACCAATCCTATATGTCATCACAGTAGGCCCTATCCCAGCACAGCTCCCTATGGCATAGAGATAGGGCTAGAGTCTAGGACTAGGCCGGAGACCACAGTGCCACTTCCTCCCCCTGATTCCCCACTCACACCAAGCATGCTATGACAGAAGCAATACGAAAAGGTGCTAGTGTGAGGAATGATCCCAGACCCCAGGCCCTTCCCATTCCACACACCAACGAAAACAATCACATGCCTAACAATCACATCCTAGCATAGCGAGTATGCATGAACAATATAATAACTGAAAGTAAAGATGACATGTGGGTATGCACAACACCAATCCATAGAATCATAATTATTAACAATGTTTTACTGTTATTAAGTTATTAGGGTTTAGATCTGATTCCCTGACCTGACGCTTGATTGCTAACTTGCTCCGTGTCACAGAATCCAAACTTGTTATCACAAGGTCCTACACGATATTAGGGTTAAATTATAATTAATTTTTTAGGATTTACGTTGTTCAAAAAACCAACTAGATCAAAATATACCCCTCACAGTACACACCGGTCGCAGGTACCGATCGCGGCACTGTGAGGAAAGGTGCGACTGGTATGGTCGATCAGTCTCCTACAGACCAGCTTCCGAGAGGTACCGGTCACAGTACCGGTCGCATATGGTGCGACCAGTATGGTCGACCGGTATGCCTTCGGAAGACCACCAACTTAGTGTTCGCCTTTCATCGGTCACCCCCTATTGGTTCTAGGGTTTCTCCTATGCATTCTAGGCCTAAGCAACGAGTTAGAGTTGTTTCATGTTCCATTCAAGTCCTAGTTTCGATGATCCTTAGCCTAGAATGCGAATCTAGGGTTCATCAACTGTATTAGGGTTTGACGGAAAATTTAATGGTTTTATATCAATACCTTGCCTTGCATGGTATTGATCAATTCATGATTAATCATATATAATGCTTAACTTAGAGAGATGTTCAAGCACTTACCGTTGGTTCGCAACTATGGTGTTCTTCGTCCAACGGCGGCTCCTCTCCCACCTTTCTTAGCTCCTTCTCCTTCTTCGATCTCTTTCTCCTCTCTAGGGTTTGTGAGGATCAATCAAGGAGTTTTAAGGAGGTTTAAGGGTCCTTAAATAGACTAGGATAGAGTTTAGGAAGTTTCCCTACGTTAGGAAAGTCCCTAGGCTGGAGATTTGGAAAGCAGTACCTGCAGAAATCCATTTTCGGATCTAAACCAGTCTGCCCGTGCAGACATACCAGTCGACCGGTACCATCGACCTATACCATAGACCGGTATGAAAAATATCATACTTTTAGGTCCGTTTTTGTACCTGGTTGTCATCCGCTTGTCCCGTCTGACCCGGTGACGATTGGAAGACCTGTTACGACATGAATTAAAGGTTTAGATCGGGTTCATGGAGTGCGGGTCTTACAACTCCCGCACCCTTAAAAGAAATTTTGTCCCCGAAATTTGCATGTAGGTTTCACAACTCCTCCACCCTTATAAGAAATTTTGGCCTCGAAATTTGCACGTACCTTGTTCGACAAAAGGTTAGAGTATTCCTTTCGCATCGCGTTTTCCTCCTCCCAAGTGATTTCTTCTACATCTTGGCTTTTCCAATGCACTCTGACTAATGGATATCCTTGCTTCGGAGATATTGTACCTTTCGACTTCTGACATCACAGGTAGCACTTCAAATGTCAAGTCTGGTAGGTCTGTTGTCAAGATGTGCGATAGATCCCTAACATACTTCTTCAATAAAGAAACATAGAACACATCATGAACGCTTGATATGGATAGTGGTAGAGCTAGTTGATATGCCACATTACCACGTCTGATCAATATCTCGCATGGTCCCACATACTTGGGGCATAGCTTCCCCTTTTTACCGAACCGTTTTAGGCCTCGCACAAGTGATATCTTCAAGAATACCTTGTCACCCACTGCAAACTCCAGATCTCAACATCGGTTGTCCGCGTAGTGCTTTTGTCGAACTTGAGCTGTCTTCTTTCCTTAATTTAATCAATCGCTCAGCAAGTTTCCTCTACAAACTCTGGTCCTACAATCCTTCTCTCTCCCACCTCATTCCATAATAGAGGTGTACGACATTTCTTCCCATAGAGTGTCTTATATGGAGCCATCTGGATCATAGCCTGGTAAATATTGTTATAAGCAAACTCAATAAGTGATAGCTTCTCGTCCCAAGCTTCTTTGAAATCTAGGGCACACGCTCAGAGCATATCTTTTAAGATTTGAATAGTTCTTTCTGACTGCCCGTCTGTCTAGGGATGAAAAGTTATACTAAACTTTAACTTGGTTCCCATTTCTTTCTGTAATCTTTCCCAGAACTTTGATGTAAAACAGGGATCTCTATCAGATACTATACACTTTGGGATGCCATGAAGTCTAACTATACTATCCACATATAGCTTGGCTAGCTTGTCCATGGTATACTAAGGTTTGACAGTGATGAAGCGAGCTATCTTGGTAAATCGATCGACTATAACCCACATGACATCACTGACCTTGGTGTCAAGGGTAGGCCAATGATGAAATCCATTGTGATACAATCCCACTTCCATGCTGGCTCTGGTAGTGGTTGTAGCAAACCTGCGGGTCTCTGTATTTCTGCTTTCACTTGCTGGTAATTTAGACATTGAAATACAAATTGAGCTACATCCGCTTTCATACCCCTCCACTAATATAATATTCTTAAATCATGGTACATCTTGGTGCTTCCTGGATGTACCAAATATGGGGTGTAATGAGCTTCTGTCATAATTCTATCTCTGATATTTGAGTTCTCACTCTCAGGTATACATAATCGTCCACGATACCTGAGTACCTTGTCTGAATCCAAGGTAAAGCCAGGGTTGCTTTTACCCTTCCCTAGATCTACATGCACAGTCGTGAGATGTGGATCCTATAGGATTGCTACTTTGACCTCATCTATTAGATCCGATGAGCTCTTCAAAGCTGCAAACATCAATGTGAACTTTTGAATTAAGCCCTATTCCACTGGATCTTCTGCAATCTCTAATATATGCTCTTCATCATTCTCTATTGAGCCTGAGGCTGTAGCACACAGTGCAGCATTTGTACTAGGTCCTGCCTCAGGTTTCAATGCCTACTTTCTACTTAAGGCATCAGCCACGACGTTTGCCTTACCCGGATGGTACTGGATGTCACAATCATAATCTTTCAATAGCTCCAGCCATCTCCTCTATCTCATATTCAGGTCCTTCTGAGTAAAAAGGTAAGTTAAACTCTAATGATCCAACTTAATCTGAAACTTTTCACCATAAAGGTAGTGCCTCTAAGTTTTGATTGCATGAATGACCTCTGCTAACTCCAGATCGTGCGTAGGATAGTTCTTCTCATGCTCTTTCAACTGTCTTGATGTGTAGGCAATCACCTATTCTCCTTGCATCAACACACATCCAAGACCCAACCCTGAGGCATCCGTATAAAGGGTGAACGGCAAGCCTGGTGCTGGGATGGTCAAGATAGGTGCAGAGACTAGTCTTGACTTCAAAGTCTGAAAGCACTTCTCACACTCATCTGTCCATATGAACTTTTTTCCTTTCTTGGTTAGTCTGGTGAGTGGAACGACGATTCTTGAGTAGTCTTCCATGAAACTTCTATAGTAACCAGCCAATCCAAGGAAACTATGAATCTCTGCAACTGATTTCGATGCATCCCATCCTACTATAGTGGCGATCTTTCTTGGATCTACCTTGATACTGTCTACAAATACTACGTGACCCAAGATGGCCACTTCCTTCAGCCAAAATTTGCATTTCTCGAACTTGGTGTAAAGCTTCTCCCTTCTCAGCCGTTGTAGGGTTGCTCTCAAATGTGTTGCATGAGCCTCCATGTCCTTTGAGTAGACCAATATGTCATCAATGAATACGATGACCAAAGTGTCCAACATGTCATGAAACACTCAGTTCATCAGTTCCATGAACAACGCTAGAGCGTTAGTCAACCCGAACGACATTACCCGGAACTCATAATGCCCATACCTTGTTCTGAAAGTAGTCTTCGGAATATCTGCTGCCTTGATCTTCAATTGATGATACCCTGATCTAAGATCAATCTTCGAGAAAACGTTTGCACCTTGCAACTAATCAAATAGATCATCGATCCTAGGCAAAGGATATCTGTTCTTGATGGTTAACTTGTTCAACTCTCGATAGTCGATACATAGTCGTACGCTACTGTCCTTCTTCTTTACGAACAATACAGGTGCTCCCCATGGTGATATGCTTGGTCGTATGAAACCCTTATCTATTAGCTCTTGTAACTAGGTCTTCAACTCTTTTAATTCTGTAGGGGCCATCTTGTACGGTGCCTTAAGACACCGGCGCCGACCCTGGCATGAGGTCTATCACGAACTCTGTAGCCCTGTCTGGAGGTAGACCTGGTAGATCCTCTAGAAATACATCTGGAAACTCTCGTACTACATCTAGATCTTCCATCTTTGGTGCCTCTATAGTGATGTCGACCATAGACACTAAGTACCCCACTCCCCCCTTCTCTAAGCATCTCTTAGCTTTTAGGGCAGAGAGGATCAGCTTCCGTTTCCTAGGTAATTTGGTTCCAGTGAAGCTAAACTCCTTTCCCTTATTATCCTTAAAAACAAGTTTTCTTTCGCCACATAATAAGCTAGCTGAATGATGGCCTAACCAATCCATTCCCAAGATGATATCAAAATCTACCATCAAGTTGAACCAGATTTGCTTCTAGGTTTCGCCCCTCAATATTAACTGAACAAGGCCCATAGCATTCATTCAACGCCACTTCTACTCCCAACGGAGAGTGAACTAACAAGCTTGGGGTTAAGGACTTGACAAGTAACTCCAATCGCTTCCCAAAAGACATAGAAATAAAGGAGTGTGTAGCCCCAGAGTCAAAGAATACTGTGGCGGGTACACCAGCTATATCTACCATTCACGGAGTTTAATTATCCCTTAGTTTTATATGCTCATACATAACAAATCAATAAGCAAAATAGTGAGGAATGGAATCGCACCAGTAACCACATCAGGTGATGCGGCTGCCTCTTCAGTGGTGACTGCAAATACCTTCCCTTGTTGTGGGGGTTGCTTCCTAGGTAGAGTACAGGTCTTTGCATAATGGCCCAATTGTTGGCAGTTGAAACATTTGACATTAGGGTTTTGACTAGCTACCTGTGATGGTGGTGGTGCAGTAGTATTCCTTGCTGGCACTACAGAAGACTAAGTCTTGTAGGGACGGAATGGTCTAGTGTTCCCTCTACCCGAAGTCTCAGTAACAGGCCTCTTCAGTCCCCTGTTTTGAGCAAAGAAGCTGTCTCTTTGGCTTGCTTCAATCACCCTAGCACTTTCCACAGCCTCGTTAAACACCTTCTTCTCCAAACCCAAGACGTGCTCCAGGATACTTCCTCGCAATCCCATAGTGAACCTAAGGCTTTTGGTTTCCTCCTCTTGCATGCTTGCTAGAGCAAAGAAAAATAGTTCTTCATACCTCAGCTAATACGCATCAACAGTCAACTGGGATTGCTGCAGGTTGAATTCCTTCTCCATCTGATCATGAAAACTCTTAAGGAAGTACTTATCGAAGAAGGCTCCCTTGAATATTTCCCAGGTGATCTGGTTGTGCTTCTTCTCCAAATATGGCCAGGTAGAATTCCACCAGGCATTAGTGTCATACCCCAATTCCGTTTGAACCAGAAGTGTGAGTGAACCGTCACTGAACCAACGATTCACACCAGGATCTCAATAAGACCGTGTCCACTCATACAAATCATTGCACATAACCACAATCAGAATATAATAAATACAGTGAAAGTCTTAAATTAAATGAACTGAGTAATCTATTGATAAATTTAAATAAAATATTTAATTATTCAAATACCCAAAACTTAAGTAAATATCTTTACATCAAATGTATTTCCAACTGAAAATAACTGAAACAAATTAAATCAAATCCTAAAGGTACATGCAGAAGGGGCACTCGCATGAAGCGTCATGCTCGTCCTCTCCTGCTTGCACGTCCAAAGCAGCCACGCCTCCGTACGCCCGTTAAGTCAAAAGCAGGGCACGTTGTAAGGGCCTTTTCAAGTCCCTGCTTTTTTCTTTCAGAAAACGTGAATTCGTTAGGTGGGTCATCCCTCCTACACTGGAGCGTTCATGTAATCATCCACCGTGTAACCTGCATCAATATCTAAAAATAGTGTATACACAAGGGTGAGCTCACAACTTAGCTCAGTAAGACAATCAGACAATGCAACAAACATATGCATGAGTAACATTCACATTATGGTCTGGTTTCAAGTTTACAATGTGCTATAGAAAGGATTTGCGGCCACCGCACCTCTATACACGAGTGTGTGAAGCCGCCCAATGGATCAAATACCACTATCGTCCCACATGCACCCTATCATGGAATAGAAATAGAGCTAAGGTGTCCGGATCAAACACCGCCAATACCTCCCCTGATACTCTACCCATACCAACATGTAAGCCCCTATTGGCGAGGGCTTGCAAACTGGGTTCGCAACTAACCAATCCTATATGTCATCACAGTAGGCCCTATCCCAGCATAGCTCCCTACGGCATAGAGATAGAGCTAGAGTCTAGTGGCTAGGCCGGAGACCACAATGCCACTTCCTCCCCCTGATACCCTACCCGCACCAAGCATGCTAGGACAGAACGATATGAAAGGTGCTAGTATGAGGAATGATCCCAGACCTCCAGTCCTTCCCATTCCACACACCAACAAAAATAATCACATGCCTAACAGTCACAACCTAGCATAGCAAGTATGCATGGACAATAATAATAACTGAAAGTAAAGGATGACATGCGAGAATGCACAAACATCAATTTACAGAACCATAATTATTAATGACGATTTGCTATTATTAAATTATTAGGGTTTAGGTCTGATTCCCTTACCTGACGCTTGATTGATATCTTTCTCCGCATCACAAGGTCCAAACTTGCTATCACAAGGTCCTACACAATATTAGGGTTTAGTTAGAATAGTTTTTCCTTAGGTTTACATTGGTCAGAAAACCAACTGGGTCGAAACACTCTTCACAGAGCATACTAGTCACAGGTACCGGTCGCAGCACTGTGGGGAAAAGTGCAACTGGTATGGTCGACCGGTCCCCACAGACCAGTCTCCGGGAGGTACCAGTCACAGTACCAGTCGCATATGGTGCGACCGGTATGGTCGACCAATATGTCTCCAGAAGACCATACGCTTGGTTCTCGTCTTCCGTCGGTCACCCTAGGGTTTCTCCTATACATCCTAGGTCTGAGCATTGAGTTAGAGTTGTTTCCAACTCCATTCAAATCCTAGTTTCGATGATCTTCAACCTAGAACTTGAATCTAGGGTTTACCAACTAGATTAGGGTTTGACGACAAACATGGTTTAGATCAATACCTTGCTTTGCATGGTATTGATCCAATCATAACTAACCATCCTAGAATACTTAATGTAGAGGAAGGTTTAAGCACTTACCGTTGACTCGTGATAATGTGTTCTTCGTCCAACGGCAACCGCGGCTCTTCCCTCTCCTTCCTAGCTTCTTCTCCTTCTTCAGCCTCTTTCTCCTCTCGAGGGTTTGTGAGAATCAATGGAAGAGGTTTTAGGAGGTTTAAGGGTCCTTATATAGACTAGGGTTAGGTTTAGGAAGCCTCCTAACATTAGGAAAGTCCTTTGGTTTGAAATTTGGAATATGGGACCCGCAGAGATCCGTTTCCAGATCCATTCTGCGCAGGCCATACCAGTCGACCATCGACCAGTATCTAACTTTTCATACCTGAATTGGTCTAATTGGTCTGATTTCATACCTGGATGTCATCCACTTGTCCCGTCTGGTCCAGTGATGATTGGAAGACCTGTTACGACATGAAACAAGGTATAGATCGGGTTCATGGAGTGCGGGTCTTACAACTCCCCCACCCTTAAAAGAAATTTCATCCCCAAAATTTGCATGTAGGTTTCACAACTCCCCCACCCTTAAAATAAATTTCGGCCTCGAGTACCTTGATTGTCGAAAAGGTTAGGGTATTCTTTTCTCATTGCATTCTCTTCCTCCCAAGTAATTTCTTTCACATCTTGGCTTTTCTAATGCACTTTCACATAGTGGATATCCTTGCTTCAGAGATGTTGTACTTTTCGGCTTGTGAGCATCACAGGTACAACTTCAAACATGAAGTCCTCTGTCAAGTCTGGTGGGTCTGCTGTCAAGATGTACGATGGATCCCTGACGTACTTCTTCAATAAAGAAACATGGAACACATCATGAACACTTGACATGGATGGTGGTAGAGCCAGATGATATGCCACATTACCACGTCTGGTCAAGATCTCATATGGTCCCACATACCTGGGGCATAGCTTCCCCTTCTTACCAAACAGTTTTAGACCTCACACAGGTGATATCTTCAAGAATACTTTATCACCCACTGCAAACTCCAGATCTCGACGTCAGTTATCTGCATAGTGCTTTTGTCGAACTTGAGCTATCTTCACTCTTTCTTTAATTTGATCAATCACTCGACAAGTTTCTTCGACAAACTCCGGTTCTACAATCCTTCTCTCTCCCACCTCATTCCATAACAGAGGTGTACGGCATTTCTTCCCATAGAGTGCCTCATATGGACCCATTTGGATCGTAGCCCGGTAACTATTATTATAAGCAAACTCGATGAGCGATAGCTTCTCGTCCCAAGCTCCTTTGAAATCTAAAGCACACGCTCTGAGCATATCTTCTAAGATTTGAATAGTTCTTTCTGACTGCCCATCTGTCTGAGGATGAAAAGTTGTACTAAACTTCAACTTGGTTCCCATGGCTTTCTATAATCCTTCCCAGAACTTTGATGTAAAACGGGGATCTCTATCAGATACTATACTTTCTGGGACGCCATGAAGTCTTGACTATATTATCCACATATAGCTTGGCCAGCTTCTCCATGGTATACTGAGGTCAGATAGCGATGAATCGAGATGTCTTAGTATGTCGATCGATTATAACCCATACTGCATCCACTGACCTTGGTGTCAAGGGTAGGTCAGTGACGAAATCCATTGTGATACAATCCCACTTCCATGCTGGCTCCGATAGTGGTTGTAACAAACCTGCGGGTCTCTGCCTTTCTACTTTAACTTGCTGACAATTCAAACATTGGAATACGAATCGAGCTGCATCCGCTTTCATACCCCTCCACCAATATAATCTTCTTAAATCATGGTACATCTTGGTGCTTCCTGGATGCACCGAATATGGGGCGTAATGAGCTTCTGTCATAACTCGATCTCTCATATTTGAGTTCTCACTCTCAGGTATACATAATCATCCACGATACCTGAGTACCTTGTCTGAATCCAAAGTATTGCTTTTACCCTTCTCTAGATCTTCTTGCACAGTCTTGAGGTGTGGATCCTGTAGTATTGCTACTTTGACCTCATCTATTAGATCCGATGAGATCTTCAAGGCTGCGAACATCAACGTGAACTTATGAATTAAGTCCTGTTCCACTGGATCTCATGTAGTTTCTAATATATACTCTTCATCATTCTCTATTGAGCTCGAGGCTGTAGTACACAATGCAGCATTTGTACTAGGTCCTGCCTCAGGCTTCAATGCCCACTTTCTGCTTAAGGCATTAGCCAGAACGTTTGCCTTACCTGGATAGTACTGGATATCACAATCATAATCTTTTAATAGTTCCAGCCATCTCCTCTGTCTCATATTCAGGTCCTTCTGAGTGAAAAGGTAAGTTAAGCTCTTGTGATCCGACTTAATCTGAAACTTTTCACCATAAAGGTAGTGTCTCTAAGTCTTGATTGCGTAAATAACCGCTGTTAACTCCAAATCATGCGTAGGATAGTTCTTTTCATGTTCTTTCAACTGTCTTGATGCGTAGGCAATCACATGTTCTCCTTGCATCAACACACATCCAAGACCCAACCCTGAGGCATCCGTATATAAGGTGAATGGCAAGCCTGGTGCCGGGATGGTCAAGATAGGTGCAGAGACTAGTCTTGACTTCAAAGTCTGAAACCTCTTCTCACACTCATCCGTCCATATGAACTTTTCCCCTTTCCTGGTCAGTCTGATAAGTGGAACGGCAATCCTTAAGTAGTCATCCACAAATCTTCTATAGTAACCAGTCAATCCAAGGAAACCACGAATCTCTACAACTGATTTCGGTGCATCCCATCCTACTATAGTTGCGATCTTGCTTGGATCTACCTTGATACCGTCTGCAGATACTACATGACCCAAGAAAGCTACTTCTTTCAGCCAAAATTCACACTTCTTGAACTTCGCGTAAAGCTTCTTTCTTCTCAGCCGTTGTAGGGCTGCTCTTAAATGTGTTGCATGAGTCTCCCTGTCTTGTGAGTAGACCAATATGTCATCAATGAATATGATGACCGAAGTGTCCAACATGTCATGAAACACTCGGTTCATCAGTTCCATGAACAACGTTGGAGCGTTAGTCAACCCGAATGACATTACAAAGAACTCATAATGTCCATACCTTGTCCTGAAAGCAGTCTTCGGAATATCTGCGGCCTTGATCTTCAATTGGTGATACCCTGATCTAAGTTCAATCTTCGAGAAAACCTTTGCACCCTGCAATTGATCGAACAGATCATCGATCCTAGGCAAAGGATGTCGGTTCTTGATGGTTAACTTGTTCAGCTCTCGGTAGTCGATACATAGCCGTACGCTACCGTCCTTCTTCTTGACGAATAATACAGGTGCTCCCCATGGCGATATGCTTAGTCATATGAAACCCTTATCTAGTAGTTCTTTTAACTGGGTCTTCAACTCCTTTAATTCGGTAGGGACCATCCTGTACGGTGCCTTAGACACCGGCGCCGACCCTGGCATAAGGTCTATCACGAACTCTGTAGCCTTGTCTGGAGGTAGACCTGGGAGATCATCTGGAAATATATCTGGAAACTCTCGTACCACATCTAGATCTTCCATCTTTGGCACCTCGATAGTTATGTCGACCACAGACATTAAGTACCCCACTCCTTCCTTCTCTAAGCATCTCTGAGATTTTAGGGCGGAGAGGATCAGCTTCCGCTTCCTAGGTAACTTGGTCCTAGTGAAGCTAGACTCTTTCCCCTTCTCATCTTTAAGCACAAGTTTCCTTTCACCACATAATAAGCTAGTTGAATGATGGCCTAGCCAATTCATTCCCAAGATGACGTCAAAGTCTGCCATCTCAAGTTGAACCAGATTTGCTTCTAGGTTTCGGCCCTCAATACTAACTGTACACGGCCCATAGTATTCATTCAACGCCACTTTGACTCCCAGTGGGGAGCGAACTATCAAGCTTGGGTTTAAATACTTAACAGGTAATTCCATTCACTTCCTAAAAGAACTAGAAACGAAGGAGTACGTGGCCCCAGAGTCGAAGAGTACTTAGGCAGGTACACCAGCTATATTTATAGTCCCTGAAATTAATTATCCCTTAGTTCTACATGCTCAAACACAACAACAGTAAGCCAAATAGTAAGGGATGTAACCATACCAGTAACCACATCAGGTGATGCGGCTGCCTCCTCAGTGGTGACTGTGAATACCTTTCCTTGCTGCGGCAGTTGCTTCTTAGGTAGAGTACAGGTCTTCGCATAATGACCCAATTGCTGGCAGTTGAAACATTTAACATTTGGGTTCTGTCCAGCAAACTGTGACGATAGTGGTGCAGTAGTGTTCCTTGCAAGCACCACAGTGGACTGAGCCCTGTATGGGCGGAATGGTCTAGTATTGTCTCCACCTGAAGTCTCAGTAGTAGGCCTCTTCAGTCCCCTGTTTTGAGCAAAGAATTTGTCTCTTTGCCTAGATTCAATTACCCTGGCAATCTGCATAGCATCATTATATATCTTCTTCTCCAAACCCAAGACGTGCTCTCGGATACTTCCTCACAATCCCATGGTAAACCTACGGGTCTTGGTTTCTTCTTCTTGCATGCTTGTCCGAGCGAAGAACAACAACTCTTCATATCTCTGCTGGTAAGCATCAACAGTCGATTGAGATTGTTGTAGGTTCAAGAATTCATTTTCCATGTGATCACAGAAGCTCTTCAGAAATTACTTATCAAAGAAGGCTCCCTTGAATATTGACCAATCGATCTGAGTGTGCTTTACCTCAAAGTATGGCCGGGTAGAATTCCACCAGGCATTTGCATCTTCCTTGAGCATGGGCGTAGCAAACAGCACCTTCTCATCTTCTGTACAAGTCATCAAACGGAAGTTCTTCTCTATTTCAGCAACCCACTGTGCAGGCCACAGTGGTTTCCTTGGTTTCCCTGTGAAAGTAGGGGGTTTCAGTTTCAAGAACCTATCCACCGCTTGGCTTAGGTCATTCTGCCCCTGTGCATTCATTCCATACCATGGTGGTGGGTACGGATAGATTCCTTGATAGGCAGACGACGATGGAAATTGGTGTGGTGGTTGTAGATTCTATCCTTGGCCCATCGGCCCAGTACTACCATCCATTGGCAGTGTGGTGTTATTTCTTCCAGACTCAGGCGTACCTTCTGTAGGAATATATCCCGGTGGCCTGAACATCTTCAGAATCTCGTTCAGGAATGTTTTCTGCTGAGCTTCCATCTGAAAAACCAGATTCGTCACAATTGTTTCGGAGTTTGTGTGAGGGGGTCCTGGAAAATTTTTTGGTGCTCTGGGACTCTGCCTTTCTTCACCGTTTGGGTTCACATTTTGCTCATCAACAGTTCCTATTTCCACGTTGTCCTCGTCTTGGCATACCCTGGAGTGGTGATGCCTTCGTGAGCCTCTACGACCGTTTCTGCCTACCATCTCAGATTAGTTTTCCTGCTTGGATCTGAGAAGAAGACATAACACATGAGGTATAATTGAATGGTCATAATAGTGTTAGTCTTTAACAAGTGCAAGGCGAAACTCGTAAGGAAACTTAAATCGAAATTTTACAAATTTTTCCCAAAATTTTCTGGGTTTCCATTAGTTGTCCAGTTGCAACATACCGGTCGCGGCACTGTATAAGGTAGTGCGACCGGTATGTCCAGGCGGACAAACTTCTCGGATTCCTGAGGGGTACCGGTCGATGTACCGGTCGCAACCTTGTGGGAAATGGAACGACCGGTATAGTCGACCGGTCAGAATTTTCTCCTGACCGAGGGGTACCGGTCGACTTTACCAGGGGGGTACTGGTCGATCGGTATAGGCAAAACCGTCGACTGGTACACCCAGAATCCTCTTTAAAATCGGGAAAAAATATTTTCTCACATTTCCTTTGTTCTTCCTCTCCGGTGGCAATTCCTCTCTGGCTCTGTGAATTGCTACAGTCCGACCGGTGGTCTTAGAAGCTATTTTCTTCCAATCAAGACCTAGAACATCACCTCCAAGTAAGTTCCTTCCTTCCATTTCTCATTTTTACATCGTTTCTTCATGGTTTCTTACCCAAAAACTAGGATTTTCTTAGTTTGGAAGATTCTAACCGTAGGATCTCTTTTTCTTCGGCTTAGATAGGGTTTAGGTACCTCTACGAGCAAAAGCCCTCAACCAATTTGAGGTTCCACCGAATGGTTTTCAAAAAAAATCAATTTTTTAGGTTTTTAACCTAGGTTTTGATAAAAATTGAATTTTCCTTAAAAATTCCTAAATTTCTTGTTTGTTTGATGTATGATTGGTTTCCATGAGGTATTTGAGAGTTACGTAAGTCCTCCTCCCCAGGTTTTGGGTGAGTTCGAGGCTTTTGCTTAAATTACTATCATTACGCTGTCGAAATTTCAAAAATTTCTAACCCATTTCTCTTTGTTTTGTCTTTGTTTTGTAGCTCATCATGTCTCAACGCAGAGGTGTGGGTAAACATTCATTTGGTCTTGGCATGAATCGTTCGCATCCTCCTGTTTCACAACTCGATGAGTGGTGGTTTCGTTCTGAGGTGGTGCAAGCCCTTTTCCCTTGGTTTGACGAGAAGAATATTGAGTCAGGGCGACGGGTGAACCTAGAGCAGCTTTAGCGGTTTGATGTGGAAGCAGCTTTTGGTAGACTTGGATGGCTGCCTGTTATTACGTACACTATGACTACCCGCCCTAACCTAGTCAAACATTTCTACACCAACTTGGAGATAGAGGGAAATGTCAATGACTTCAGCCAAGGTAGGGAACTCCGCCTTACCAGTCTCGTCAAGGGTGTCCCCATCTCCTTCAACACTAACCATGTCACACCCCAATTCTGATCCAACTAGAATGATGTGAGTGAACAGCCAGTGAACCAACGGTTCACACCAGGATTTCGAATAGGCCATGTCCACTCATACAAACCATTACACATAACCACAATCAGAATATAAATAATACAGTAGAAGTCTTTAAATAAATGAACTGAGAATCTATTGATAAATTTAAATAAAATATCCAATTATTCAAATTCAAACATATAATATAATATCCTTACATCCATTTAGTCCAACTGAAAATAACTGAAAATAAATAAACAAAACCAGTCATAGGTACACGCAGAAAGGGCACTCGCATGAAGCGTCATGCTCGTCTTCTCCTTCCTGTACACCCAGAGCAACAACATCACCATACGCCAGAGCGTTCATAAAGTCGTCCACTGTGTAACCTGCATCAACATCTAAAACAATGAATATACAAAGGGTAAGCTCACAACTTAGCTCAGCAAGACAATCAAACAGTTTCACAATATTATGCATGAGTAACAATCATTTTATGCTGTGGTCTGGTTTAAGTTTGCAATGTGCTATAAAAAGGTTTGGTGGCCCCCGCACCTCTATACACGAGTGTGTGGCACGACATGGATCACACCCCCACCTGCCCACATACAACCATCATGGAATAGAGATAGAGCTAAGATATCCCCGTACCTCCCCTGATGCTCTACCCATACCAGTACCTAAGCCCCTACTGGCCAGGACTTGTAAACTGGGCTCGCAACTAACCAATCCTATATGTCATCAATGTATGCTCTATCCCAGCACAGCCGTCTACGGCATAGAGATAGAGCTAAGGCATTCCCACACCTCCCCTGATGCCCTATCCGTAACTAACCCACTAGGATAGAAACATAACGCAAGTAGACCATATCCCAACATAACTCCCTACGGCATAGAGATAGAGCTAAAGCATCGTGGACAAGCCAGCGTCGACCTCGAAGACCACAGTGCCACATAACCATGGCCAGGCCAGCATCAACATCGGAGACCACCGTACCACGACCTTCCCCTGATGCCCCACCCGTACCAAGTATGTTAAGATAGAATACTACAAAAAGTGCTAGTGTGAGGAGCGATCCCAGGCCCACGCCCCACTCCACACACTAACGAAAACAATCACATGCCTAACAATCACATCCTATCATGAATGAACAATAATAATAACTGAAAGTAAAGGATGGCATGTGAATATGGACAAACAACACATCATACATATTCAGGTTATTAACAACAATTTACTGTCCATTAATCATTAGGTTTAGGTCAGATTCCCTTACCTGATGCTCGTTTGATAGCTTGCTCCACGTCGCAAGATCCAAACGGAAAGTCACAAAGTCCTACATTATTATTAGGGTTTCATTAGAATAGTTTTCTTGGGGTTTCATGTTGGTCGGAAACCAACAAAGTCCAAAACCAGCCTTTCAGAGCTGACCGGTCGCAACATACTGGTTGCAGCTCTGTGAGCAAACTAGCAACCGTTATGGTCGACCGGTATGTCTCCGGAAGACCATACACTTGGTTTTTTGATTGCCATCGATCGATTTTCCTTGGATTTTCAGGGTTTCTCCTATCCATTCTAAGTCTAAGCTTTAAGTTAGAGTTATCCCCAACTCATTCAAGTCTAGTTTCGATGAATATCATCTCGGAACTCGAATCTAGGGTGTAACGGCAACTTAGGGTTTATTGGCCAATTTAGGGTTTTAGATCAATACCTACTTGCATGGTATTGATCCACCCATACAACTATCCTAGAGTCATAGGGTAAGAAGAGTGATTAAAACAATTACCGTTGACTGGCGTAACGTGAGCGTCGTCGAACGGTAATGGCGGCACCTCCTTCTTCTTCCTAGCTCCTTCTCCTTTCCAACCTCCTTCTCTTCTCTAGAGTTTGTGAGAGACAATGGAAAGGATTTGAGGAGGTTTAAGGGTGTATTTATAGGCTAGAATTAGGGTTTTGTAACCCTATTAGGATTAGGAAGGTCTTAGGATTCGAAATCAGGAAAGTGGGACCCTCAGAAGTCAATTTCTGGATCTCCGCACTCAGCTGCGCAGAGCTGACCGGTCAACCGGTACCAAGACCGGTACCATCGACCGGTCAACATAAAATCACGTTGATTTGATCGTCTTTGGTCTGATTTCGTACCTGTTTGTCATCCGCTCGTCCCGTCTGGCCCGGTGATGATCGAAAGACCTGCTGCTACAACACAAAACCAAGGTTTAGACCGGGTTTACAGAGTGCGGATTTTACAACTCCCCCACCCTTAAAAGAAATTTCGTCCTGAAATTTGTATGTAAATCTCACAACTCCCCCACCATTAAAAGAAATTTTGGCCTCGAAATTTGAACGTACCTTGATCATCGAAAAGCTTAGGATACTCCTTCCTCATTGCTCTCTCCTCTTCCCAAGTAATTTCTTCGACATTTTGGCTTCTCCAATGCACCTTCACATAATGGATATCCTTGGTTCGAAGTTGTAGTACCTTTTGGCTTGAGAGCATCACAGGCACCACTTCGAATGTTAAGTCTTCAGTCAAATCGGGGGGGTCTGCTGTCAAGATGTGCGATGGATCCCTGACATACTTCTTCAATAACGATACATGGAACACATCATGAATGCTTGACATAGATGGTGGTAGAGCCAATTGATATGCTACGTTACCACGTCTAGCCAATATCTCGTATGGTCCCACATACCTGGGGCATAGCTTCCCCTTCTTACCAAACCTTTTTAGACCTCGCACCAGTGATATCTTCAAGAATACTTTGTCACCCACTGCAAACTCCAGATCTCGACGTCGATTATCTGCATAGTGCTTCTGTCGCACTTGAGCTGTCTTTACTCTTTCTTTGATATGATCAATCACTCGACAAGTTTCTTCAACAAACTCCGGTCCTACAATTCTTCTTTCTCCCACCTCGTTCCATAACAAAGGTGTACGACACTTCTTCCCATAGAGTGCTTCATATGGGGCCATCTGAATTGTAGCCTGATAGCTGTTGTTTTAAGCGAACTCGATAAGTGATAGTTTCTCATCCCAAGCTCCCTTGAAGTCTAATGCATAGGCTCGGAGCATGTCTTCTAAAATTTGAATGGTTCATTCTGATTGTCTGTCTGTCTGAGGGTGAAAAGCTGTACTGAACTTCAACTTTGTTCCCATAGCTTTCTGTAATTTTTCCCAGAACTTTGATGTAAAACGGGGATCTCTGTCAGATACTATACTCTCTGGGATGCCATAAAGTCTGACTATATTATCAACACATAACTTGGCCAGTTTCTCCATGGTATACTGAGGTCTGACCGCAATAAATTGAGCTGTCGTGGTGAGTCGATCGACTATAACCCAAACTGCATCCACTGACCTTGGTGTCAAAGGTAGGCCAGTGACAAAATCCATGGTGATACAATCCCACTTCCATGCAGGTTCCGATAATGGTTGTAGTAAACCTACGGGTCTCTGCCTTTCTGCTTTAACTTGTTGACAATTCAGACATTGGAACACAAAACGAGCTATATCTGCTTTCATACCCCTCCACCAATAAAGTCTTCTTAAATCGTGGTACATTTTGGTACTTCCTGGATGTACCGAATATGGAGTGTAATGAGCTTCAATCATAACTTGATCTCTCATATTGCAGTCTTCACTCTCAGGTATACATAACCGTCCACGATACCTAAGTACCTTGTCTGAGTCCAAGGTAAAGTCAGGATTGCTCGTACCCTTCTCTAGGTCTTCTTGTACTGTCTTGAGATGTGGATCCTATAGGATTGCTATTTTGACTTCATCAACTAGATCCGGTGAGATCTTCAAAGCGGCAAACATCATGGTGAACTTATGAATTAAGCCTTGCTCAACTGGATCTTCTGCAGTCTCTATAATATGTTCTTCATCAATTTCCATTGAACTTGAGGCTGCAGCACACAATGCAACATTTGTACTTGGCCCGGCCTCAGGTTTCGATGCCCACTTTCTGCTTAAGGCGTCAGCCACAACATTGGCTTTGCCCGGATGGTACTGGATGTCACAATCATAATCTTTCAACAATTCCAGCCATCTCCTCTGTCTCATATTCAGATCCTTCTGAGTTAGAAGATAAGTTAGGCTCTTGTGATCTGACTTAATCTGAAACTTCTCACCGTACAAGTAGTGTCTCCAAGTCTTGATTGCATGTATAACCGTTGCTAACTCCAAATCATGCGTAGGATAGTTCTTCTCATGCTCCTTTAACTGTCTTGATGCGTAAGCAATCACCTGTTCTCCTTGCATCAATACACACCCAATTCCCAACCCTGAAGCATCCGTATATAAAGTAAATGGTACGCTTGGTTCTGGGATGGTCAAGATCGGTGCAGAGACTAGTCTTGACTTCAAAGTCTGAAAACACTTCTTGCATTCATCTGTCCATATGAATTTCTCCCCCTTCTTGGTCAACCTGGTGAGTGGAACAGCAATCCTGGAGTAGTCTTCCACGAACCTTCTATAATAACCAGCCAACCCAAGGAAACTACGAATCTCCGCAACAGATTTTGGCGCTTCCCATCCTACTATAGCAGCTATCTTACTTGGATCAACCTTGATACAGTCTTCAAATACTACATGGCCCAAGAAGGCCACTTCCTTCAGCCAAAACTCGCACTTCTTGAACATAGCATAAAGCTTCTCCTGTCTCAGCCGTTGTAGGGCTGCCCTCAAATGTGTTATATGAGCCTCCATGTCCTTTGAGTAGACCAATATGTCATCAATGAATACGATGACCAAAGTGTCCAACATATCATGAAACACTCGGTTCATCAGTTCCATGAACGACGCTGGGGCGTTGGTCAACCCGAATGACATGACTAGAAACTCATAATGCCCATACCGTGTCCTGAAAGCAGTCTTCGGAATATCTCCGGCCTTGATCTTCAGTTGGTGATACCCCGATTGGAGGTCAATCTTCGAGAAAACCTTTGCACCCTGCAATTGATCGAACAGATCGTCGATTCTAGGCAAAGGATACCGATTCTTGATCATCAACTTGTTCAGTTCACGGTAGTCAATGCATAGCCGTACACTTCCGTCCTTCTTCTTGACAAATAATACAGGTGCTCCCCAAGGTGAAATGCTAGGTCGTATGAAGCCCTTATCCAACAATTCTTGTAGCTGGGTCTTCAACTCCTTTAGCTCGGTAGGGGCCATCCTGTATGGTGCTTTAGACACCGGCGCCGAACCTGGCATAAGGTCTATCACAAATCCTGTAGCCCTGTCTGGTGGTAAACCTGGGAGATCCTCTGGAAATACATCTGGGAACTCCTGCACCACGTCTAGATCTTCCAACTTTGTCACCTCAGCAGTGATGTCGACTACAGATATCTAGTACCACTCCCCCCTTTTCTAAGCATCTCTTAGCTTTTAAGGCGAAGAGAATCAGCTTCCGCTTCCTAGGTAACTTGGTCCCAGTGAAGCTATACTCCTTTCCCTTTTTTTCTGTAAGCACAAGCTTTCTTTCACCACATAAAAAAATAGCTGAATGATGGCCTAGCCAATCCATTCCCAAGATGACATCAAAGTCTGTCATCTCGAGTAGTACCAGACTTGCTTCTAAGTCTCGGCCCTCAATACATACAGTACATGGTCCATAATATTCAGTCAAAGCCACTTCGACTCCTAGTGGAGAGCGAACTATCAAGCTTGGGTTCAAGTGCTTAATTGGTAACTCCATTCGCTTCCCAAAGGAAATAGAAACAAAGGAGTACGTGACCCAGAGTCAAATAGTACTCTGGCAGGTATACCAGCTACATTTACAATTCCTGAAATTTTTATTATCCCTTAGTTCTACATGCGCATACACACAATGAAAATAGTAAGCCAAATAGTAAGGGATAGAGTCGTACCAGTGACCACATCAGGTGATGCGGCTGCCTCTTCGGTAGTAACCACATATACTTTTCCTTGCTGGGGAGGTTACTTCCTAGGTAGAGTACAGGTCTTTGCAATATGACCCACTTGCTGACAGTTGAAGCATTTAATGTTCGGGTTGTGTCCAGCGAACTGTGGCACAGGTGGTGCCGTATTATTCCTTGTTGGCACTGTAGCGGTCTGAGCCCTGTATGGGCGGAAAGGTCTATTGTTACCGCTACCCGAACTCTCGATCGCGGGTCTCTTCACTCCTCTGTTCTATGCAAAGAAGTTGTCCCTCTGACTAGATTCTATCACTCTCGCAACCTGCACATCCTCATTATAAATTTTCTTGTCCAGTCCCAATATGTGCTCTTTGATGCCTCCACGCAGTCCCATGGTGAACCTGCGTGTCTTGGTCTCTTCCTCTTGCATACTTGTCGGTGTGAAGAAAAATAACTCCTCGTACCTCTACTGGTAAGCATCCACAGTCGACTGAGATTGTTGTAGATTGAGGAACTCCCTCTCCATCTGATCCCTGAAACTCTTCGGGAAGTATTTATCGAAGAAGGCAACTTTGAATGCTTCCCAATCCACCTGTATATGCTTCGTCTCCAGATATGCCCGTGTAGAATTCCACCAAGCATTCGCATCTTCCTTCAGCATATGAGTGGCAAACAGGACCTTTTCATCCTCTGTACAAGTCATCAATCGAAAATGCTTCTCCATTTCTGCAATCCACTGTGCTGGCCACAATGGTTTCCCTGTCTTACTTGTGAATGATGAAGGCTTCAACTTTAGGAATCTATCCACCGCCCTGCTCAGATCGTGTTGTCCCTGTGTATTCATTCCGTACCATGGTGGTGGATACGGATATGCTCCCTGATAGGCAGAAGACGACGGAAACTGGTGCGGTGGTGGTACATTCTGGGGTTGGCCCATCAGCCCTGGACTACCATGCATCGGCTGTGTAGTATTATTCCCTCCAGACTCGGGCGTACCTCCAGTGGGAACAGAACCCGATGGCCTGAACATCTTCAGTATCTCGCTCAGGAATTCTTTCTGCTGAGCTTGCATCTGATAAACCAGGTTCGTAACAATGGTCTCAGAATTCCTGTGAGGTGGGCCAGGCAAATTTGTCGGTACCCTTGGGACCTGTTCTTCCTCAACTTCCGGGCTTGGCTCTCTAAAATGGCCTGGTTCAACCTGTTCTTCTTCCTCGAGGCGCATCCTAGCCTGGTGACGCTTTCGACCCCTACGACCTTTTCCGCCCACCATCTCAGACTATTCTATTTGGATCTGAGAAGAAGACATAACACATGAGAATGAAGCAATAGTGGTGTTAGTCTTGAACAATATAAGGCGAAACAGTCGCAAAAGGAATATTTAAATTTACAAAAATTTTAAAATTTTTTTGAGATTTTTCTGGATATTCTGGTGCTGACCGGTCACAACATACCGGTCGCACCCCTGTAGAATATGCTGCGGCGACCGGTATAGTCGATCGGTCAGAATTAAAATTCTGACCAAGATATAGCAGTCGCAGCCCTGTAGGGGTACTGGTCGACCAGTATAGTCGATCGGTATGCCCAGAATGGTGTGAGTGAACCGCCATTGAACCAACGATTCACACCAGGATCACGAATAGGCCGTGTCCACTCATACAAACCATTACACATAACCACAATCAGAATATAAATAATACAACGGAAGTCTTTAAATAAATGAACTGAGAATCTATTGATAAATTTAAATAAAATATCTAATTATTCAAATTCAAACATATAATATAATATCCTTACATCCATTTAGTCCAACTGAAAATAACTGAAAATAAATAAATAAAACCAATCAAAGGTACACGCAGAAAGGGCTTTAAAATCGCGAAAAGTGAGAAATTTTCTCACTTTTCTTTCTCTTTTCTCTCCGGTGGCGATTCTTCCCTGCCATTCCGAGTTGCTACAGTCCGGCCGGTGACCTTAGAAGCCGATTTCTTCCGTTTAACGCTTAGTACATCGTCTCCAGGTATGTCTCTTCCTTCTCTTTCATGTTTTTATAACTTTTCATATCGTCTTTATGTAAAATTCTAGGTTTTTCTTTGATTGAGAGATTCCAACCGTAGGAACTCTTTTCCTTCAGCTTAGAAAGGGTTTAGGGACCCCTAAGAGCAAAATCCCTCAACCAATTTGAGGTTCCACCGAACGGTTTTCATAAAAATCAAATTTTTACACTTTTTAACCTAGGTTTTCAAAAAAAATTTTGAAATTTCTTATTTTTCTTAAATTTTCTGAAATTTCTTATTGTAATTGCCTGCGATTGGTTTGTTGAAGAGTGTGGGGGTTACGTAAGTCCTCCTCCCCAAGTTTTTGGGTGAGTTCGAGGCTTTTTCCCAAATTACAGTCGTTATGCTGCCGGAATTTCGACAAAATCTAACATTTTCTTCTTATTTTCTTTTGTTTTGCAGTTTAATGGCTCCACGACGTGCTCTTGGCAAATGTCCTCATGGCTCGAGCGTGCGCGCTTCCCAGCCACCCGCTCCACAACTCGACGAGCACTGGTTCCGTTCCTTGGAGGCACATGCTCGTTTCCCCTGGTTTGATAGCAAAATCATCGAATCTGGGCGGCGAGTCAACTTGGATCAGTTGGAGGGGTTCGATGTGCGAGCAGCTTTTGACACGCTTGGGTGGGTGCCTGTAATCTCCTACACAGATACCACTCGTCCCAACCTAGTTAAGCATTTTTATGCTAACCTAGAGCTTCAAGGGGATGTCAACGATCCCAACCAGGGTAGGGACTTGCGCATCACCAGCTACGTCAAGGGTGTCCCTATCTCATTCAACACCCACCAATTGGTTGACCTGCTGGGGGTACCCAATGATGGAGACTTAGTATACTGCCCTCCAAAAGTGAAGGGCTATCTGAGCGAGGACCTACGCCGAGAGATTGCAGAGCAGATCCTAAATCCTGAGGCTCCTATGAAGGCGGCTAGTCTAAAGCCCCTAGCTCGAGTCTACAGCCGCATTATCCAGCACGACATTGTGCCCCAGAGCGGCCACTACAGTGAGTTATCTCAGCTCACTCAGTACATCACCTACTGCGTCTGCACTAGGGAGCGGGTCTCTCTCCCTTACCTCATCATCCGGACCATGCATCAGGCGACCCTGGCCGATCAGGCCGGTAACCTTCCATACGGTCGTCTCATCACCTTCCTTCTACGTCGCCTGGGTGTGAACATGAGAGGCGAGGTGACTGTTGAGGATACCATGACATCCGACATTGACTGGGATGCTATTCAGAGGATGCAGATGGTCGATCTTCCCGTTAGCGATGACGAGTTGGAGGCTCGCCCTCGCCCACTCGGGAGGGTAGCAGCCGCAGCAGCAGCAGCCAATGCGGCCTATGCAGTAGAGATCGAGCGTGATGATGACAAGGATAGGGCAGAGGGTGTACCAGCGCCAGCTCCACAGCCTACATCTGCAGCACCCCATCTACCTCTATAGCCGGACCGTCTCATCCCTCCCCAGACCCGGTGTTGAGCATGTTTACTGAGATCAGGGACACCCAGAGGGTCATCCTCGAGTGTTAGCGAGAGATGGGTCAGGAGTTGGGACGTCTGGCTCGTAGTCTACGGGTGACACAGGACCAGGTACACTAGCTTAGGGTCGCTTACAAGCGAGACTATGACATAGCGGACCCTATTCCACCTAGGCCCCCTACCCCATGATTGTCCATTTTATTTTTCTCTCCTATGACTGTTTATATAACAGGGTAACTGTCCGGTTTGTGGACTGTACCCTGTAGCACTATTTTATCTGATACTCATTTTCTATTTAAAGAAAGTTTTCATGGTTTTTCCTAACTAGTGTATGTGCAAATATCAAGTTCCATATTTAATATCGTATGTTATGCTCTTTCTTAGTCCGTCTCAGGTATCAAACAATGCTTAGGGTGTGTTTGTATTAAGATTTTTAAATTTTCCTAGCTCAGTTCATCGACTTAGTTAAGTGCAATATGGTCTATTGGACAGAGCCCGAGAGCTCTAATACCAAGTTGTCACACCCGAATTCTGATCCAACCAGAATGGTGTGAGTGAACCACCATTGAACCAACGGTTCACACTAGGATCTCGAATAGGCCGTGTCCACTCATACAAACCATTACAAATGACCACAATTAGAATATAAATAATACAGCGGAAGTTTTTAAATAAATGAACTGAGAATCTATTGATAAATTTAAATAAAATATCCAATTATTCAAATTCAAATATATAATATAATATCCTTACATCCATTTAGTCCAACTGAAAATAACTGAAAATAAATAAATAAAATCAATCAAAGGTACATGCAAAAAGGGCACTCGCATGAAGCGTCATGCTCGTCCTCTCCTGCCTGTACACCCAGAGCAGCAACATCACCATACGCCAGAGCGTTCATAAATTCGTCCACTGTGTAACCTGCATCAACATCTAAAACAATGTATATACAAAGGGTGAGCTCACAACTTAGCTCAGCAAGACAATCAAACAGTTTCACAATATTATGCATGAGTAACAATCATTTTATGTTGTGGTCTGGTTTAAGTTTGCAATGTGCTATAGAAAGGTTTGGTGGCCCCCGCACCTCTATACACGAGTGTGTGGCACAGCATGGATCACACCCCCACCTGCCCACATGCACCCATCATGGAATAGAGATAGAGCTATGATATTCCCGTACCTCCCCTGATGCTCTACCCATACCAGTACCTAAGCCCCTACTGGTCAGGGCTAGCAAAATGGGCTCGCAACTAACCAATCCTATATGTCATCAATGTATGCTCTATCCTAGCACAGCCGTCTACGGCATAGAGATAGAGCTAAGGCATTCCCACACCTCCCCTGATGCCCTATCCGCAACTAACCCACTAGGATAGAAACATAACGCAGGTAAACCCTATCCCAACATAACTCCCTATGGCATAGAGATAGAGCTAAAGCATTGTGGACAAGCCAACGTCAACCTCGGAGACCACAGTGCCACATAACCATGGCCAGGCCAGCATCAACATCGGAGACCACCGTACCATGACCTTCCCCTGATGCCCCACCCGTACAAAGTATGTTAAGATAGAATACTACAAAAAGTGCTAGTGTGAGGAGCGATCCCAGGCCCACGCCCCACTCCACATACTAACGAAAACAATCACATTCCTAACAATCACATCCTATCATGCATGAACAATAATAATAACTGAAAGTAAAGGATGGCATGTGAATATGCACAAACAACACATCATACATATTCAGGTTATTAACAACGATTTACTGTCCATTAATCATTAGGTTTAGGTCAGATTCCCTTAGACGCTCGTTTGATAGCTTGCTCCACGTCGCAAGATCCAAACGAAAAGTCACAAAATCCTACAATATTATTAGGGTTTCATTAGAATAGTTTTCTTGGGGTTTCATGTTGGTCGAAAACCAACAAAGTCCAAAACTAGCCTTTCAGAGCTGACCGGTCGCAACATACCGATTGCAGCTCTGTGAGCAAACTAGCAACCGGTATGGTCGACCGGTATGTCTCCGGAAGACCATACACTTGGTTTTTCGACTGCCATCGATCGATTTTCTTTGGATTTTCAGGGTTTCTCCTATCCAATCTAAGTCTAAGATTTAAGTTAGAGTTATCCCCAACTCATTTAAGTCTAGTTTCGATGAATATCATCTCGG
Organism: Protea cynaroides; assembly: GCA_028583415.1. NCBI lineage: Eukaryota > Viridiplantae > Streptophyta > Magnoliopsida > Proteales > Proteaceae > Protea > Protea cynaroides. Next base: position 27,601,320 of record CM053274.1, read on the forward strand.
AACTCGAATCTATGGTTTAACGACAACTTAGGGTTTATTGGCAATTTAGGGTTTTAGATCAATACCTACTTGCATGGTATTGATCCACCCATACAACTATCCTAGAGTCATAGGGTAAGAAGAGTGATTAAAACAATTACCATTGACTGGCGTAACGTGAGCGTCGTCGAACGGTAATGGCGGCACCTCCTTCTTCTTCCTAGCTCCTTCTCCTTTCCAACCTCCTTCTCTTCTCTAGATTTTGTGAGAGACAATGGAAAGGATTTGAGGAAGTTTAAGGGTGTATTTATAGGCTAGAATTAGGGTTTTGTAACCCTATAGGATTAGGAAGGTTTTAGGATTCAAAATAAGGAAAGTGGGACCCTCAGAAGTTAATTTCCGGATCTCCGCACTCAGCTGCGTAGAGCTGACCGGTCGACCCGGTACCAAGACCGGTACCATCGACCGGTCAACATAAAATCATGTTGATTTGATCGTCTTTGGTTCGATTTCGTACCTGTTTGTCATCTGCTCGTCCCGTCTGGCCCGGTGATGATCGGAAGACCTGCTATGACACAAAACCAAGGTTTAAACCGGGTTTATGGAGTACGGGTCTTACACAGCAGCTCGTCGATCTACTAGGGTTTCCCAATTATGGGGACTTGGTCTACTGCGCCCCTAAGATGAATGGCTTTCTCACTGAGGATCTACGCCAGGAGATTTCGGAGCAAATACTTAACTGTGAGACCTGTAACAAACTAACCCGGTCTTACCACCTTGAACCAGGTCTACCCATCATGATCGAACCAAATGGATCACGTGCGTGAAGGAGATCGCGATCCCAGGTATTAAATTGACCCAAAAATACTCAAAATAAGGGGAGGGTCGCATACCCAGCAAGGGAGGGTCGGACCCCCCCAGTATAAAAGTCAGACCCCCAGTTTTACATGTGGGGTCAGACATTTTAAGGACCAGGGGTCGACGGGATCTCCGACCCCCCTATCGACCCCTGGTAGTCGGTAAAAACAGTTCAAACCAAAAATTAGGAAACCTTCCTAATTTCAATGGGATTCCTTTCTAATCTCAATGGGACTTTTTTTAGGAGTTTTTACTATATAAATAGGACGTCCCTAAGCCTCTTTCACTCCTTTTACAACCCTAATTGGATTGAGAGAAAGAGAAGAGAAGGAAGAGAAGGAGAAGAGAAGGAAAGTGGAGAAGAAGACCAAAGAGAAGGGATTCAGAGGAAGAAGCATACTTCTCAGGTATGGATACTATCTCCATGAATTTCTTAAGACCTTAGAGTAGATAATGAAGAGGGGATTATCTAGGAGGAACCCAAATCATCCACCCATGGTTAAGTTTTCATGAAAAACCATGGGGGAAATCATGAAAGCCATATAGGTGAATAAACCAAGGTTCTAGGCCATAGAACATATGTGGAATGGACTGTAGGAGCAAGCCATAGGACCCCAAACATGAAGAATGGACTGAAGGAAGAAAATTTGACAAAACCCACAGGGGGTCGCATGGGGGTTGATGGCCAATCGACCCTACCAGACCCTGAGCATCGACCCCCAGTGTTCGGGAAGTCCAGAATAGGGGTGGTCGCACCCAGGGTCGATCAAGACTCCGCCCTAGCATCGACCCCCAGTTAGCAGCATGCTTTTTAAAGTCTGAATTAATTCTATTTAAAGTCTATCGACTTGGTTAGGTTTTCTAGAGATATAATATCGATATATAGTTGATTCTTAAAGCTTGAAAGAGGACTTACAATCATGTAAAGGTGAGGAAACAAGATCTAAACTAATTGGTTAATAACAAACTGTTTTTATTTCTTGAGTCCAATGCTATGCTTGATTCTATGTGAATATGCTTGTAATGTGCATTCAACATGTCATCCAATATTTCTATTTATTGTTCATGCATATTTACTTTATTGTTTATAACATGATGATGATGATGATAGGAATTGGCATGTGAATGTATGTGTGTGGTTGGTGTACTTGATGAGAGCAAGTATCAGGGGGGTGTCATAGGCTGGGCCTCAGTACTCTAGCTCTATCTCTAGCTCAAGTCTTGTGCATTAGCATCGTCGTATCGCCATTACTTTAGCAGAACTATTACGTCGTAGAGTATCAGGGGAGGTGGTCTCGGTCCTTGTAGTCTCTGACTCTACCAGGGGGCCTTAGCTCTATCTCTATGGGCGTTCTGAGGGATGCTGGGGTGAGGCCTTGGATACACTATTTGGCAATAGGATTGGTTAGTTGTGAGCCCAGTTTGCAAGCCCTCGCCAGCAGGGGCTTACGTGTTGGTATGGCACTGTACAACAATAAACGTTAACCTTTGTTGTACAATGTTCATGGTAGGATGGATGGGGACGACAATAAAAGTTAACCTTTGGGCGGACTTCCACACCCTATGTATAGAGGAGGGGTCAATAAACGTTAACCTTTGACCATCGGACCTTTCTATTGCGCATTGCAAACTTTAAACTAGACTAAAGATATGAATTGAATGCATGCATATGTATTGTTGCATTGTTTTGTTTGCTCACTAAGCCATGATGTGTGCTCACCCTCTCGACGTCGAATATTTTTAGTTGATGATGTAGGTACTACCGTCGAAGATTATGTCAACGCTCCAGTGTACGGGCAGATGGCGGCGATGGAAGTTGAAGACGAAGTGGATACGCATGACTCCTCTTGCGAGTGCAACTCATGCGTATTCGATTAGATTTTATTTTAATTATTTGGATTTAGTAAAGACATGTAATTGATATTTATTTATGTCTTAGTTGATACAGAATAATTTGCTACTTAAATATGATTATCACATCTAAATTTCTTAGTTCATTTTACTATAATAATTCCGCTATTGTGTATTTTACTCTGATTATGAATGTGGATGTATGAGGTTTAGATAAAATAGATATAGCCTACTCGAGATCCTGGTTGAACCGTTGGTTTGCTAGCGGTTCATCACACCATTCTGAATAGTGTGGAATTGGGATGTGACAACTTGGTATCAGAGCATCTCAGGCCTTGTTCCGCTAAACTAGCATACCTTCACGACGAATTGTGAACTGAGATAGGATAAAAGTAAAAACTGTAATATTAACACACTATAAGCACAAGTGATGTTTGAGACCAAATTTGAAAAGAGAATAATGCATCTATTAAAGGGAGAACAATTTTAAATACAATGAGAGAGAAACAAACATATACAAATAGCTAAAGCAGAGTACAGTCCACAACCCGGACAGTTACTCTGTAGTACCAAGAAAGAAAATAAATACAATCATGAAGCTGGAGGTGAAGGAGGAGGCGATGCCTCACGATCTCTGTCATAATCCTTAGCGTAGACTCTAGTCAACCAGGCTACCTAAGTCTGGGTAATTTGAAGACTAGCTGTGAGACCAGCTAACCACTGATCAGTCACGCGCTGAGCACCCAAAAGCTCCTCCATACGCATTTCTGACCGGCGTTGAGCATCTATGAGCTCTCCCATCCTCATGTCCGATATGCGCTGGGCGTCTAGTAGCTCATCCACTCTCACACGCTGAGCGGCTAGTAACTCCCCCATCCTCAGATCAGATCTACGCTGAGCCTCTCTGATCTCATGCAATATCCCCATCATATCAGAAGGTGGGTGTGAAGGACCAGCCGCATGAGAAGGACCAGCCGCATAAGAAGTACTAGCTCCAGCAGCATGTGTAGGTAAAGGAGGTGGTATGGAGTCCACATCCATGTACAGACGGTCGTCATCACCAGTAGGCTCCATATGAACTCCAGCGGCTGCTGCTGCTGCCTCAGCGTCAGCCATCTCGACTCCAGTGCGAGGGCGCACCATCGCATTCCTCTCCTCATCACTGACCTGGGCATCCCGCATGCCCATCTTGCAAATAGCCTCCCAATCCAGAGGCGATGAGAAGGATTTCTCCTGAATCTTCTCATCCAATAAGTCAACCCCCAGGCGGGTAAGCAGCATAGTGATCATACGTCCGTAAGAAAGGTTGCCATTGTGACTGGGCAACGTGGCACTGATCATGGTACGCATGATGATGTATGGAAGGCAGACGGGCTGCCTAGTGCATATACAGTATAGGAGATACTAGGTCAGCTGGGAGATCCTCTCGTAATTTCCACTCGGCGGTATCAAGTTATGCTGAATGATCTTGCAATATACCCGTGGATCTGAGCACAGACTATACGCTTTCATCTGCCAACGATCAGGTCGGATGAGCTGACTATCGATCTCAGCCCTCATCTATAGAGAGAAGAACTGGGGCTCTCCAGGAGCACAGAACACCATGGGGCCAACATAGGAAATGCCCAGTAGGTCGGCCTGTCACACCCCAATTCCGCACATCTCGGAATGGTGTGATGAACCGCTAATAAACCAACGGTTCAACCAGGATCTCAAATAGGCTATCCCCACATTATCTAAACTTACACACATCCGTAATCATAATCAGAGTAAATACACAATAGCGGAAGTCTTATAATAACATGAACTGAGAAACTAAGATGATATCAATAATTTAATAGCAAATTATTCTGTTTTCAACTGAGACATAAATATTTAAATATCAAATACATGTCTTAATAAATCCAATAAAGAAACCTATAAAATATCTAATCAAATACACACGAGTTGCACTCGCAAGAGGAGTCGTGTGTATCCGCTTCAGCTTCAGCTTCCATCGCTGCCACATTTTCGTACGCAGACGCATTCATATAGTCTTCAACGGTACAACCTGCATCATCAACTAAAAATATTCGACGTCGAGGGGTGAGCACACATCACGGCTCAGTGAGTAGCCAAAACAATGCAACAATACATATGCATGAAATCAATTTATATCTTTGGTCCGGTTTAAAATTTGCAGTATCCAATAGAAAGGTTTAGGTAGCCAAAGGTCGCGTTTATTGACCCCGCCTCTATACACGAGTGTGTGACGTTACCCGAAGATCACGTATCGTCAACTCACATGCACCCAACCATGAACATTATATAACAAAGTTTACGTTTATTGCTATATAGTGCCATACCAACACGTAAGCCCCTGTTGGCGAGGGCTGCAAACTGGGCTCGCAACTAACCAATCCTAATGCCAAAAAGTGTATCCAAGGCCTCACCCCAGCATCCCTCAGAATGTCCATAGAAATAGAGCTAAGGCCCCCCGGTACAGTCAGAGACTACAAGGACCGAGACCACCTCCCCTGATACTCTACGACATAATAGTTCTGCTAAAGTAATGGCGATACGATGATGCTAATGCACCAGACTTGAGTTAGAGATAGAGCTAAAGTGCTGAGACCAGCCAAAGGTTAACGTTTATTGACGTTCTCATCACACCTCCCCTGATACTCGCTCGCATCAAGTACATCAACCACACACATGCAAGCACATGCCTATTCCTATCATCATCATCATCATCATGTTATAAACAATAAAGTAAATATGCATGAACAAGTAATATAAATATTGGATGGCATGCTGTATGCACATTACAAACATATTCGCATAGAATCAAGCATAGCATAGGACTCAAGAAATAGAAAACAGTTTTTATTATTAATCCAATTTAGTTTTGAGTTCTGGTTCCTCACCTTAGCTTGCTAGTAGATACTTTTCCAAGCTTTATAATCACCTTTATATTGTTATTGTATTGCTAGAAGACCTAACAAAGTCGATAGAATTTAATTAGAATTTATTCGGAATTAAAAAATACTCTGTTAACTGAGAGTCGGAGGTAGGGTCGGAGTCAGGATCGACCCTGGGTGCGACCCTCCCTTAACTCTGAACTTCCCGAACACTGAGGGTCAATGGTCAGGAACACCTAGGGTCGGATGGTCGTCGACCCTCGGTGCACTTTGGTCCAGTTCCCTCTTTTAATCCATTCTTCGTGCTTGGGATCCTATGGCTTGCTCCTACATTCCATTATACAATTATTCCATGATCTGAAACCATGTATAACCCACCTAGATAGCTTTCATGCACTTTCCTATGGTTTCCCATGAAAACCTAAACCTAGATTGGTGGTTTGGGTTTCTCCGAGATCCCACTCTCAACATTAACTAACCTAAGGTCTATAGAAACTCATGGAATTAGTACCCATACCTGAGAAGAATAATCTTTCTCTGCAACTCTTCTCTTTTGGCTTAATTTCTCTTCCTTCCCTTTCTTCTTCCTCTTTCCTTCTCCTCTCTTTCTCTCAATTCGATTAGGGTTGTGAAAGGAGTGAAAGTGGCTTAGGGACGTCCTTTAAATAGACTAGGAACATCCTAAAATAAGTCCCTCTGAGAATAGGAAAGAATCCCAATCGAAAATTAGGAAATTTCCTAATTTCTATTTCAACAGAATCCAAGGGTCGATGGAAGGGTCGATGTTCCCGTCGACCCTAGGGCTCAAGATGTCCGACCCTCCCTTCAAAATTGAGGGTCTGACTTTCTGCTTAGGGAGGTCCGACCCTGCTTAGCTGGGTATGCGACCCTCCCCTCAAAATTAGTGTTTTTGGGTCGATTTGATACATGGGATCTCGATCTCCTTCACACCCTTGGTCCATTTGACTCGACCATAATGGGTAAACCTGGTTCACGGTGGTAAGACCGGGTTAGATTGACACGGGTCTTACAACTCCCCCCAACTTATAAAAATTTCATCCTCGAAATTGTACGTACCTTCTGAATCAAATAAATGAGGGTATTGCTTTCGCATAGCATTCTCTTCTTCCCATGTAACCTCTTCCATGTCTCTATTTTTCCATGTGACCTTAACATAGTAGATATCTCTGTTGCGTAAATGTTGAACCTTTCGACTAGTGATTTCTGTTGGTGTTACTTCAAACGTCAAATCATCAGTCAATTCCAGCAAATCCACTGTCAGCACATGCGTTGGGACTTTGACATATTTCTTCAATAGGGAAATGTGAAATACGTCATGCACACTTGAAATAGATGGTGGTAGTGCTAACTGATAAGCTACTTTTCCACGCTTAGCTAGAATTTCATATGGCCCGACATATCTTGGACTTAGTTTCCCTTTCTGTCCGAACCTCTTCAATCCTCGCATAGGCGATACCTTTAAAAATACTTTATCACCTGCGGCGAACTCCAGATCTCTTCGTCGAGTGTCTGCATATTGTTTCTGATGGATCTGAGTTGTTCTCACTCTTTCCTTGATGATGTCGACCACTCGGCAAGTCTCTTCCACAAATTCCGGTCCAACAATACTACGTTCTCCAACTTCATTCCAAAACAAGGGAGTTCGACACTTCCTGCCATACAGTGCTTCATAAGGTGACATCTGTATAGTGGCCTGATAGCTATTGTTGTAAGCGAACTCGATCAATGGTAACTTTTCGTCCCATGATCCTTTAAAATCAATCACACATGCTCGTAGCATATCTTCTAGAATCTGGATTGTACGCTCCGATTGTCCATCTGTCTGTGGGTGGAATGCAGTACTGAACTTTAGCGTTGTACCCATAGCCTTTTGCAATCCTTCCCAAAATTTAGAAGTAAATCGTGGATCTCTATCGGACACAATGCTTTCTGGAACACCATGTAATCGAACAATGTTATCCACATACAACTTCGCTAACCTTTTCAGTGTATACTGAGGTTGTATAGGTATGAAGCGAGCGGTTTTAGTCAGACGGTCCACAATCACCCAAACTGCGTCAACTACTCGAGGAGTCAATGGTAGTCCTGTAACGAAGTCCATAGTAATACAATCCCATTTTCATGTTGGTTTCGTTAGTGGCTGCAACAGTCCTGCGGGTCTTTGTCGTTCAGCCTTTACTTTCTGACAATTTAGGCATTGAGACACGAACTTGGCTACATCTGCTTTCATTCCCCTCCACCAATATAGTTTCTTCAGATCATGATACATTTTTGTACTTCCAGGATGTATCAAATAGATGGTGGTATGGGCTTCTTTCATCAGTCGGTGTCTAATGTCCATACTTTCTGTTTCAGGTACACATATTCTTCCTTTGTATTTCAGTACTTTCTCGTCATCCAAGGTAAACTCAGGGTTAGTCCTACCTTTCTCAATATCTTCTTGTACTGTTCTCAGATAAGGATCTGCTTTGATAGCTGTCTTCACTTCGTTCACTATATCCGGTATAATCTTCAATGCCGCGAACATATTCGAAAACCGATGAATAAACCCTTGGTTGGCTACTTCATCCATTGTATCTATCACATACTGCTCGTTGCCGTGATTGAATACTATTCCGGTGGTACACATTGCTGCGGTCGTGCTAACTTCTCCTTGAGATTTTATCATTGCTTTTCTGGTTAATGCATCCGCTACTATGTTCGCTTTTCCCGGATGTTACTGGATATCACAATCATAGTCTTTCAATAGTTCCAGCCATCTTCGTTGTCTCATATTCAACTCCTTCTGATTAAATAAATAAGTAAGACTTTTATGGTCCGACTTAATCTGAAATTTCTCTCTGTATAGGTAATGTCTCCATATCTTGACAGTATGTACTACTGCCGCTAGCTCTAGATCATGAGTGGGATAATTTTTCTCATGTACCTTTAACTGTCTGGAAGCATAAGCAATTACTTGCTCTCCTTGCATAAGCACACATCCTAGTCCCAGTCCCGACGCATCAGTGTATAAAGTAAATGTCTGTCCTGGAACAGGAATAGTCAAAATTGGGGTAGATATCAATCTGGTCTTCAGTGTTTGGAAACTCTTCTCACATTTATCGGTCCATACAAACTTTTCACCTTTCTTAGTCAAACTGGTGAGAGGTACGGCAATCCGAGAATAGTCTTCTATGAATCTCCGATAATAACCAGCTAGACCCAGAAAACTTCTAATTTCTGAAACGCTCTTTGGTGCTTCCCACTTCACAATATCCTCGATCTTGCTGGGGTCCACTTTGATTCCTTCAACGGATACTACATGGCCTAGGAATGCGACTTCACTTAGCCAAAACTCGCACTTCGAAAATTTGGCATATAGCTTCTCTTTCCTTAAACGCTGTAGGGCTGCGTTTAGGTTCTTGATATGGGTTTCATTGTCCTTGGAATATACCAATATGTCATCAATAAATACTATAACCGACGTATCCAACATATCGTGGAAAACTCGGTTCATAAGTTTCATGAACGTTGTCGGTGCATTAGTTAATCCGAAAGACATAACAAAAAAATTCATAATGTCCATATCTGGTCCTAAATGCTGTCTTTGGAATATCACCTTCTTTAATCTTCAGCTGATGATAGCCTGATCGAAGATCGATCTTAGAAAATACTCTTGCTCCTTGTAACTGATCGAACAAGTCATCGATCCGAGGTAGTGGATATCGATTCTTGATTGTCAGTTTATTCAACTCCCGATAGTCGATGCATAATCGAACGCTACCATCCTTCTTCTTTACGAACAACACCGGTTCCCCCCATGGAGATATACTGGGTCAAATATAACCCTTGTCCAGTAGTTCTTGTAGTTGCACCTTCAGTTCCTTCAGTTCCGTAGGAGTCATTCTATAGGGTGCTTTTGATACGGGTGCGGCTCCAGGTACAAGGTCTATCACAAACTCTGTGGCTCGGTCGGGTGGTAATCCAGGTAGTTCCTTCGGAAATACGTCAAGATAGTCCCACACAACGTCAATATCTTCCATTCGTGGCGTGTCCTTGGTTAGGTCGACCACGGATACTAGATACCCGATTGCCCCCTTCTCAAGGCACTTCTTAGCCTTTAGTGCTGAAAGTATGAGCTTACGTCTCCGGGGAAGTTTGGTTCCCGAAAAACTTAGTTCTACCCCTTCTTTGTCTTTGAACGTTAGCTTCTTTTCGGCGCATAACAGATTTGCAGAATGCCGAGCTAGCCAGTCCATTCCCAAGATGACATCAAAGTCTGTCATCTCAAGTTGTATCAAGGTTGCATCTAAAGTCTTCTCTCCAATGAGAACTGGACATGGTCCATAACCTTTCTCTAGTTCCACTTCTAACCCCATCGGTGACCGTACAAGTAATTTGTAGTCTAAAGTTTTGATGGGTAATTTCGTCTTCTTTCTAAATGACACAGATATAAATGAATGAGTAGTTCCGGAATCGAAGAGTACTCTGGCGGGTATGCCATTTCTGGGTACAATACCTGTGATTTATCTTTACTTAGTCTACATGCTCATTCAATGTAATTATAACTTTAAAAGTTTCAGTAATACCTGTGACCACATCGGGTGATGCGGCCGCATCCTCGGATGTAAAAGCATATACCCGTCCCTGATGTAACTGCTTCTTGGGCTTTGGGCACTCCCTTACCATATGTCCGGGTTGGTTGTAGTTAAAACACTTCAGGACTTCAGAATTTGGCTTTGGCTGAGGTTGAGGTGCTGGGGTAGTCTTGGTTGCAGTAGAAAAATTATGAGGACGGAAAGGCTTATACGTCCTGTTATTGCCTCCGTTGTAGGAATTTCTGGCTGGCCTTTTGATGCCTCTGTTCTGAGTAAAGTAACTCTCCTTCTGGCTCGATTCAATCACTCGAGCAATCTGGACAGCTTCATTATAGATTTTCTTCTCTAAGCCCAGAACATGTTCCCTGATGCTTCCTCTCAGTCCCATGACAAACCTATGGGTTTTTGTATCTTCTTCTTGCATGCTAGCCGGTGCAAAGAAAAACAGGTCTTCGTAGCGCTGTTGATATGAGTCCACAGTCATCTGTCCCTGATATAGGCTCAGGAACTCCTCCATCGAATCTCTAAAGCTCCGTGGAAAATATTTCTCAAAGAAGGCTTCTTTATATATAGCCCAGGTAGTAGGGCATGCTTGGTCAGTAGATATGTCTTCGTTGATTTCCACCAATGATGTGCGTCGCCCTTGAGCATGAAGGTGGCACATAGTACTTTCTCTTCCTCTGTGATAGTCATCATGAGGAAATTTCTCTCCATCTTTTCTATCCAGTGGGCTGGACACAATGGATCAGACGGTTTACCGTTGAATTCTCTGGGTTTCATCTTCAAAAATCTCTCCACTAGTTGAGAGTGGTCCAACTAGTTTTGGGGGTTTGCCCCAAACATATGGTGTGGATACTGGTAATCACCCTGAGCTGCTTCTGGAACCTGCACTGGAATCTGTGCAGCAGGTTGTGGAGGTGTCTGATGAGCTGGGTGGTTATCCACCAGTGCTGCACTGGCTTGTCTTGTGTGAATGGGTGCAGCCTGAGTAGCTTGAAACATAATTCCCATGGCAACCTGCATCTGGGCCTATACGTGTTGCATCTGCTGCAGCTGATGTGCCAGATTCATTACCACTGTTGCTAGCTCTGGTGGTGGAGGTGGCAAATTTATAGGGTTTTCCGATCCTAGGTTACCCGATGCATAATTATTCTCTTGACTAGTCTCCTCCACGGGTGGTGGTGGTGGGACTGCATTTCGGGTCTGTCGGGTTACTCTACGTCCAGACATGATTCCTTTCGGTGATTGGTGGTGCCTGAAAATTGTCAAAATAGGTGAGAAGTCATTTATATTTCATGTAGGCACGCTAACCGATAATCAATTCCAATTCTAGCTCATTTTATAAAAAAAATATTGTCTTTTCTATGCAGGGTCGATGGTGAGGGTCGATGGTATGTCCGACCCTTAGTATCCAACCCTGGGAATAACCTGTTCTTCCCGAGAGCTGAGGGTCGATGCGAGGGTCGATGGGTGTCCGACCCTCAGTTCCGACCCTTGATTTTCTGTCAGATTCCCGAGAGCTGAGGGTCGATGCGAGGGTCGATGGGTGTCCGACCCTCAGTTCCGACCCTTAGTTTTCTGTCAGGTTCCCGAGAGCCGTGGGTCGATGGGAGGGTCGATTCGAGGGTCGATGGTTCTAGTCGAATTGTCCGACCCTCGGACCAAAAATCAGATTTTTAAGATCCGATTTTGGGTCATTTCTCACTATTCCTCCTCCGTTTCGACTCGTCTCTCCTCTCTGAGTTTCTACAGTGCTACTCTACCGTTTTTGATCGGTTTGACTCCGGGTTTCGACGTCCACGTCATCCCTACAGGTATGTCTTCCCATTTTTACCTGTTTCTAGGTTTCCATTTCTAGGATTTTGCACCTTTAACTTGTATTTTCCAAATTAAACTTTTTCCAACTGTAAAAATTTGATTTTTATTGGGGGCTTTTGTTATTGGTGTCACGAGGAATGAAAGCCCTCAAAAATTTTTGAATTTCATCGGTTGGTTGTCGAGAAATTTGAATTTTTCCCTTTTTTGCCCTAATTTGTCGAAATTTTCGATTTTTCTTGAATTTCTTCAAATTGGACATCGTCAGTTAAAATTTCCTATTGCATGTGGGTTGTAGGGTATGTTTAAACCTACGTAAGTTCTCATTCCCACTTGTATGGTGAGAAATTGGGCTTTATGGTCAACTTACGTCGTTATTACATCAAATTTCTGATTTTTATCCTACTAATTCCTTATTTTTCATTTTCTTTCTTATTTTGCAGATACCATGGCTCGTACCAAAATACCCAGAGTGTGTGATCCACTTCGCTTCCGTTCTAATGAGGCCGAGGCACAGTATGCCGACTATGCCTGGAAGAAAGTGGAAGGGGGTCGTATGGTGAACTTGGCTGAGCTAGCCTTGTTCAATGTAGAGAGGGCATTTGGTGATATGGTGTGGCTCCCTCTCATCACCTACGACGCGTGCACATGCCCGGATTTGGTGCGTCAGTTCTATTGTAATCTCTAGGTGGTGGGGAATTACAATGACGTTGAGCATGGTCAGGAGTTGCGCATCACCAGTTACGTCAAGGGGGTGCACATTTCTTTTGATTATCGGCAACTGGCCGATCTGTTGGGCATACCTTACGATGGCCCCATGGTATACTGCGCGCCTGGAGAGCCACAGTTTGTTTCTATGGAGATGAGGGCAGAGATCGACAATCAGTTGTTCCGTCCTGATCGATGGCAGATGAGAGCTTGTTATTTGCGTCCAGCTCCACGGGTCTTCTGCAAGATTATCCAGCATAATCTGATCCCGTAGAGTGGGCACTATGAGAGGGTTTCTCAGCTGACCCAGTTTTTTATCTATAGCATCTGCACCAGACAGCTGGTCTGCCTTCCCTACATCATCATGCGGACCATGATTAGTGCTACATTGTCCGGGCATATGGGTAATCTACCCTATGGACGCATGATTACAGTTCTTCTGACCCGTCTGGGGGTTGACCTGGTAGATGAGAAGATCCAGGAGAAGACCTTCTCGTCACCTCTAGATTGGGAGGCAATCTGCAAGATGGGTATGCAGGATGCCCAAGTTAGTGATGAGGAGAGGAACGAGATGGTGCGTCCTCACACACGTATCGAGATGGCTGACGCCGAGGCTGCTGCTGCCGCTGCTAGGGTTCGCGTGGATCCTGTCGACAATGATGACCGTATGTATATGGACGTCGACTCGATACCACCGCCTTCATCCACACCTGCGGCTGGTGTTGGTACTTCTTCTGCTACGGATCCAGTACCTGAGGCTGGTCCTTCTCATGCGGCTGGTCCTTCACTCCCACCTTCTAACATGATGGAGATGCTACAGGAGATTAGGGAGGCTCAGCATAGATCTGATCTGAGGATGGAGGAGTTGCTAGACGCCCAGCGTATGAGGGTGGATGAGCTGTTATCGGTCCAGTGGGCGACTGATAGGAGAGTAGCCGATCTTGCAGCTAGTTTCCGGACGACCCAAACTCAGGTGGCTTGGTTGACTAGGGTCTATGCTGAGGACTATGACCGAGATCGTTTGGCACCGCCTCCTCCTTTACCTCCAGCTTTATGATTGTATTTATTTTCTTGTACTACAGAGTAACTGTCCGGGTTGTGGACTATACTCTGCTTTAGTTATGCATATACATTTTGTTTCTCTCTCTCATTGTATGTAACTTGTTTCCCCAATTCCACACATCTCAGAATGGTGTGATGAACCGCTAATAAACCAACGGTTCAACCAGGATCTCAAATAGGCTATCCCCACGTTATCTAAACTTACACACATCCGTAATCATAATCAGAGTAAATACACAATAGCGGAAGTCTTACAATAACATGAACTGAGAAACTAAGATGATATCAATAATTTAATAGCAAATTATTCTGTTTTCAACTGAGACATAAATATTTAAATACCAAATACATGTCTTAATAAATCCAATAAAGAAACCTATAAAATATTTAATCAAATACACACAAGTTGCATTCGCAAGAGGAGTCGTGTGTATCTGCTTCAGCTTTAGCTTCCATCGTTGCCACATTTTCGTACGCAGACGCATTCATATAGTCTTCAACAGTACAACCTGCATCATCAACTAAAAATATTCGACGTCGAGGGGTGAGCACACATCACGGCTCAGTGAGTAGCCAAAATAATGCAACAATACATATGCATGCAATCAATTTATATCTTTGGTCCGGTTTAAAGTTTGCAGTATGCAATAGAAAGGTTTAGGTAGTCAAAGGTCGCGTTTATTGACCCCGCCTCTATACACGAGTATGTGATGTTACCCAAAGATCACCTTTATCGTCAACTCACATGCACCCAACCATGAACATTATATAACAAAGGTTACGTTTATTGCTATATAGTGCCATTCCAACACGTAAGCCCCTGTTGGCGAGGGCTGTAAACTGGGCTCGCAACTAACCAATCCTAATGCCAAGAAGTGTATCCAAGGTCTCACCCCAGCATCCCTCAGAATGTCAATAGAGATAGAGCTAAGGCCCCCCGGTAGAGTCAGAGACTACAAGGACCGAGACCACCTCCCCTGATACTCTACGACATAATAGTTCAGCTAAAGTAATGGCTAATGCACCAGACTTGAGTTAGAGATAGAGCTAAAGTGCTGAGATCGGCCAAAGGTTAACGTTTATTGACGTTCTCGTCACACCTCCCCTGATACTCGCTCGCATCAAGTACATCAACCACACACATGCAAGCACATGCCTATTCCTATCATCATCATCATCATCATGTTATAAACAATAAAGTAAATATGCATGAACAAGTAATATAAATATTGGATGGCATGCTGTATGCACATTACAAACATATTCACATAGAATCAAGCATAGCATAGGACTCAAGAAATAGAAAACTGTTTTTATTATTAATCCAATTTAGTTTTGAGTTCTGGTTCCTCACCTTAGCTTGCTATTAGATACTTTTCCAAGCTTTATAATCACATTTATATTGTTATTGTATTGCTAGAAGACCTAACAAAGTCGATAGAATTTAATTAGAATTTATTCGGAATTAAAAAATACTCTGTTAACTGAGGGTCGGAGGTAGGGTCAGAGTCAGGATCGACCCTGGGTGTGACCCTCCCTTAACTCTGAACTTCTCGAACACTGAGGGTCGATGGTCAGGACACCTAGGGTCGGATGGTCGTCGACCTTCGATGCGACCCTCGGTGCACTTTGGTCCAATTCCCTCTTTTAATCCATTCTTCGTGCTTGGGATCCTATGGCTTGCTCCTACATTCCATTCTACATTCATTCCATGGTCTGAAACCATGTATAACCCACCTAGAAAGCTTTCATGCACTTTCCTATGGTTTCCCATGAAAACCTAACCATAGATTGATGGTTTGGGTTTCTCCGAGATCACACTCTCAACATTAACTAACCTAAGGTCTATAGAAACTCATGGAATTAGTACCCATACCTGAGAAGAATAATCTTTCTCTGCAACTCTTCTCTTTTGGCTTAATTTCTCTTCCTTCCCTTTCTTCTTCCTCTTTCCTTCTCCTCTCTTTCTCTCAATTCGATTAGGGTTGTGAAAGGAGTGAAAGTGGCTTAGGGACGTCCTTTAAATAGACTAGGAACATCCTAAAATAAGTCCCTCTGAGATTAGGAAAGAATCCCAATCGAGAATTAAGAAATTTCCTAATTTCTATTTCGACAAAATCCGAGGGTCGATGGGAGGGTCGATGATCCCGTCGACCCTAAGGCTCAAGATGTCCGACCCTCCCTTCAAAATTGAGGGTCTGACTTTCTGCTTTGGGAGGTCTGACCCTGCTTAGATGGGTATGTGACCCTCCCCTCAAAATTAGTGTTTTTGGGTCGATTTGATACCTGGGATCTCGATCTCCTTCACGCCCTTGGTCCATTTGACTCGACCATAATGGGTAAACCTGGTTCACGGTGGTAAGACCGGGTTAGATTGACACGGGTCTTACACGGCCAGCTGCCGATAATCAAATGAAATGTCAACTCCCTTGACGTAGCTCGTGATACGCAGCTCATTACCCCTCTCAACATCATTGTAATCCCCCACCACCTGGAGGTTACAATAGAACTGGCATACCAAGTCAGGGTAGGTACAGGCATCATAGGTGATAACAGGAAGCCATCCCATATCACCAAATGCTCTCTCCACATTAAACAAGGCTAACTCAGCCAAGTTCACCTTGCGACCTCCCTCTACCTTCTTGCGAGCGTAGTGAGCATACTGTGCCTCGGCTTCGTTGGAACAGAAACGAAGACGGTCGTGAACTCTGGGTACCTTGGTACGGGCCATAATTTCTACAAACCACAAGGAAAAACAAATAATGGGTTAGTAGAGAGTAAAAATCCAAAATTTCGACATAATAACGATGTAAATTGGATAAAAACCTCACTTTTCACCCATACACGTGGGCAGGAGGACTTACATAGATCCTAAACAAACTTGTGAGACTTAAACAGGCAGAAATTTCAACTAATTAGAATGAATTGCAAGAAATTTCAAGAAATTCAAAATTTCACCAAAATTAGGGCAAAAAGTTAAAATTTCGAGTTTCTCGATAACCAACCGATGAAACTCAAATATTTTTGAGGGCTTTCGTCCATTGACTCACCAACAACAAAAGCCCCCAATAAAAATCAAATTTTTAAGGCTGGAAAAAGTTTAATTTGAAGAAAACGAGATATACAGGTGAAAACCTAGAAAAGAAAACCTAAAAACATGTAAAGGTAAGATACATACCTGTAGGGAAGGTGTAAACGTCGAAACAAGGAATCCAAATGACCAATGTAGCAAAGTTGGCACTGTAGCAACTCAGAGGAAGGAGACGAGTCAAAACGGAGAAGGAAGAATGAAAAATGAACTCAGAATCGAACCTTAAAAATCTGATTTTTTGGTCCGGGGGTTGGAGAATTCGATTAGAACAATCGACCCCCATATCGACCCCCCCATCGACCCCCAGCTCTCGGGAACCTGACAGAGAACCAGGGGTCGCACCCTGGGTCGGACATACTCCGACCCCCCCATCGACCCCCGGCTCTCGGGACAAATGGGTGATTTCCCAGGGTCGGATACTTAGGGTCGGATACCCATCGACCCCCACCATTGACCCTGCATAGAAAAGACAGCATTTTTTCACAGAATGATCTGAAAAATTTGAAAATAACATCGGTTAGTGTATCTACATGAAGTATAAATGATTGCCTCACGTATTTTAATGATGTTCAGGCATCGCCATTATCAGAGGAAATATATGGCTGGGCGTAGAGTAACCAGGCAGAGCCGAAACGCAGTTCCACCACCACCACCCGTGGAAGAAGCCAGTCAAGAAAATATATATGCACAGGATAATCCGCAGGTTGCACCACCAGTAAACCAGGGTCAAGCAAATCTTACAAACTTGCCACCTCCACCACCGGATCTGGAAAATGTGGTTATGAACCTAGCGCAACAGCTGCAACAAATGCAACAAGCACAGGCTCAAATGCAAGCAGCAATGGGAATGATTTTTCAGACAGCACATGCTACACCAATGCCGACTGGACAAATAAGTGCAGCACCGGTGGGTAACCACCCAGCACCTCAAACACCTCAACCACCAGCTGCACAGATTCCAGTACGAGGTCCTGAAGTAGTTCAGGTTAATTACCAGTATCCACAACCTATGTTTGGGGCATACCCTCAAAATCAAATGGACCACTCCCGACTGGTTGAGCGATTCTTAAAGATGAAGCCCAAGGAGTTTAACGGTAAACCGTCCGATCCATTATGGCCCGCACATTGGATCGACGAGATGGAGATAAATTTTCTGATGATGACTATTACAGAAGAAGAAAAGGTATTATGTCCCACCTTCATGCTAAAAGGTGATGCACATCATTTGTGAAAATCTTCCAGGGCCTACCTATTAACCAAGCACGCCCTATTGACCTGGGCTATATATAAAGAAGCTTTCTTTGAGAAGTACTTTCCCCGAAGCTTTAAAGATTCTATGGAGAAGGATTTCCTGAGTTTATATCAGGGACAGATGTTTGTGGATGCATATCAACAGCGTTATGAGGAGCTGTTTTTCTTTGCACCACTCAGCATACAAGAAGAAGACACTAAGACCCATAGGTTTGTCATGGGACTTAGAGGAAGCATCATAGAGCATGTTCTAGGTTTGGAGAAGAAAATATATAATGAAGCTGTGCAAATTGCTCGAGTTATAGAATCGAGCCAGAAAGAGAGTTATTTCATGCAAAACAGAAGTATAAAAAGGCCAGCTGGAAATGCTTATAACGGAGGAATAACAAGACATTCAAACCCTTCCATGCTCAAGGCTTTACTGCTGCACCCAAGACTACCCCAGTAGCTCAACAGCAGCCAAAGCCAAATACTGAAGGTCCAAAATATTATAACTGCAATCAAGCGGGGCATATGGCAAGGGAGTGTCCTAAGCCCAGGAAGCAGCTACATCAAGGACGAGTTTATACTGTTACATCTGAGGAGGCTGCCGCATCACCCAATGTGGTCACAGGTATGACTGAAACCTTTTAAGTTGTATTACATTGTGTGAGCATGTAGACTAAGTTAAAATAAATCACAGGTATCGTACCTATAAATGACATACCCGCCAGAGTACTCTTTGACTCAGGAGCTACTCATTCTTTTATATCTGTGTCATTTGGAAAGAAGCTAAATTGACCCATCAAAATATTAGACTACAAACTACTTGTACTGTCACACCCCAATTCTGCACTAACCAGAATGGTGTGATGAACCATCAATAAACCAACGGTTCAATCAGGATCTCAAAATAGGCTATCCCACATATGATAAACCAAAACACATTCCACATTAATCAGAGGTAATAAAATAAATAGCGGAAGTCTTACAGATAATGAACTGAGAAATTCTAACTGTGATACTCATAAATAAAATATCCAATTATGTTGTTTCAACCGAGACTTAAATAAAATATCGAATACATGTCCTTACTAAATCCAAATAAATAAAACAAAATCTAATCGAATACGCATGAGTTGCACTCGCAAGAGGAGTCATGCGTATCCACTATGTCTTCAGCTTCCATTGTCGCCACATGCCCGTACACAGGAGCGTTCATGTAATCTTCAACGGTGGTACCTGCATCATCAACTAAAAGTATTCGAATTCGAAAGGGTGAGCCACATCACGGCTCAGTGAGCAAACAAAACAATGCAACAATACATATGCATGCAATCAATTCATATCTTTGGTCTGGTTTAAAGTTTGCAATGTGCTATAGAAAGGATAGGTGGCCGCCGCACCTCTATACACGAGTGTGTGGAAACGCCCAATGAAAACGGCACTGTCGCCCCACATGCACCCACCATGGACAATATACACCCCATGAAAACGGCATGGCTGTACCGGTTGCCCATACCAACACGTAAGCCCCTGTTGGCGAGGGCTTGTAAACTGGGCTCGCAACTAACCAACCCTAATGTCAAACAATGTATCCAAGGCCTCACCCCAGCATCCCTCAATACATCCATAGAGATAGAGCTAGGGTCTGGTGACCAGGCTGAACCACAATGCCACATCCCCCCCTCTGATGCCCTACGACATATTAGTTCCGCTAAGGTAATGGCGATATGACGATGTTAGTGGACAAGACTTGAGTAGAGATAGAGCTAGAGTCTGGTGACCAGGCTGAACCACAATGTCACATCCTCCCCCTGATGCTCCACTCGCATCAAGCATACTAACACTTGCTTAGTGGACATGACTTGAATAGACCATGGCACAATATACACCCCATGAAGAACGGTCATGGCTGTACCGGTTGATACCATCCCTACCCGCACCATGTACACCAGCCAAATACAAACATTCACATGCCTATTCCTACCATCATCACATCACCATTTTATAATCAATAAATTTAAATATGCATGACAGTAATAATAGAAATATTGGATGACATGTTGAATGCACATTACAATCATACACGCATAACACAATCATGGTATTGGACTCAAGAAGTAAAAACAGTTTGTTATTAACCAATTAGTTTAGGTCTTGTTCCCTCACCTTAGCTTGTTAATAGATCCTCTTCCAAGCTTTAGAATCACCTTTATAATGTTATTATATTGTTAGAAGACCTAACAAAGTCGATAGAATTTAATTAGAATTAATTCCGAATTTAAAAACCATACTGTTAACTGAGGATCGGAGGTAGGGTCGGAGTCATGATCGACCCTGGGTGCGACCCTCCCCCTAATCTGAACTTTCCGAACACTGAGGGTCGATGCTAGGGTCGGATCTGCCATCGACCCAAGGTGCGACCCTCCATGATTTGAGTCAAAAATATCAGATTTTGTTTTCTCTTTCATGGTTGGGTCCTATGACTTACTTCCACAATCCATTCTATACATGTTCTATGGTTTAAAACTATACTTTATTCACCTACATGGTTTTAATGATCTCCTCCATGGTTTCCATTGAAAACCTAACCATGGATGAATCATTTGGGTTTCTTCTAAGTCATATCCTCTTCATAAACCATTCTAAAGTCTTAAATAAATCATGGGGAACGTATCCATACCTTAGTTTTGCTGAGATTCGGAGTTTCTCTGAATTTCCTCTTCTTCCTTAGCCTTTTCTTCAAGTTTTCCTTCTCTTCTTCTCTTCCTTCTCTTCTCTTTCTCTCAATCCAATTAGGGTTGTAAAAGGAGTGAAAGAGGCTTAGGGACGTCCTATTTATAGGAAAAACCTCCCAAAATAAGTCTCATTGAGTTTAGGAAAGGTTCCAATTGAAATTAGGAAGGTTTCTCAATTTTTGGTTCGTACTGTTTTTCCCGAATGCCGAGGGTCGATGGTGAGGGTCGATGGGAGGGTCGGACCTGCTTGTTAAAACATGCGACCCTACCCTCATTTTGACTATTTTTAGGTAAATTTTTATATTGGGTCTTGGGTTTCATCACACACTTGGTCCACTTGGCTTGACCATGATATGTAGACGGGTCCCGACACGAAATGTAAGGTTAGGCCGGGTTCGTGGTGTGCGGGTCTTACAACTCCACCACCCTTAAAAGAAATTTCGTCCTCAAAATTTGAAAGTACGGATCTTACAACTCTCCCATCCTTAAATGAATTTTGTCCTCAAAATTTGAACGAATCTTACAACTCCCCCATCCTTAAAATAAATTGTCCTCAAAATTTTGAATTTACTTCAGAGTCAATAGGTGGGAATTCTATTTACGCATTGCATCTTCTTCCTCCTATGCACTCTTCTCCACGTCTTGTCTTTGCCAGATTACCTTCACATAATAATTATCCTGACTTTGGAAACATTGTACCTTCTCAATAGTGAACTAGGCTGGTACCACTTCAATAGTTAAACATTCTATCTAATCCAGTGATTCCGTGGTCAATACCTTTAATATGGATCTTTAATGTAATTCTTCAACAGTGACACACGAAATACATCATGCACACTAGACATGGACAGCGGCAACGCTAATTGATATGCGACTTTTCCACGTCTCCCCAAAGTTTATAAGATCCAACACATATATAAATTATGACTTTCCCTTCTTGTCTAATAGTTTCAAACTACGCATAAATGATATCTTCAAGAACACTTTGTCACTTATGGAGAACTCAAGGTCTTGGTGTCTCTCTGACTTTAGCTATCCTGCCCCTTTCCTTTGATCTTGTCTGCCACTCGATAGTTTTCTTCATTAGCCTTAGGTCTCAAAATTCTTCATTTACCGACTTTACTCCAAACCAGAGGTTGACATTTCTACTGTACCATGCTATATGGGTGACATTTACATGATAGCTTGGTAGCATCTTCAATTCATGGTAACTTCTCAACTCCAACTCCTTGAAATCAATTCACAAGCTCGGGGCATATCTCCTAGGATCTGTATAGTCTGCCCCGACTATCCATCGGTTTGGGGTAAAGTGCAGTACTAAACTTCGACTTTGTCCCCATTATTTTCTGTAGATCCTCCCAAAACTTCGAGATAAGGCATAAGCCTTCGACCGACACTAAGCTCTCATGCATACCATTCAATCTGAAAATATTATCCACCTATAGCTTAGTTAACCGCTCCAAAGCATACCGAGGTCGTATAGCAATGGACTGAGCTATCTTCATAAGGCGATCAACAATCACCCAACCATGTCAACCGATTTGGGAGTCAGTGGCAAATCATTGACATAGTTCACAATACTGCAATTCCATTCCCAAAACAAAAGTCAGGGTTTGGTTTTCCTTTTCTAAGTCTGCTTACACCGTTCCTATATACAAACCTAACAAAATTACTACTTCTACTTCATCCATCAATTCAGAGATGATCTTTAATGCCACAAGCGCAATCGACGAACTATTGCTCCATAAGTTCATCCATAAATTCTCGCTTAATTGGATCATCACGAGTTTCTATTATATGTTACTCTTTTTTCAAATCTGAATCTGTTGTTGTAGAACATAAGGCAACATTTATACTTGGTCCTTCTTCAGACCTCATAATCCCTTTTTGCGTAAAGCCTTAGCTACTACATTAGCCTTGCTCGGGTGACACTGAATATCACAGTCTTAATCCTTGGGCAATTTCAGCTATTTTATCCTCATATTCAACTCTTTCTGGTGAAGAGATAAATAAAACACTTGTAATCCGATCTAATCTAAAATTCTTCTCCGTTTAAATAATGTCTCCAAGTCTTGATTGCATGAATCATAATTGTTTACTCCAATCATGGGTTGGGTAACTCTTCTCATGCTCTTTCAGTTTTCTTAAAGCATATGAAATCGCTTATTTACCTTACATCAACCCGCATCCTAGATCCAATCCAAAAGCTTCAATGTATAGGGTAAAAGGTTCCCTTGGTACCGAAATGATCAAGATGGCAGTTGATATCAACCTTACCTTAGAATCTGGAAACATTCTTCACACTTGTAGGTCCAAATAAATTCATCTCCCTTCCTGGTTAGCTTGGTAAGAGGTTTTGCGATCTTAGGGTGGTCCTCCAAGCATCGTCTATAATAATCAGCTAAACCCAAGAAACTTCTTATCTTCGCAATATTTCATACAATTGCTTCTATCTGAATAGGGTCCACTTTAATCCCTTTATATGATGCTACGTGATCTAAGAAGATCATTTTGTTTAATCATGTCACATATTTCTTGGACTTGACACGAAGCTTTTCACTTCTCAACTGTTGTGAAGCTGTTCTAAGATCCGTTGTATGAGTTGCTTCATTCTTGGAATAAACCAAATATCATCTATGAAAACTATGACCAACGTGTCCAACCTGTCATGAAACACCCAGTACATCAGCTCCATAAAAGATGTAAGGGCATTGGTTAATCCAAACGTCATAATCGAGAACTCATAATGTCCAATCCCGATTCTAAAAGCTATCTTCGAGATATTTCTGTCCAAAATTCTTCAGCTGATGATATCTTGACTGAAGAAAATACCTTTGCTCCTTGCAACTGTTTAAACAAGTCATCGATCTAAGGTAGTAGATATCGATTCTTGACTGTGAGCTTGTTTAGTTCCCGGTAGTCTATACGCAAAAAACACTACCATCCTTCTTTTTCATGAATTGCATTGGCACTTCCCATGATGCAATACTTAGCCAATTAGAACCCTTGTATAATAATTGTTGCAATTGCATCTCAATCCCTTTAACTCCATAGAAGCTACTCTACAGGTGTTTTTGACACGAGTATCATCCTTGGTAACAAGTCGATGACGACTCGATCGCATGATCAGGTGATAACCCGGTACGTCTCCTGGAAACACATCAGAGAATTTATGCATCACATCAATATCTATCATCTGTGGTGCTTCTTTGGTAACGTGTACCGCAGATACCGTATATCCAACTTCTTTCTCTTCAAAGCATCTCTTCGCCTTTAGCATAGAGAGGAACAGCTTCTGCTTACTAGGCAATATGCTTCCAATAAAACCAAATTATATGTCATCTTTATTCTTGAATGATAACCTCTTCTATGCACATAATCACTTTGTAGAGTGTTGAGACAACCAGTCTATTCCCAAGATGACGTCAAAGTCTGCCATCTCAAGTCTAATTAGGTTGCGTCCAAATTCCATCCATCCATACGATTTGGACTTCGTTCATAACACTCATCCAATTGAACATCTAGTCCAAAAAGACTTGAACTAGAAAATCTGGAGTAACGGTCTTAAGAGCTTGTCTAGTTTCTTCATCTCTTAAGACTATCGTCAAGATCCCATATCCCAAGTCTATTTATAAGCATTAGGGTATATGCTTATAATTTCATTAATTCAGCTAAACTATTTTGGTCTTGACTTAATCATATCCCTCAACATTGGGCATAACTCAATTATCATTGTATTAAATCGAGTACTACTTATGCCATGATTTTATCCTTGTATCTACACTTAAATTTGCCTTTAGGAATCTTCTACCTTGTCAAAAATCCATACCGATATAACCATCTTTAACTCTACTTTAAGTGTTATCTATTTCTTTACTGGCTACTCTTAATAGTTCCCACATTTTCTCATGCACTCTTTTATAGACATGATTCATATCTATCCATTTAGCAATCTCAAAACAAATCCTCTATTACTTCATATGAGGTTCATTGGCTATGACATTTAATCTGAATTTAATCATCTTTCTTCCAATCATTTCATTATCACTACACATCTTTATCAACAATGATCAGGGAGTGTATAAATCAGAATGTTTGTCCAAAACAATTCATTTCCTTCTTTCAATTTAGCATAATGACAACACTTGCTTTTCGAGAGCCAATCTCTTGTATATGGGTCTCGACTCTAGCGAACCTAGGTTTAAAGAATCAGGAGTAAATCTGTGGTAATCCAACCGGCATCAAAAGATCGTTAAGTTGCACGGTGGTCCAAATGCATAGAGGTTTTATAGTTCTTAACCTCATGGTTATAGGTTCTATCGAGTATATAATGCCATTGGTCAAGGCACTACAAGAGTAAATCTGGAGAAGCTTTCATACATCAGTAAATCAGGTATAAATCAGGAGAAAGATTTCGTACATCAATAAATCAGGTATAATCAGTATATGTACGCTCAACATGATTAAGCATTTAACTGTTCATTCAGTTCATATCTCTGTTCATGTTGTGGATCATGAGAGTGGTTCAGATTGGTATAATCAGGACTAAGACTAAAGAAACAATATCTATAACTCCAATTGACAGGTTAAATCAAGAAGGTATCATGTCAAGGTACGAGAATTAAAATCAAGTATGTGCATCCTCTATAATCATAAGAGTAAGTCAATAATGCACCGCATCCTATATAAACATATCTACTTACATGGCCATTATCCTCTTATCTCTGTTTGGATTTAGCCCGAGATCTTTTCCTTTATCTCTACAGGGGTTTTGGCATTACTAGCATTTTCCTTCTTCCTCTGTCATTCATCGAGTTTCACATCTGGTGAGTACCAACTCGGTATTCAATTTTCTACTTTACAGAAGCTCCCTTCTTGCTATTGTACTATATCCTTGTATACTTTGATAACTACCCAACTTATAGATAATACCCTATATTATTTATTTATTAGGATAATTTTTTTTGGTCTTCTCTTTCTATGTAAGTGTATATATATGGTTCCACCTTTTATATGTACATTATCGTCTTGTTTAATTTGTCTCAACCAACACAGGTGCTTATGGTTTGTTTGTATTAAAGCTTTTAATTTATCCTAACTCAGTTCATGGACTCCAATGGAAGTATTCAGGTTTAATGGGTAAGGCCTACGAGAGCTCTGATACCAAGTTGTCACACCCCAATTCTGCACTAACCAGAATGGTGTGATGAACCGTCAATAAACCAACGGTTCAACAGGATCTCAAAATAGGCTATCCCACATATGATAAACCAAAACACATTCCACATTAATCAGAGGTAATAAAATAAATAGTGGAAGTCTTACAGATAATGAACTGAGAAATTCTAACTGTGATACTCATAAATAAAATATCCAATTATGTTGTTTCAACCGAGACATAAATAAAATATCGAATACATGTCCTTACTAAATCCAAATAAATAAAACAAAATCTAATCGAATACGCATGAGTTGCACTCACAAGAGGAGTCATGCGTATCCACTATGTCTTCAGCTTCCATTGTCGCCACATGCCCGTACACAGGAGCGTTCATGTAATCTTCAACGGTGGTACCTGCATCATCAACTAAAAGTATTCGAATTCGAAAGGGTGAGCCACATCACGGCTCAGTGAGCAAACAAAACAATGCAACAATACATATGCATGCAATCAATTCATATCTTTGGTCTGGTTTA
This sequence comes from Protea cynaroides, assembly GCA_028583415.1. NCBI lineage: Eukaryota > Viridiplantae > Streptophyta > Magnoliopsida > Proteales > Proteaceae > Protea > Protea cynaroides. The sequence continues at coordinate 27,627,850 of CM053274.1, forward strand.
AAGTTTGCAATGTGCTATAGAAAGGATAGGTGGCCGCCGCACCTCTATACACAAGTGTGTGGAAACACCCAATGAAAACGGCATTGTCGCCCCACATGCACCCACCATGGACAATATACACCCCATGAAAACGGCATGGCTGTACCGGTTGCCCATACCAACACGTAAGCCCCTGTTGGCGAGGGCTTGCAAACTGGGCTCGCAACTAACCAACCCTAATGTCAAACAATATATCCAAGGCCTCACCCCAGCATCCCTCAATACATCCATAGAGATAGAGCTAGGGTCTGGTGACCAGGCTGAACCACAATGCCACGTCCCCCCTGATGCCCTACGACATATTAGTTCCGCTAAGGTAATGGCGATACGACGATGTTAGTGGACAAGACTTGAGTAGAGATAGAGCTAGAGTAATGGCGATACCTCGGATCGATGACTTGTTCGATCAGTTGCAAGGAGCAAAAGTATTTTCTAAGATCGATCTTCGGTCAGGCTACCATCGGTTGAAGATTAAAGATGGTGATATTCCTAAGACAGCTTTCAGGACCAGATATGGACATTATGAATTCTTGGTCATGTCTTTTGGATTAACAAACGCACCAGCAACTTTCATGGAACTTATGAACCGGGTTTTCCATGATATGTTGGATACGTCGGTTATTGTATTTATTGATGATATATTGGTATATTCCAAGGACAAGGAAACCCATATTAAGAATCTAAACGCCACTCTACAACGTTTAAGGAAAGAGAAGTTGTATGCCAAATTTACCAAGTGTGAGTTTTGGCTAAGTGAAGTCGCCTTCCTAGGCCATGTAGTATCCGTTGAAGGAATCAAAGTGGATCCCAGCAAGATCGAGGCTATTGTAAAGTGGGAAGCACCAAAGAGCGTTGCAGAAATTAAAAGTTTTCTGGGTCTAGCTGGTTATTATCAACGATTTGTGGATGACTATTCCCAAATTGCCGTACCTCTCACCAGTCTGACTAAGAAAGGTGAAAAGTTTGTGTGGATGGATAAATGCGAGAAGAGCTTCCAAACCTTGAAGACCAGATTGATATCTGCTCCGATTTTGACTATTCCTGTTCCAGGACAGCCATTTGTCTTGTACACTGATGCGTCAGGACTGGGATTAGGATGTGTGCTTATGAAAGGAGAACAAGTAATTGCTTATGCCTCAAGACAGTTAAAGACACATGAGGAAAATTATCCCACTCATGATTTGGAGTTAGCAGCAGTAGTACATGGTGTCAAGATATGGAGACATTACCTATACGGAGAGAAGTTCCAGATTAAATCGGACCACAAAAGTCTTACTTATCTATTTAATCAAAAGGAGTTGAATATGAGACAAAGAAGATGGCTGGAACTATTGAAAGACTATGATTGTGATATCCAGTATCATCCGGGGAAAGCTAATGTAGTAGCTGATGCGTTGAGCAGAAAGGCAATGATAAAATTTCAAGGAGAGGTTAGCACAACTGCAGCAATGTGTACTACTGGAACGGTATTCAATCACGGCAATGAGCAGTATGTGATAGATACAACAGATGGATCAGCCAACCAAGGGTTCATTCATCGGTTTTCCAATATGTTCGCTGCATTGAAGAATATACCGGATATAATTGATGAAGTGAAGACAGCTATCAAATCAAACCCTTACCTGAGAATGGTACAAGAAGACATCAAAAAAGGTAGAACTAACCCTGAGTTCACCTTGGACGAAGAAAAGGTATTGAAGTACAAAGGAAGAATATATGTACCCGAAACAGAAAGTGTGGACATTAGACACCGACTGATGAAAGAAGCCCATACCACCATCTATTCGATACACCTGGGAAGTACAAAAATGTATCATGATCTAAAGAAATTATATTAGTGGAGAGGAATGAAAGCAGACGTAGCTAAGTTCGTGTCTCAATGCCTAAATTGTCAGAAAGTAAAGGCTGAACGACAAAGACCCGCAGGACTATTACAGCCGTTACCGGAACCAGCACGGAAATGGGACTGCATCACTATGGACTTCGTCACAGGGTTACCATTGACTCCTCGAGTAGTTGACGTAGTTTGGGTGATTGTAGACCGCCTAACTAAAACAGCTCGCTTTATACCGATACGACCTCAGTATACACTAGAGAGGTTAGCAAAGCTGTATGTGGATAATATTGTTCGATTACACGGTGTACCAGAGAGCATTGTGTCCAATAGAGATCCACGATTTACTTCTAAGTTTTGGGAAGGATTGCAAAAGGCTATGGGTACAACATTGAAGTTTAGTACTGCATTCCATCCACAAACAGATGGACAGTCAGAGCGTACAATTCAGATTCTAGAAGATATGCTACGAGCATGTGTAATTGATTTTAAAGGATCATGGGATGAAAAGTTGTCACTGATCAAGTTCGCTTATAACAATAGCTATCAGGCTACTATACAGATGTCACCCTTTGAAGCACTGTATGGCAGAAAGTATCGAACTCCTTTATTTTGGAATGAAGTTGGGGAACGTAGTCTCGTTGGACCAGAATTTGTTGAGGAGACTTGTCGAGTAGTCGACATTATCAAGGAAAGAGTGAGAACAGCCCAGAATCGTCAGAAGAAATATGCAGATACTCGACGCAGAGATCTTGAGTTCGTCGTGGTGATAAAGTATTCTTAAAAGTATCGCCTATGCGAGGATTGAAACGGTTTGGACAGAAAGGGAAACTAAGTCCAAGATATGTCGGGCCATATGAGATCTTAGCCAAACGTGGAAAAATGGCTTACCAGTTAGCACTACCACCATCTATGTCAAGTGTGCATGACGTATTTCATATTTCCTTATTGAAGAAGTATGTCAAAGATCCAATGCACGTTCTGACAGTAGATCTGCCGGATTTGACTGATGATTTGACATTTGAAGTAACACCAACTGAAATCACCAGTCGAAAGGTTCAACGACTACTCAATCGAGATATCTATTATGTTAAGGTCACTTGGAGAAGTAGAGAGATGGAAGAAATTACATGGGAAGAAGAGAATGCTATGCGAAAGCAATACCCTCATTTATTCGACTCAGAAGGTATGAACAATTTCGGGGACGAAATTTTTATAAGTAGGGGGGAGTTGTAAGACCTGTATCAAACTAACCCGGTCTTACCACCTTAAACCAGGTCTACCCATCATGGTCGAACCAAATGGATCACGTGCATGAAGGAGATCGTGATCCCAGGTATTAAACTGACCCAAAAATACTCAAAATAAGGGGAGGGTCGCATACCCAGCAAGGGAGGGTCGGACCCCCCCAAAGATAAAAAGTCGACCCCCAGTTTTACATGGGGGGTCGGACATTTTAAGGACCAGGGGTCGACGGGATCTCCGACCCCCCCTATCGACCCCCGGTAGTAGGTAAAAACAGTTCGAACCAAAAATTAAGAAACCTTCCTAATTTCAATGGGATTCCTTCCTAATCTCAATGGGACTTATTTTATGAGTTTATACTCTATAAATAGGACATCCCTAAGCCTCTTTTACTCCTTTTACAATCCTAATTGGATTGAGAGAAAGAAAAGAGAAGGAAGAGAAGGAAAGTGGAGAAGAAGACCAAGGAGAAGGGATTCAGAGGAAGAAGCATACTTCTCAGGTATGGATATTATCTCCATGAATTTCTTAAGACCTTAGAGTAGATAATGAAGAGGGGATTATCTAGGAGGAACCCAAATCATCCACCCATGGTTAGGTTTTCATGAAAAACCATGGGGGAAATCATGAAAGCCATTTAGGTGAATAAACCAAGGTTCTAGGCCATAGAACATGTGTGGAATGGACTGTAGGATCAAGCCATAGGTCCCCAAACACGAAGAATGGACTGAAGGAAGAAAAATTGATAAAACCCACAGGGGGTCGCATGGGGGGTCGATGGCCAATCGACCCTACCAGACCTTGAGCATCGACCCCCAGTGTTCGGGAAGTCCAGAATAGGGGTGGTCGCACCCAGGGTCGATCAAGACTCCAACCCTAGCATCGACCCCCAGTTAACAGCATGCTTTTTAAAGTCCGAATTAATTCTAATTAAATTCTATCGACTTGGTTAAGTTTTCTAGAGATATAATATTGATATATAGTTGATTCTCAAAGTTTGAAAGAGGACTTACGATCAAGTAAAGGTGAGGAAACAAGATCTAAACTAATTGGTTAATAACAAACTGTTTTTATTTCTTGAGTCCAATACTATGCTTGATTCTATGCGAATATTCTTGTAATGTGCATTCAACATGTCATCCAATATTTCTATTTATTGTTCATGCATATTTACTTTATTGTTTACAACATGATGATGATGATGATGATAGGAATAGGCATGTGAATGTATGTGTGTGGTTGGTGTATTTGATGCGAGCGAGTATCAAGGGGGGTGTCATAGGTCGGGCCTCAACACTCTAGCTCTATCTCTAACTCAAGTCTTGTGCATTAGCATCGTCGTATCGCCATTACTTTAGCAGAACTATTACGTCGTAGAGTATCAGGGGAGGTGGTCTCGGTCCTTGTAGTCTCTGACTCTACCGGGGGGCCTTAGCTCTATCTCTATGGGCGTTATGAGGGATGCTGGGGTGAGGCCTTGGATACACTGTTTGGCATTAGGATTGGTTAGTTGCGAGCCCAGTTTGTAAGCCCTAGCCAGCAGGGGCTTCTGTGTTGGTATGGCACTGTACAGCAATAAACGTTAACCTTTGTTGTACAATGTTCATGGTAGGGTGGATGGGGACGACAATAAAAGTTAACATTTGGGCGGACTTCCACACCCTGTGTATAGAGGAGGGGTTAATAAACGTTAAACTTTGACCACCGAACATTTCTATTACGCATTGTAAACTTTAAACCAGACTAAAGATATGAATTGAATGCATGCATATGTATTGTTGCATTGTTTTGTTTGCTCATTGAGCCATGATGTGTGGTCACCCTCTCGACGACTACAAAAATTCTTATTTTTAGCGACGGTATATTACCGTGGCTAAATATGTATTTCCGTAGCTAAAAGAAACAGTAACGGCAACAATAACCGTCTCTATACTGTGGTTATAAATGCCGTGGCTAACATTTAGCCACGGCAAATTTGCGGCGTCTGGGAAAATTTTTAGCAACGGGTATATTGATTGCGACGGTTTATATATTACCGTAGCCAATGTCAATCTTTAAATACGGAAATATTCCGTAGCCTAATATATGGTTTTAATGACGGAAATAATTTTTCCGTCGCCTAATAGTATTAGCCACCGTTGTAAGACCGTCACTAAAAATATCTGTAAGGACATTAAAACGTACTAAATGTTATTAGCGGCCGAAATAACGACCGTCACCAAAAAGTTTAATTAAATTTTTTTATAAATAATATTTTTAAACCTGTAATTACACCAATACATTTATTCATATGAAAAATCAATTATCATTACAAATTGATGTACAAAAAATCATTGCTTTTCATTTAACTTTAAAAAAGTATAATACAATGTCAAAATTATATAAACATTTAAATGTACATTTCAAAAATTCATTGTTGTTTCTTGTTATCTTTCTTCTTTGTTGCCCGGTGTCTATATGGCAACTTGAGTTGGCGTCTATCCGGCTCCCTGAATTATTTAATTGTTGATCACTTCACCATTGTAGTCTCTGAATTTGTTCCTTTTATCCTTTGACATTGTTGGGTGTATCATAAATGCTCTCTGCAAATGAAAATTGAATTAAATAAGCAAGAGGCACAAGTGAACAGTAGAAAATACAATTCAATCCCCAAAATGTGGTGGATATATAGTCGCCAAACCAACACAAGTGCGAATCAGAGAACAACAAAATTATACTAAATACAAATAAATTATAATATAAGAAAATAGCATTTCACAAGTGCGAATCAGAAAATGTCAATAATGGTGATACATAGACATACACAGGAGGATGTCATTAGATGGAGGATAAATCATTGAATTTTGAGGCAGAAATTTGACACGACTTGCACACACTATCCCTTAGTGATCCAATAGTTCAATTTACCACATCATTCTTCCATTAAAACAAAATTTACATGTACAATGTTATACGAAATTTTACTGCGAAACCCAAGCAAAATTAGATAGTTAAGGAAATTCTTTCCTAAAACACGGTGTGAGAAAATTATTAAATAATAATATAAGTAGTTAACAATATTTGGCATAGACATTCTTTCCTGATAAACCATCCAACAGTGAGAATGGCCAGATCCAATGGACATCAGCCCCGTCCTCTGGATAAGGCGAACTGGTTAGAACTTAGAACAAGACGACGCGACAGTATCACCTAAAGTGAGTGCTAAATCAATTTCTCCCGGATCCTACAACAATGGCATGCAACATTTGGGGTCACGTAAGATTGAGCTTGACATCTTCATAGCAAGGAAAAGATAGATAAAAAATGGAAATCCCAATTGCTTTAACATAAATAGCATTTATAAGCAGCATTCACACTTATTTTGACTAAGGTACATAAATACAACAAACAATCCCAAACAAATGCAAAAGATAATTTTCAATTTCCTAAGACATTGTACACTATAATTTATCTACAAGTAATTAAGCTCCTGTGTTACAAATTTTCACAATTGCACAGATGCTCTTATATCCTTCTTCCTCCCTGAACTCTATGAGAAAATTACATAGCTCCCTAATAACTTGAATGCAAAAATCCCATCTACTACAGCAATAAGTTCACAGGTTACTTGGTTAATGATGTAATCATGGAACAAGGCCTCTAACCAGTGAATAATTAGAGAAACTTTCAATCACCATGTATCTTCAATGTTTGACTGAGAACTCAAAAGAAATGAAAATGAACATAATGGCTGCTTGATTAACGCTCAAACGGGAGAACAAGAAATATAAATCTTCACCCACTTTTTTTTCTTCATCAGTTCCTTTACTCAAACTTCCTCATGAGACTCAAGAGCACCCCACCACCAAGACAAGTTGCTACACAACCTAGAGAAACCTCAGTTGACACATGGTATCCTGCAGGAAGAATGGTCAAGCTTAATGTTCTTCCATGCGTTATTAAAGCAGAAAAATAAAGGCAACAAGATCTGTGGTTTGATGATACCCACCAAAGAAATCCAAGATCATTTTGCTCCCAATAAACCCCAAAACAATGCTGATGGTAGGCTGGAAAAAGAGAAAGAAAATGCTTCAAACAGTACTCTATAATTGTCAAGAAAGGTGATCATATGAATACACCCACCAATAAGGGAGGGGAAGCGAGACTGTCCAAGAATCTCATCATTCATTCGTTGCAAGACCATTAAATTCCATACAAACAAGTGACAACCACTAAATCTGGGGGAGGGGGGAATGATATATTTGATAGGTGTACGGTTGGTGACTTATCAAGTCTCTCCAGCCCAGATTCTCAAGCCTACATAAAACTCGTATAGAGGTCACATCCTGAAATCATTGTTATGGACCTTGACCTTTGAATCCAGGAAAGGAGTAATCTAAAATTTGACTTCCTATTTCATTTTCCTACTTCCAGAAATGTCCTAATTGATGCTGAACTGGAAACCTTTAAACGCCTCAACATAATAGATTGTCATGCAAATGGTACGATAACCCTAAAAACCATTAGAATAGACTGACTTGTAAGAATTTCCAATTCTCCCTCAAACTAAAATTAAAATTGCAAAGACTGCCATTATTTTGTGCAGAAGATTTCTATCGAATAAAGTACTTACAAGCCTGGCATAAAATTCCAAAGTACCCACACTACCCTTATACCTATGCATCCTGTTAAAAATAAAACTCTCCTCAACCTAATTATGCCTTAACTCCAACTAGATAGGTCGGATGAGAATATGAGTAGTAATAAATCATAGTAACTGTAACTATTAATTATTTATTAGAACTCTATGTTGCACATGGAAGTGCAGATCTGAACATAGGGTGTACAATAAGAACCTTATATAATCAAAAAGTGGAAGTAACCAGTAACAAGAGAAAATTTCCCAACATAGATTTCAGGTAGAGAAAGATAATGAATCACCTGCAAATAACTCCAACTCAGACATACTTTGAGAAATAAGCACCTACAGAGACCTTAAACCTACATGGCTCAGCAATATGATAACTCATAATTTTGAATTTTGAATTGTTTCAATGACAAGAGGAAGTATAATTATGATTGAAGACATAAAAAACAAAAAGGACATAAAGAACAAAAAGGAGTTACCTAAAATGGCAAACAAATTTGAAGTCAAAACTATGAAAGGATCGCGTGTAACACCCAAAACTGCCGGTATTGAGTCAACCTGAATGAAACAAAAGATTACCTCGGATTTCTCATTTCAACATAAACCAGTGAAAACATAAAATTTAGGAGAAGGATAAGGTCTTAAAAAACCTACAGCAAAAGCTATATCACTGAGCTCAATAACTGCAACTGTGAGAAGCAACGGTGTGACCTGCCCAAAATTGTCAAGGTCATTAAAAGATCAAGTATAACAAACACAACATAGTGACATCTATACTAACATGCGATATACTGATATTATATATGTTACGGGTCTTAAATTCTTTTGCAATTTTGGATTCATGACCCACTTTGAAGATTGACCTGTTCCGACAAATTTGGTGGCAACCCGAATGGGAATCTTTCTAAGGTCTGTGATGGGGTCGACCCAAGCCTGGAGCCCATCATTGATCTCGTTTAGGTGTGCGAGGGTGAAGCCCCACAGTACGGTTCGACCCAACTTAATGGAGCAACTCGATGGTTCGGCCAGCCTTGGCAGAGATATGTAAGGTTCTTTTCTTGCCTTCTAACCCTAGCCACAAACAAGAGAGAATTGGTGTTTTTCAAGCTTGGTTTTGGGAGAGAGCTTGTTCTTGAGAGATCTGCATTGTACTACCTCATTTGATATAGTGAATCATCTTCATCTTCTCCAGTGGATGTAGCACATCGCATTGGGGTGTGGACCACATAAATCTTATTCTCTTGTTTGATGTCAATTTCTGTTTTCATTTTGTTTCCGCATCTCATTGGGGTTTGTCATACCAATATATATAAACATATCCCATATTGCCTTACTCTTAGCATACACTCAGCATGGTCAGTGAGATATTTTAGCAACATAGGAAACATGGCAGACTGGAAATGTTGAACTGAAGCTATAATCTCACCAACTGATGCAGAAAAAGGAATTATGGTAAGTCAAATTATGTTTAGTTGCTGATTTGTCAATAATGAATTTCCGTATTTTGGGACAACAAAGATATCTCTTGTATATATCGGGCTTAACAATTTTTGTTTGAAATTGGATCTGAGTGAGTTAATCCTAGTATTACTTTGGTTGACACTGACTTCTCAGTTATGTCCACATTTGTTTCAGTTGTCTTATTTTCAGAAAATGAAATAGAGGTTGATACCATTTGTCTCACTTTTCATCAGGTTAACATGTTATGAACTCTTAAAAAAAAAAGACAAAAAGGAAGATGAGCAACTGGAAGCGCAAAGAGTCAAAGACAACCAGTGAATGTCTGTTCAGATAGTTTTCCAATAAAAACAGGTTTTGTTAACCTAAATGAAATTGGGGTATTATGACCAAAATATTAGCAGATTACCAATATATGATGGGATTTCTAATTTTCACATATTTAATTGAAGTATGCTTCCAATATAGTCTTATCAAGCAAAAATAAGGTAGAATCACTATTCCCTCTACCCTAAAAATATGCATCCATATTCCTTTTGGACGGCAAATTTTTACATTGGAAACCTTATTCTAGTAAATTTTTTAGATTTCAAAAGTAAATTCCTTCTACTATCAGACATGGTAGACTCCAAAAGCTACAGAGGACTACTGAGGAAACACGCCATTTGTTTTCTTTTGTTCTTTATTTGGTAGAATTTTGCATCATTCTGCTGTGATATCTTTGGGTCTAATTGAATTTACCATTTAGTTATTTTATACTCTTCCACTAAAAAATTAAAAAAAAATAAAAATCCTTCTTTGTTACAAGATCTAATTTCCATTCTCATTAGTCTTGCATCACTTACCTTCCATACGCCATCCTGGATTGTTATGAACCGATCACCATCATAATCAGCTGTAACATTGGGAAAGATGGGAGAGGAAAAGTCAGGAAGAAGCAAAGTGTCCAAGAAATAGAAGAAAAAATCGTAAATTTATATCCATTTTTGGCGATACCACCCAAAATCTCACTCATAAAATGAAACAAAAGGGAAAATGAAAAAATAAATCAAATTTCCATCCACTTTCTAAGCACTTGATTCTCCCTTCAATCAAGACAATAGATGCATCTTTTAAATACTAGAGAAGAGAGATATATTTCTCAATTTCTAACCGAAGCAAATTCCACCCAAAGTTTCAGGCACTGTACAATCTGTGCACTCCTGAATTCAAAACCATAAATCACTAGTATACCCTTGGAACGTGACAAGCTCAAAAGAAGGAAACAAGCATCAGAAAGCTAACAAATCCTTGATCATTTATATCTTCCAAAAGTCTTAAGTCATCCATTTTCTAACCTACATTGTGCCATAATTTTTTCACAAAAACCTTTTTGTAAAAAACAAGTCTTCATAATATCAATGATCCTTTCCATGCTGAATAAGAAGATTGTCTCTTGAGTATCCTACTTACTGAAGACCTTTTATAACCAAAACTTCTGGACAAAAGTGAAAGCTTCCTTCGATAAATCTATACATACCACACAAAAAGAGTGGCTCTAGCAAAACACGCTGGCAAGGATAGAAAAACCTATTCACATTCCCAAGCCTCTGTGTTAACACCAAACTGTATTAACCTGCAATGACATATCGCTTTATTTGAGAAATCTCCAATTTTAGCTTAATGCAAATATCAGAACCTGGCCAATGTAACCATTTGTATTACTTCAATATTTGTCTTTTAACAAGTAACCATTAATTATGTAACCTCAGTCACTAAGAACTAAGAAGGCATATTAGCAAAATTCAAGTGGCTACTGTAAGGACGGAGTAGCCTGTAATATATATCCAACAATTAAACTGAATAAATGTAACACACAGTCACACACCACACACACGCACCCACACACAATGGTTCAAAATTTTGACTGAAATATTTCGGTTTTGACAAGGCTCAAACACACTTTATACTTCTACAAATGGGATAGACATATGAGTCTTTAAACTTACATTTTGTTGTTAGATGCCAAATTGATCCAAAGGTACAATCCCCTGTTGATCCCTTCACTAACTAGCATCTCTGAATGAACTATACCCCGACCAACAGTCATCCACTGAAGAACAGTACATGACAAGATCAAAGATTGAAACTCATACATTAAAATTTTAGTTCAAGGAGAGTTCTTATAAGTAATTAACCAGAATCAGGACCTGTACATCACCAGTACTGATTGTTCCCTTGTTTCCTACAAAATCTTGATGAGTCAAAGCTCCATGCAATCCAAAAAAACCACCACTTCAGTCATTAATAATCCAAACTCTACATAAACACATTTTCACAAATGAATTGGAAACTTAGAAACCATACCTCCAAAACGTGATAGAACAAGAACTAAATTAACAACTGAAGTGAAGAATAGAGAACATATGTATCCAGGTATCAAAATAAAAGGAATATGAACAATAATTAAGGAGATTCTCAAACCTCTATGAGGATGCTCAAGGAATCCAACAGAAATAGTAATTGCGGAACCAACCAGTGGAATAACTTTATGAAATTTTGTGTATTCCAAAAGGAAATAAATAAAATAATAACTAAACCGAAGTAGAAAAGAAGACCTACCAACAAACTCATCCAACAAGAGGAATGGATCCAAATGCCTCAATTCCATACTGAAACCGAAAACCCCACAAAACAATAGCATAACAATAATATCAAGAACTTGTCACCACCATGTAAAACATAGCATAACAATAATATCAAGGTTCACAGGAAGCATAAAGAAAAGATACTTAAAAAAAAGACTTGTAATAAACCAATATCCAAGTTGAACTATTCACAAAACCCATCCAATCAAGTCCCATTTACATATATGCATAAAGTTTGTTCCAAATAACATTCCAAAAACTTTCTATAAACCCTGATCCTGTATCCGCAATATATTCTTCTTCCTCATTGAAGTTTGGCTTCTTCTCCTAATGAAGCAATAAATTAAGGAATGAATTAGATAAAAACCACATCAATAAAGAAAAGAAACAGAATAAAATACCATAGAAAAATACAAAGATGTTACAGGCATCTAAAGTTGAGTTTAGTTAGCTTATACCTATCGTTGGGAAGAGTGTGAATGCGACTGCGACTGCATGAATTGGGTGAAGGCAAGCATCTGGGACTGCATTTCACCCATTTTCTCCTCCATTGAACCCACCTTCTCTTTCCACATCTTATTCTCTTCCATCAATTCCCTCAACTCTTGGGCTTGCTTCTGTTGGCGCATTGCCTGTCTGCCATACATTTCTGTTGGGGTGATTCCAAGCCCCATAAGACGCACCCGTCCATGACAATCCCTTCCCATTACATCTACGAATATTGATTCATGAACAGCTTTATCTAATCGGCTTTCTTCACTTTCCTTGTCAAGACCATCTTTAAATGCATCTTACAAGTAAATCACAACAATAATATTATGTAATTTTATATTAAAATAGCCAACAAAGGGAAAGAATACATAAATAAAGTAATGAAAAATGGTTATGGAACTAACCAATTTCTTAGCAGAGATAGGGTCTATGGGAGCTCTAGTTTTCTTTGATTTATGAGTTCTTTCGAACAACTCAATATGAGAAGGGGGCAATTGATTTGGATCAGCAATAAGCTTGAAAATAAAACAATAACAATTGCTTCAAATCTCTAATGGGAGCAATAAAAACTTATGCTTAACGTAAAAAGTAGAATTATCAACTAATGGCTTTACCATATCCTCGCGTATGACTGGAAAGGAAGTAGTTCCAGTCGTATGGCGCATTTTTTGTTTCTCCTTATTATTTCTGTTCCTTTTAGCAATGGCCTAAAAAGATTCAGTTAAATCAACACCTAGATTTCTGAATTCAGAAAACATGGTATGGATTTAGTTACACTTAGCTGAATATCTTCTTTACCCCAAAACTTAAACATTTCATCCCATTGTTCTTTCAACATACGTTGAAGATCAATGTTTGGCCTCCGTTCTGCATCTGAATTATACTTCTCATAAAATTCAATCTTTAAATAGTGCTTATAACCCTTCTATCTGTCTTTCAGTTTATCCAAGGCCCAATCCTTGCTAGATTCTGCTATGTCAAATTTCGCCTACAACGAAATAATGGGTGTTTTTAGTCACAAAATAACTAAACATTTTAGTTTAACATCCCAACTAATTATAGCGAAATAAATACAGTACCTTTATTTCTTTCTAACTATCTTCCTTCACTGGTTGAGATACATCGTGCCAACTATGAATAGTTACTGGTAAATTGTAGTTTTTTCTTGCAAGTGTCCCGATCCATGTAACTAATTTCGAAGTATTTGTACCATTACATGGTTGGCCGAGTTCATTTAACATGATGGGAATTTTATTTCCTTCTGACATCCTTGAAATGTTATGGGCCATTGTTGGTCCCCTTTTCCCCCTACCTCTACGTGCTATAAAAAATCAAACATAAGATAAATAATATATTGCATAAAACAATCATTTTTTAATATCTTTAAAGAGTAGAACTCTAATTAACTCACTCAAAGAGGTACCTGTGCTCATATCTTCACTTTCCCCACTAGTACTCATTGTACTCAGTCCTGTTTTCAATCAAATTAAATCATATATTAAATAATATAATTTTACTACTCAAGGCACATAATCTAAACAACCACAATTAATCCATAATGAATGAAATAAAAAAAGTACATTGTATGTAAGTCAGTAATTTTTTAGGCAAATATAAAAGAATAAGGGACTTACTTGATTTTAATGATCAATCAATCCGATATATTGTCATCTAAACTGTCCAATGGATTGGTCAATTCAATGGGAGTGTCAATTATAATACCTTCCACATCAGTTCTTCCCCAATTGAGATTAGCATCACTATCTCCCTCTCTACATTCTATATTCTGCCTATAATATTGTAATGTATCCTGTGTATATGCTTCGCTTGAATCACCATGATCCTCTTCTCCCATGTCAAAAATATCCCTACTCCTTGTCCTTAAGGCAACTTGCCAATCAGGCTTATAGGGATCTGCAATGTAAAACACTTGCTCTACTTGTGACGGTAATACAAATGGCTCATCAAGTTATCCTCGACCACTGTACATTAAACGGTTAAAATTGACAAGTACGAATCCGAGGTCATCTGTATCTACTCCTTTCGTGGTGTCAGCCCAATCACATTGAAATAACATTACCCTGATATCCTCTGAGTATTCTAATTCAATGATTTTTTTTCAAAACACCATAATATGAAACATTCCCCCTGACAGGATTTTTATCTTTTCGACTAGCATAGCTTTCTGTCAATGCCGATACCAGGACCCCACAATTCTGTGTTTTTCTATTATTCTCATGTGCCTTGGTATGAAACTTTATACCATTAATGATGTATTCTTTATAACTTCTCGCATCGACGTTAGGTCCACAAGCAAGCCATCTGATATGATGAGGCACCTCGACATTTTTTATGCGTAGATTCAAAATCTGATGGTACAAAATTTACATGATTCCAATTAGATAAAATCCTTAAGAACAAAACTCACTGTGATTGTGAGTGTTACACTTACATGCTCATTGAACCATGTCGGAAAGTCCTTAGCATGCTTTTCTGAAACTAAATGTGGGCGAGATTTACTACCCAATTTTTTACTGATTTGTTTTTTTTTGTACCCTGTAAAGTAACCAATTACCCAGATGAATGGATTGCAGATAATACTATTTGACAAACATATAACTTGTAAAATTTGATCAAATAAAAATATTTTGTGATATTATAAGCAATACTTACTCTCGATATTCGTTTACTCCATCATAGTTGTTCAAGATGTAACGATGTGCCTGCTCCCTTTCATCAAAGCCTAGTCGTATCATTTTGCGCTTCCCTACTGGTCTACCCGCTGTTGATAATATAAATATGGATCTTCCTTCTCCATTGACCCAGCATTTATAATCGGTCTATTTGACCTCATTTCTACACCTTCAAAGTATCTGGAGCAGAAGGTCAAACACTCATCCGCAATGTATCCTTCTGCGATTGATCCCTCTGGGCGACTAAGGTTGTGCATATAGTCCTTAAGTCGCTTAAGGAACCTAAACCAATTATATGATTAATCATTATTCAACATATTAGTAGCATAATTGTATTATTTAATAAAAGCAAAATTTTCACACTAACCTTTCGATTGGGTACATCCATCGGTATTGTACTGGACCAGCCAAGCTAGCTTCGTGAGCTAGATGAATATTCAAGTGCACCATAACATCAAAGAATGAAGGTGGGAAAGGCCTTTCCAACTTGCAAAGTGTTAAGGTAATGATTTCACCAAGCCTTTTGTAGTCCTCTGCCTTACCAACTTTGCTACATAAGTCCCGATAAAATGAACATAATTCTGTCAACACAATGATTACATTTTTAGGCAAAATACTACGCACTGCAACTGGAAGAAGTTGTTGCATCAAAATATGGCAGTCGTGACTCTTCATTCCTGATATTTCTCGTTGATGGACATACGTTGATATATTATTGCTGAGCCCATCTGGAACCTTCACCCCCCGTAAAATTGTGCAAAACAATTCTTTGTCA
Organism: Protea cynaroides; assembly: GCA_028583415.1. Taxonomy (NCBI): domain Eukaryota; kingdom Viridiplantae; phylum Streptophyta; class Magnoliopsida; order Proteales; family Proteaceae; genus Protea; species Protea cynaroides. Next base: position 27,643,640 of record CM053274.1, read on the forward strand.
ACGTTAGACATTGTGTAACATGCTGGAGGTATGAATAATTTTTTTTCCCGTCAATGAACTTTGGATGAAGATCAAATCGAATATCCATTTCTTTCATATCTAAACGTGAGTTCACATTATCCTTTGTCTTGTCTTTTATACCCAACAATGTTCCAATGACACTATCACATACGTTTTTCTCAATGTGCATTACATCTAAATTGTGACGGATTAAATTAAATCTCCAATATGGCAAATCAAAGAATATGCTCTTCTTCTTCCAGTTAAATGGGAGTTGTGTATCTTTTAACCGCCTTGGGGGCCTCTTCTTCCCACTGTTTTCAACTTTACCTTTCCCAAATGAAGGGAATTTAACACCTTGCAACTGTTCCAATATGTCAAAACCTGATAATGGCTTAGGCTGAGGTATATGTTCCTCATGGCCATCAAAATTTCTTTTATCTCGTCGAAATCTGTGATCTTGTGGAAGGAACCGACGATGGCCCAAATAAACGCTCTTCCTTCCATATTTCAGCCGGCGAGAATCAATATCTTGGGCGCAACATGGACAAGCTAAAGCACCTTTGGTACTCCACCCCGAGAGAGCTACGTATGCTGGAAAATCATTAATAGTCCACAACAGACATGCATGTAGCTTAAATTTTTCCTTCCTGTAACCATCGTAAGTCATAATGCCAGTGTACCATAATTCTTTCAACTCTTCTATCAATGGTTGCAAATATATATCTATATCATTCCCAGGTTGTCGTGGTCTAGGAATAAGCAAAGTAAGGATGATGAAATCCGGCTTCATGCACATCCATGGCGGCAAATTGTAAGGCATTACCACAACTGGCCATGTGCTATATTTACTACTCTTCGACTTGAACGGGTTGAATCCGTCAGATGCTAACCCAAGTCTGATATTACGAGGTTCATTACCAAAAGACGGATAAAGCTTGTCAAACTCCTTCCAAGCTTTTCCGTCGGCGGGGTGTCGTAACCTTTGGTCTTCTGTACGGTTCTCATGGTGTCATGTCATGCTCAATGAGGTTTTTGACGACATGTATAACCTTTGCAACCTTGGGATCAAAGAGAAATGATGCAATGTTTTGGCTGGGATTTTCTTGTCTCCTGGTGTATATCTAGATTCGCCACATTCTTTACAAACCATTGCATTCTCTTCTTCCTTCCAATACAACATACAATCATTTGGGCACGCATCAATCTTGTTGTAGTTGAGCCAAAACTCCTTCATAATCTTCTTTGTTTCATATAAACTTTTCGGCACCGTATCGGCTCGGGAAAGGCCTCTCGCAATACCTCTAACAACATTGAGAACGATTTATCGGTCCAATTGTAGAGGGACTTTATATGATAAAGTCGAAGAATTAGAGACAGCTTAGTAAACTTCACACTTCCTGGATACAACTCCTTATTTGAGTCTTCCAACAGTCGATCAAATCTATCTGCCTCTATTTTCACTCCTCCTATATGGTCATTTGTGATACCATCTTCAACTTCTTCATTTATATAACTTTCTCGCATCTCATTTAACATGATGCGTGTAACATCATATGTTTCACCTTCAGTTCTCTCCACGATGTCATCCTGAGGAAGTGTACATGAAGATGAGCCTTCTCCATGAAAAGTTCATTTTGTATAATTCCATTGAAAACCATCACATATCAGATGTTCTAAGACTTCATCTGCAGTCCTCCATAGTTGATTTATGCATTTTACACATTTGCATAGGATCCGATCCCCTCTGCATGATGAACTAGAAAATTCATATTCAATGAATTTGTTGACCTCTAGTTTGTATTGTGAAGACACCCTAAATAATGGATCCCTTGAAAATCCAATCCAATTCCTAGACATAGCTTTCACATGTATCTGTTACAAATAAAACACCATACAGGTTTTTAAGCATAACAGAGCAACTTCAATTGTTATTTTTCATTGTAAGCCAAGAGAATAGATTTCTAAAATACTACGATGTAAAAATGTTATATTGATAAACAAGAAGAAGCTACAAAATAAGCTAGGAATTAAGTTCTCTTTAAGCTATTCTTGCACAAAACCTACAAGAATTTCAACCATATATTACACCAAACCATACAGATGATGCAGATAAATGACTCGTAGATCGATGATGTTATAAATGCACTGATTATCCATTGACTCGAGAGAACCCTCCAGAGTGCTAAAGCAAGAGCACTCAAACTCTTACAAGTACATCCCATATTTTCAAATCTGCATCAAAGCCACAGAAGTGGCTGCCGAGGTTTGCTCCCGAGTTTGATGGATTGCATTGTTTTGAGACTGTTATCTCTCACTAAAGATCTGATTTCTTAGGGTTGGGTTCTTTGATTTTATTTTATTTTAGAACGGAGATACCATTCTTTTGTAGTTCAGGGTACTTACAGTTGTTGTATACATTTTTTTTTTGGTTGAAACAGTTGTTGTATACATACTGCAATATAGAATACATCAAATTCTTGTTTACAGAATATAAATTGGATTTCTTCAAGTTTCAATATCGAATCCATTATGAAGGAAGGCATGATATTAAGTTAAAGATACTCATAGTTGAGGGCACAAGGCAATGGAAATTTTTCCCCCAAAAGCCCAAAAAGAATAGTTCCCCAGAGCTCTCTCATCATATGGTCTTGTTGTTTGCTCCCAAAAGCCCTAAATTTTCCCCTGTTTACTGATAGGATCTGCAGAAACATCTATTTCATCAATAATTTATTAATAATCGGCAACAAAAAACCAAATTATACTAAAGACTTTGAAGTGATGCTCGGATGTGGTTTCAGTGTGTCTTTAGCTAATGAAATGGCAAAACAAATTATTGAAAATGTTATATTGGTTTTATTATGTTTTCCATGCAGCAACACTTCTGCTGCAAATGCAACTGAAATAACAGTTCCTTATCCTGGGTCATGCCCAAAAATTACCATTCAGAACTTGTTGTGTAGCACTGAATCACTGGAAATTGGAGTTTAATTACCTGATGAGATTGGAACAGAGATGTCTTGGTCAGCCAGCCAAATGGAAGATGTTGATCGTGGTACAAATGATAAGGCTCATTTAAGGCCTTCCACTTCATTCCTCAATCTGCTATAGAAGCTAGAAGGGTTTTGCAGAGGGGTGAGATGAACATGGGAAATGCTGATTCACAATAGAGGACACTCCCACACCAACGGTATGGATTTATTTGGTCTTTTGTTACAACTATTGCTACTTTACAATAGATATAATACCTCTAACTACTTTATAATACAAGGGTCCTTCTAATCGTCACTATGCCCAGTGAAGCAGTTCACTTCACTATTTTTCATTTACGGTCACAAATGTCTTTCTGGGGTGAAGTGGAATAGTAGCACTACAGCAACAGAAAACAAAAAGATGAAATAGGGGGAAGAATGGAAGAGGAAAGGGAAGAGAAGAAGAGATCCTGTAATGAAGAACAGGTTCAGATGCACAAGAGATGAATGGGAGAGAATGTGGAAAGAGAGAGACAGCCAACGACTTCTATGCCACACAGGCAACAACCCAAGACCAATTCAAATTTTCATTCTTCAATTTTGTCTCTCTATAAAGGCTCCTAAACTAAAATAGAAACTAAACAATAGAAAGCAACTTAAACTCAAATTGAAAACTAAACAAACTAGTAGATATCCTATGTATCTAAAATAGAAAGAAATCATAAAACTCTGTCTTCTAGGACTAACAACAACCTCCTAAGTAATATGAAATAAATTTAAATACATGACATGGGCCCACCACTGCATCAACCTCTCTGTTATTAAATTCTTATCCAGCATAATAATAGAAATCCTTGATATGTACTGCAGCCAAATTCAAAATGTTCTATTTTTGAAAGATTTGACTAAAAGAAAATCATTAGAAGATACATGCCAGTTCATAATCTGCTAATTTTTAAATTAAAAACCGTTCAAATTTGAAGGCAAAAAGAGAAACCCTAGAACAGGAGCAGATTTTTTAGCAAATCATCAAAAAACAATATCCATTTCAAAATCTCAGCCAGCAGCATAATAAACACATAAAACCATTAATTTCCTTAAATAATGTTTCTAGCAGTTCATGAGACCAGAGAATACCTCCATCTTAAGGAACATGTATTAAGTATTCGATCTGAGTACACTAATCTATCTATTGGTACCTGAAAAGAAAATTCTCTGATTGTCCAGAATATATATTCAAAGCATAAACTTCACTGTCTAAGGAGAACAATCCTTGTTAATTTAAAACTCATGTTTGTTTCCAGAAACCTTGTTCTGTATAAGATCAACAAAGATGCACTTGATGGTTTTCAGAAAAAATCATAATCTAATTCATCTGCAGTTATAAAAAAGGAATCGTACCTGGTGAGAATCAGAGAGGAAAACATCTGCCTTGGAGTTCGTCGGAGCTTCTTCTATCGGTGGGATTCAGAGAGGAAGATCACCTGTGTTGGAGTTCGTCGAAGCTTCTTGTAATGGTGGGAATCAGAGTGCTCTAACAATCGGTGGAGTTGCGTTGGATTTTCTTCTCAAGGAAAGAATCAAAGATGAAGTTAAAGGCGGTTATGTAGAAAAAAGAGGAAAAGATCTAGGCGGTGGAGTTTTGTCGGATTTTCTTCTCATGGAATGAATCAAAGATGAAGAGATGCGGTTATGCAGAAGGAATAGGAAAAGACTGATACAATCCCGCCAATAAGGAACAAAGCCCGCGAAGAGTTACGAGAAAATTTCACCGCCAAAGAATCCTTTCCGCCACAGGAGTATTAGAATATCGTGGCCCATTTCCATTTTTAGCTACCCTACCTTGTTTGCAGTGGGTATAAATGTTTTTAGGGAAGAATAACTCTTGTAACTATAAATATATTATTACTCACAATATTATAATTCCCGTAGCTATAAATTTATCATCGACATACAAACACTCTCCCCTCACAATCTTTTTTTCCTTGGGTTAATTGGTTAGTTGCACATACGGGAACATTGTGCTACAAACATTTTTGTCAGATTCAACCCTTATGTTGGACATCAGTTATTTGCAATTTAAGGGGGATAGTCATTGATCGAAATAATGCTAACTGGTTATGGACTAATTAAAAAACCAAGACCACCAACGCATTAATGACCATTAAAACTAAATCGGTAATGTTTGGACGTCAAATATATATATATATATATATATATATATATATATATATATATATATATATATATATATAAACAAAACAATGAATGTGTCTTTATTTTAAAAAAAAATTTCCAATTCTTGGCATCCAAACATAACGAAGTATGTCAAAATCAGTTTTTTAAATCGCAATGTGGATTTGAGCGGTTCCAATTTCTAATCAAGAATCACAACCACACGATGTCGACCAATTAATTAGCTAGCCTCAAGCCATGTGCAATAAAAGCTACGAATAATTCATCGGAATTGCAAAGGGAGAGAGGGCAAAAATATCCTCATGTATAGTGATTGCTAATTGACAGTAAGGATCTTGGTCGCTCAAAGTGCATCATCACGCATCCCAATACACTTTGAGTGCCTCAGACTACAGAAGATCCTGGTTTGAGAAGGAGACCTTGGCAGTGGGGTGCATTACTATATTTATAGCTACGAGAATAACAATGCGGTGAGTAATAATATTTATAGCTACGGGTAATAATAAATTTATGGCTACGGAAATAACAATGCAGTGGGTAATAATATTTATAGTTATGGGAATAACAGTGCCATTGGTAATAATATATTTATAGCTACGGGAATAACAGTGCCGTGGGTAATAATATATTTATAGCTACGAGAATAACAGTCGTGGGTAATAATATATTTATAGCTACGTGAATAACAGTGCCGTGGGTAATAATATATTTATAGCTACGGAAATAACAATGCGGTGGGTAATAATATATTTATAGCTACGGAAATAACAATGCGGTGGGTAATAATATTTATAGCTACGAAAATAACAATGCGGTGGGTAATAATATATTTATAGCTACGAAAATAACAATGCGGTGGGTAATAATTATTTTAGGCTACGGCTAATATATTATCGTAGCTAAAACCCGTAGCTAAAAATAGGAATTGTTGTAGTCGTCAAATATTTTTAGTTGATGATGCAGGTACTACCGTCGAAGATTATGTCAACGCTCCAGTGTACGGGCACATGGCGGCGATGGAAGTTACAGACGAAGTGGATATGTAAGACCCATGTCAATCTAACCCGGTCTAATTACCCTGAACCAGGTTTACCCATCATGGTCGAGTCAAAAGGACCAAGGGTGTGAAGGAGTCAAAAGGACCAAGGGTGTAAAGGTGATTCTAAAGCTTGGAAAAGTATCTATTAGCAAGCTAAGGTGAGGGAACAAGACCTAAACTAATTGGTTAATAATAAACCATTTTACTTCTTGAGTCCAATGCCATATTAATTCTATGTGTGTATGCTTGTATGTGCATTTAACATGTCATCCAATATTTTTATTATTTGTTCATGCATATTTACTTTATTGTTTATAACATGATGATGATGATGATGATGATAGGAATAGGCATGTGAATGTTTGTGTTTGGCCAGTATATATGGTGAGGGTAGGAATGGTATCAACTGGTACAACCATGACCGTTCTTCATGGGGTGTATATTGTGCTATGGTCTACTCAAGTCATGTCCACTAATGTCGTCATATCGCCATTACCTTAGCATAACTATTATGTCGTAGAGCATCAGGGGAGGTGGTCTCGATCCTTGTAGTCTCTGACTCTACCGGGGGGCCTTAGCTCTATCTCTATAGATGTTCTGAGGGATGCTGGGGTGAGGCCTTAGATACACTGTTTGGCATTAGGATTGGTTAGTTGCGAGTTTGGTTTGCAACCCTAACCAGCAGGGGTTTATTTCATGGTATGGTATCAACCGGTACAGCCATGCCGTTTTCATGGGGTGTATATTGTGCCATTTTGGGTGTTGTGGGCGACAGTGCAGGAGTCATTGGACATATCCACACACTTGTGTATAGAGGTGCGGCGGCCACCTATCCTTTCTATAGCACGGTTTAAACTATAAACCAGACCAAAGATATGAATTAATTGCATGCATATGTATTGTTGCATTGTTTTGTTTGCTCACTGAGCCATGATGTGTGCTCACCCCTCGACATCGAATATTTTTAGTTGATGATGCAGGTTTTACCGTTGAAGATTATGTAAATGCTCCAGCGTATGGGAATGTAGCGACGATGGAAGTGGAAGATGAAGTGGATACACATGACGTCACTTGCGAGTGCAACTCATGTGTATTCAATTAGATTTTTGGTTTATTTATTTGGATTTATTAAAGACATGTATTTGGTATTTAATTAATTATGTCTCAGTTGATACAGAATAATTTGTTATTTAAATTTTAATATCACATAGATTCTCAGTTCATTTTATTATAAGACTTCCGCTATTGTGTATTTACTCTGATTATGAATGTGGAAGTATGGAGTTTAGATAACACGGATATAGCCTACTCGAGATCCTGGTTGAACCGTTGGTTTGTTAGCGGTTCATCACACCATTCTGAATAGTGCAGAATTAGGGTGTGACAACTTGGTATCAGAGCCTCTCCGGCCTTGTCCGCTAAACTAGCATACATTCAAGAAAATTGTAAACTGAGATAGGATAAAAGTAAAAATAGTAATATTAACACACTGTAAGCACAAGTGATGGTTGAGACCAAATAAAAAAAGAGAATAATGCATCTATTAAAGGGGAAACAAGTTTACATACAATGAGAGAGAAACAAAACGTATATACATAACTAAAGCAGAGTACAGTCCACAACCCGGACAGTTACTCTGTTGTACAAGAAAAATAAAAAAACAATCAAGAAGCTGGAGGTGAAGGAGGAGGCGGTGCCTCACGATCTCTGTCATAGTCCTCAGCATAAACTCTAGTCAACCCGGCTATCTGAGTCTGTATCGTCTGTAGATTAGCTGTGAGATCGAATACCCTCCGGTCAGTCGCACGCTGAACCTCTATGAGCTCTCCCATCCGCGTGTCTGATATGTGTTGGGCGGCTAACAGCTCATCCACTCTCACACGCTGAGCGTCTAGCAACTTCTCCATCCTCAGATCAGATCTGTGCTGAGCCTCCCTGATCTCATGCAACATCTCCATCAGGTCAGAAGGTGGGCGTGAAGGACCAGCCGCATGAGAAGGACGAGTCTCAGGTACAGGGTCCGCCGCAGAAGAAGTACCAACTCCAGCCGCATGCGTAGGTGAAGGCGGTGGTATCGAGTCGACATCCATATACATACGATGGTCATCATCGACAGGATCCACATGAGCTCTAGCAGCGGCAGCAGCGGCCTCAGCGTCAGCCATCTCAATGCGGGTGTGAGGGCGAACCATCTCGTTCCTCTCCTCGTCACTAACTTGGGCATCCCGCATACCCATCTTGCAGATAGCCTCCCAATCTAAAGGCAACGAGAAGGTCTTCTCCTGAATCTTCTCATCCACTAAGTCAACCCCCAGGCGGGTCAGTAGAACAGTAATCATACGTCCATAGGTAGATTACCCCTATGACCTGACAATGTAGCACTAATCATGGTCTGCATGATGATGTAGGGAAGGCAGACTGGCTGTCTAGTGCAGATACTATATATCACAAACTGAGTCAGCTGAGAAACCCTCTCGTAGTACCCACTCTGTGGAATCAGATTATGATGGATAATCTTGCAGAAGACCCGTGGAGCTGGACGCATGTAACAAGCTCTCATCTGCCAACGATCAGGTCGTAGCAGCTGATTGTCGATCTCTGCCCTCATCTCCATGGAAACAAACTAGGGCTCTCCAAGCGCACAGTAGACCATGGGGCCATCATAAGGAATGCCCAGTAGGTCGGCCAGTTGCCGATAGTCAAATGAGATATTCACCCCTTTAACGTAGCTGGTGATGCGTAACTCTTGACCCCTCTCGACATCATTGTAATTCCCCACCACCTGGAGATTACAATAGAACTGGCGCACCAAATCCGGACATGTGCACGTGTCGTAAGTGATGACAGGGAGCCACCCCATATCACCGAATTCTCTCTCTATGTTGAACAAGGCTAGCTCAGCCAAGTTCACCATACGACCACCCTCCACCTTCTTACGAGCATAGTGAGCATACTGTGCCTCGACTTCGTTGGAGCAAAAGTGAAGGGGATCACGAACTCTGGGTACCTTGGTACGAGCCATGGTATCTGCAAATAAGAAAGAAAAAGGTAGATAAGGAGTTAATAGGATAAAAATCCAAAATATAATATGTTAACGACGTAAGTTGGCCAAAAACCTCACTTTTCACCCATACACGTGGGCAGGGGACTTACGTAGGTTCCAACATATCCTACAACACTCACACAGTAGGAAATTGAAACTAATGAAGTCCAATTTGAAGGAATTTTAAGAAATCAAAAATTTTGACAATTATGGCAAAAAGGGCAGAAATTCAAGTTTCTCGATAACCAACCGATGAAACTTAAAATTTTTTAAGGGCTTTCGTTCCTTGAGACACCAATAACAAAAGCCCCCAATAAAAATCAAATTTTTACTGTTGAAAATAGTTTAATTTGAAAAATACAAGTTAAATGGGTAAAAACATAGGAATGGAAACCTAAAAACAGGTAAAAATGAGAATACATACCTGAAGGGATGAATGTGGATGACGAAACCCGGATCCAAACCGACCAATATAGTGAAGTGGCACTGTAGCAACTCAGAGGGGAGAGACTAGTCGAAACGGGAGGGAAATAACCAAGAATGAACCCAGAATCGGATCTTAAAAATCTGATTTTTGGTCTGAGGGTCGGACAATTCGACCAGAACCATCGACCCTCGGATCGACCCTCCCATCGACCCTCAGCTCTCGGGAATCTAACAGAAAACTAAGGGTCGGATACTGAGGGTCAGACACCCATCGACCCTCACATCGACCCTCAGCTCTCGGGAAGAACAGGTCATTCCCAGGGTCTGATACTAAGGGTCGGACATACCATCGACCCTCACCATCGACCCTGCATAGAAAAGACAGTAAATTTGTTATAAAATGAGTTGAAATTGGAAATTTTACATCGGTTAACATGCCTACATGAAGTATCAATGATTTTCTCATTTTTTTTTGATGATTTTCAGGCACCATCAATCTCAGAAGAAATTATGTCTGGACGAAGAGTGACCAGACAGAGCCGAAATGCAGTTCCACCACCACCACCTGTGGAGGAAACTAACCAGGAGAATGTATATGTACAAGGAAATCCTGATCAGGCAAACCCTACAAATTTGCCACCTCCACCACCTGAGTTAGCAACTATGGTGATGAATTTGACACAGCAGCTACAACAGATGCAACATGCGCAGGCTCAAATGCAAGTTGCAATGGGAATCATGTTCCAAGCTGCTCATGCTACACCCATGCAGACCGGACAAGCCAGTGCAGCACCGGTGGGTAACCACCCAGCCCCTCAAACACCTCAACCACCAGCTGCACAGATTCCAGTACCGGGTCTGAAAGTAGCCCAGGTTAATTATCAGTATCCACAACCTATGTTTGGGGCATACCCCCAAAATTAGATGGATCACTCTCGGCTGGTTGAGAGATTTCTGAAGATGAAGCCCAGGGAATTTAACGGTAAATCGTCGGATCCATTATGGCCAGCACATTGGATCGACGAAATGGAGAGAAACTTTCTGATGATGACTATCACCGATGAAGAGAAAGTACTATGTGCCACCTTAATGCTAAAGGGTGACGTACATCATTGGTGGAAATCTACCCGGGCCTATTTACTGACCAAGCACGCCCTATTGACTTGGGCTATTTATAAAGAAGCTTTCTTTGATAAGTATTTTCCACAAAGCTTCAGAGATTCTATGGAGAAGGAGTTCCTGAGTTTATATCAGGGACAGATGTCAGTGGATGCATATCAACAACGTTATGAGGAGCTGTTTTTCTTTGCACCGCTCAGTATGCAAGAAGAGGACACCAAAACCCGTAGGTTTGTCACGGGACTCAGGGGAAGCATCAGAGAACATGTACTGGGTTTAGAGAAGAAGATATATAATGAAGCTGTCTAAATCGCTCGAGTTATCGAATCAAGCCAGAAGGAAAGTTACCTTACACAGAACAGAGGCGTGAAAAGGCCAGCTGGGAATTCTTACAACGGAGGTAATAACAAGACATACAAACCTTTCCGTACTCAGAATTTCACCGCTGCACCCAAGACCACTCAAGCAGCTCAGCAGTAACCGAAGCCAAATTCTGAAGGTCCGAGATGTTACAACTGCAACCAAGTGGGACATATGATAAGGGAGTGTCCTAAGCCCAAGAAGCAAGTACATCAAGGACGAGTATATGCTGTTACATCCGAGGATGCTGCCGCATCACCCGATGTGGTCACAGGTATGACCGAAACATTTTAAGTTGTAATTACATTGTATGAGCATGTAGACTAAGTAAAATAAATCACAGGTATCGTACCTATAAATGGCGTACCCGCCAGAGTACTCTTTGATTCAGGAGCTACTCATTCTTTTATATCGGTGTTGTTACGGTTGGAAATCGCCCGTCAATCCGCGCTCTGAATGACCTGCAATCACAGAGATGAGACAAAGGAGGGGGCGCCTAAGCCCTGGGTACCCTCCGATGCCTAAGTTAGATTCCCAAGGTAAACAGTCAAGAGATAGCAGAAAGCTATCTCCAGTTTAGAGAGAGTGGGACGATGAGTGAGTTTGAGCGTGAGTGAGGGATGAACAATAACAGCTTGTAACTTGTACCTGCGTAAGTGCGTTAGGGTTTACCTTGAGGGATGACCTCTACTTATAGATTGGGAAGAGGCATGGAGGCACCAGGACTCAGGGAAGTAGATCAGCAATAGGACTGCCATGTGTTGGACTGGGGGACACCTGGGTGGTAGACTCCGAGTAGGAGTCGGAGACCTTAGCCAAGGAAGCTAAGTCGGTCAGCTCTGGGACTGACACGTGTCAACGTGTGAGTAACGACCGACCGGGATCATCGGTGCCGTATCAGACTGGGAGAAGGACTCCTCGGAGGTAGTCCTAATCACATTAGGACTCTGGCTTCCTTCTGAGAACCATAGCCGAGTAGGACTGAGACTCCGAGCGCTACCAGAGAGGCCGAGCGCATGAGAGGTCGTATGCATAATAGGCCGAATACATGAAGTCGAGTGCGAGACACTCCGAGCGCTCGAGCTCTGAAAGTGCAACTTGACACGTGTAAGATTTTAAGTGGACAGATCATTTCCCTCCTAACAGATGCCCCTTGCGCTGTCGGATGCAGCGAATTCGGCAGTGCAATAAGTTGACTGTTGAGAAGACCCATGTCGTACGAGGCCGAATGCCAGACTGATAGATGCATTGAATGACAGGTTGTTCCCAAGAAGAGGCGGTTGCGCTCTGTCTGCACGATTGATTGAGGCACGGGGCTCGAGGCATCAGTTTCGGTTTATGCAAGAGTGCTCAACCGTCGATCTCCCAATTTGATGCGGATCGATCCACGATCCAACGGATACCGAGTGGCGGTGCGCCTCGAGAACGAATGCCATTAAATGCTACTCGTCTTCGAATCGACCGAGTGCATCGGACAACTGAGACCGTAGTTCACACGGATCGTCACACTAATCCGATGGTCCACTGGAGGCGGAGTGCCTCGAGAAGAAGCGCCATCATTGCGCACGTCAATCAGTCACGTCGTGTCTGGCGCGGCAGACGACAGCCAATGGAACTGAAACGCGTGTCCGGAACCCAAAGAGACAGTTCTCGGTCGCTTGCCCTATAAATACCTTCCCACTTCATTCATTCGACCATTTGCTTCAACTGCGATCGGAATTCTACCAGAGCACTCGGAGTCCAGTCGATCTTTGTCTTCAAGCTTCCATTCATGCACTCACCTTTTCTGCAACCAGTAAGTCTTCTAATCGTTCCCCTTTTTGTTCATGCTCAGTAGTTTCTCTTCTAACAGCGTCACGTCTTCCGGTATGGTGAGAGTGACCAGAAGAATGACCCAGTCCCAAACTTCTTCTTCTTCTGACGGATCATCTTCCTCTTTGGGAGGATAGTCTGATGAATCCAGGGCTTCCGGCCCGGAGGAATTTGATAAGAGTTTCTCTGAGGCGGAAGAGCGCGGTTGTCCCACGGGCCCTCCGCCCCAACAGGCTTCCCGCCAGAGGGGTGGCCGACCGCCGGTAGCGTCCTTTGCTACCGTTCTAGCCTGGAATGTTCCGAGTAAAGTCAAAACCGAAGCGGCTTTGTTATCGATCTATCGGGCATACCCGCTCGAGGAGCCCATGACAAACGTCCGCGCTCGGCTCCCTACCTCCGACGAACGGGCCTGCACCGTGCTTACGTCGGAGATCTGTGTGTACGAGCACACTCTGAAGTCAGGGATTAGGTTCCCCTTCCACCCTTTAGTTGTAGAGATTCTGCAGACGTACCGCATCGCCCCCTCCCAACTCGCTCCGAATGGGTGGCGGTGCATCTTTGCTTTCATCATGTTCGTCTGCCGTCTGGGCGAGACTCCGACCGCGAACCTCTTCCGGTCGGTCTTTCAGTTGACTAGTTTGAACAAAGCCCGAGCTATGACCGGGTGGTACTTCTTTAGTCAAAGGGGCGGGAAGAAGCTCCCGACCATCTCCCAGAAACCTTCCTCCATCCACGGGTGGAAGGACAAGTTCTTCTTCGTGGGCCCTCCCGCGGGCGGTCCGCCTCTCCCTCTGTCGAACGTCTGGTTGGTGGTCGACGCCACAAGGTTGAACAAAATTCCCTATCTGACGATGGAGGAGAGGAAGATCCAACGCAAGATGATGACCGGGGAGACGGTTCGCCTGTCCGATCTTGCGGATCCCACGCAATTGGCCGAGCACGGTCTACTGGGTGAGTGATAGCTTTAGGGCTTGATTTTGCTTTACTGTTCTGTTTATGTTACTGACCATCTTCTTATTGCAGTGAACTTCAAGGACGACAAGATCGTTGCTCGGATAATGGCCAAACGGAAGGTCGACGCCGAGAAGGGGGTTCAGCTCACAAGCAGCCGAGCGGGACCAAAGGTTCAACCCTCCAGCGGTGAGGCAGATTCTCACCCTCGGAGGGGGCCAGTGGCCACGGCAGAGGCCAAGGGCAAGGGGCCCATGCCCGAGGACCCCCCTAAGAAGAAGATAAAGTCAGCCGCCAAGCTTCTGGCCGACATATACAAGAAGAGGCCGGCTCCTCGGCTTGGCGGTGGAGAGGAGAGAACGGCTGAGGCTACGACGAAGGAAGTCCAGCCTGCCCGAGGGGGTGTGATGGACGTCCAGCCTCTGCAGACGGTCGTCCCCTCGGCAGCCGAGGCCAAGGGTGTTGCCGCTTCCAAGGCCAAGGGGGTTGGCAGCAGCCCCAAGGTCGTTGATCTGACCGGGGCCTCCGGGGCCACCAGGGAGGAGGCCGAGGGTACGGCTCGCCAACAGGGCGAGAAGCAAATGGCCACGACAACGACCTTCAACCCTGCGCTCAAACTGAGGCCTACGGACTCGGTCTTCAAGAGCCAGAGGGCGGCCAGGATCGTGGTCACAGAGGGGCGCCTGCCGGAAGACATCAAGTTCACGGCCGGCCTGCCCCACGAGGAAATCTACTCCCGGGGGTTTACTGCTTGCGCCCAACTAATGATCGGCCCCTGATTGTCATTTTTGTTGTGTTTCCATATACACTGATCGGCCAATTATGTCTTTGGTGCAGGCTGCCAACCTCTTCGCCGAGCTTAGCGAGCGATTGTGCCGCGCGTACATTGACTTGGACGAGAAGGAGGTTCTGGAAATCTCCTTGCACGAGGCCTTGAAGGCCACCGAAGAGAACTTCGCAAACAAATCCTCGGAGGTCGAGAGCCTCGTTAAGGAGAAGGCCAGCTTCCAGACGTCCTTGACTAAGGCCGAGGCTGATCTTGACAAGGAGCGCAAGAAGGTGCTCACCTCAGAAGAGAAGCTTCGGTCTTCCGAGGACGGGCGGAAGAAAGCCGAGGAGGACCTGCAGGCTGAGGTGCAAGCGAGGCAGAAGCTGGAGGAGTGCCTGAAGAAGTCTGAGGACAATGCTCGGAGCGCCAGGGAGGCACTAATCAAGGCCGAGGAGGACCACCAGGTGGAGTTGGCTCGGGCCATCGACGAGTACAAGTCATCGGCTCAGTTCGATGAAGAAGTTGACAAGGCAGCTAGCGGCTACTTCGAGAGGGGTGTGATGTACTTAAGGGATCAGTTAAGGGACAAGAGGGCCCTCAAGATAAACTGGTCGACAATTTCGATTATCGCCCAGATCGAAGAACTAAGGGCCTCGACATCCGAGGAAGCTCTGCCCACCACTGAAGAAGGTTTGGTGGAGCCGGCTAAGGATACCAAGGCTGACCCTGCGCCCGAAGACGACCTTTCCCCTTACGAGGTGCCGCAGACTCCACTGGTGGAGCTCTCCATACCTTCACTGCCTGCTGAGGATCTGGCAAACCCGGCAGCTGCGGGCCCGGCATCTGAGGCGGCCGATCTTGAGAAGACGCTCCCTGTGTAAACTTTTGTATATTTTTCTTTTTGTAATATTTTTATACCTGTAATATTGCCCTTTTAGGGCTCTCATCAATGAAAATCTGTTTATATCTTTTTCTTCCGTTGTGTCTTTTATTTTTCTTCCAAGTAGCTAAGGCCGAGTAGCTTGTAGTAGTTAGGAAACTCCACGACTCCGAATCCGATACTCATTAGGAAACTTCCCGACTCCGGTACCGTTGTCTGCATAGTATTCCAACTGCCTTCCTACCCCGGAAGTATCGTCGGCTCGGCCCAAAGGCTAGCAGAGGGCACTTAGTACGAATGGTTCCCATGCTGCCTTCGTCTGCTGATGGACCGTGGTGGGGAGTTGGGCTTATCCTTCATGCGAGCATGGTCTGCTTGTGGACCATGGTCGGAAGGTACGAGTATGGTCTTCATGCCACCTTGGTCTGCTTGTGGACCTTGGTAGGAAGATATGGCCTTCATGCGAGCATGGTCTGCTTGTGGTCCATGGTCGAAAGGTACGAGTATGGTCTTCATGCTACCTTGGTCTGCTTGTGGACCTTGGTAGGAAGATATGGCCTTCATGCGAGCATGGTCTACTTGTGGACCATGGTCGGAAGGTACGAGTATGGTATTCATGCTACCTTGGTCTGCTTATGGACCTTGGTAGGAAGATATGGCCTTCATGCGAGCATGGTCTGCTTGTGGACCATGGTCGGAAGGTACGAGTATGGTCTTCATGCTACCTTGGTCTGCT
Source organism: Protea cynaroides (assembly GCA_028583415.1). Classification (NCBI taxonomy): domain Eukaryota; kingdom Viridiplantae; phylum Streptophyta; class Magnoliopsida; order Proteales; family Proteaceae; genus Protea; species Protea cynaroides. The sequence continues at coordinate 27,659,943 of CM053274.1, forward strand.
TGTGGACCTTGGTAGGAAGATATGGCCTTCATGCGAGCATGGTCTGCTTGTGGACCATGGTCGGAAGGTACGAGTATGGTCTTCATGCTACCTTGGTCTGCTTGTGGACCTTGGTAGGAAGATATGGCCTTCATGCGAGCATGGTCTGCTTGTGGACCATGGTCGGAAGGTATGAGTACGGTCTTCATGCTACCTTGGTCTGCTTGTGGACCTTGGTAGGAAGATATGGCCTTCATGCGAGCATGGTCTGCTTGTGGACCATGGTCGGAAGGTACGAGTGAGACCTCTATGTTTGCAATCGGCTGGGCCGGTAGAACTCACAGATAAAGTTATGACTGAATGATACTGCCTTATATTCAAAGAAAATGAGCGGATGCCCTCATGGGGTCCGGTATTACAATTAAAATTAAAAAACTGATAAATTTGCAAAAGACTGGACTACTAATAGTATTTCTGAAGGTTGGTGGCATGCCATGTCCTCGGAATTTCGTCGCCGTCCATGGTGACCAACTTGTAAGAGCCTGGTCATGCTGTCCTTAGTACGCGGTATGGCCCTTCCTAGTTTTTGGCCATCTTCCCTTGATTGGTGGGGTCGGAGACTACAGTCTTTCGGAGGACAAGATCTCCGACCTTAAATTGTTTAAGTCGGACTGTCTTGTCGTAATGCCGAGCTGTAGTCTACTGGTAGTCTGCCATTCGGAATGCTACCGATTCGCGCACGTCCTCGAGGTTGTCAAGGTTTGTCCGTAGGTCGTCGAAGTTGGTGTGCTCGTTAAAGTTCAGCATTCAGAAAGTGGGATGGAACACTTCGACGGGGACGACTGCCTCCGTGCCGAAGGTAAGCATGAAGGGCGTCTCCCCGGTGGGTGTTCGGCTGGTTGTCCTATACGACCAGACGATACTGGGTAACATGTCTACCCATTTCTCTTTCTGGTCTTCCACCATCTTTTTCAGGCCGACCAATATTGTTTTGTTGGTGGCTTCGGTCTGGCTGCTTGTTTGCAGATGTCCGACTGACCCGAACCTGTGGTCTATTCGGAACTCTTCGCAAAAGTTTGCGAAGGATGCACTAGAGAACTGAGTGTCGTTATCCGTCACAAGGACTCTCGGCACGCCGAACCTGTACATGACCGAGTGTCTGAAGAATTGCTCTACTTTGGAGGTGTCGATCTTGGCTACGGCTTTGACTTCGATCCATTTGGTGAAGTAATCAATGGCCACTATAATGTATTTCCGTTGATAAGTGGGTTGGGGGAAGGGCCCCATGATGTCCATACCCCATATGGCGAAGGGGAGGGGGCTTGTGATCGGCTGCAATGGAGCGGCCGAGGCATGCTGTACAGGTGCATAGAACTGGCACTTATCGCATCTGCGGACCAGCTCGATGCAATCATCGTGCATTTTCGGCCAATGGTAGCCTTGGCGGAGGATCTTTTGGAAGAGCGATCGTCCGCCTTGGTGTCGGCCGCATATGCCCTCATGTACCTCTCTCATAACGCTCTCGGCCTCGTCTGACCGCAGGCACCTAAGCAGCGGTAGGGTATAAGATCTCCTGTACAGTATACCATTGTGTATGGTATATTTCCTAGACTTGGCTTGGACGCGGCAAGCATCTTTCCTGTCAGTCGGAAGGGCGCCCGTTCGGAGGTATTGATATATGTAGTCGTACTAGCTGGATGCGACTCCGACGGGAGCTACGACTTCAACAGAGGTGCTGGCGTGGTCCAAGAATTCCATGTACACGGTAGAGTCCATCGCATGGATGTCTTCCAGGGATAACCTTGATAGGTCATCTGCTTCGGTGTTTTCTTCACGGCCGACGTACTGCAGCTCGGCGCTTTGGAAGGTTGCGATGGCCGAGTTTACCTTCTCGAGGTATTTCTGCATCTCGGACTGTCTGGCCTCGTAGGCTCCTTGTGCTTGGCGAATGACCAACTGAGAGTAGCCTTGTAACACTAGCCGACGGACGGCTAGGATTTTGGCCAATCTGAGTCCGGCTAGTAAAGCCTCGTACTCGGCCTCGTTGTTGGTCGCCCTGAAGCCGAACCTGATGGCGGATCGTATTTTAAATCCTTCCGGGCTTCTCAAAATTATTCCTGCCCCTGCTTTGTTTTCCATGGAGGAACCGTCAAAGTTCAAGTTCCAGGCGGCTTCAGTTTGCTCCGAAGGCAGTACGACCTGAGGTTCTGCAAAATCCTGATCAGGTAGGGTACTTTCGACGATAAAGTCCGCCAAGGCTTGTGCTTTGATGGCCGTTCTGGGGACGTATTTGATGTCAAACTCACCGAGCTCTACTGCCCAGTTAATGAGTCGTCCGGATACATCGGGCTTCGACAACACCTTCTTCAGTGGTGTGTTTGTGAGCACCGATATCGGATATGCCTGGAAGTACGGTCGGAGCTTTCGGGCAGATGTGACCAGGGCAAGCGCTAGTTTCTCAATCGGCTTGTACCTGGTCTCAGCGTTAAGCAGTACTTTGCTGACGTAATAGATCGGCCGCTGGACCTTGTCTTCTTCCTTTATTAGGACGGCGCTGACTGCGTGGTCGGATACTCCGAGGTACAACTGCAACTCGTCCCCCGGGTTTGGCTTCACCAGTAGGGGGGGCGAGGATAAATATGCCTTTAGGTCTTCAAAGGCTCTCTGGCACTCTTCGGTCCATTCGAACTTCTCGGCTCCCTTCAGAGTTCTGAAGAAAGGGAGGCAGTGCTCGGCTGACTTGGACATGAAGCGGCCAAGTGCGGCTATTCGGCCATTCAGCTCCTGTACCTGTTTGCCTCTGGTTGGCATGGCCATGTCTAGGATTGCCTTGATTTTTGAGGGATTTGCCTCGATTCCCCTCTGTGAGACCATGAATCCCAAGAATTTTCCTGATCCGACTCCGAAGGCGCACTTTGTAGGGTTGAGCTTCATGCTGTGCCTTCGGAGGACCTGGAATGCTTCACCGAGGTCGGTCAGGTGCCGACCAGATTGTCGACTCTTGACAAGGAAGTCGTCCACATACACTTCCATGTTGCGGCCAATCTGTCATCTGAAGACTTTGTTGACCAGCCTCTGATAGGTGGCTCCTGCATTTTTGAGGCCAAAAGGCATGACCGTATAGCAGAAGAGCCCTTGATTTGTGACGAAGGCTGTGCACTCTTCGTCGGCCTTCCGCATCTTTATCTGGTTGTAGCCGGAGTATGCGTCAAGGAAACTCAGCAGTTCATGTCCGGCCATGGCATCAATCAGCTGGTCGATGCACGGCAGCGGATAGCTGTCCTTTGGGCAGGCTTTATTGAGATCGGTGAAGTCTATGCAAATCCACCATTTGCCGTTAGACTTTGGCACCATGACCACGTTGGCCAACCAGTCTGGGTAGTCGACCTCCCGTATGAAGTTTGCCGCCAGCAGCTTCTGCACCTCCTCGTCTATGGCGGACTGCCGGGTGGGTGCAAAACTTCTCTTCTTTTGTCGCACTGGCCGATGCTGCGGATCGACTGCTAGGTGGTGTTCAATTACTTCCCTAGGTATCCCGGCATCTCAGAGGCCGACCATGCGAAGACGTCGAGATTCTGCCTTAGGAAATTCAATCAGTTCTTCCCTTTGTTCCTCGGGTAGCAAGGAGCCGACCTGGAACGTCTTCTCTGGCTGATTGTCCGCAATCGGGATTTGTAGAAGTTCCTCAGCGGGTTCTCCTTGGTTGGGAGAGGGGTCCTTGGGAACATCCACCATGTTCACCTGTGCTGACTTCAAGGCCCGCTGACTGTTTTTTAGCTCGGTGGCGTACCACCTCCGCGAAGTGTCCTGGTCTGTTCGGCACTCTCCGACTCCGTCCTCGGTCGGGAATTTCATCACCAAGTAGTAGGTGGACATACAGGCCTTTAATTTGTTCAGCGAAGGCCTGCCGAGGATGACATTATGGGCCGATGGCCGATCAACCACCATGAATTCGACCACCACTTGTCGCTGCTTGGGCTTCTGGCCGAGGATGACAGGCAGCTGGATGCCCCCTTTTACCGTGACTGGGTCCCCGGAGAAGCTGATAAGGTCGAAAGTGACGGGACGGAGTTGGTCGTCCGTCAACTGCATCCTCTGATAAGCATGGTAGAATATGATGTCCACCAAGCTCCCGGTGTCTACTAGGCACTTTGCGACATCGCAATGCCCGATCCCGGCCGTGAAGACAAGGGCATTTTCATGGGGGACGGCGACGTTTACTAGATCTTCGTCGCCGAATGTAATGACTTCTCCAGTCCGGGCTCTCTATGACGGCCACTCAGTCTTGGCCATTAGACGGGAGTAGGCCTTTGCCGACCTGTTGGAGGTGTTCCCGGCGGCGGGTCCTCCTATGATTGTGAGGACTGACTGGCCTTCGTCATGAGGTCCCTTGGTGATGGCATAGACCCCACTGTCACCAGGGATGCGCAAACCCATTGCTGTGCGCGGCCGGTCTTCCGACGATGGACTGCCGACAAACCTGCGTTCGGCCTTTCTTCTCTTTGAGGCCGGGTGGGACTTCTTTCTCCTTTTTCGCCGGACTTCGAGCTCCTGGCAAGCCGATATGGACTTGGACTGGGTATGTTGTCGGCCTCCGAGTCTTTCTTTCACCGGCACTCTTTCTCTTCGCTCTTCAGACGAGCTTTCCACTGTCCCAAATTGGATGGCGCCGACCCATTGCCTGGGGGGAGCCGACCCACCATCAGGGTCTCTGTTGTCCCTCCGAGCGGCGTTCTGATTATCGCCTGCGTCCGCACGGCAGTTGTTGGGTTGTGGATTCCTCCGAGGTGGAGGCGGTAATCCACGATCCCTCCGAGCAGGGGCTGGTCCCCTGTCTGCGTGCCGAACGAAGTTGCCATAGTATCCCCGTCTGATGAGGTCCTCAATCTCCCATTTGAGGTACTTGCACTCTTCTGTCTCATGGCCATAGTCACGATGGAAGCGACAGAAATGGGAGTGGTCTTTATTCCTCCCGTTGCCGAGTGCTTTCGGAGGCGGTCGGAGGTTCCGATCGTTTTTTATTACTTCGAGGATCTCTGTCATCGAAGAGTTTAGTGGAGTGTAATACTCAAATGTCTTGTAGGGGTGCCAGTAGGTCTGATCCTACCGGACTTTTGTTTCTTTGAATCTCCCGGGCTTGGTGCCGGGTCGGCCGCCTCAGACCTTTTCTTGTCTGTCGGCTTCGATGCGGCCTGTAGATTGTTCACGGTATTGTTTTTCTGGGCCCGAGTCATCTCGTCCGTGGAGGCATGCTTCCCGCACCTGGCGAGCAAGTCGTCCAGGCTCTTTGGTGGCTTTTTGGCAAAGGACCAACAAAGCTGACGATCGGTGACGCCGGCCTGCAGGCTAGACATATGCACCGCGGGCTCGACGTCCTTGATTTCAAGCACCTCGTTATTGAAGCGCTTAATGAATTCCCTTAGGGACTCGTCCTTCTGCTGTTTCACTGTCGACAGATGGTACGATGTTTTCTTGCGCACTCGGCTTGCTTGGAAGTGCGTCAAGAACTTGTTCGATAGTTGTTCGAACGAAGTAATGCTCTTGGCAGGGAGATTATTGAACCACGTGCGAGCAGCTCCCCAGAGCGTTGAAGGAAACATCCTGCAGATGAGGCCGTCGCTCAGGGGGTAGAATAGTGTTGTGGAGACGAAGGCGTCCAGGTGCTGCTCGAGGTCGGTGCTCCCATGGTAGGAGTCCAAGACCGGCATCTTGAAGTGGTCAGGGGGTGGTGTCCTCATGATCTCGTCCGAGAGCGCCGTAATTGCAGTATAGGCCGTTCTCGGCGGGGCTACCTTGTTTTTCTCCACTTGCTGAAGCCGAGTAGTTATCTCGAGTAGAAACCGCTCGACCTCGGACTGAGGAGTGTCCGGAGGCTGAGGGCCAGAACCGGGTGTTTCGTCGTTAACTCTTTCCCTCCGAAAGCCATCGAGGAAGGACCCCGGGCCTCCCATCGGAGGTGGTGCAATGGGTGTCTGATGCAGATTTAGCGGTTGATTCCGACCGGCGGGCCGTGCTACGCTTCGTCCAGGTGCTTGGTCTCCTGCCGGGAGATTGTTTGGCAAAGCGTTAATCGGGCCTGCCCTCGCCCTTGGCGGATGGGCCGCTTGCGGGACTTCTGGTGGAGGTAGGGGATTCGGCACCGGCTGGGGATTCTCTCCCGCCGCTACCGAATTGCTTGCTCGAGCCCCTCTTATGACTTGTGCAAGCTATTCAATTTGCTGCTTCAACTCGTCGAACTACCAGCGAGTGACGTATTCGGGAGGAGGTTGTGGTTGATCTACCGACGGCGTGTGGCTCGGGGCCGGCACCGGTGCCTGCAGTGGTACCGGTTCTGGGATCGGTGCGGGTTCTGGCACTAGGGGTGTAGGCTCACGGTCCACCCTCGTCGTGCTTTCGGTACTGCCCATATGCACCGATGTCTCAGAAGGGGCGCGCGATGCCCGTGCTCGAGTTCTTCTGTGAGCCATTGAAATAGGGATGCGTACACGCTAAACTCAGTCAAAAGGGCCCCACGGTGGGCGCCAAACTGTTACGGTTGGAAATCGCCCGTCAATTCGCGCTCTGAATGACCTGCAATCACAGAGATGAGACAAAGGAGGGGGCGCCTAAGCCCTGGGTACCCTCCGATGCCTAAGTTAGATTCCCAAGGTAAACAGTCAAGAGATAGCAGAAAGCTATCTTCAGTTTAGAGAAAGTGGGATGATGAGTGAGTTTGAGCGTGAGTGAGGGATGAACAATAACAGCTTGTAACTTGTACCTACGTAAGTGCGTTAGGGTTTACCTTGAGGGATGACCTCTACTTATAGATTGGGAAGAGGCATGGAGGCACCAGGACTCAGGGAAGTAGATCGCCAATAGGACTGCCATGTGTCGGACTGGGGGACATCTGGGTGGTAGACTCCGAGTAGGAGTCCGAGACCTTAGCCAAGGAAGCTAAGTCGGTCAGCTCTAGGACTGACACGTGTCAACGTGTGAGTAACGACCGACCGGGATCATCGGTGCCGTATCAGATCATCGGTGCCGTATCAGACTGGGAGAAGGACTCCTCGGAGGTAGTCCTAATCACATTAGGACTCTGGCTTCCTTCTAAGAACCATAGCCGAGTAGGACTGAGACTCCGAGCGCTACCAGAGAAGCCGAGCGCATGAGAGGCCGTATGCATAATAGGCCGAAAACATGAAGCCGAGTGTGAGACACTCCGAGAGCTCAGGCTCCGAAGGTGCAACTTGACACGTGTAAGATTTTAAGTGGACGGATCATTTCCCTCCTAACAGGTGTCATTCGAAAGGAAGTTAAATTTACCCATCAAAACACTAGACTACAATTTACTTGTACGGTCACCAATGGGGTTAGAAGTGGAATTACCGAAAGGTTATGGACCATGTCCAGTTCTCATTGGCGAGAAAACCTTAGATGCAACCTTGATACAACTTGAGATGGCAGACTTTGACGTCTTCTTGGGAATGGACTGGTTAGCTCGGCATTCTGCAAACCTATTATGCACCGAAAAGAAGCTAATATTTAAAGACAAAGAAGGAGCAGAATTCAGTTTTGTGGGAACCAAACTTCCCCGTAAACGCAAGCTTATACTCTCAGCACTGAAGGCTAAGAAGTGCCTTGAGGAGGGGGTAGTCGGGTATCTGGTATCAGTGGTCGACCTAACAAAGGAAGCACCACGAATGGAAGATATTGATGTCGTGCTGGATTATCCCGACGTATTTCCAGAGGAACTACCAGGATTACCACCCGACCGAGCCACAGAGTTTGTGATAGACCTTATACCTGGAGCCGCACCAGTATCAAAAGCACCTTATAGAATGGCTCCTACTGAACTAAAGGAACTGAAAGTGCAACTACAGGAACTACTGGACAAGGGTTATATTCGACCCAGTATATCACCATGGGGAGCACCGGTATTATTTGTGAAGAAGAAGGACAGTAGCGTTCGATTATGCATCGACTATCGAGAGTTGAATAAACTGACCATCAAGAATCGATATCCACTACCTCGGATCGATGACTTGTTCGATCAGTTGCAAGGAGCAAAGGTATTTTCTAAGATCGATCTTCGATCAGGCTATCATCAGTTGAAGATTGAAGAAGGTGATATTCCTAAGACAGCTTTCAGGACCAGATACGGACATTATGAGTTCTTGGTCATGTCTTTTGGATTAACAAACGCACCGACAACTTTCATGGAACTTATGAACCGGGTTTTCCACGATATATTGGATACGTAGGTTATTGTATTCATTGACGATATATTGGTATATTCCAAGGACAAGGAAACCCATATCAAGAACCTAAATGCCGCCTTACAGCGTTTAAGGAAAGAGAAGTTGTATGCCAAATTTTCAAAGTGTGAGTTTTGGCTAAGTGAAGTCGCCTTCCTAGGTCATGTAGTATCCGCTGAAGGAATCAAAGTGGATCCTAGCAAGATTGAGGCTATTGTAAAGTGGGAAGCACCAAAGAGCGTGTCAGAAATTAGAATTTTTCTGGGTCTCGCTAGTTATTATCGGAGATTCATAGAAGACTATTCCTGGATTTTCGTACCTCTCACCAGTCTGACTAAGAAAGGGGAAAAGTTTGTGTGGACGGATAAATGTGAGAAGAGCTTTCAAACATTGAAGACCAGATTGATATCCGCTCTGATTTTGACTATTCCTGTTCCAGGACAGACATTTACCTTATACACTGATGCGTCAGGACTGGGATTAGGATGTGTGCTTATGCAAGGAGAGCAAGTAATTGTTTATGCCTCTAGACAGTTGAAGATACATGAGAAAAATTTACCCCACTCATGATTTGGAGTTAGCGGCAGTAGTACATGCTGTCAAGATATGGAGACATTACCTATATGGAGAGAATTTCCAGATTAAGTCGGACCATAAAAGTCTTACTTATTTATTTAATCAGAAAGAATTGAATATGAGACAAAGAAGATGGCTGGAACTATTGAAGGACTATGATTGTGATATCCAGTATCATCCGGGGAAAGCTAATGTAGTAGCGGATGCGTTGAGCAGAAAGGCAATGATAAAATCTCAAGGAGAGGTTAGTACGACCGCAGCAATGTGTACTACCAGAATGGTATTCAATCACGGCAATGAGCAATATGTGATAGACTCAACGGATGAATCAGCCAACCAAGGGTTTATTCATCAGTTTTCAAATATGTTCGCTGCTTTGAAGATTATACCGGATATAATGGATGAAGTGAAGATAGCTATTAAATCAGATCCTTATCTGAGAACAGTATAAGAAGATATCGAGAAAGGTAGGACTAATCCTGAGTTCACCTTGGATGAAGAGAAAGTACTAAAATACAAAGGAAGAATATGTGTACCTGAAATAGAAAGTGTGGACATTAGACACCGACTGATGAAAGAAGCTCATACCACCATCTATTCAATACATCCTGGAAGTACAAAAATGTATCATGATCTAAAGAAACTATATTGGTGGAGAGGAATGAAAGCAGATGTAGCTAAGTTCGTGTCTCAATGCCTAAATTGTTAGAAAGTAAAGGCTGAACGACAATGACCAGCAGGACTGTTACAGCCGTTATCGGAACCAGCATGGAAATGGGACTACATCACTATGGACTTCATCACGGGATTACCACTGACTCCTCGAGTAGTTGACGCAGTTTGGGTGATTGTGGACCGTTTGACTAAAACCGCTCGCTTCTTACCAATACGACCTCAGTATACACTGGAAAGGTTAGCAAAGTTGTATGTGGATAATATTTTACGGTTACACGGTGTACCAGAGAGCATTGTATCCGATAGAGATCCTCGATTTACTTCCAAGTTTTGGGAAGGATTGCAAAAGGCTATGGGTACAACATTGAAGTTCAGTACTGCATTCCACCCACAGACAGACAAACAGTCAGAGCGTATAATTCAGATTCTAGAAAATATGCTACGAGCATGTGTAATTGATTTCAAAGGATCATGGGATGAAAGACTACCACTGATCGAGTTCGCTTATAACAATAGCTATCAGGCTACTATACAGATGTCACCTTATGAAGCACTGTTTGGCAGAAAGTGTCGAACTCCTTTATTTTGGAATGAAGTTGGAGAACGTAGTATTGTTGGACCGGAATTTTTTGAAGAGACTTGTCGAGTGGTCGACATTATCAAGGAAAGAGTGAGAACAGCTTAAAATCGTCAGAAGCAATATGCAGATACTCGACGCAAAGATCTGGAGTTCGTCGTGGGTGATAAAGTATTCTTGAAAGTATCGCCTATGCGAGGATTGAAAAGGTTCGGACAGAAAGGGAAACTAAGTCCCAGATATATCGGGCCGTATGAAATTCTAGCTAAGCGTGGGAAAGTGGCTTATCAGTTAGCACTACCACCATCTATGTCAAGTGTGCATGAAGTATTTCACATTTCCCTATTAAAGAAGTATGTCAAGGATCCAACGCACGTTTTGACAGTAGATTTACCGGAATTGACTGATGATTTGACATTTAAAGTAACACCAACTGAAATCACCAGCTGCAAGGTTCAACGGCTACGCAACCAAGATATCTATTATGTTAAGGTCACATGGAAAAGTAGAGACATGGAAGAAATTACATGGGAAGAAGAAAATACTATGCGAAAGAATTACCCTCACTTATTTGATTTAGAAGGTACATATAATTTTGGGGATGAAATTTTTATAAGTAGGGGGGAGTTGTAAGACCCGTGTCAATCTAACCCGGTCTTATTACCCTGAACCAGGTTTACCCATCATGGTCGAGTCAAAAGGACCAAGGGCGTGAAGGAGATCAAGATCCCAGGTATCAAATCGACCCTAAAACACTTAATTTAAGGGGAGGGTCGCATACCCAGCCAAGGAGGGTTGGACCTCCCAAAACAGAAAGTCAGACCCTTAGTTTTGAAGGGAGGGTCAGATAACTTAGAAACCTAGGGTCGACGGGATCATCGACCCTCTCATCGACCCTCAGTTGTCGCCGAAACTGAAACTAGAAAATTTCCTAATTTTCGATTGGGATTCTTTCCTAATCTCAAAGGGACTTAATTTAGGATGTTCCTACTCTATTTAAAGGACGTCCCTAAGCCTCTTTCACTCCTTTTACAACCCTAATTGAATTGAGAGAAAGAGAAGAGAAGGAAAAGAAGAAGAAGAGAAACAAGGAAGAGAATATAGTCAAAAGGAAAAGAGTTGCAGAGAAGGAGTAATCTTCTCAGGTATGGATACTAATTCCATGAGTTTCTACAGACCTTAGATTAGATAATGATGAGAGTATGATCTCGGAGAAATCCAAACCATCAACCATGGTTAGGTTTTCATAGAAAACCATGGGAGATTACATGAAAGCTATCTAGGTGGATTATTCATGGTTCTAGACCATGGAATGAATGTTGAATGGATTGTAAGAGAAAACCATGGGACCCCAAACACGAAGGATGGAGTAAAAGAAGGAAATTGACCAAAGTGCACCGAAGGTCACACAGAGGGTCGATGACCATCCGACCCTAGGTATCCTGAGTATCGACCCTCAGTGTTCGAGAAGTTCAGATTTTGGGGAGGGTAGCACCCAGGGTCGATCAGGACTCCGACCCTACCTCCGACCCTCAGTTAACAGAATGGTTTTTAAATTCTGAATAAATTCTAATTAAATTTTATTGACTTTGTTAGGTTTTCTAGCAATATAATAACATTATAAAGGTGATTCTAAAGCTTGGAAAAGTATCTATTAGCAAGCTAAGGTGAGGGAACAAGACCTAAACTAATTGGTTAATAATAAACCGTTTTACTTCTTGAGTCCAATGCCATATTGATTCTATGTGTGTATGCTTCTATGTGCATTTAACATGTCATCCAATATTTTTATTATTTGTTCATGCATATTTACTTTATTGTTTATAACATGATGATGATGATGATGATAGGCATGTGAATGTTTGTGTTTGACCAGTATATATGGTGAGGGTAGGAATGGTATCAACCGGTACAACCATGACCATTCTTCATGGGGTGTATATTGTGCTAGGGTCTACTCAAGTCATGTCCACTGATGTCGTCGTATCGTCATTACCTTAGCAGAACTATTATGTCGTAGAGCATCAGGGGAGGTGGTCTCGGTCCTTGTAGTCTCTAACTCTACCTGGGGGCCTTAGCTATATCTCTATGGATGTTCTGAGGGATGCTGGGGTGAGGCCTTGGATACACTGTTTGGCATTAGGATTGGTTAGTTGGTTAGTTGCGAGCCCGGTTTGCAACCCTAGCCAGTAGGGGTTTATTTATTGGTATGGTATCAACCGGTACAGCCATGCCATTTTCATGGGGTGTATATTGTGCCATTTTGGGTGCTGTGGGCGACAGTGCAGGAGTCATTGGGCGTATCCACACACTTGTGTATAGAGGTGCAGCGGTCACCTATCCTTTCTATAGCACGGTGCAAACTATAAACCAGACCAAAGATTTAAATTGATTGCATGCATATGTATTGTTGCATTGTTTTGTTTGCGCACTGAGCCATGATGTGTGCTCACCCCTCGACGTCGAATATTTTTAGTTGATGATGCAGGTTTTACCGTTGAAGATTATGTAAATGCTCCAGCGTATGGGAATGTAGCGGCGATGGAAGTAGAAGATGAAGTGGATACACATGACGTCACTTGTGAGTGCAACTCATGTGTATTCAATTAGATTTTTGGTTTATTTATTTGGATTTATTAAAGACATGTATTTGGTATTTAATTAATTATGTCTCAGTTGATACAGAATAATTTGTTATTTAAATTTTAATATCACATAGATTCTCAGTTCATTTTATTATAAGACTTTCGCTATTGTGTATTTACTCTGATTATGAATGTGGATGTATGGAGTTTAGATAACACGGATATAGCCTATTCGAGATCCTGGTTGAACCGTTGGTTTGTTAGCGGTTCATCACACCATTCTGAATAGTACGGAATTGGGGTGTGACAGGATACGCATGACTCCTCTTGCGAGTGCAACTCATGCGTATTCGATTAGATTTTATTTTAATCATTTGGATTTAGTAAAGACATGTAATTGATATTTATTTATGTCTTAGTTGATACAGAATAATTTGCTACTTAAATATGATTATCACATCTAGATTTAATATGATTATCACATCTAGATTTCTCAGTTCATTTTACTATAAGACTTCCGCTATTGTGTATTTTACTCTGATTATGAATTTGGATGTATGAGGTTTAGATAAAACGGATATAGCCTACTCGAGATCCTGGTTGAACTGTTGGTTTGCTAGTGGTTCATCACACCATTCTGAATAGTGCAGAATTGGGGTGTAACAACTTGGTATCAGAGCATCTCAGGCCTTGTTCCGCTAAATTAGCATACCTTCACGGCAAATTGTGAACTCAGATAGGATAAAAGAAAAAACTGTAATATTAACACACTATAAGCACAAGTGATGTTTGAGACCAAATTTGAAAAGAGAATAATGCATCTATTAAAGGGAGCACAATTTTAAATACAATGAGAGAGAAACAAACGTATACAAATAGCTAAAGCAGAGTACAGTCCACAACCCGGACAATTACTCTGTAGTACCAAGAAAGAAAATAAATACAATCATGAAGTTGGAGGTGAAGGAGGAGGTGGTGCCTCACGATCTCTGTCATAATCCTCAGCGTAGACTCTAGTCAACCAGGCTACCTGAGTCTGGGTCATCTGAAGACTAGTTGTGAGACCAGCCAACCGCTGATCAGTCACGCGCTGAGCACCCAAAAGCTCCTCTATACGTATATCTGACCGGCGCTGAGCATCTATGAGCTCTCCCATCCTCATGTCCGATATGCGTTGGGCGTCTAGTAGCTCATCCACTCTCACACGCTGAGCGTCTAGTAACTCCCCCATCCTCAGATCAGATCTGTGCTGAGCCTCTCTGATCTCATGCAATATCCCCATCATATCAGAATGTGGGTGTGAAGGACCAGCCGCATGAGAAGGACCAGCCGCATAAGAAGTACTAGCTCCAGCAGCATGTGTAGGTGAAGGGGGTGGTATGGAGTCCACATCCATGTACAGATGATCGTCATCACCAGCAGGCTCCATATGAACTCCAGCGGCTACTACTGCTGCCTCAGCGTCAGCCATCTCGACGCTAGTGCTAGGGCGCACCATCGCGTTCCTCTCCTCATCACTGACCTGGGCATCCCGCATGCCCATCTTGCAAATAGCCTCCCAATCCAGAGGCGATGAGAAGGATTTCTCCTGAATCTTCTCATCCAATAAGTCAACCCCCAGGGGGATAAGCAGCGTAGTGATCACACGTCCGTAAGGAAGGTTTCCATTGTGACTGGGCAAAATGGCACTGATCATGGTACGCATGATGATGTATGGAAGGTAAATGGGCTGCCTAGTGCATATACAGTATAGGAGATACTGGGTCAACTGGGAGATCCTCTCGTAATGACCACTCTACGGTATCAAGTTATGCTGAATGATCTTGTAATATACCCGTGGATCTGAGCGTAGACAACTCGCTTTCATCTACCAACGATCAGGTCGGATGAGCTGACTATCGATCTCAGCCCTCATCTGTAGAGAGAAGAACTGGGGCTCTTTAGGAGCACAGAACACCATGGGGCCAGCATAGGAAATGCCAAGTAGATCGGCCAGCTGTCGATAATCAAATGAAATGTCAACTCCCTTGACGTAGCTCGTGATACGCAGCTCATTACCCCTCTCAACATCATTGTAATCCCCCACCACCTGGAGGTTACAATAGAACTGGCGTACCAAGTCAGGGCAGGTACAGGCATCATAGGTGATGACAGGAAGCCATCCCATATCACCAAATGCTCTCTCCACATTAAACAAGGCTAACTCAGCCAAGTTCACCTTGCGAGCTCCCTCTACCTTCTTGCGAGCGTAGTGAGCATACTGTGCCTCAGCTTCGTTGGAGTTGTTTCCAACTCCATTCAATTCCTAGTTTCGATGATCTTCAACCTAGAACTTGAATCTAGGGTTTACCAACTAGATTAGGGTTTGATGACAAACGTGGTTTAGATCAATACCTTGCTTTGCATCGTATTGATCCAATCATAACTAACCATCCTAGAATACTTAATGTAGAGGATGGTTTAAGCACTTACCATTGACTCGTGGTAATGTGTTCTTCGTCCAACGGCAACGGCGGCTCTTCCCTCTCCTTCCTAGCTTCTTCTCTTTCTTCAGTCTCTTTCTCCTCTCTAGGGTTTGTGAGAATCAATGGAAGAGGTTTTAGGAGGTTTAAGGGTCCTTATATAGAGTAGGGTTAGGTTTAGGAAGCCTCCTAACATTAGGAAAGTCCTTCGGTTTGAAATTTGGAAAGTGAGACCCGCAGAGATCCATTTTCGGATCCATGCTGCGCAGGCCATACCGATCGACCATCGACCGGTACCATAGACCGGTACCATCGACCGGTATCTAACTTTTCATACCTGAATTGGTTCGATTGGTCTGATTTCATACCTGGTTGTCATCCGCTTGTCCCGTATGGTCCAGTGATGATTGGAAGACCTGTTACGACATGAAACAAGGTTTAGATCGGGTTCATGAAGTGTGGGTCTTACAATTAGCATCTTCCTTGAGCATGTGCGTAGCAAATAGCACCTTCTCATCCTCCGTGCAAGTCATCAGACGAAAGTTCTTCTCCATCTCAGAAACCCACTTTGCAGGCCACAGTAGTTTTCCTGGTTCCCTGTGAAGGTAGGGGGTTTCAATTTCAAAAACCTATCCACCGCTCGGCTTAGGTCATTCTGCCCCTGTGCATTTGTTCCATACCATGGTGGTGGGTACGGATAGATCCCTTGATAGGCAGATGATATTGGAAATTGGTGTGGTAGTTGTGGGTTCTGTTCTTGGCCCATTGGCCCAGTGCTACCATCCACTGGCAGTGTGTGTCACACCCCAATTCTGCACCATTCAGAACGGTGTGATGAACCTCTAATAAACCAATGGTTCAACTAGGATCTCTAATAGGCCATATCCATTAAAAATAAAACCATGCACATCCACAACCATAATCAGAATAAATACACAATAGCGGAAGTCTTATAGTAAATGAACCGAGAACTCTAACTGTAAAGATCATAATTAAAATATCAAGTTATTGTTGTATCAACTGAGACATAAATAAATAGAATATCAATTACATCCCTTTATAAATTCAAATAAAATCCTAATAGAATACGCATGAGTTGCACTCGCATGAGGGGTCATGCGTATCTACTAAGTCTTCGGCTTCCATTGTAGCAACACGCGCATACACCAGAGCACTCATATAATCTTCAACTATAGTACCTACATCATCAACTAAAAATATTCGACGTCGAGAGGGTCACACATCATGGCTCAGTGAGCAAACAAAACAATGCAACAAACGTATGCATGCATTCAGTTCATATCTTTGGTCTGGTAAATAAGTTTGCAAGGTGCTATAGAAAGGATAGGTGGCCAAAGGTCACGTTTATTGATGCCGTACCTCTATACACGAGTATGTGAAGCTGCCCAAAGGTAACGTTTATTTTCGTTCCACATGCACCCACCATGGACAATGTACACGCAAAGGTCACGTTTATTGTTGTACCCGTTGCCCATACCAACACGTAAGCCCCTGCTGGCGAGGGCTCGCAAACTGGGCTTACAACTAATCAATCCTAATGCCAATCAGTGTATCCAAGGCCTCACCCCAGCATCCCTCAATACGTCCATAGAGATAGGTCTAAGGCCCTCTGACAGAGTCAGAGACTACACGGTCCGAGACACCTCCCCTCAGACCCTACAACGTAATAGTTCTGCTAAGGTAATGGCGATACGACGATGTCAGTGGATAAGACTTGAGTTAGAGACAGAGCTAGAGTGCTGAGGCCCTGCCTATGACACCTCCCCCTGATACTCGCTCGCATCAAGCACACCAACCATACACATACATCTACATGCCTATTCCTATCATCATCATCATCATCATGTTATAAACGATAATTTAAATATGCATGAACAGTAATAATAGAAATATTGGATGACATGTTGAATGCACATAACAAGCATACACGCATAGAATCAATCATGGCATTGGACTCAAGAATAAAACAGTTTTTTATTAACCAATTAGTTTAGGTCTTGTTCCCTCACCTTTGATTGATCGTAGGTCCCCTTTCAAGCTTTAAGAATCAACTAAATATCAATATTATATCACTAGAAGACCTAATCAAGTCGATAGAATTTAATTAGAATTAATTCTGATTTTAAAAGCATGTTGTTAACTGGGGGTCGATGCCAGGGTCGGAGGTTCCATCGACCCTGGGTGCTACCACCCAGATTCTGGACTTCCTGAACACTGGGGGTCGATTGTTAGGGTCTGGTAGGGTCGATTGGCCATCGACCCCCCGTGCGACCCCCTGTGGGTTTAGTCAAATTTTCATCCTACAATCCATTCCTTCATGTTTGGGGTCCTATGGCTTGCTTCTACAATCCATTCCACACATGTTCTATGGTCTAGAACCATAGTTCATTCACCTATATGGTTTTTATGATTTTCCCCATGGTTTTCCATGAAAATCTAACCATGGATGGATGATTTGGGTTTCTCCTAGATCATTCCCTCTTTACTATCTATTCTAAGGTCTGTAGAATTACATGGAGATAGTATCCATACCTGAGAATTAGGCTGGTTTCTCTGAAGCCTTCTCTTTGATCTTCTTCTCCACCTTCCTTCTCTTCTCTTTATCTTCTCCTTCTCTTCTCTTTCTCTCAATCCAATTAGAGTTCTGAAAGGAGTGAAAGAGGCTTAGGGATGTCCTATTTATAGAGTAGAAACTCCCAAAATAAGTCTCATTGAGATTAGAAAAGAATCCCATTGAAATTAGGAAAGTTCCTAATTCACGGTTTCTATCGACAGACTGGGGGTCGATTAAAAATTCAGGGTCTGACTTTCTATCTTGGGGGGTCCGACCCTGCCTAGCTGGGTGTGCGACCCTCCCCCTATTTTTAGTATTTTTGGGTCAGTTTAATACCTGGGATCGCGATCTCCCTCACGTACTTGATCCATTTGGCTCGACCATGATGGGTAGACCTGGTTCAAGGTGGTAAGACCGGGTTAGTTTGATACTGGTCTTACCGTGTGGTATTATTTCCCCCAGACTCAGGCATACCTTCTGTAAGGATATATCCTGATGGCCTGAACATCTTCAACATCTCATTTAAGAACACCTTCTGTTGAACTTCCATCTGATAGACCAAATTCGTCACTATAGTCTCAAAGTTAGTGTGAGGAGGGCCTGACAGATTTGTTGGTGCTCTGTGACTCTGCCCTTCTCCACCATTTCTCATTGGTGTCCCGTCTCCATCATCCCTCATTGGGGTTCCATCTTCTGGGTTCAGGTTTTGCTCACCAACGTTTCCTACTTCCACATTGTCCTCGGCTTGACGCACCCTTGAGTGGTGACGTTTTCATGAACCTCTGCAACAATTTCTGCCTGCCATCTTAGATTACTCTTTCCTGTTTGGATCTGAAAAGAAGACATAACACATGAGGTACATTGGAATAGTCACATTTGTCATGATAGCGTTAGTCTTTAACAGTGCGAGGCAAAAATTGTCATGGAAACTTTAAATCAAATTTTAAAAAATTTCTCAAAATTTTCTAGGCTTAGAATACTTGTCCGGTCGCAACATACCAGTCGCGGCACTATATATTGTAGTGCAACCGGTATGTCCAGGTGGACAAACCTCTCGGACTTCCCGAGAGGTACCGATCGATGTACCAGTCGTAGCCCTGTAGGCTATGGTGTGACCGGTATAGTCGACCAATCAGGAATTTTGCCCTGACTGGGAGGTACCAGCCGATATACCCAGGGGGTACCGGTCGACTGGTATAGGGCAAAACCATCGACCAGCATGCCCTATTAAGCTTTAAAAATTGTGATTTTGAGTCATTTCTCACTTTTCTTCTTTCCATTCTCTCCGGTGGCGATTCCTCTCTGACTTGGTGAGTTACTACAGTCCGACCGGTGACTTTAAGAGCGATTCTCTTTCAATCAAGACCTTAAACATCATCTCCAAGGGATCCACATCGTCTCCTCCCTAAGATTTGGGAGGAGGGGCGGCGACCCCAGTGGATAGTCGCCACGTGGAGGTCGGATGAATCCGGCCCCTCCGTTCGAGCCAACAAGTCGAGCCGACAAGGGAGTGTCGACTCAAACGGAGAGGTCGAATTCATCCAACCTCCACGTGGCGACCATCCACTAGGGTCGCTGCCCCTCCTCCCTGAAGTACAGGGAGGAGACGATTTGTCTCCAAGTAAGGTTCTTCCTTCCTCTCTCCATTTTACATCGTTCCTTCATGGTTTTTTTCCCAAATACTAGATTTTTCTTGGTTTAGAAGATTCTAACCGTAGGAACTCTTTTCCTTCAGCTTTTGGGACCTCTATGAACAAAAGCCCTCAACTTATTTGAGGTTCCACTATATGGTTTCTCAAAATCAAAATTTTTGGATTTTTTTACCTAGGTTTTGGTCAAAAATCGATTTTTCTTGTAATTGTTGAATTTCTTACTTGTTTGATGATTGTTTGGTCTCTATATGTTGCTAAATGGTTACGTAAGTCCTCTTCCCCAGATTTTTGGGTGAGTTTGAGGCCTTTGCTTGAAATACTATCGTTGTGCTGCTGAAATTTCAAAAAATTTTGACTAATTCTCATTGTTTTATTTTGTTTTGTAGTTAAACAATGTCTCGGCATTGAGGTGCTGGTAAGCACTCCGGGCATGAACAGTCCACACCCATCGGTTCCGCAGTTTGAAGAGTAGTGGTTTCGTTCGGTGGTAGCGTAGGCTCATTTCCCATGGTTTGAAGAGAAGAACATAGAATCTGGGTGCTGCGTAACCTGGAGCAACTACAGCAATTTGATGTTGAAGCAGCCTTTGGTGCACCTGGGTGGTTGCCAATTATTACCTATACAATGACTACCCGACCAAACCTGGTCAAGCACATCTACGCTAACCTGGAGTTCGAGGGGAATGTTAATGATTTCAGCCACGGTAGGGACCTCCACCTCACCAGCTTTCTCAAGGGTGTCCCCATATCATTCAACACTCACCAGCTCGCTGATCTCTTGGGGATTCCTAACAATGGTGATTTGATTTACTATACTCCCAAGATGAAAAACTTCCTTACTGATGATCTGTGCCAGGAGGTTTTAGAGTAGATCTGTAAGACCCGCACTCCGTAAACCCGGTCTAAACCTTGGTTTTATGTGGTGACAGGTCTTCCGATCATCACCGGGCCAGACGGGACGAGCGGATGACAAAAAGGTATGAAATCGGACCAAAGACGATCAAATCAACATGATTTTATGTTTACCGGTCGATGGTACCGGTCTTGGTACCGGTCGACCGGTCAGCTCTGTGCAGCTAAGTGTGGAAATCCAGAAATTGACTTCTAAGGGTCCCACTTTCCTGATTTTGAATCCTAAGACTTTTCTAATCCTAATAGGGTTACTAAACCCTAATTCTAGCCTATAAATACACCTTTAAACCTCCTCAAACCCTTTCCATTATCTCTCACAAACCGTAGAGAAGAGGAAGAGGTTGGAAAGGAGAAGGAGCTAGGAAGAAGAAGAAGGTGCCGCCATTGCCGTTCGACGAAGCTCACTCTATGCTAGTCAACGGTAAGTGTTTGAATCAATCTTCTTACCCTATGTTAGTTGTGTGGGTGGATCAATACCATGCAAAGTAGGTATTGATCTAAAACCCTAAATTGGCCAATAAACCCTAAGTTGCCGTCAAACCCTAGATTCGAGTTCCGAGATGGTATTCATCGAAACGAAACTTGAATGAGTTGGGGATAACTCTAACTCCAAGTTTAGACTTAGAATGAATAGGAGAAACCTTGGAAATCCATGGAGGATGACCGACGGCAGTCGAAAAACCCATGTATGGTCTTCCGGAGACATACCGGTCGACTATACCGGTTGCACATAGTGCGACCAGTATGTTGCCACCGGTATCCCTCAGGAGGCTGGTTTGTGGGGACCGACTGACCATACCGGTCGCCAGTCTTCCCCATAGAGCTGCAACCGGTACATGCCACCGGTCAGCTCTGTGAGGGTATTTTATAATTTTGTTGGTTTTCGACCAACATGAAACCCTAAGCAATATATTCTAATGAAACCCTAATAACATTGTAGGACTTTGTGACTTCCCGTTTGGATCTTGTGACGTGGAGCAAGCTATCAAACGAGCGTCAGGTAAGGGAATCTAACCTAAACCTAATAATTAATGGACAGTAAGTTGTTGTTAATCATCAAAATATCTATGATGTGATGTTTGTGCATATTCACATGTCATTCTTTACTTTCAGTTATTATTATTGTTCATGCATTGATAGGATGTGATTGTTAAGCATGTGATTGTTTTCGTTAGTGTGTGGAGTGGGGCATGGGCCTGGGATCGCTCCTCACACTAGCACCTTTTGTGGTATTCTGTCTTAACATGCTTGGTACGGGTGGAGCATCAGGGGAAGGTTGTGGTACGGTGGTCTCCAATATTGATGTTGGCCTGGCCATAGTTATGTGGCACTGTGGTCTCCGAGTCGACGCTGGCTAGTCCACGATGCTTTAGCTATATCTCTATGTCGTAGGGAGTTATGTTGGAATAGGGTCTACCTGCGTATTGTTTCTATCCTAGTGGGTTAGTTGCGGATAGGGCATCAAGGGAGGTATGGGAATGCCTTAGCTCTATCTCTATGCCGTAGACGGCTGTGCTAGGATAGAGCGTACATTGATGACATATAGGATTGGTTAGTTGCGAGCCCAGTTTGTGAGCCCTGGCCAGTAGGGGCTTAGGTACTAGTATGGGTAGAGTATCAGGGGAGGTACGGGGGTATCTTAGCTCTATCTCTATTCCATGATGGGTGCATGTGGGCCATTGGGGGTGTGATCCATGAGGTGTCACACACTCGTGTATAGAGGTGCGGGGGCCACCAAACCTTTCTATAGCACATTGCAAACTTAAAACCAGACCACAGCATAAAATGACTGTTACTCATGCATAATATTGTGAAACTGTGTGATTGTCTTACTGAGCTAAGTTGTGAGCTCACCCTTTGTATATATACATGTTTTAGATGTTGATGCAGGTTACACTGTGGATGACTACATGAATGCTCCGGCTTATGGTGGTGTTGCTGAGTTGGATGTACAGGCAGGAGAGGACGAGCATGACGCTTCATGCGAGTGCCCTTTCTGCGTGTACCTTTGATTGATTTTATTTACTTACGTTCATTATTTTCGATTGGATTAAAGAGATGTAATGATATTATATTATTTGTTTGGATTTGAATAATTTGGTATTTTATTTAAAGTTATCAATAGATTCTCAGTTCATTATATTTAAAAGACTTTCGCTGTACTATTATATTCTGATTGTGGTTATGTGTGATGGTTTGTATGAGTGGACACGGCCTATTCGAGATCCTAATGTGAACCGTTGGTTCAATGCCGGTGTGAGGACAAAGATTGAAATCTTTAGAAGTCGCCACCTAGATTTAGGTCTAGGACCTTAGAAATGTGAAATCTCACCCCAAGGTAAGACTTCGATTGACTCGTGACCCTTAGATTGGAATTCTGGTCCATCAGAGATTGGGTAAGCGTCAGGTTACGGTTATGGGAAGGGGTTAGGCACCCAAACCGCCCGATCGAAATCGGTCTCCTATACCTTTCCTATGCTAGACTCTATTTGCTAAGCCAAACCAAACCAAGGGGTTTGATATCATTGAACCGAATCTGTATCCATCAGATTGCCTACGTATCACAGAATTATTCTGAAAATTAGGTTCACCATCGTAGTTCAGGTGTGATTAAAGTTTATGGATGTGATTTATGCTTGTGCATGATTAAGTTTATTGTTCAAGTTGAAGTTTATGCTTGAAAGGTTGAGAAATCCTATGGGTTAGGATCTGAATAGTCCATGTGGACTGATAGATAGTCCTAGTGGATCTAAGAATAACCCTATTTGGGTTGGAATGTGGATAACCCTATGTGGGTCAAAATGTGGATAAATATCCTAGTGGATCTATGGATAGTCCAAGTGGACTAAGGTGTGGATAACCCTATTTGGGTTAAAATATGGGGGATATCCTAGTTGATCTATAGATAGTCCGAGCGGACTAAATTATGGATCCGAATTTGGATTTCTCCCAAATGGCCTACGTATCCTAGGGTTTGACCTAGGAATCAGAATCCGTGTAGTTCGGGACTCTAGGTTGAAATGGTTGAGTATCCTAGTGGATCTATGGATAGTCCGAGTGGACTAAGGTATGGATCCGAATTTGGGTTTCTCCCAAATAGCCTATGTATCATAGGGTTTGTCCTAGGAATCAGAATCCGCATAGTTCGGGATTGGGTTAAAATGAATGGGTATCCTAGTGGATCTATGAGTAGTCCAAGTGGACTAAGGTGTGGATCCGAATTTGGGTTTCTCCCAAATAGCCTACGTATCCTAGGGTTTGACCTAGGAATCAGAATCCACGTAGTTCGGGCTGGATAACCCATTCTGGGTTAGAAAGTGAGAACCTGTTCTAGGTTAGGGATTGAGAACCTATTCTAGGTTTAGGGTTTAGAACCTATTCTAGGTTTAGGGTTTACCAAGGGGTAAAATCATCTTAAACCACCCTTTTTATCCTGAATTCTAATTTTGGAAAGTTTGGCAAGGCATTCTCTTTCTTTATTAAGATTTTATCATTCCCATTATGCCCTTCCCAAGAATGTGGGTGCCTAAATGCACGTCCCCACACCTACATTGTCTTCTAGAAGTGTGCATATATGGTAGTTCAACTAGGGTGTTGCATAAAATAAGTTATTGTCAAAAAAATAGAATATTCTATCTAAATATGGCACATAAAACATTTATGACAAGAAATTAACATACAGTAAGATTGTTTAAAAATCTTTCAAATATGGCATGTATTGCAAATAAGGCAATAGCCTACACGGCATGATCTAGTATGCTATTTTCTACCCTAATTGTTATTTTCTTTCCATTTTAGGGTTTTCTACCCTAATTATTATTTTATTTCCATTTTTTAGGGTTTTCTACCCTAATTGTTACATTCTTTCCATTTTAGGGTTTTCTACCCTAATTGTTATTTTATTTCCATTTTTTTGGGTTTTCTACCCTAATTGTTACATTCTTTCCATTTTAGGGTTTTCTACCGTAATTATTATTTTATTTCCATTTTTTAGGGTTTTCTACCCTAACTGTTACTTTCTTTCCATTTTAGGATTTTCTACCCTAATTATTATTTTCTTTCCATCTTAGGGTTTTCTACCCTAAATGTTACTTTCTTTCCATTTTAGGGTTTTCTACCCTAATTATTTTTTTTTCCATCTTAGGGTTTTCTAACCTAAATGTTACTTTCTTTTCATTTTAGGATTTTCTACCCTAATTATTATTTTATTTCCATTTTTAGGGTTTTCTACCCTAACTGTTACTTTCTTTCCATTTTAAGGTTTTCTACCCTAATTATTATTTTATTTCCATTTTAGGGTTTTCTACCCTAATTATTATTTTGTTTCCATTTTTAGGGTTTTCTACCCTAATTATTATTTTATTTCTATTTTTTAAGGTTTTCTACCCTAACTGTTACTTTCTTTCCATTTTAGAGTTTTCTACCCTAATCATGACAATAAGCATTTAATATAGCATGTGAGTATGATTATTCCAATCATGGCAGTGTGATTATTCCAATTGTGGCAGTGTGTGCATATAAGCATCCAAATATAGCATGTGAGCAATATAGCATCAAAATATGACATGTGATAAACAACCAAGGCATGTGAGTCAATCAATCAAAACGTATTTTCTGATCTACGATCTAGATTCAATGCATCGATTATCAACAATGTGATCGAAATCACATTTGATTGATGATTGAAAGTAATTCAAGATCTTAAATCAACAGTTCAGATCATATACCATCAATTAATCAGACTTTAATGGCTCAAATTAATTCATCATTAAATCATCATCAGATTAAAATCAATGGTTCAGATTAATTAACCATCCATTCACATGATTGGATCTTAAAAGATCAATGATTTAGATTAAATTCACATCAATTAATCAAGTTCATTCATTCAAATATCAATGGATAAATTTTCATCACATGATCAAAACAAATTTCACATTCAATGGATCAGATTTTGAATGGACATCATATTAACACGATAAAGAATCAAAATTCAGATTTTTATTCAAGCATATCATGATCATAGATTCAATCATTTGCCCATATTTAATGGAAAGATTAAGGGTAAGATGAGGAATGTTGATCCAATGGTTGGATGAGGGGAATTGGTCTAGGACTTGATGGACAGGTTCGGGTATTGTAACATGGCTAGGTTCAGGTAAGTGGTGTGGGGTGTTGGTTGTTTCAGTAGGAGATAGAACTGAGTGGGGTTACGGGTCGGTGGTAGCACAAGGATGATGATTGAAGTATGAGATAAAATCGGTTAGAGTGCTGGTTGTATAGGGATTGAAATCAAGTGTAGGCTAGATTGGTAATGAAAATTGGTTAATGGTGAGGTAGAGTGGTACATGAGATGGAGATTTGTAGTTAAGCAAAATCAATAGAAGAAAAATAGAAGTAAAGGCAGCTTACCTAGATGCACGTAGGTTCAACTTGCTCCTCCCTTCTTCTTCTTCTTCTTTCTCCTTTTTTTTTCTCCAAAATCGAGAGCCCAAACTCTATCAAACTCCCTTTTCACGTTTTTTTCTTTTCTCTTTTTTCTGGTTTTTTTTTTTCCACTTTTTCTCTCTTATTCCCTTCTTTTTCTCCCAAAAACATGAGCCTCAAAGGCCTTTCACGTTTTTTTTTCTTTCCCCCTTTTTTTTCTCTCCTCTTCCCTTACTTTTCTCCCAAAACTTAGCTCAAAAGCCTTTCACGTTTTTCTTCCTCTTTCCCTTTTTTTTTTCTCTTTGGAAAAAGTCCTAACAAAAATCTTTTGAATCCAAAATATTTTTTCTCTCTCTTTTCTTTCCTTTTCTCAAAACAAAATCTTTTGAATTCTCCTTAAATTTCCCTCTCTCTCACGTTTCCTCTCTCTTTGGATTCTTTGTTTTCTATATATAAAACATATATATATATATATATATATATATATATATATATATATATATATAATATACATATAAGATATATGTATATATTATATGATATATTACAATATATTATACATTATATAATATATAAAAGAAATACATGCATATAAGCCACCATGAATTGGTCCGGATTGACTGGGTTGGGCCAATACTACCTTGGGTTGACCTGAGTTGACTGGATTGACTGAAATTAACTAGGTTGTCACTCTCTGTCATTTCATTGGCTATTTCCGCTGTCATCCCGCATGAAATTTTCCGATGGCCTCTATTCCAAATTTTCTTGCATTCATTTTGTAGAACATTAAAAATGAGGAATATAGGAACTTGAATCACCTCATTTGGAAGTAAAATGGTCAACTTATGAATTTTTGAAGTTTAAGCGGACCAATTATCGATAATTTGGCTGACCATTTTGCATGGGACCCTCCGGAGACTTTTACCCGAGATTTTCCATGTCCACTTCGTAGGACATCACAAATGAAGAATAATGGTCTTGGAATCATCTGAATCCGATGTAGAACGGAAAAGATATGAAGCTTTGAAGTTCTAACGATAATTTTACATGCAAGCTTGCATGAGACCCACTGGTGACTTCTACCCGGGATTTTTTACGTCCACTTTGTAGAACATCATGAATGAAGAATAATGGTCTTGGAATCATCTGAATCCAATGTCGGATGATCAAGATATGATGACTTGAAATTCAAACAATCCGACTTAGGATAATTTGCATGAAGGCCCCTGGGATTATTATTTATAATAATTTCAGAAACTTCCCTTATATGTATCATCCGACTAAAATGATCATACCTTCCTCATTTGATATCAGAATTGAGCAATTCTGGTCTCGTTTCGAAGATAATTCTATGACCTATGCATTCCTACAGATAATAGCCCATGACCCTGCTGTGGGATTCAGTGAAAAATCACAAATCTTTGGATTAAAGGCCAGAAACCTGCCATATTGGTTCACTTACACAGAGGGTGGCAAAAATGGGGTGCTTACAGATGCCCCTCTTTAGCCGAGATTGTTATCAGTTGAAGGCTAAAGATAAAAGAACCACATTTTTGGGGTATGAGTGATATTGTTTAGTGGGCTGCACTTAGGGTAATTCTTCCTAAACTGCCTACGTATTCTAAGGGTGTCCTAGAAATCAAGCCCATAACGTAGTTCGACTGGCCAGAAGGTTTGCTCTTCTTGGAAGATTGGTGACTGCTTTTCTTATATGAAGCTAGGCTGTGAATACAAGGCTCATTTGTAGGCTGGGAACCTCTTCTTGCCGAGATGGAACTCATGATGCAAGGTACGTGCGGGCTTGACCCGGCTTGATCCATTTGTAGGCTGATAAACCTCTTCTTGTATGAAGCTAGGCTATGAATACAAGGCTCATTTGTAGGCTGGGAACCTCTTCTTACTGAGGTGGAATTCAATGCAAGGTATGTGCGGGCTTGGACCTGGCTTTATCCATTTGTAGGCTGATAAACCTCTTCTTGTATGGAGCTAGGCTGTAAATACAAGGTTGATTGCATGAGCTTGGGCTCAGATTTGATTTGTTTGGATGGAAGACTTGATGTCTTCTCTTTAATTGAACTGAGGCTCTTTTGATTGAGATTCTGAGATTGTTTTTTCTGAATAAGCTAGGGCTCTGCATTTGATTCACTTATAGGCTGAGATTGACTTGATCTTTGAATGAGCTAGGGCTCTGCATTCACTTATAGGCTAAGATTGACTTAATCTTTGAATGAGCTAGGGCTCTACATTTGATTCACTAATAATCTGAGATTGATTTGATCTTTGGATGAGCTAAGGCTCTACATTTGATTCTGTAATGAGTAAGAACTC
The DNA here is from genome assembly GCA_028583415.1 of Protea cynaroides. Classification (NCBI taxonomy): domain Eukaryota; kingdom Viridiplantae; phylum Streptophyta; class Magnoliopsida; order Proteales; family Proteaceae; genus Protea; species Protea cynaroides. Next base: position 27,687,924 of record CM053274.1, read on the forward strand.
AGAAGGTCACTTTTAGGGTGAGGAATTTGCTATTGATTCTGAAATGAGCAAGAACTCAGAAGGTCACTTATAGGGTGATACTGAATGACTCATCTTGGCAGTTCCTACTAGCTTTGGACCTTCGAGATTGAAAATAGGAATATCCTTCTTGGAAGCTCTATGGCTATGAACCTTTAGGATGCTTGAAAGTGACCCATACATTAAGGCTTTGTTGACTTTGAACCGTTAGGGTTGGAATCTGACCCATCTTGGAAGTCTACTGACTTTGAACCTATAGAGTGCTGGACATATTTGAAATGATGGTGAATTCCTTGGCAGTTTTCCAAGTTTTTTTTTTTGCTCCTGCTTTATTGGTGAAGGCTCCGAACATGACATCAATGGAAATGGTGTCATGGACTTCGCTGGCATGATACCTAGGATTTGAAACTTGCCATTTATGACCTGGTACTGAAAGTTTGACTCAATTTCAGCATGGTAGGGATGACTTGGTTACTCCCTTTGAAGGGTTCCATGTAATTTCTTCAGCCACCATTGATGTTGTTGGATTTTGGATTGAAAGAAACTCTAGTGAGGATTTTGGACAAGAATGAGGGGACCTTGACAGTCTCTAACCAAAGTGATTTTATTGATTGACCTTGGTGTTAGACTATCGAGGGGCATCTGATCAACTAAGTTCTTTGACTGAGCATTATGGTAGACCAAATTGGTAGAATAGCCAAGCGACAATGAAATGTGACATGGGTTTGGCCCTCGATCTAGGCTCATGAAAAGCTCAGGGCCTTGCAACATTGTTGTGCCAATTTTAAAAGATGAATGAACCATGGCCCCAAAGTAGGCACGAGGAGCAAAGGATTTGAAGTGTTCCTTCAGAGAATTTGGTGACCAAATCCTAACAGGTGAGAGACCACATTAGATTTTCTTTATCAACAGGATTGGGAGAACTGAGAAATTGGCAAAAACCAACTTAGATGGACCTACTTCTGTTGACTATGAAAGTAGTGACTTCAGACTAGACAATGGATCCTTGATGTAATGCTCATGATCAATTTCGATTCCTCTACATAGGGTATATCTATGCCCCAGTGTCTGCATGTTGTGACAGACTGCTACTGTAGAAGGAAATGGGAAATCTAACAGAGTTAGAACAAGGTTGAATCTGGATTGCATTTAGAATTTGACCATGCTTCTGAGGTCAAGGGAAGATTGACAGATTGATTGCAGAAAATGATTTCTTAAATAAACCCTTGTTGAGTCTTGAAAAATGAGGGAGCTGATGATTTGATGAATTTGGCTACATCCGTAACCAGGCCATGAGAATTTTCTCTCTCCCTAACATGACCAAAGGATTTGAAGATCGAATTCTGTTGAAAGGCAATGCTATGGAGCCTAACAGATGATGGTTTGTTCAACTCCTCGAGTATGATTCACTGGGGAGCAAGAGGGGTTCCTTTCCTTATGGAGGGTAGACTGGTATGACACTTGTCTACATGAACCACTGAATTTTTTCTTTGAAGGGCCAATGAGGGCAATGCTTTAGGGCTGCATCAGGTCACCTATCCCCACTGAGGTATTATGGGTTGTCCATTGAGGTTTCTCGGGTTGCCTTTCCCTTGCTGAGGTTTCTTTTCTATCCTTTATTTTTTTTCATTTTCTTCTTTTTGCAAACCCCATCTTGGGTTGAATAAAGAGTCCTGATATGGTGAGGATATTGCCAAAATTATGGTCCTATCCAATGGTCTGAAACCCTTAAGGGAAATCTGAATGGCATGACTTTCATGGCAAATGGGTAGCCTTGCCCCACTGTTTAAGTTGACACCTACACGTATTGATAGGTGGGCAGCTATTTGAATCATCACTAAAAGCGATCTTAGGGAAATGCAGTCCCACACCAAAATTAAAAATGATGCCAAATTATGCTTTCCTTTCTTGGAGATGTTCAGATGGAACACGTGTCCCAACAAGCTATATCGAGATTCCAAATCAGTCACGATCATATCTGGGCCTGAAACCTTTAGGTTTGTTGACAAGTATTGATGTTGAAGGTCCAAGAGGACTGATGTGAAACTGTCCACATGGGTCTACCATTGGGAGAGTGTTTGGTTATTTATGTAGAATGGGTTTATCTTACCGAGAAGATCCCATTTTATTGGCTTGAGAAATGAAGGGCTTATGGGAACCTTTGGGAAGCCGTTGGATGTAATGAACGACAGATGAGAGTTCCATCCAGATTCATGAATTTGTACATAAAATGATGACATGACCACGAGATACAATGCCATAAAAAATGATAATCAAAAGAAGGGCTTGTGATAGAGACTCCTTGGAAGGCCGTCGGATTGATGGACGGGAGAGAGAGTCTAATGCCGATGAGAAATCTTTCTCTGATGAAGAAGTGATGAGATCGTCTCCTTTAAAGGCGGGATGTAATTGGCCAAAATCAAAAGTCCGGTCCAACATGCTGTAAATCTCGACGAATGATCGAACTTGCTATCAGGCTTTGGTTGGAACTATCATCCTCTTGAAGTGAGAGGGACAATTGGCTTACTGTCGAGCTCCAATGCCATTCAACATCTTACTACTTTCTTTTCTTCTCTTTTTTTTCTTTTTTCTTTTTTCTTTTTCTTTTTTTTTTTTTTTTTTTTTGGATGTGAAGGCCACGTAATGCAGTGCTTCGCTTGATCGCGAAATTGAATCCTGACTTTCAATATTGGATTTCAATCTTGTTCTTCCAAACATTTCCAATCAGATAGAACGTCTTTGCCCCAACTAGCACTCTGATCTTCTGTAAACTTTATGAGCATTTGTGACTGCTCATATAGTATCTGATTTTATCTGCATGGTGAATCCGTATGCTGTCCTCTAGAAGTTACTCATCACCTTCTGTCTGATGTGACTACCTCCCATTATTGATGTAGATAAAACATAGGCTTGAATTTTCTTTTTCTTTCCTTTTTTTTTTTTTTGGGTATTCCAATGACCTCATTCCTGGATTTTGGGATTGACCATTCATCATGTATCTCTTGCTTACAGATGATTTATTTTGTAAGAACTTTGAAGTTTCTATCCTTTTGGTGGCACATCTGTCCTCCACATTTGTACTGATTGGCTGATCTATTGATCTAATGCTCCTTGGAATCTTTTCACAGGTAGAACAAATGACAGCTTCTCCAATACATGTTTCTTGAGACTACTCTTGTGTCTCTCGATTGATCATTTAAAGCTTTCCCAGACGGGTTGGACCTTTCTTTCTCAAGAGGTCAGGTGGCGTAGAAGTTAAGGAGACGGCTCATCGTTTCAATCATCTTCAGAGTCAGAATTGACTGCGCACGTAGAATAGGAAGATGTACGAAACTGGGAGGAAATGTATGGAAGAGACAAGGCACAAAGTTTGAAATCCCAAATGGGTGATTTTTTATTTTTACTTACAGGGCAGATTGGATTGGACTTGTCAACAAGCATATCAATCTTGGACCTAGATATGGATGACCTATCGAATATCGATAATAGAAAGTTGAAACAACTAGTTCATCCAAGTGGCTCCAGTTGGGCATAACGCCTTCGACGACCACCTTCAGTCGTTGCGAGAATAAGTTTTCCTTCAGATCTCTAATAGTAGGACTCATCATGCCCCTCTATCAATAGGTGCAAGATACCTACCTTTTCCATCTTTTTTTTTCAGTTTGGGATCCATTCAAAACCGTACTATTGTTTTTTAAGCTCAAGGTTACTCTGGTTCATGCCCCAGTTTGGGGTCATTGGCTTTCCTCATCAGACCGCACTCAATTTGGGTCTAAGTTCAATCTGGTTCATGTCCCAGTTTATGGGTTAAAGGTTTCATCATTGGACCATTCTAGTTCTTATCCTAGCTCGGGGCACATTGGATCTCATCTTTGGTCTACCCTACTGCTTGGGAAAATTCCATTCCTCTCTTTGAAGAATAAGAAATATCAGGGCAACTCTTTGGATTCTAGCATTTTCCTGGCCAATGGGATAGCACTATCATAGCTGAAGGTTCATGATTTCCTGATGACTCCAGAATCTGGAATTGATCTTTATTGACAAGCAATGGGAAATCCTCCTCGTTCGCCATTCTTGATGAGTGATCCTAACTTGTAGCACTGGGCTATGATAGACATGGATCGGGCTCTAATTGATAGAGCCATAGATTGATTTTGAATCAGTCTCCGATTGATAGAGACAAGATTGACTTTGAATTGGTCTCTGATTGATAGAGATCAAGATTGACTTTGAATTGATCTCCGATTGATAGAGATCAAGATTGACTTTGAATTGGTCTCCGATTGATAGAGATCAAGATTGACTTTGAATTGGTCTCTGATTGATAGAGATCAAGATTGATTTTGAATTGGTCTCCGATTGATAGAGATCAAGATTGATTTTGAATTGGTCTCTGATTGATAGATATCAAGATTGATTTTGAATTGGTCTCTGATTGATTGAGATCAAAAATGACTTTGAATTGATCTCTGATTGATAGAGATCAAGATTGACAGTGACTGGGCTCTAGTTGCTAGAGGCAAGGATTGCTTGAGATGGGCTCCGATTGATAGAGGCCAAGGATGATAATCATGGATTGGACTCTAATTGCTAGAGATGATGGATTGACTGAAGTTCTCTTTGGCTCCTTTATGAAGTGGAACATGGACCAAAGGTAATGATTGAACAGGCCGAGAGGCTAGCTCATGCTCACATTGAGTTCATATGAATGGAACCTTTCTTAGTTTCGACATGAATTAGAACCGGAACTGGAGTTGACGGTTGGACAAGCCTAGGGGCTAATTAAATTCAAATGAATGGAACTCTTCTTAGTTCCAACATGAATCAGAACTGAACCAAAGTTGATGGTTGGATAAGCCTAGTGGCTAATTGAATTCAGATGAATGGAACTCTTCTTAGTTGCTGACATGAATCAGAATCCTAACCAAAGTTGATGGTTGGATAAGCCTAGTGGCTAATTGAATTCAGATGATTGGAACTTTTCCTAGTTTCGACATGAACTGGAACCCTAACCAAAGTTCATGGTTGGATAAGCCTAGTGGCTAATTGAATTCAAATGAATGGAATTTTTCCTAGTTCCAACATAAATCCGAACCTAAACATGAGGTGAAGGGTGAAAAAGCCTAGGGGCCGAATGCCTTCTTCATTTTAGCATGATCTGGGAATGATGATTGAACCTGCCTAAAGGTTAAACCCTTCTTTAATTCTGAGATGAACCATAAATGGTGGTTGGACCTGCCTAGGGGCTGGATATTTTTTTTTATTCTGAGATGAACTGGATGTAATTGAATCTGCCTAGGGGCTGAATCTTTCCTTAATTCTGGATGAACCAAAATGATGATTGAACCTGCCTAGGGGCTAAACTTTTCTTCAGTTCTGAGATGAACCAGAAATGGTGATTGAATGTGGAGCTGAATATTTCTTTGATTCTGAGATGAACTGGTGTGATTGAATCTGCCTAGGGACTGAATCTTTTCTTAATTCTGGATGAATCGAAATGATGATTGGACCGGCCTAGGGGATGAACCTTTCTTCAGTTCTGAGATGAACCAGAAATGGTGGTTGAATCTGGGGCTGAATATTTATTTGATACTTAGATGAACTGAATGTGATTGAATCTGCCTAGGGGCTGAATCTTTCATTAATTCTGGATGAACCGAAATGATGATTGGACCTGCCTAGGGGCTGAACCTTTCCTTAATTCAAAGGTGAATAGGGAACAATGATTGGATTTGCCTAGGGACTGAATCTTTCCTTAATTCAAAGGTGAATAGGGAACAATGATTGGATTTGCCTAGGGGCTGAATCTTTCCATAATTCAAAGGTAAATCGAGAAGGTGATTGGATTTACCTAGGGACTAAATCTTTCCTTAATTCAAAGGTGAATAGGGAATATTGATTGGATTTGCCTAGGGGTTGAATCTTTCCTTAATTCAGAGATGAATTGAGAACTTTGATTGGATTTGCCTAGGGGCTAAATATTTCCTTAATTCAAAGGTAAATAAGGAACATTGATTGGATTTGCCTAGGGGCTGGATCTCTCCTTAATTCTGAGATAAATTGAGAACTATGATTGGATTTGTCGAGGGGCTGAATCTTTCCTTAATCTATGATTGGATTTTCCTAGGGGCTGAATCTTTCCTTAATTCAGGGGTGCCTTGAGCACCATGATTAGATTTGTCTAGGGGCCGAATCTTTCCTTAATTCCGAGATGAATCGGGAACTATGATTGGATTTGCCTAGGGGCTGGATCTTTTCTTCTTTCTTATAAAATTTGATGTTCAATCAAGATCTAGATTCATGACTTCAAGTGATTCATTTAGAAAGATAATATGGATGGATCTCAAGATGGGAGATCAAGACAATTCCCTAATTGTAGGGGCCTCTCACCCTAAAAGGGTGGATATGGTTGCAGATTGATTTCTTTTCCAAAGGCATTGTAACCCAATGGAGAAATATCAAGATTCTAAAAATCTAGAGGAGTAGAAGTCACATGCACAATCAAGGATGACTCAACCAAACAAGAGTTAGATCCCTCATAAGGGCGATTGGTAAACATTATCCAAGTCAATTTAATTGAATTTGATTAAACCATGTGTTCAGTCTTGGGACCTCATGATTCGAAAATGGATAATCAGTGGTACCAAGGTCTGGCCAATTGGATTACCAAATTCGATGAAATTGAAATGGATATATTAATCCATCGTCCTTATTAGGGATGGTTAGCAAAAGCGGTTCATAGATGAACAAACTAGTAAATTTCTTCTTGACCATGGTATCTATATCTTGACAGGGATTTTCTGTTCGTTTTTTGAAATCGACGTGTTAACAATGAGAGATTCGACACATTGAGCTTACTTAATGGAGGGTGTATAGTGACCGTCTACTATGATGTAGAACAGGTGTATACACACCTCATACTCCCAATGGGTGAGAGTTCAAGATGCTCATCATATAGATTCTAACATGTTGACCAATCGAGGACAAAAACGGGCAGAACTTTGACGTATCGAACATGGATGTCATGGTTAAGCAGTCTTTACTGGGTCAGTTCAGGGATGGACCAAAAATAACAAACATTGGGCTACAATCTGGGTTAGGACAGAAAAGGTCACCTTGACGAGGATGGGGCAACCTATCACCGAATGCTCGATGAATAATGGGCCCCCATTCCCTTTATATACTATATTGCAAGGATCCAAGCGACGTGGAGTAGCATAACGCATTCCCAGGCGGACCCAAGAAACGCTCGTTAGAGGCTGCTCACCGGTCGTGGTCTAACAAAGTACAGGCCAAGGCTGTGTGTTTCGCCTAGCGGGCTGCCCCATATACATGGGACCTGGTTCGACTACTCGCACGAATGTGTGACTGAACCAATCCCCCCAAAGCAATATTATACAAGCATAAATATAGTATCCTAAAATCTAGCATCCAATTCACAGAAGGAAAGTTTTCATTTAGAAGTTTGACATTTATATCCCCAGTGGAGTCGCCACTGTGAGGACAAAGATGGAAATCTTTAGATGTCGCCACCTAGATTTAGGTCTAGGACCTTAGAAATGTGAAATCTCACCCCAAGGTAAGACTTCTATTGACTCAAGACCCTTAGATTGGAATTCTGGTCCATCAGAGATTGGGTAAGCGTCAGGTTACGGTTATGGGAAGGGGTTAGGCACCCAAACCGCCCGATCGAAATCGGTCTCCTATACCTTTCCTATGCTGGACTCTATTTGCTAAGCCAAACCAAACCAAGGGGTTTGATATCATTGAACCGAATCTGTATCCATCAGATTGCCTACGTATCACGGAATTATTCCAAAAATCAGGTTCACATCGTAGTTCAGGTGTGATTAAAGTTTATGGATGTGATTTATGCTTGTGCATGATTAAGTTTATTGTTCAAGTTGAAGTTTATGCTTGAAAGGTTGAGAAATCCTATGGGTTAGGATCTGAATAGTCCATGTGGATTGATAGATAGTCCTAGTGGATCTAAGAATAACCCTATTTGGGTTGAAATGTGGATAACCCTATGTGGGTCAAAATGTGGATAAATATCCTAGTGGATCTATGGATAGTCCAAGTGGACTAAGGTGTGGATAACCCTATTTGGGTTAAAATATGGGGGATATCCTAATGGATCTATAGATAGTCCGAGCAGACTAAATTATGGATCCGAATTTGGGTTTCTCCCAAATGGCCTACGTATCCTAGGATTTGACCTAGGAATCAGAATCCACGTAGTTCGGGACTCTAGGTTGAAATGGTTGAGTATCCTAGTGGATCTATGGATAGTCCGAGTGGACTAAGGTATGGATCCAAATTTGGGTTTCTCTCAAATAGCCTACGTATCCTAAGGTTTATCCTAGGAAACAAAATCCGCGTAGTTTGGGATTGGGTTAAAATGAATGGGTATCCTAGTGGATCTATGAGTAGTCCAAGTGGACTAAGGTGTGGATCCGAATTTGGGTTTCTCCCAAATAGCCTACGTATCCTAGGGTTTGACCTAGGAATCAGAATCCGCGTAGTTCGGGCTGGATAACCCATTCTGGGTTAGAAAGTGAGAACCTGTTCTAGGTTAGGGATTGAGAACCTATTCTAGGTTTAGGGTTTAGAACCTATTCTAGGTTTAGGGTTTGCCAAGGGGTAAAATCATCTTAAATCACCCTTTTTATCCTGAATTCTAATTTTGGAAAGTTTGGCAAGGCATTCTCTTTCTTTATTCAGATTTTATCATTCCCATTATGCCCTTCCCAAGTATGTGGGTGCCTAAATGCACGTCCCCACACCTACATTTTCTTCTAGAAGTGTGCATATATGGCAGTTCAACTAGGGTGTTGCATAAAATAAGTTATTGCCAAAAAAATAGAATATTCTATCTAAATATGGCACATAAAACATTTATGACAAGAAATTCACATACAGTAAGATTGTTTAAAAATCTTTCAAATATGGCATGTATTGCAAATAAGGCAAGAGTCTATACGGCATGATCTAGTATGCTATTTTCTACCCTAATTGTTATTTTCTTTCCATTTTAGGGTTTTCTACCCTAATTATTATTTTATTTCCATTTTTTAGGGTTTTCTACCCTAATTGTTACATTCTTTCCATTTTAGGGTTTTCTACCCTAATTGTTATTTTATTTCCATTTTTTTAGGGTTTTCTACCCTAATTGTTACATTCTTTCCATTTTAGGGTTTTCTACCCTAATTATTATTTTATTTCCATTTTTTAGGGTTTTCTACCCTAACTGTTACTTTCTTTCCATTTTAAGATTTTCTACCCTAATTATTTTCTTTCCATCTTAGGGTTTTTCTACCCTAAATGTTACTTTCTTTCCATTTTTTGGTTTTCTACCCTAATTATTATTTTTTTTCCATCTTAGGGTTTTCTACCATAAATGTTACTTTCTTTCCATTTTAGGGTTTTCTACCCTAATTATTATTTTATTTCCATTTTTTAGGGTTTTCTACCCTAACTGTTACTGTCTTTCCATTTTAAGGTTTTCTACCCTAATTATTATTTTATTTCCATTTTAGAATTTTCTACCCTAATTATTATTTTGTTTCCATTTTTTAGGGTTTTCTACCCTAATTATTATTTTATTTCTATTTTTTAGGGTTTTCTACCCTAACTGTTACTTTCTTTCCATTTTAGAGTTTTGTACCCTAATTATGACAATAAGCATTTAATATAGCATGTGAGTATGATTATTCCAATCATGGCAGTGTGATTATTCCAATTGTGGCAGTGTGTGCATATAAGCATCCAAATATAGCATCAAAATATGACATGTGATAAACAACCAAGGCATGTGAGTCAATCAATCAAAACGTATTTTCTGATCTACGGTCTAGATTCAATGCATCGATTATCAACAATGTGACCGAAATCACATTTGATTGATGATTGAAAGTAATTCAAGATCTTAAATCAACAGTTCAGATCATATACCATCAATTAATCAGACTTTAATGGCTCAAATTAATTCATCATTAAATCATCATCAGATTAAAATCAATGGTTCTGATTAATTAACCATCCATTCACATGATTGGATCTTAAAAGATCAATGATTCAGATTAAATTCACATCAATTAATCAAGTTCATTCATTCAAATATCAATGGACAAATTTTCATCACATGATCAAAACAAATTTCACATTCAATGGATCAGATTTTGAATGGACATCATATTAACATGATAAAGAATCAAAATTCAGATTTTTGTTCAAGCATAACATGATCATAGATTCAATCAATGGCCCATATTTAATGGAAAGATTAAGGGTAAGATGAGGAATGTTGATCCAATGGTTGGATGAGGGGAATTGGTCTAGGACTTGATGGACAGGTTCGGGTATTGTAACATGGCTAGGTTCAGGTAAGTGGTGTGGGGTGTTGGTTGTTTCAGTAGGAGATAGAACTGAGTGGGGTTACGGGTCGGTGGTAGCACAAGGCTGATGATTTAAGTATGAGAGAAAATCGGTTAGAGTGCTGGTTGTATAGGGATTGAAATCAAGTGTAGGCTAGATTGGTGATGGAAATTGGTTAATGGTGAGGTAGAGTGGTACATGAGATGGAGATTTGTAGTTAAGCAAAATCAATAGAAGAAAAATAGAAGTAAAGGCAGCTTACCTAGATGCTCGTAGGTTCAACTTGCTCCTCCCTTCTTCTTCTACTTTCTCCTTTTTTTTTCTCCAAAATCGAGAGCCCAAACTCTATCAAACTCCCTTTTCACGTTTTTTTCTTTTCTCTTTTTTTCTGGTTTTTTTTTTTTCCTCTTTTTCTCTCTTATTTCCTTCTTTTTCTCCCAAAAACGTGAGCCTCAAAGGCCTTTCACGTTTTTTTTTCTTTCCCCCTATTTTTCTCTCCTCTTCCCTTACTTTTCTCCCAAAACTTAGCTCAAAAGCCTTTCTTTTTTTTTCTTCCTCTTTCCCTTTTTTTCTCTTTGGAAAAAGTCCTAACAAAAATCTTTTGAATCCAAAAGATTTTTTTTCTCTCTTTTCTTTCCTTTTCTCAAAACAAAATCTTTTGAATTCTCCCTAAATTTCCCTCTCTCTCACGTTTCCTCTCTCTTTGGATTCTTTGTTTTCTATATATAAAACATATATATATATATATATATATATATATATATATATATATATATATATATATATATATATATATATATATATATATATATATTATATAATATCAATATATTGATATATATAACATAATATACATATAAGATATATGTATATATTATATGATATTTTACAATATATTATACATTATATAATAATATATAAAAGAAATACATGCATATAAGCCACCATGAATTGGTCCGGATTGACTGGGTTGGGCCAATATTACCTTGGGTTGAGCTGAGTTGACTGGATTGACTGAAATTAACTGGGTTTTCACTCTCTGTCATTTCATGGGCCATTTCCGCTGTCATCCAGCATGAAATTTTCCGATGGCCTCTATTCCAATTTTTTTTTGCGTTCATTTTGTAGAACATTAAAAATGAGGAATATAGGAACTTGAATCACCTCATTTGGAAGTAAAATGGTCAACTTATGAATTTTTGAAGTTTAAGCGGACCAATTATCGATAATTTGGCTGACCATTTTGCATGGGACCCTCCGGAGACTTTTACCCGAGATTTTCCACGTCCACTTCGTAGGACATCACAAATGAAGAATAATGGTCTTGGAATCATCTGAATCCGATGTAGAACGGAAAAGATATGAAGCTTTGAAGTTCTAACAATAATTTTGCATGCAAGCTTGCATGAGACCCACTGGTGACTTTTACCCGAGATTTTTTACGTCCACTTTGTAGAACATCATGAATGAAGAATAATGGTCTTGGAATCATCTGAATCCGATGCCGGATGATCAAGATATGATGATTTGAAATTCAAACAATCCGACTTTGGATAATTTGCATGAAGGCCCCTGGGATTATTATTTATAATAATTTCAGAAACTTCCCTTATATGTATCATCCGACTAAAATGATCATATCTTCCTCATTTGATATCAGAATTGAGCAATTCTGGTCTCGTTTCGAAGATAATTCTATGACCTATGCATTCCTGCAGATAATAGCCCATGACCCTGCTGTGGGATTCAGTGAAAAATCATAAATCTTTGGATTAAAGGCCAGAAACCTGCCATATTGGTTCACTTACACAGAGGGTGACAAAAATGGGTTGCTTACAGACGGTTCACTCACATCATTCTGGTTGGATCAGAATTGGGGTGTGACAACTTGGTATTAGAGCCCTCGGGCTCTGTCTAACAAACCATATTGCACTTAACTAAGTCGATGAACTGAGTTAGGAAATATTTAAAAAATTTAATACAAACACACCTAAGCATTGTTTGATACATGAGACTGATTAAGAAAGAGAATAATGTACTATTCTAAATATGAAACTTAATATGTGCACATACACCAGTTAGGTGAAACATAAATTTTTCATTAAAAGAAAGGTGTAGCAAATAAGATTGTGCTACAGGGTACAGTCCACAAACCGGACAATTACCCTGTTATACGAGCAGTCATAAGTGAAAGAAATAAGAGGGACAATCATGGGGTAGGGGGCCTGGGAGGAATAGGGTCTGCTATATCATAATCTCGCTCGTAAGCAACCCTGAGCCAGTGCACCTGATCTTGTGTGACTCGGAGACCACGAGCCAACTGCACCAAGTCGCGGCTCATCTCACGTTGAGTGTCCCTGATCTCCATAATCATACCCATCATGGTGTCGGAGGGAGGCTGAGATGGTCCAGCTGTAGAGGTAGATGGTGGTGCTGCAGGTGTAGGCTGTGGATCTGACACTGGTACACCCTTGGCTCTATCCTCGTCAGCATCATGCTCGAGCTCGGCTGCATAGGCCGCATTGGCTGCTGCTGCTGCTGCCGCCGCGACTGCTACCCTCCCAAGTGGGCGAGGGCGAGCCTCCAACTCGTCATCGCTAACAGGTAGGTCAACCATCTGCATCCTCTGAATGGTGTCCCAGTCTAGGTCGGAGGTCATAGTATCCTCAACGGTCACCTCGCCTCTCATGCTCACGCCCAGGCGACGTAGCAGGAAGGTAATGAGACGACCGTATGGAAGGTTACTGGCCTGATCGGCCAGGGTCGCCTGATGCATGGTCCTGATGATGAGATAAGGGAGAGAGACCCGCTCCCCAGTGCAGACGCAATAAGTAGTGTACTGAGTGAGCTGGGATAACTCACTATAATGGCCGCTCTGGGGCACGATGTTGTGCTAAATGATGCGACTGTATACCCGAGGTACAGGTCTCAAGCTAGCCGCCTTCATAGGAGCTTCAGGGTTTAGTATCTGATCCGCTATCTCTCGGCGCAGATCCTCAGTCAGATAGCCCTTAGCTTTGGGAGGGCAATACACTAGGTCTCCGTCATTAGGAACCCCTAGAAGGTCAGCCAACTGGTGGGTGTCGAATGAAATGGGCACACCCCTGACATAGCTAGTGATGCGCAAATCCCTACCCTGGTTGGGATCATTAACATCTCCGTGCAGCTCCAAGTTAGCATAGAAATGCTTAACCAGATTGGGACGGGTGGTATCAGTATAGGATATTACCGGTACCCACCCGAGCGTGTTGAAAGCGGCTCGCACGTCGAATCTCTCCAGCTGATCCAGGTTAACCCGGCGCCCAGATTCTATGCTCTTGTTATCAAACCATGGGAACCGAGCCTGTGCCTCTATAGAACGAAACCAGTGTTCGTCAAGTTGGGGAACTGGTGGCTGGGGAGCACGTGAACTCGAGCCATGAGGACGTTTCCCAAGAGCACATCGGGGAGCCATTTTTAAACTGCAAAACAAGGGAAAGCAAGAAGAAAAGGTTAGAAATTGTCAAAATTCGGCAGCATAACGACAGTAAATTGGGAAAAAGCCTCAAACTCACCCAAAAACATGGGGAGGAGGACTTACGTAACCCCCACACTACTTCAACAAACCAATCACAAGCATTTACAATAAGAAATTTCAAGAAATTAAGAAAAATCAAGAAATTTCAAAAATTTTGGAAAACCTAGGTCAAAACATGTAAAAATTTGATTTTTATGAAAACCGTTCGGTGAAACCCCAAATTGGTTGAGGGCTTTTGCTCTTGGGGGTCCCTAAACCCTTTCTAAGCCGAAGGAAAAGAGTTCCTACGGTTAGAATCCCTCAATCTATGAAAAACCTAAAATTCTACATATAGACGATATGAAAAATTTGTAAAAACATGAGAGAGAGGGAAGAGACCTACCAGGAGACGATTTTCAATGCTTTAAATGGAAGGAATCAGCTTCTAAGGTCACCGGCCGGACTGTAGCAACTCGGTTGGGCAGAGAAGAATCGCCACCGGAGAGAAAAGAGAAGGAAAAGTGAGAAAAATTCTCACTTTTCGCGATTTTAAAGCCAATTTTGGGCATACCGGTCGACGGTTTTGCCTATACCGGTCGACCGATATCTCCCCAGGTGTGCGACCGCTATGTCTCGATCAGAATTCCGGTCGAATATACCGGTCGCAACACTGTATACAGGGTGTCGACCGGTATGTTGCGACCGGTCAGCACCTGTTTAGCCAGAAAATCTCAGAAATTTTTTTTTTTTAAAAAAAATTGTGAATTTAAATATTCCTTTTTGCGACTGTTTCGCCTTATATTGTTCAAGACTAACATCACTATTGCTTCAATCTCATGTGTTATGTCTTCTTCTCAGATTCAAACAGAATAGTCTGAGATGGTGGGCGGAAACGGTCGTAGGGGTCGGAACCGTCACCAGGCTAGGATGCGCCTCGAAGAGGAAGAACAGGTTGAACAAGGCCATGTTAGAGAGTCAAGCCCGGAAGTTGAGGAGGAACAGGTTCCAGAAGTAACAACAAATTTGCCTGGGCCACCTCACAGGAATTCGGAGACCATTGTTATAAATTTGGTCTATCAGATGCAAGCTCAGCAGAAAGAATTCCTGAGCTAGATACTGAAGATGTTCAAACCACCGGGTTCTGTTCCCACTGGGGGTACGCCTGAGTCTGGAGAGAAAAATACTTCACAGTCGATGCAGGGTAGCCCAAGGCCGATGGGCCAAGCACAAAATGTACCACCACTGCATCAGTTTTCGTCGCCTTCTGCGTACCCGGGAGCCTATCCGTATCCACCACCATGGTAGGGAATGAACACTCAGGGACAGCATGATCTGAGTAGGGCGGTGGATAGATTCTTGAAGTTGAAGCCTTCATCGTTCACCGGTAAGATAGGGAGACCATTGTGGCCAGCACAGTGGGTTGCAGAGATGGAGAAAAACTTCCGACTGATGATCTGTATAGAGGAGGAAAAGGTCTTATTTGCCACTCATATGCTGAAAGAAGACGCAAATGCTTGGTGGAATTCTACACGGGCATATCTGGAGACGAAGCATGCACAGGTAGATTGGGAAGTGTTCAAGGTTGCCTTCTTCGATAAGTATTTTCCGAAGAGTTTTAGAGATCAGATGGAGAAGGAGTTCCTTAATTTGCAGCAGTCCCAGTCGACTGTGGATGCCTACCAGCAGAGGTACGAGGAGTTATTTTTCTTCGCACCGGTGAGTATGCAAGAAGAAGAGACCAAGACACGTAGGTTCACCATGGGACTACGTGAAAGCATCAGAGAGCACATCTTGGGTCTGGACAAGAAAATCTATAATGAAGTTGTACAGGTTGCAAGGGTGATAGAGTCCAGTCAGAGGGACAGCTTCTTCGCTCAGAACAGGGGAGTGAAGAGACCCGCTATTGAGAGTTCGGGTGGCGGTAACATCAGACCCTTCCGCCCATACAGGGCTCAGACCGCTACAGTGCCTACAAGGAATAATACGGCACCACCTGTGCCACTGAATGCCGGATTCAACCCGAATATCAAATGTTTCAACTGTCAGCAAGTGGGCCATATTGCAAGGACCTGCACTCTACCTAAGAAGCAACCTCCTCAGCAAGGAAAAGTTTATGCGGTCACCACTGAAGAGGCAGCCGCATCATCTGATGTGGTCACTGGTATGACTCTACCCCTTACTATTTGGCCTGCTATTTTCATTGTGTGTATGCGCATATAGAACTAAGGGATGATAAAATTCCAGGAATTATAAATGTACCTGGTATACCTGCCAGAGTACTATTTGACTCTGGAGCCACACACTCCTTTGTTTCGATTTCTTTTGGGAAGCGAATGGAGTTACCAATCAAGCACTTGAACCCAAGCTTGATAGTTCGCTCTCCACTAGGAGTCGAAGTGGCTTTGGCCAAATATTATGGACCATGTACTGTATGTATTGAGGGCCGAGACTTAGAAGCAAGTCTGGTACTACTCGAGATGGCAGACTTTGATGTCATTTTTGGGAATGGATTGGCTAGGCCATCATTCGGTCGTCCTGTTATGTGGTGAGAGGAAGCTTGTGCTTACTGACAAAAAGGGAAGGGAGTATAGCTTCACTGGGATCAAGCTATCTAGGAAGCGGAAGCTGATTCTCTCCGCCCTAAAAACTAAGAGATGCCTAGAAAAAGGGGGAGTGGGGTATCTAGTATCTATAGTCGACATCACGGCGGAGTCACACAAGATGGAAGATATAGATGTGGTTCGAGAGTTCCCAGATGCATCTCCAGAGGAGCTTCCAGGTCTACCGTCGGACAGAGCTACAGAGTTTGTAATAGACCTTATGTCAGGTTCGGCGCCGGTGTCCAAAGCACCATACAGGATGGCCCCTACCGAGTTAAAGGAGTTGAAGACCCAATTACAAGAATTGTTAGATAAGGGTTTCATACGACCTAGCATATCGCCATGGGGAGCACCGATATTATTCGTCAAGAAGAAGGACGGAAGTGTAAGGCTATGCATTGACTACCGTGAACTGAATAAGTTGACTATCAAGAATCGGTATCCTTTTCCTAGGATCGATGATTTGTTCGATTAGCTGCAGGGTGCAAAGGTTTTCTCGAAGATTGATCTCCGATCGGGGTATCACCAATTGAAGATCAAGGCCGGAGATATTCCGAAGACTGCTTTCAGGACGAGGTATGGGCATTATGAGTTTCTACTTATGTCTTTCGGGTTGACCAATGCTCCAACGTCGTTCATGGAACTGATGAACCGAGTGTTTCATGATATGTTGGACACTTCGGTCATCGTATTCATCGATGACATATTGATCTACTCTAAGGACATGGAGACTCATACAGCACACTTAAGGGCAGCCCTACAACGGCTGAGACAAGAGAAGCTTTATGCTAAGTTCAAGAAGTGTGAGTTTTGGCTGAAGAAAATGGCTTTCTTGGGCCATGTTGTATCTGAAGACTGTATCAAGGTTGATCCAAGTAAGATAGCTGCTATAGTAGGATGGGAAGCACCAAAATCTGTTGCGGAGATTCGTAGTTTCCTTGGGTTGGCTGGTTATTATAGAAGATTCATGGAAGATTACTCCAGGATCGTTGTTTCACTCACCAGATTGACCAAGAAGGGAGAGAAATTCATATGGACAGATGAGTGTGAGAAGTGCTTTCAGACTTTGAAGTCAAGACTAGTCTCTGCACCTATCTTGACCATCCCAGAACCAAGTGTACCGTTTACTTTATATACGGATGCTTCAGGGTTGGGTATTGGGTGTGTATTGATGCAAGGGGAATAGGTGATTACTTACGCATCAAGACAATTAAAAAAGCATGAGAAGAACTATCCTACGCATGATTTGGAGCTAGCAGCGGTTATACATGCAAGCAAGACTTGGAGACACTACTTGTACGGTGAGAAGTTTCAGATCAAGTCAGATCACATGAGCTTAACTTATCTTTTCACTCAGAAGGATCTGAATATGAGACAGAGGAGATGGCTAGAATTGTTGAAAGATAATGATTGTGACATCCAGTACCATCCGGGTAAAGCAAATTTGGTGGCTGACGCCTTAAGTAGAAAGTGGGCATCGAAACCTGAGGCAGGACCAAGTACAAATGCTGCATTATGTGCCGCAGCCTTAAGTTCAATTGAAGATGATGAAGAGTATATAATTGAAACTGCAGAAGATCCAATCGAGCAAGGCTTAATTCATAAGTTCACCATGATGTTCGTAGCTTTGAAGATCTCACCGGATCTAGTTGATGATGTCAAGGTAGCAATCCTACAGGATCCTCATCTCAAGACAGTGCAAGAAGACTTAGAGAAGGGTACGAGCAATCCTGACTTTACCTTGGATTCAGACAAGGTACTCAGGTATCGTGGACGGTTATGTATACCTGAGAGTGAAGACTGCAATATTAGAGATGGAGTTATGACTAAAGCTCAGTATACTCCATATTCAGTACATTCAGGAAGTACCAAAATGTACCATGATTTAAGAAGACTATATTGGTGGAGGGGTATGAAAGCTGATATAGCTCGTTTCGTGTTCCAGTTTCTGAATTGTCAACAAGTTAAAGCAGAAAGGCAGAGACCCGCAGGTTTACTATAGCCATTATCGGAACCTGCATGGAAGTGGGATTGTATTACCATGGATTTCATCACTGGCTTACCTTTGACACCAAGGTCAGTGGATGCAGTTTGGGTTATAGTCGATCGACTCACCAAGACAGCTCGATTTATTGCGGTCAGACCTCAGTATACCATGGAGAAACTGGCCAAGTTATATGTTGATAATATAGTCAGACTTCATGGCGTTCCTGAGAGTATAGTATCTGACAGAGATCCCCGTTTTACATCAAAGTTCTGAGAAGGATTACAGAAAGCTATGGGAACGAAGTTGAAGTTCAGTACAGCTTTTCACCCTCAGACGGACGGACAGTTAGAGCGAACTACTCAAATTTTAGAAGATATGCTCCGAGCTTGTGCAATAGATTTCAAGGGAGCTTGGGATGAGAAGCTATCACTTATCGAGTTTGCTTACAACAACAGTTATCAGGCTACAATTCAGATGGCCCCATATGAAGCACTCTATGGGAAGAAGTGTCGTACACCTCTGTTATGGAACGAGGTGGGAGAAAGAAGAATTGTAGGTCCGGAGTTCGTTGAAGAAACTTGCCGAGTGATTGATCAAATCAAGGAGAGAGTAAAGACAGCTCAAGTTCGACAGAAGCACTATGCGGATAATCGACGTCGAGATCTGGAGTTTGCAGTGGGTGACAAAGTATTCTTGAAGGTGTCACCGGTGCGAGGCCTGAAACGGTTTGGTAAGAAGGGGAAGCTTTGCCCTAGGTATGTGGGTCCGTATGAGATATTGACCCGACGTGGTAATGTAGCATATCAATTGGCTCTACCACCATCTATGTCCAGTGTTCATAATGTGTTCCACGTATCATTACTGAAGAAGTATGTCAGAGATCCATCGCACATCTTGACCGCTGATCCCCCAGACTTGACTGAAGACTTAACATTCGAAGTGGTGCCTGTGATGCTCTCAAGTCGAAAAGTCCAGCAACTTCGAACCAAGGATATCCATTATGTGAAGGTGCATTGGAGAAGCCAAAATGTGGAGGAAATTACTTGGGAAGAGGAGAGCGCGATGAGGAAGGAGTACCCTAACCTTTTCAACGATCAAGGTATGTTCAAATTTCAGGGCCGAAATTTCTTTTAAGGGTGGGGGAGTTGTGAAACCTACATGCAAATTTTGGGACGAAATTTCTTTTAAGGGTGGGGGAGTTGTAAGACCCGCACTCCGTAAACCCGGTCTAAACCTTGGTTTTATGTCGTGACAGGTCTTCCGATCATCACCGGGCCAGACGGGGTGAGCGGATGACAAACAGGTATGAAATCGAACCAAAGACGATCAAATCAACATGATTTTATGTTGACCGGTCGATGGTACCGGTCTTGGTACCGGTCGACCGGTCAGCTCTGCGCAGCTAAGTGTGGAAATCCAAAAATTGACTTCTAAGGGTCCCACTTTCCTGATTTTGAATCCTAAGACTTTCCTAATCCTAATAGGGTTACTAAACCCTAATTCTAGCCTATAAATAGACCCTTAAACCTCCTCAAATCCTTTCCATTATCTCTCACAAACCCTAGAGAAGAGGAAGAGGTTGGAAAGGAGAAGGAGCTAGGAAGAAGAAGAAGGTGCCGCCATTGCCGTTCGACGAAGCTCACTCTACGCTAGTCAACGGTAAGTGTTTGAATCAATCTTCTTACCCTATGTTAGTTGTGTGGGTGGATCAATACCATGCAAAGTAGGTATTGATCTAAAACCCTAAATTGGCCAATAAACCCTAAGTTGCTGTCAAACCCTAGATTCGAGTTTCGAGATGGTATTCATCGAAACGAGACTTGAATGAGTTGGGGATAACTCTAACTCCAAGTTTAGACTTAGAATGAATAGGAGAAACCTTGGAAATCCATGGAGGATGACCGACGGCAGTCGAAAAACCCATGTATGGTCATCCGGAGACATACCGGTTGACTATACCGGTTGCACACAGTGCGACCAGTATGTTGCCACCGGTATCCCTCGGGAGGCTGGTCTGTGGGGACCGGCTGACCATACCGGTCGCCAGTCTTGCCCACAGAGCTGCGACCGGTACATGCCACCGGTCAGCTCTGTGAGGGTATTTTGTAATTTTGTTGGTTTCCGACCAACATGAAACCCTAAGCAATATATTCTAATGAAACCCTAATAACATTGTAGGACTTTGTGACTTCCTGTTTGGATCTTGTGACGTGGAGCAAGCTATCAAACGAGCGTCAGGTAAGGGAATCTGACCTAAGCCTAATAATTAATGGACAGTAAGTTGTTGTTAATCACCGGAATATCTATGATGTGATGTTTGTGCATATTCACATGCCATCCTTTACTTTCAGTTATTATTATTGTTCATGCATTGATAGGATGTGATTGTTTAGCATGTGATTGTTTTCGTTAGTGTGTGGAGTGGGGCATGGGCCTGGGATCGCTCCTCACACTAGCACCTTTTGTGGTATTCTGTCTTAACATGCTTGGTACGGGTGGAGCATCAGGGGAAGGTCGTGGTACGGTGGTCTCCGATATTGATGTTGGCCTGGCCATGGTTATGTGGCACTGTGGTCTCCGAGTCGATGCTGGCTTATCCACGATGCTTTATCTCTATCTCTATGCCGTAGGGAGTTATGTTGGGATAGGGTCTACCTGCGTATTGTTTCTATCCTAGTGGGTTAGTTGCGGATAGGGCATCAGGGGAGGTGTGGGAATGCCTTAGCTCTATCTCTATGCCGTAGACGGCTATGCTGGGATAGAGCGTACATTGATGACATATAGGATTGGTTAGTTGCGAGCCCAGTTTGTGAGCCCTGGCCAGTAAGGGCTTAGGTACTGGTATGGGTAGAGTATCAGGGGAGGTACGGGGGTATCTTAGCTCTATCTCTATTCCATGATGGGTGCATGTGGGCCAATGGGGGTGTGATCCATGAGGTGCCACACACTCGTGTATAAAGGTGCGGGGGCCACCAAACCTTTCTATAGCACATTGCAAACTTAAAACCAGACCACAGCATAAAATGATTGTTACTCATGCATAATATTGTGAAACTGTCTGATTGTCTTACTGAGCTAAGTTGTGAGCTCACCCTCTGTATATATACATGTTTTAGATGTTGATGCAGGTTACACTGTGGATGACTACATGAATGCTCCGGCTTATGGTGGTGTTGCTGCGTTAGATGTACAGGCAGGAGAGGACGAGCATGACGCTTCATGCGAGTGCCCTTTCTGCGTGTACCTTTGATTGGTTTTATTTATTTACTTTCATTATTTTTTATTGGATTAAAGAGATGTAATGATATTATATTATTTGTTTGGATTTGAATAATTTGGTATTTTATTTAAAGTTATCAATAAATTCTCAATTCATTATATTTTAAAAACTTCCGCTGTACTATTATATTCTGATTGTGGTTATGTGTGATGGTTTGTATGAGTGGACACGGCCTATTCGAGATCCTGGTGTGAACCGTTGGTTCAATGACGGTTCACTCACATCATTCTGGTTGGATCAGAATTGGGGTGTGACAAGATCCTTAACCCAGGGGCACCCATGAAAGCTGCTAGTTTAAGACCTGTTCCTCGAGTATGTTGCCGCATTATCCAGCATGATATTGTTCCTCAGAGCGGCCATTACAGTGGGTTATCTCAACTCACCCAGTACCTGACTTATTGTGTCTGCACTAAGGAGCGGGTTTGTCTTCCTTATATTATCATCAAGACTATGCGTCAGGATACCATGCCCGACCCGATAAGCAACCTTCCTTATGGCCGGCTTATCACTAAACTTCTACAACGCCTTCGAGTAGATATGAGGGATGAGATTGCGGTTGAGGACACCATGACATCAGACATTGACTGGGATGCCATTGTCTGAATGAAGATGGATAACTTGTCGATCAGTGATGAGGAGTTAGAGGTTCGTCCTCGTCTGCTTAGGAGGGTAGCGGCAGCCATAGCAGCAGCAGCAGCTGATGCAGCTTATGCAGAAGAGGTAGGGGGTGATGATGATGAACAGATGGAGGACATTCTGGCATCGGAACAACAGCTCATACCTACAGCAAGACCATCCCAGCCTCCTCCCGATACCGTGATGGGTATGTTTATGGAGATTCGAGATGCCCAGCGCGAGATGAACCGTGACCTAGGGCGCCTCTCTCACAGCCTCAGAGTCACGCAGGAGCAGGTGCAGGCTCAGGGTAGCATATGAGGTAACTATGACATTACTGACCCTATTCCTCTTATGCCTCCAACCCCATGATAGAGGCTCAGGGTAGCATATGAGCGTGACTATAACATTACTGACCCTATTCCTCTTATGCCTCCAACCCCATGATAGATCACCTTATATTTCTCTCCCTCATAGTACATTGACTTTTATAACAGGGTAACTATCCGATTTGTGGACTATACCCTGTAGCACAATTAACTTTTCACTCTAGGATGTTTTTACCTTACTGGTAGTTTATAATCATTTTGCTTGTTATTATGGTTTTCTAACTAGAGCATGTCTTTTTATTAGGTTCTCACTTTTAATAAAGTATATTATGCTCTTTAGTATTTAGTCTTAGGCATCAAACAAGTGCTTAAGGTGCATTTTTATTAAAGCTTTTTAATTTTTTCTATCTCAGTTCATCGACTCAGTTAAGTGCAAATATAGTCTGTTGGACAAAGCCTAAGAGCTTTGATACCAAGTTGTCACACCCCAAATCCGACTGAACCAGAATTGTGAGTGAACAATCACTGAACCGACAGTTCACACCAGGATCTCAATAAGACCGTGTTCACTCATACAAACCATTGCACATAACCATAATCAGAATACGATTTAAATACAATAAAAGTCTTAAATTAAATGAACTATCTTAAATTAAATGAACTAAGTACTCTATTGATATTTTAAATAAATTATCCAACTATTTAAAACACCAAAACATAAATAATTATCCTTACATCATTTATAAATCCAATTAAAAATAAATAGAATAAACAAATCAAATATCCTAGAGGTACACGCAGAAAGGGCACTCGCATGAAGCGTCATGCTCGTCCTCCCCTGCTTGCACTTCCAAGGCAACAGCACCTCCATATACTGGAGCATCACGTAGTCCTCCACAGTGTAACCTGCATCAACATCTAAAAATATGTATATATACAAGGGTGAGCTCACAACTTAGCTCAGTAAGACAATCAGACAATGCAACACATATCATACATGAATAACATTCACATTATAGTATGGTTTTAAGTTTGTAATGTGCTATAGAAAGGATTGGCGGCCATCGCACCTCTATACACGAGTATGTGAATCTACCCAATGGATCAAACACCACTGTCGTCCCACATGCACCCACCATGGAATAGAGATAGAGCTAAAGTGTTCGTATCAAACACCGCCAATACTTTCCCTGATGCCCTACCCATAGCAACACGTAAGCCCTTATTGGCGAGGGCTTGCAAACTAGGCTCGCAACTAACCAATCCTATATGTCATCATAGTAGGCCCTATCTCAACACAGCTCCCTATGGCATAGAGATAGGGCTAGAGTCTAGTGGCCAGACCAGAGACCACAATGCCACTTCCTCCCCTGATACCCTACCCGCACCAAGCATGCTAAGACAGAAGCGATACGAAAAGGTGCTAGTGTGAAAAATGATCCCAGACCCCAGGCCCTTCCCATTCCACACACCAATGAAAACAATCACATGCCTAACAATCACATCCTAGCATAGCGAGTATGCATGAATAATATAATAACTGAAAGTAAAGATGACATGGAGGTATGCACAACACCAATCCATAGAATTATAATTATTAACAATGTTTTATTGTTATTAAGCTATTAGGGTTTAGATCCGATTCCCTTACCTGACACTTGATTACTAACTTGCTCCGCGTCACAGAATCATACTCGCTATCACAAGGTCCTATACGATTTTAGGGTTAAATTATAATTAATTTCTTTGGATTTACATTGGTCGAAAAACCAACTGGATCAAATATACCCCTCATAGTGCACACCGATCGCAGGTACCAATCGTGGCACTGTGGGGAAAGGTGACCGGTATGGTCAACCAGTCCCCCATTGATCAGCTCTCGAGAGGTACCGATTGCAGTACCGGTCGCATATGGTGCGACCGGTATGGTCGACCGGTATGCCTCCGGAAGACCACCAATTGGTGTTTGCCTCGGTCACCCCCTATTGGTTCTAGGGTTTCTCCTATGCATTCTAGGCCTGAGCAACGAGTTAGAGTTGTTTAATGTTCCATTTAAGTCCTAGTTTTGATGATCCTTAGCTTAGAATGCGAATCTAGGGTTCATCGACTGTATTAGGGTTTGACGGCAAATTTAATGGTTTTAGATCAATACCTCGCCTTGCATGGTATTGGTCAATTCAAGATTAATCATCTATAGTGGTTAACTTAGAGAGAAGTTCAAGCACTTACCGTTGGTTTGCAACTATGGTGTTCTTCGTCCAACGGTGGCTCCTCTCCCACCTTTCTTAGCTCCTTCTCCTTCTTCGATCTCTTTCTCCTCTCTAGGGTTTATGAGGATCAATCAAGGAGTTTTAAGGAGGTTTAAGGGTCCTTAAATAGACTAGGATAGAGTTTAGGAAGTTTTCCTACGTTAAAAAAGTCCCTAGGCTCGAGATTTAGAAAGTGGGACCCGGAGAGATCCGTTTTCAGATCTAACCAGTCTGCCCACGCAGACATACCAGACAACCGGTACCATCGACCGGTACCATAGATTAGTATAAAAAATATCATAATTTTAGGTTCATTTTCGTACCTGGTTGTCATCCGCTTGTCCCATCTGGCCCAGTGACGATTGGAAGACCTGTTATAACATGAATTAAAGGTTTAGATCGGGTTTATGGAGTGCGGCTCTGACATGTATCATCCGGCATTGCCTCTTAATACTAAGCCTATCCTGAGGTCAAGATCAATCTGACCCAGGGGCAACCGGGGAATGGTCATTCTACCAAGGCATTTACCCTGACGGAGGCTTGGTTTTAGTCACCCAAAGGCAAGGTCATGACCAAACCTCCGGTTAGAGCCTCCGGTTTGTGCCCAAAACCAGGTCACGAACTTGATTGATTTCCTAGTTTGGGGATTTGATTCCCCATCAATGTGGCTTAGTTGGTGGGTATCATCTTCCCACCGTTGATGTACTAAATGTGAGCCATTTATGGTTCCAACAAACTCCATTCATGGAGGTGGGATCATAACCTAGTTTTCTAGGTTTATTGTTGGTCTCCATTAATGGAGACCATTAATGGTGGACAACCACCATGAGTCCTTGCCTTCAATTACCAAAGAAAGAGAGGGGGAGGATCATTGAACTTACTTCCAATGAGACCAAGTTAGGGTTTGAGCTTGGAGTTCCTCCAAGTTCTTCTCTTCTCCTTCCTCTTCCACTCTCCCACACACACTCTCAATAGGACCAAGAGAGTTTGGCTTTTTATTTATATAGCTCATGGAGAGAGAGTGTAAGACCTTTATCGAACTAACCGGTCTTACCACCTCGTATCAGGTCTTCCTATCATGGTCGGGCCAAGCGGACCAAGTGCGTGAAGAAACCACAAGACCAAGTATGAAATTGAACCCAAAAATAGTCAATTATGAGTGTATGGTCACATACCTAAACAGGTGTGGTCGAGCATACCTCAGATTAAAGGGACCACAAAAATTTGGGTCGTGTGGTCGCATGTTTCTGACTGTGTGGTCAACAGGTTCTGCGACCACACGAACCCAGTCAGAAACCGTGATTAAGAAACCTTCCTAATCCGAATGGGGTTCTTTCTTAATCTAAGTAGGGCTTTATATGGAGGGTTTTCCTCTATATATAGGATGTCCCTCAGCCTCTTTCATCCTTTTACAACTCAAACTGAAAGTGAGAGAAAGAGAAGAGGAGGAAGAGAAGGAGAATTGAAGAGGAAGACTAAGAGGAGGAAATTCAAAGAAAACTCTGAATCTTCAACAAGCTTAAGGTATGAAAACATTCCTCATGTCAATTGAATGCCTAGAATAGATCATGAAGGAGATAGGGATTTAAGTGAGACCCCAATCATCAATCCATGAACAAATTCCAAGAGATCCATGTAAGGAATCTATTAAGATGATGGATTGTGTAAAAATACTAGTTTTGAGCCAAAGAACAATCATAGGAAGTATCATGATGATAAGCCAAGGAATCAAAGCATGAAGGAATGGAGTTGGGAGTGGAAAATTCGACCATCACATGTGTGGTCGCATGATATGCAACCACACGAGACACACATATTCGACCAGACACCCTCGGGAAGTCCAGGAAGGGTGTGTGGTAGCATGATATGCAACCACACCTTGCGACCATATGCCCTCGGGAAGTTCCAGGGAGGGTGTGGTCGCATGTGTGGTCTCATGGTATGCGACCACACCTTGCGACCACACACCCTGTGGTTACAGAAACTGAGACCACAGGTGCTGCTACACCTGCGACCACTCAGTTTCTGATAGTTTGAATTGCTGGGATAAATTCTAATTTAAAATCTATAGATTTTTTTAGGTTTTCAAGTGATCTAAAAGTGATTTACAAAGCTTGAACGAGGATTTACTATCGACCAGAGGTGAGGGAACAAGACCTAAATTAATTGGCTAATAATAAACTGTTTTTATTTATTGAGTCCAATGCCATGAATGATTCTATGATTGTATGCTTGTAATGTGTATTTCACATGTCATCCAATATTTCTGTTATTACTGCTCATGCATATTTAATTCTTTTTATTTATAACATGATGATGATGATGATGCTAGGAATAGGCATGTGAATGTATGTGTGGTTAGTGTATTTGATACGAGTGGAGCATCAGGGGGAGGACGTTACACTGTGGTTCATCCGGGTCACCAGACTCTAGCTCTATCTCTACTCAAGTCTTGTCCACTAACATCATCGTATCGCCATTACCTTAGCAGAACTATTACGTCGTAGGGCATCAGGGGAGGTGGTCTTGGACCGTGTAGTCTCTGACTCTGCTAGGGGACCTTAGCTCTATCTCTATGGACGTATTGAGGGATGCTGGGGTGAGGCCTTGGATACACTATTTGACATTAGGATTGGTTAGTTGCGAGCCCAGTTTGCAAGCCCTCACCAATAGGGGCTTACGTGTTGATATGGGTAGGGCATCAGGGGAAGTGTCATGCGGTGTTTGATCCGGGTGCTTTAGCTCTATCTATATTCCATGATGGGTGCATGTGGGACGGCAATGGTGTTTGATCCATTGGGAGGCTTCACACACTCGTGTATAGAGGTGCGGCGACCACCTATCCTTTCTATTGCACATTGCAAACTTATGAACCAGACCAAAGATATGAATTGAATACATGCATATGTTTGTTGCAGTGTTTTGTTTGCTTACTGAGCCATGATGTGTGCTCACCCTTTCGACATTGAATATTTTTAGTTGATGATGCAGGTCCAATTGTAGAAGATTATATGAATGCACCAATGTATGGGCATGTTGCTGCGATGGACATGGAAGCTATGGTGGAGTCGCATGATTCGTCGTGCGAGTGCAACTCATGTGTTTTCGATTAGATTTACTTGTTAGATTATCGGATCAGTAATTGATAAATTTGTTTTATTTTATGTCTTAGTTATTTGGAGATGATTGTATTATTAATTATGTTATCACTGTTAGATACTTAGTTCATTAATATTAAAGACTTCCGCTATTGTTTATTTACTCTGATTATGGTTGTGGTTGTATCTAGTTTAAACAAATGGACATGGCCTATTCGAGATCCTGGTTGTACCGTTGGATCATAGACGATTCATCACACCATTCTGGTTGGTTCAGAATTAGGGTGTGATTGAGAATGTCTCTTACTTGAACTCAACTAGATGTTGACAACCGGGTGGTGCACCATCCAGAAAAGCATTCGGTTAGGCCAATTTATGGCCTTTTGGTCAGCCAGTTAGCTCTGATGCTTTGGGATGTGCATTAAGACAAATTAGGATCCACCATGACACCTAACCTTACCAGGTGTGAATAGTGTAGCATACCTATGGTTCGGATACCACCATCGGGTCCATGCTGGGTGCTCCATCAGTCTGTGTGTTAAGACTTGGAACAGGAGGAATCCAAGTTAATAGTGGATTCCGGGTGCGGGTCTTACAAGGCAACTTCTCAATAATAGCAGTTGCCACAAAAGAATCAGGTAAGGTAATCCCTTCCTTGACCAGGTTACCAACCAAGCCTTGGAACAAATCAATTTGCATGGAGATATTCATGTCATCTTTCATGGTAAAATTCAGGAAATTCGCAGTCACATATTTTTACTTCCAGCGTCATCTAAAGAGTACTTCTTCTCCAAAGCAATCCAAATAGTATGTGCATTCTAATATGATGTATATACAATATATAACTCATTGGTCTTAGAATTCAGTATTATATTTTTGCATTGATAATCAGCCTCAACCCATGCCGCCCTTTTGGTCTTCAGAACAGGATCATCAGACCCAGCAGGTATGGGTTCAGTCAAAGCAAAAATAGCTTCGAGTTAAGCCAATGCAAAGTGCATCATTTGTTTCCATCTCTTAAAATTTAACCCATTGAACGGATCAATCTTATCAAATTTAGACACAATCTTGAGATTTTCCATTACAGGAACAACAGTAGTAGTCAAACCACTTTCAGAAGCCATCAATCACACTCTCAAACTTGAATACAATCTTAATAATTGTAATCAAATATAGTTTCAGTATAAGTTTAAGACTGAATTAAATATTATATATGTGATGCTAACACTACAATATAACACAGATACTTAAATATGTAGTATAAATTTTACTTACGGATTTAAAGAAACCAAACTTGATTAAGGATGGGCTGAATCGTGCCACCGATCACTATCCTTAAGATTGTATTCATCTCTTTTGGTGCAAGGTTCCTCGTGAACGAACCTCCAAGCTCAAAACAGCCCTAAAGTCGATCCTCCAATTATATGCACTCACAATTGGTAGACGTCAAAACACCGATGGTAGTAATTAACACTCCTAAAACAAGGGACACCGATAAAACAGAGTATTGGAGGGAGGGAGAGAGAGTGAGAGAGAGAAAGAGAATTCTATTTGAATTCAGTGTGCCTTGAAGCTTTGCACACCCTTCCTATTTATAAGAAAATTGGTGACTATCCAAAGGGGTATGATCAAGGGATGTTTCCATTTAATGGAGGTCCTCGATGTGATCTCCCAAAGATCTCAAGGATCAAAGGTTGGGATCGCACCCTTTCTGTATAAAGGTACCTCTCTGTATACAGATGGGTACAATACGTACCCTTTCAATAAGTAGGTACATGTCTTATTACCAAAAGGTATAAGACACATATAAAAATATATTTCTCAGATCCACATCCCCACCCGCGCCCCACCCCGCCCTAGCCTAGCTCTTGTGCATGTGTGAAAGCATGCCGGACCCCTTGGATCCTTCCCTCAAGAGAGAGTCTCTTTTAAGGGCTCAAGATGGTAAAGGACAACCAATATATATATATATATATATATATATATATATATATATATATATATATATATACAAACATCCCTAAGCAATGTGGGACAACGAGCTCTCTCTAGCTCCCTCAATTTCCCTCCAAGCTAAAAACAAAAACATGAAATGTTCCCTCTAAAATCTGAAAAGTGAAAAATGAAATTTAAAATTTTAAAACTTATTTTTGTTTTATATAAACCAACACAATTTCACAGGATAATTTCAACTTTAATGACCATTTGGTTGGATTTATGCACTCATTTTTATTGAAATTGAAATCAATTTCTTCTAAAATCCTGAAATAAGTAAATGTCTCCCTCACGATTTCTTGCATGAAGTGGTACATTCTATTTCGCAAGGACGTCTAATGAACATGTGTTGACTACAGCTCAAATTTTGTTGTAGCAATTTAATTTCCTATGTGTAAATATGAAGTGGGTTCACACGCCTCTCACCAGAAGACCCAACCCACCCCTCTATACAATCCCCGACTTGAAATTTCCGCTTTGTTCCATTATCAAACTAGCAGCCCTAAGATAAGGATTCCCATGCCAAGGGGAAGGGCTTAATTCTAGTAGTTAGGAAAAGCTTGAAGTAGGGAGACAGTCAGTTTATGTGGCTACATTGTGATATGGGAAGATACGCCCCCCCCCAATCGGGTCCCGACACGTGTATACTAAAGCCCGAACAAAGAGGGCCCCACTCACATCGCCAACCTTAGAGGGCTAAGACAAAAGCAGCTCATGATGAACCGGAACCACCAATTAGAATAGTGAAGGACCTCGAAGCTTCACTATTCATGAAGGCCTTGCAGGATTACTATCATGAGACATCGGAGCCTCATGCCCTAGAAGGCCTCGGAGCCTCACGGACCCATGGACCTCGGAGCCTCCCCAGTACAAGAGCCTCGACACCCTACCAATATGGAGGCCCCGACTGCTCTTTAAGTGGACCTCGTCATATAGATCCACAGGTCACAGGCCAGCTGTATTGTAACGTATGAGCGGGACCCACATCAAATAAAGTCTGAGATCAAACTCCCCAGATATTTGCCAAGGGGAAGTCAATGGAATCTTGAGAAAGAGATCTCACTGTCTAAATGACTCAGCAAAAGATTACCTGATCTTCAAATCAATGGGCGTAAATCACACTCCAGGGAGGACATTCTGCCATGACAAAGGACATGTCCAGTACCCATGTCTAGGTCACTCTCTACCTATAAATAGAGGAAGCATACCCAGGTAAAGACACTGACTTTTTCTAGCGTTCAAACTCAGAGTAAGTTAGCTACACGAATCCCCTTAATACAAAGGGATAGTCCTTTTTACCTGTCACATACTGCTTATCCCTGGAACTGACTTAAGCATCGGAGTGGCCAAAGGGTGTCTCTACCCGACCATCACTACGGTGTCCTCTTTCCCTTTTGCAGGAATTACAAGTGAACTAAAGACTAATCCGGTTTGAGTCAACAATAGTTTGGCGCCATATGTGGGAATACGTGGAAGCTTGCGCATCTGACCTAATGAATGTCAATGATCAAAATCAGGTCTTGAAAAAGAATGAACAACCAACAATCGGTCAACAGCAATGTCGGGAGAAACATCCCTCCAAGGGCTAATGTAAGACCCGTACTCCACTAACTTGGTCTAACCGTGGCGTGCTAGGTTTTCCCATCATTTCTGGACCAAGTGGACTGAGCGTGTGAAGATAGATCACAAACCAGGTATGAGAATCGAGTTAAAAACACTGAAAACATAACTAAGGTCACATACCTGGGTAGGTATGGTCGACCATAAGGAAGAAAACAAAAATCTCAAATCCAAAACCCCACGGTCGATGATTTTGACCCTACGGTCGACTGTTTATGCGACCGTATGATCGATCGTGAGACCCCATATCACACTCTGAGTTTTAGAAACTTTCCTAAATTATGAGATTGCTTTCCTAATTGAAAGAGGACTCTATATGGAGAGTTTTCCTCTATATAAAGGACGTCCCTCAGCCCTTTTTCACTCTTTTAGAACATTAGTAAACCCTAGAGAAAGAGAAGGGAAGAGAGGGAAGAGAAGGAAGAGAAGGAAGAGAAGGAGAAGAAGGAAAAGCTAAGGAAAGGAATTTACTGAGAAGAGATTGGCTCTCTATCACAGGCAAAGGTATGAGCCTAATCTCTAAAGATGTTAATTCTATGGACTAAGGATTCTATGGAGGATTGGGAATGTCAACCTATTATGGTCCATGTGATTTCTTTGAGAAAATCCCAAGGAGAACCATGAAGAGTGAATTTGATGATTAAGGTTGATAAGAAAATACTAATGATGGCCATAGGATGACCTTAGAATAAACCCCATTGAAGAACAGAAGAATTGACCCAGGAAGAACTCGAATTGCATGTAGACTGTGACCAAAAATCTCAAGGTCGCAGCTACGGTCGATCATAGCATGACCAACATGACCAGAGGATCGACCATAGGCATTCAAGAAGATTTCAGAAACCATATGGTCGCAACTACGGTTGCACCATATGCAACCGAAGGGTATCGACCATAGGTAGTAAGGTCGATACAGTATGAGACCATAGGACCAATCAGACACCTATCAGTGCTCTGTTTCGATTTTTGACATCTGTAACATGTCACATATGAACCCTAAATTAAATCCATATAACTTTTAGGTTGTTAAATCAATTCAAAGAGATCAAGGCTTGGAAGGAGATCGAGTATTGCTAACAGGTGAGGGAACAAGACCTAAACTAATGGATAATAACAAACTATTTATTTTTATTGAGTCCAATGCCATGATTGATTCTATGCTTGTATGTTTGTAATGTGCATTTCACATGTCATCCAATATTCCTGCTATTACTGCTCATGATGCATAATTAATTTTGTTTATTTATAACATGATAATGATGATGATGCTAGGAATAGGCATGTGAATGTATGTATGTGGTTGGTGTGTTGGATGTAAGTGGAGCATCAGGGGAAGGACGTGGCATGGTGGTCTTTAACCTCGTCACCAAACTCTAGCTCTATCTCTACTCAAGTCTTGCCCACTAACATCGTCGTATCGCCATTACCTTAGCAGAACTAATACGTCTTAGGGCATCAGGGGAGGTGGTCTCAGACCGTATGGTCTCTGACTCTGCCAGGGGCCCTTAGCTCTATCTCTATGGACGTATTGAGGGATGCTAGGGTAAAGCCTTGGATACACTATTTGGCATTAGGATTGGTTAGTTGCGAGCCCAGTTTGCAAGCTCTCGCCAATAGGGGCTTACGTGTTGGTATGGGTAGGGCATCAGGAGAACTGTTGGTGGTGTTTGATCGAGACACTTTAGCTCTATCTCTATTCCATGGTGGGTGCATGTGGGACAACAATAGTGTTTGATCCATTGGGTAGATTCACACACTCGTGTATAGAGGTATGGCGGCCACCAAACCTTTCTATAGCATATTGCAAACTTAAAAATCAGACCAAAGATATGAATTGAATGCATGCTTATGTTTGTTGCATTGTTTTGTTTGCTCACTGAGCCGTGATGTGTGCTCACCCTTTCGACGTCGAATATTTTTAGTTGATGATGCAGGTCCTACCATTGAAGAATATATGAATGCGCTGACGTATGGACACATTGCTATGATAGACATAGAAGCTGAAGAAGTGATTCATCATGCGAGTGCTACCAATGTGTTTTTGCTTAAGTTTAGTTATAATTTGAACATCAGATATGTAATTGATTATTTATTTTTATGTCTTGTGGTTTGGAGATAATTGGATTAAATACTTATTTATCACTGTTAGACTCTCAGTTTATTATCTGTAAGACTTCCGCTTATTTGTTTATTACCTCTGATTATTAATGTGGAATGTGTGTGTGGTTTGATATGGTGGGTACGACCTATACGAGATCCTGGGTGAGCCATTGGTTTATTGGCGGTTCATCACACCATTCTGGTTAGACCAGAATTGGGGTGTGACAGCTAACCCCCTACGGGGCGTACCTCCTCCATAGGGCGTCCCAGGAGCAAATGAAGCCCACATCCCTGCGGTCGACAATCTCGGCCCCGAGGAAAATGTCTCTCCTCCAAACTCCCCTCAATATGTAACAAGCGAACAGTTCGACAACTTCACACGCCAGCTTGAGCTTCTGATTAAGCGATTGTTGGACTAACCGGCAGCGGCAAATACATAACCTGTACCTGGTGCAAGGTGCTGAGAAAGGAACCAAGGCCTTCCCGAACATCGGGGGCGATAGGACCAGTGCAACAACCGAGAAGCACCTCCACATGCAAGGGCTGCCCAGAGAGACGCCCTAAGGGCACACCCACGATGAGTCCAGGAATCGTAAGCCATCGATCCAGGAGAACCACGGAAATCGTACCAAGAAGATCCCATGGTGCAAGCCAAGCATCTTCTTCTAACACCTCAGCTGCAAGTGTTCACCGCAGTGTAAGCAAAGTTCCAACCTCAGAATAGTTGGGGCCACAACAGCAGCCTCGCGAGGATGTCTAGGTAAGGCTGGATGAGGCTAGATTACAAAGGGCTGCTGCCGAGACCCAACCTCGCCAAAATGAAGGCAATGTGGAGGAGGAGCTCTGAGACTTGAGAGCTCAATTACAAAGGATGGAGGAGGATCGGCCAAACCCACCCCGGCATATATACTCAATAGAGAGTGCTCTATCCGAGCATATCATGAGAACTCACCTCCCTCAAGGCTTTACCATGCCAAACCTTCAAGGCTTATGATGAGACTATCGACCCTAAACACCACCTCGACTCATACGTGGAGCAGATGACAGTACATGTGTACCCAGAAAAGATAGTCTGTCGAGTGTTCCCCGCAACCCTCAAAGGAGCCAGGAGACTCTGGTACAACAGCCTACCTAGAAGGACAATCAATTCTTTCGAGGAACTAGCCTCCAGCTTTCTGAGCCATTTCCAAAGCCGACAGAGCCAGAGGAAGACCTCATACAACTTAAGAGACTACGACCAGGGGGAAGGCGAAACCCTCAAAGCCTACCTTGACAGGATCAACCTCGAGGCCCTATAGGTTAGGGGCCTTAAAAACTCAGTCCACAAGACCCCGCTAAAGGGGGGTATCAGAGATCAGAATCTCATATTTTCCCTAGCCAAAAAACCAATAATCACACTGGTAGAAATGCAAGCACAGTATGAAAAGTATGCCATGGCAAACTTAGCCACCAAGAAGGACAAGGCACTAGAGAAGCCTCCACACCCTGCCTCGAAAAAGAAGAGGGGAGAAAAATCAAGGGATTCAACCTTCAAGGGAGAACCCTCTAAAAAACAAAAGAAGGAAAATACCACTAGGGCAGAAAGCCCAAACTTTCAACCATATGAAGACTACCACCCCCTTCGAAAGACTCCTGCAGAGATATTCATGGTGGAGAAGTCCCAAACAACATTCCAGAAACCAGGCAAGATGAACGCCGAGTCTCAGAATAAAAATCCGAGGCTATTCTGTGCTTTCCACAACTAGCATGGGCATACAACCAACGAGTGCCGACACCTATGGGATGCCATCGAGGAGTTAATCCTAAATGACAAGTTCAAAAAATATGTGGACAGCAAAAGACCAGCACCACCTGGATCCACCTTGAAGCTCCCTGACCCTGATGCCTGCCAGACCGAGGCTAAAAAAATTAAAAGAAAGAAGGATGATGACAACAGAGAGGATGGTGGGGCAGGAGGTACACCTTCCCCAGTCCGACCCACCACAGGGACACGTAGATGATCAAGGCTATCCCGGCACAGTCGGGATAGGTAGGAAAGCAAGATGGAGGACGAAAAAGGTCCCCAACCATAATTGATGGAGGCCTCGACAAGAACCTCTGGATCTAGTGCTACAATGAGAGCATGCCTCCCAAAACCTGTCTACGAACAAGGAGGACCAAAAGCAAAAGCATTGCTGGAATTTTGAGAGAAGCGGTACCAATTGGACCTCCCACTGGTTGAGATCAGACTCCCCGACCATGTCACCGCATAGGACCTTGCTGGGCTAGCCCAAAAGGTACAATTAGTCATACCAGAATCACATGTGATCACTGGAGGATCGGCAACAGGCAATACCTCGGCGAGGTCAACTAAAGCTTACGCCAGGGAATTGAATGACGTAAAGTTCGCTTCGAAAAAGTCAAGGATAGGAAACCGCCTGATCTTCAGTGATAATGACCTGATTAATGTCGTCACCCCATGAGGATGCCTTGGTGATCACAGCGGTCATCTAGGACTTTGATGTCAGCCGGATAATGGTGGATACAGGGAGTGCGGCCGACATCCTATACTATCATACATTCCAGAGAATGAACCTCACCGATGAGACACTTGGACCTGCCATCCACACACTAATAGGTTTCACCAAAAGACTCAGTCTCCTTGAAGGGAAGGATTTGTCTACCCTTCATGATCGGAAAGAAATCGGCTCAAGGGTCATCAATGTTGAATTTCTTGTAGTCGACCTCCAAGCCAGTTACAATGTGATCCTCAGACAACCATCCATGTATAGCCTCTTAAGCTACTTGTTAACATACTACCAAGTTATCAAGTTCTCCACTGACCATGGAACTAGAGAATGCTGAGGAGGCCAGAAAATCTAGAGGCAATGCTACAACATCGAGTTGGGAAGGATATTAGGAACCATGAACCTCGCTGAAGGAGAGGAAACAACCAAGAAGAAAGGGAAAACCCTGGTCCAATCCATCATATTGGAAGATCTAAGGGACGACCTAGACCCAAGAAAGATGCCCCTCATAAAGGAACCCTTCAGAAAGATTGGTCTAGATTCCTATTTCAGAAGATCAACCCGAACGCACCTTCCAAATTGGTGTGACCCTACAAGGAGAAATATGAGATGAGCTCATCTCTTTCATCAAAAAAAATGCTGACGTATTTGCATAGTCGGCAATAGACATGCCTGGCATCGACAGAAGCCTCATGGACACCATCTGGCCATTGACCCTCAGCATCGTCCTATAAAGCAGAAAAAGAGGAGCTTTGCACTTGATAGACAGGAAATAATAAACAAAGAGGTAGAAAAACTCCTTCAAGATAAGTTCGTTAGGGAGGTAAAATATCCCGAGTGGTTATCCAATGTTGTAATGGTACCTAAGTTTGGGGATAGGTGGAGGATTTGTATTGATTACACAGACCTCAATAAAGCATGCCTAAAAGATTGCTACCCCTTGCCTCGGATAAACCAATTGATAGATGCCACCTCGAGACATGAATTACTCTCGTTCATGGATGCCTACTCCGAGTATAATCAGATCCCCATGAGTAAGGAAGATGAAGAAAGTATAAGCTTCATTACCAGCCAGGGGACATACTGCTACAAAGTAATGCCCTTCGGCCTAAAAAATGTAGGGGCTACCTACCAATGTCTAGTGAATAAAGTCTTCAAAAATCAGATAGGAAGGAACATAGAGGTGTCTGCCAACGACTTTTTAGTGAAGAGCCTTAAGGCAAGAACACATATTGACGATCTCCGCAAGGCTTCGAGGTGCTATGGAAGCACAATATGAAGCTAAACCGGATCAAGTGTGTCTTTGGAGTACACTCGGAAAAATTCCTCGAATTCATGGTGTCCCAGCAAAGATAAAGGCCCTACAAGACATAAAGCCACCTAAGAACATAAAACAAGTATAGGAGCTGACAGGGAGGATCGCCACCCTCGGACGCTTCATGTCAAGGCCGGCAGATAGATACATGCCATTCTTTCAGACACTTAAAGGCAATAAAAAGGTTAAATGGACTCTAGAGTGCCAGCAAGCTTCTGTCGACCCCGCCAGTATTAGTCAAACCCGAAACTAGAGATGAGCTCCAACTTTACTTGGCAATCTCATCAGTAGCAGTGAGCGCAGTATTGGTAAAAGAAGTCGAGAAGGTACAATGACCAATATACTATGTAAGAAAAATGTTGCTGGACGCAGAAACCCACCAAGCCATAGAGAAGCATGCTCTGGCGCTAGTGACCGCACCAAGGAAGTTGTGACCTACTTCCAAGCCCACATAATCAAGATGTTGACAACAAAGCCTTTAAAGAAGATCCTTGCGAGGAATGA
This sequence comes from Protea cynaroides, assembly GCA_028583415.1. Classification (NCBI taxonomy): domain Eukaryota; kingdom Viridiplantae; phylum Streptophyta; class Magnoliopsida; order Proteales; family Proteaceae; genus Protea; species Protea cynaroides. The sequence goes on from CM053274.1 coordinate 27,726,014, forward strand.
CATGGCAGGGAGGATGATCAACTGGGTCGTAGATCTCGAAGAGTTCGATCTCTACTATAAGCCAAGGATGGTGATCAAAGCCCAAGCCCTGCCTGACTTTTTAATAGAGAGTACTCAGGTGGATGATCCAGACGACCCTAACACAGCCATACAAATACCACCACTGACCCCTACTCCAAAACCGAGCTCACCACCTTGGACGCTGTTTGTAGATGGTGCAAGCAGTGAAAATCAAGCTGGGGCAGGAGTAGTGCTGATCAGCCTGGAAGGTTTTAAAATCAAGAGCTCGGTGAAATTTGTTTTCCCTGTCACCAACAATGAAGCATAATACGAGGGGTTGATCACAGGGCTCCAGTTGGCGAAGTGGCTTATGCTCACCCACCTATCCATCCACAATAACTCCCAAGTTGTGGTCAAACAGGTAACGGGACACTACCAAGCGAAGGTAGCAAAGATGCAAGCCTACGTCGGAATGGTCAGAAAGCTAATAGCGACGTTCTGAGGCTTCGAAATCTGAATCATCAACAGAGAAGAAAACACTGAGGCGGATGAACTATCCAAGATATTGGGTAACAATTTGACCGTGACTGATAACTTAATATACTTAAGCCCGCTTGACAAGCCAAGCATTACACCCGAGGTCGAGGTCAATATGATCACGAACAGCCCTGCTGATGGATCTGATCTTAGACTTCTTGAAAAATGGGATACTCCCAGATGATGGCAAGGAAACAAGAAAGATATAGATCATATCAAAGTGGTACACTGTATACAAAGATGTACCATACAAGAAGGCTTTTTCCCTACCCCTACAAAGATGCCTACGACCATTCAAGGCCAGAGGAGCCATCGAAGACCTGCATGAGGGATTCTGAGGCAGTCATTAGGCAAGTCGGTCTTTAGCACAAAAACTAATCAGACAAGGTTACTCCTTCCCTAGCATCGTGAAGCAGTCTGAAGAGTATGTGAAAAAATACATACAATGCCAAAGACATGCCAAGGTCCAACACCAGCCAGCCGCACTGCTGTAACCCATAGTGAGCCCGATACCCTTTGCATTTGGGGGATGGACATCCTAGGTCCATTCCCCAAGGGACTGAGGTAGAATAAATTCCTGATTATGGCCATCGACTACTTTACTAAATGGATAGAGGTGGAGCCAATGCCCAAGATTGCAGCCTCAAAAGTAATCGAATTCCTCAAACTCTTTGTAGTCTACCGATAAGGGATACCACATGCAGTGGTTATAGACAACGAAAAGTAGTTTGATTCAAACAAATTCTGAAGCTTCTACAAATAGTACAGGATATCCCAGCACTTCACCTCGGTATACCATCCCAAATCAGATGGACAAGTGGAGGTCACCAACAGAACCATCCTCGAAGGAGTAAAGAAGAGAATCACGCAAGAAGAAGTCGTAAATCAAGAAATCCTTAGTGGATTAAAGGATAGGTTGACAGAAGAAAGAAAGAGATGGGTGGAAGAGGTCCCAAGTATCGTATGGTCATACAGGATAACCAGTAGAATGCCCACAGTAGAAACACCCTTCATGCTTAGCCATGTAGCGGAAGCTGTCATACCTGTCGACGTTGTCCACAGGTCATTTCCAATAGCCAACTTTGATGAAGAAATAAATTGAGAAAATATGTTGATAGGCCTCGACATCCTGGAAGAAGTAAGGGAGGCGGCCCACCTGAAGAATGTCGCATACCAGACTTGGATAGCCAATCACTACAATAAAAAAGTGAAGGAGAAGTTGTTCCAAGTAGGAAACCTAGTTCTGAGAAAGGCTACAGCCTCGGAACCAACAAGAGAAGGAAAGTTGTCTCCAAACTTGGAAGGACCATATTAAATGGTCAAAATGACAAAGATAGGGGCATACCACCAACAAAGAATGGACGGCAAGGCCATCCCAAGGACATGGAATGCATCGAATTTACAAAAAATTTATTCGTAAAGTGTTGTAAATCAAGTAAAAATCAATAAAGATTCTTGGTTACAAGAAATATCTTGTACTTAGCATAAGAAATTATCTTCGACACCCTCGGCTGACCTAAGAACCTTGGAGCTCGGAGGGTGGATAATTATCCTAATTATGGATAATGTGTTGGCTTCAGCACCAGTTCGAGGCGCAGAAGCAAGGAGGGTCGACTCCGTCGACGTGTACCTTAATTGGAAGAAGTTATATTCGACACCTTCAGTTACCCCAAGGGTGTTGAAGCTCGGAGGGTAGATAATTATCCTAAATTCTAAGGATAAAAGTTTGGCTTAGAAAACATCGAAAAGGAAAAAGTTTGTCTATTCATATGAAAAAAGAGAGACAGTACATATTGCAAATTACATTAAAAAAAAAAGTCTCCTTCAGTTGTCATCTTTTCATCATGGCTCGGCAGCAGGGGGGACTTGTTCATCAATGGAAGGAGGAGCCTCCACATCAACTTGAGGAGTTTCTTGGGTCTGACCAGTTTGAGAGGTTGACATAGAAATGATTGAGGCAGATGGATCTTCAGGAGTAGCCTCCAGAAGTGTAGAAGAAGGCGGACCAGAGGATGAAGGCAGAGTAAGAAGTGGGGACACCCTTGGAGAGGCTACAGCCCCAAGGAGTGTCTTGAAAGCACCAACTGGCCAGAAGTAAAGCTGGGGGTTGCTGGCCTAGACGAAGTCCCAAATCTCTGTTAGCATTGGCATTACCAACTTCAACAGGGACTTTGTCACGGTCTTCTTATACTCTGCCCCAGACTTGAAATCTTGCACAGCTTTCTTCCCTGCCTCTGCCAAAGCCTCCCTCCTTGCCTTCTAGATTTGAGCCTCAGAGGTGGCCTCAAGCTTCGACAAAGTAGCACGGTGGGCAGCACATTCGTCTTCAACAATCTTCTCGATGGCCTCGATAGTAATCATGGCATTCTAGACTTCCACCTTGAGGGGCACCTGAGTCTCCCTTAGGCCCTCATATGACCTCCAGTCCTTTCTGGCTCTATCCTCAGCATCATCCCACTCTTGCCGAAGCATGGTCTTCTAATTCTCAGCCTCCTCGAGGTGCCTGCAACTTTCTAACCTCCTCCGCGAGGTCCTTTGCCAGACCCTGAGACCTCAGTGTCTCCTCTTGATATTCTTTGGCTATGGTGTAAGCCTCGTCCCGATAAGTCTCTGCACCAGAGGTCCATTGGAGAGCCAAGTTTAACCTGGTCACAAGGTCGACAAAAGCCTTTCGAGCTCGGTGTACGAAATGACCAGTCTGCAACCAAAGGAGAAAGTTAAAACATAAAAAATAGCTAAGGACATAAAGCAACAATAACAATAATAACCTCAATGTGATGGCAGGCTTTGCAGTGAAAAGCCTCATCAAGTGACACCATGGTGTAATTTAACTCGTCTACAGGGAGCCTCATAGCTAGAATGAGCTCTTCCCCCACGGTGGGAGCTCGTAGGGCCGACTGGCGGGTGGATATGTTGACCTCGGGCATGAAAGGTGTCACGTCATCCTCTATGTTCTCAGGATGAGTGAACTTTTCAGATTGGTCCCTAGCACGGTCAGTAGCTAAACAGAGAAAAAGAGGTTAAAACCAAACTATCGAAAAAAAACAAAAGGCCGAAAAAGAAAAAGGCTAAGTGGATATACCTCGAGGCTCCCCCTCAGTCCTGGAGGATCTCTTATTTTTCTTCTTCTTCCTCTTAGACCTCTCCTCATGCCGGCATTTCCTCTTCTCAGGAGTTCGAAGCTCCGTGCCTTCTTCTCCCTCGACCCCCAGTGCCTCGGCACCACCTTTAGCTGTGATAACCATTTGCTCGAGAGAAAAGACAATGATAGGGGAAGAAGCCCCAGTAGCCTCGGCAGGCCCGACAAGCTCAGTCGGACCCTCTTGAGAACCCCTAGAAATTTAGGCCTCCGAAGCGTCGAGTTCCTTCGGTGGGCTCTCGGCCATAAGGATGGCAGCGAGATCCTCTAAGCCAATGTCCACTGTCAATCAGAAAAAGAAAGGTCAAGCACCGAATAATACAAGAAGATGGAGTTAGTTGTAAAAATGGGGCTTACCCAGCCCAACATTCCGAAGGAACATGAGGTCAGTCAGCTACAGATGGGGGAGGAATGGCCCAGATGCCTCAGAAAACTCATTCAAGTCCTGGACGATCAGGGAGACAGTGTTGACTGTGGACAAGACAAGCTTGGACCAGACATTGCGTTGCCAGGTGTCCTTGGGTAATAGAGCCCAAGAAACAAAAAAGAAGTTGAACTTTCAGTTGTGGTGTGAGGTAATGACGTCTTTGGCTGAGGTATAAGACGAATCACTCTGACGCTAGAAGTAGTACCAACCATCCCTAGCAGTAGGTGTTCTGGAGACAAGAGAGATGAACTTCTTAAAGAGGGCGACCTTGGCGGGCAAACCACTTAGCCTCGAGCAAGCTAAGAAACTGGTAATCTCACGCCATCCATTGGGGGTAATTTGCGAAGGCGCTAGTCCATAGCAATCCAACAACTCGAAGTAAAATGGGGGAGGAGGAAGCCAAAACCCTAACTGGAATATCTTTTCGTACACCACATTGGTGTCGTTGCGAGGAGTACACATCCGATCCTCAGGTTCTGGTAGCATGAAGGCTAAGTTCTCAGGGACCCTATAAAGCTCCCTAATGGCATCTAAACGAGCCTGAGTCATACGGCTTCCTATCTTACCAGCGTTGTAATTTGTCACACCTAATTCTGGACTAACCAGTAGTGTGATGAATCATCATAAGAACCAACGGTTCAAACCAGGATCTCGTAAAAAACATACCAACCATATTTTACTAAACACATCCCACAACATAATCAGAGATAATAAAATAATAGCGGAAGTTTTTATTAATAATGAACTGAGTGTCTAACATGATAAAGTAATATTTAAATCCAATTATCTTCAAATAACTCAAAACACAACTAACAATCTATTACATATTCCATTATCCAAACGTAACTAAACTAATAAAAAAAACACATTGATTACATTCGCACGATAGATCATGCACTTCCTCCATAGCTTCCACGTCCATAGCCGCCACGTGTCCATGCATCGGCGCATTCATGTAATCTTCAATAATAAGACCTACATCATCAACTAAAAATATTTGACGTCGAGAGGGTGAGCACACATCACTGCTCAGTGAGCAAACAAAACAATGTGCAAACATATGCATGCATTTAATTCAATATCTTTGGATCTAGTTTTAAGTTTGCAACTGTGCTATAGAAAGAATTGAAGGCCACTACACCTCTGTACATGAGTGTGTGAATCCGCCGAATGGATCAAACACCATTGTCATCCCATATGCACCTACCATGGAATAGAGATAGAGCTAAAGTGTCCAAATCATACGCTGTCAACACTTTCCCTGATGCCCTACCCATACCAACAAGTAAGCCCCTATTGGCGAGGGCTTGCAAACTGGGCTCGCTACTAACCAATCCTAATGCCATCTAAATGTACCCAAGGCCTTACCCTAGCCTCTCTCAATATGCCCATAGAGATAGAGCTAGAGTCTGAGGGTCAGGATGAACTATAGTGCCATGTCCTCCCCCTGATGCCCTACAGCATACCAGTTCCACTAAGGTAAAGGCGATACGATGATGTCAGTGGGTAGGACTGAGTAGAGATAGAGCTAGAGTCTGGTGGTCAGGATGAACCACAATACCATGTCCTCCCCCTGATGCTTCACTAGTATCCAACATACTAACCACACACACAAACACATGCCTATTCTTAGCATTATCATCATGGTATGTAAATAGACATAAATAAATATGCACGAGTAGAAATAGCAGTAATATTGGATGACATGTGAGATACACATTACAAGCATACAAGCAAAAAATCATTCATGGCATTGTACAAAATAAGAGAACATAGTTTGTTTTTATCTAATTACTTTAGGTCTTATTCCCTTACCTGCAAAAGATATTTGACCTCCTTCCAAGCCTTGAAAACCACTTTGAACTACTTGGGAACCTAGGGAATGTATGGAATCAAGTTAGGGTTCATCTATACCAAGTTACAGTAGTCAAAAATCGATATAGAACCATTAATAGGTGACTGATTGATCTTGTGATCTCATGTTTAATGCGACCATACATCGTGCGATCGGTACGTATGGTGGTGCATCATGCGACCATACGTTTCCTAACATTTTACCAAATAGTTATGGTCAACCCTGTGGTCGCATATCATGCGACCACAGCATGCAACCACACGATTTCTGGTAGGTTTCTCTTTCAATCCGTGTTCTTCATGAGTTGATTTCTTGGCTCATCAGTAAGGTGTATCCTAGAGTCAATCTAGAGCCATCAATTTACAGTTTCACATCTCCTAACCTACTCTCCATGAGTCTCCTTTCGAAATTTAAGTAAAAAATCTCATGTTGAGAGCTTACATTAATTCAACACCTCAGTTTACCATGGAAATCCTATTATAAGCTTACAGAGACAAGGTTCATACCTTACTTGATGTAGAGAACTAGGACCTTTTCTGCAAAACCTTCTCTCTTAGCTTTCTTCTCCAAATCTTCTTCTCCTTTTCTTCCTCTCTCTTTCTCTCTAAGGTTTAGGGTTAGAGGTTGTTCCAAAAGAGTGAGAGAGGTTAGAGGGATGTCCTCTACATAGGGAGAAACTCTCCATATAGAGCCCTCCAGGAAGTTGGAAAGAAATCCCCTTTGATTTGAAAAGTTTTCAAATTTTGGAGTATGATCTGGCAACTTGCGGTCGACAGGTGTGGTCACAAAATCCGTCGACCACTCCCCTCACAGGTGTCGACCACACATCTATTTCGACTGGTCTCTTGTCCTTCCTCCTATGGTCGACCATACAACCTAAATTGATTGTTTTTTAGTCGATTCACTTACCTGGTTTTGTGGTTTCTTCACACGGTTGGCCCACTCGATCCGACTATGATGGGAAGACGTAGCACCGCACGGTTAGACCGGGTTAGTAGAGTATGGGTCTGACATAGTTAGTACCACGGGGGACCCTAGAAGACTGTGGGGGGCCAGGGTTTGCTGCCTGTATTCGAGCAGCTTGAATTTCCCTAGCCCTCTGTACCTCGTTATGCCAACCCCTTCCTTCCTCGATAATACAAGAGGGATGGTGGCAGAAGTGGAAACCTAGCCACGTCACCTAACGGTGTCTGAGCCCTAAGCTTCCTCTTCAGGGTTAGTTTTTTTTTCTACTGCTGGGTTTCCTAAACCTACCCATACTTACTTGTGTGCGATGAGTATCGATGAAATAGAACAGCAAGAAAAACCAGAGAAGATCGAGAAGAAGGCAGAAAGAAAAATGAAGAAAATATGAACATTCGTTCGGATAAAAATCCGAACATATGTCGTAATGGGCTACTAACCTACGAAAACGGCTATAACCATCGCATCGAAAAAGCAAGAATACACGTGGATTTACCCCACTCGCTACTCAACGGCCACTTTTATGACATAACAAAACAAGCGGTGGAAAATAAGGCGGGTGACGGGACCCACAGCTCGAAATTTTGAAAATCCCACTCAAAAAGTAACCATTACAGTTCCTCATGAAGAAGCCTCAGAGGCCTCAGAAATGGAGGGAAAAGACATATTGCCCTCCCTACCTTCAAGAAGAGGCGAGGGCAAGGGGCATCTGATATGGGAAGACACACCTCCCCCAATCAAGTCCCGACACGTGTGTATTAAAGCCTAAACAAAGAGGGCCCCACTCGCATCGCCAACCTTAGAGGGCTGAGACAAAAGAAGCTCTTGATGAATCAAAACCACCAATGAAAATAGTGAAGGACCTCAAAGCTTCACTATTCATAAAGGCCTCATGGGATCACTATCATGAGACCTTGGAGCCTTGCGGACCCATAGACCTGGGAGCCTCGCCAGTACAGGAGCCTCGACACCTTACCAATATGGAGGCCTCGACAACTCTTCAAGTGGACCTCTTCATATAGATCCACAAGTCACAGGCCAGCTGTATTGTAACGTACGAGTGAGACACACATCACATAAAGTCTGAGATCAAACTCCCCCCAGATATCCACCAAGGGGAAGTCAACAGAATCCTGAAAAAGAGATCCCACTGTCCGGATGACTCAGCAGAAGATCACTTGATCTCCAAATCAATGGGCATAAATCACGCTCCAGGGACGACATTCCACCACGACAGAGGACATTCTAGCTCCCACATCCAGGCCACTCTCTACCTATAAATAGAGGAAGCACACCCAGATAAAGACACCGACCTTTTCTAGCATTCAAGCTCGAAGCAAGTTAGCTACATGAATCCCCTTAATACAAAGGGATAGTGCTTCTTACTTGTCCCATACTGCTTATCCCTCGAACTGACTTAGGCATCGGAGTGGCTAAAGAGTGTCTCAACCTGACCATTACAACGGTGTCCTCTTTCCCTTTTGCAGGAATTACAAGTAAGATAAAGACCAATCCGGTTTGAGTTGAGAACACATTGCATGGTACTCATGGTGTACAACGAACAATCTAGTTTTTGCCAAGAAGACCTAAACATCGTCTCGTGAAGACAATGAAAAAGGATCCTCCTCGGGATGAAAATGTATCAATGAAGATCAATGTCTGTTGGAGTCGCCACCTAGATTAAGGTCTAGGACCTCTAAAACTATAGCCCCACTTTAAGGTAAGACTTATATTGACTCATGACCCAATGTATCAATTCTTTGGTCTGCAAGAGATCGGGTAAGTATTCAGGGTATGGTTATGGGAAGGTGTTAGGAACCTAAACCACCCGATCAATATCAGTCTCCTAAACATTCCTTAGACTCTAATTTTGACTGTGCTTGGTCAACTGGATGACTAGGGTTCAAGGGGGGAGTCCTAAACCAAGTTGCTACGTTATTCTAACCTAAGGTTCAGCCAATCATGTTCTGAAACAAATAAACAAACAATTGTACAGTATTATATAGTGAACCGGACAAAAGATGGTTCGGTCTTGGACTGAATTTAGACGTCCATCTCAAACTGCCTACGTATTCCAATCCTAGAAATCAAGTCCAAAACGTAGTTCGAAATAGATTTTGTGATTAAAGATTATTGTCACACCCCAATTCTGAATCAACCAGAATGGTGTGATGAACCATCCATAGACCAACGGTTCAATCAGGATCTCGTATAGGTCGTGCCCATTCGATTAAACCAGATACATCCCATAAGCAAATTCAGAGTAAATAAACGATAGCGGAAGTCTTTAATACTAATGAACTGAGTATCTGACAGTGATAGCATAATTAAGAATCCAATTATCTCCAATATACCTCAAGACATAAAATAAAATAAAATAATCAATTACATGTTCCCAGAACTAAACAACTAAGCTAATAAAAAACACATGAGTTGCACTCGCATGATGAATCATGCGCATCTTCTCCAGCTTCTATGTCCATTGTAGCAATGTGTCCATAAGTCGGCGCATTCATATATTCCTCAACAATAGGACCTGCATCAAGAAATAAAAATATTCAATATCGAAAGGGTTAGCACACATCATGGCTCAATAAGAAAATAAAATAATGCAACAAACATAAGCATGCATTCAATACATATCTTTGGTCTGGTTTATAACTTTGAAATGTGCTATAGAAAGGTTTGGTGGCCCCTGCACCTCTATACACGAGTGTGTGAATCCACCCAATGAAAAAAACACCATTGTCGTCCCACATGCACCCACCATGGAATAGAGATAGAGCTAAAGTGTTCAGATCAAACACCGCCAATACTTTCCCTGCTGCCCTACCCATACCAACACGTAAGTCTCTATTAGTGAGGGCCTGTAAACTAGGCTTGTAACTAACCAATCCTAATGCCAAACAGTGTATCCAAGGCCTCACCCCAACATCCCTCAATACATCCGTAGAGATAGAGCTAAGGCCCCCCGGCAGAGTCAAAGACCACACGGTCCGAGACCACCTCCCTTGATGCCCTACGACGTAATAGTTCTGTTAAGGTAATGGTGATACGACGATGTTAGTAGGCAAGACTTGAGTAGAGATAGAGCTAGAGTCTGGTGACGAGGTCAAAGACCACCATGCCACGTCCTCCCCCTGATGCTCCACTAGCATCCAACACACCAGCCACACACATACATTCACATTACTATTCCTAGCATCATCATCATCATCATGTTATAAATTAACAGAATTAAATATGCATGAACAGTAATAGCAGAAATATTGGATGACATGTGAGATGCACATTACAAACGTACAAGCATAGAATCAATCATGGCATTGGACTCAATAAAGTAAACGGTTTCTTATTATCCAATTAGTTTAGGTCTTGTTCCCTCACCTTTGATCTTTGGTTGTTCCTCTTCCAAGCTTTGTAAATCACTTTTGGACCACTTGGAAACCTAATAAATTTAGGGATTCTAAGTTAGAGTTCATATTCATTAATTACAGTGTTTAAATGTCCCATCTGGAACCAATCAGACCTCCAGAAGCTGAGTGGTCGTAGGTGTGGCTACACCTGTGGTCTCAGTTTCTACGACCACAAGGTTTGTGGTCGATATGTGTGGTCGCATATCATGCGACCACACACATGCGACCACACCCTCCATGGAAACTTTCCCAGGGCGTGTGGTCGACACATGTGCCTTGTGTGGTCGACCATAGCTGCGACCACATGAGTGTTTGGTCAACTTTTATTCTTAGTCTAACCCCTTCATGATTTGATTCCTTGAACTATCACTAAGGTCCTTCCTATGATTGATCTATGGCCTTAATTTCATATTTTTCGTAATTATCTACTTCAACCTACTCTTCATGGATTTCCTTTGAGTTTCCGTCTTTGGGTCTCATGGTTGAGTTCCTACTTTGAATCAATACTTCCTCCATGATCTATTCTATGCATTCAACTGATGTAGGGGATGTTTTTATACCTTAAACTTGCTGAAGAATCGAAGCTCTCTCTGAAATTCCTTCTCTTAGTCTTCCTCTTCAATTCTCCTTCTCTTCCTACTGCTCTCTTTCTTTCTCTTTCAGTTTGAGTTCTAAAAGAATGAAAGAGGCTAAGGGACATCCTATATATAGAGGAAAATCCTTCATATAGAGTCCTACTTTGATTAGGAAAGAACCCCCTTCAGATTAGGAAGCTTTCCTAATTTCAGAGTCAATTATACCATCGTGTGGTCGCACGTGGGGTCGCAGGATCCATCGACACGTCTCAGACTCCAGTGGTCTCATTATTATGAGGTGTGATGGACCACACCAATTTAGGTATGCGACCACACGTCTCAATTAGATGATTTATGGTTCGAATTACATACCTAGCCTTGTGGTTTCTTCACGTACTTGGTCCGCTTGGTCCGACCATGATAGGAAGACCTGATACATGTTGGTAAGACTGGGTTAGTACAATACGGGTCTTACAACTCCCCCCCCCCTCTTATATAAATTTTGTCCTCAAAATTTGCACATACCTTCCGAGTCGAAAAGGTGAGGATATTGCTTTCGCATAGCATTCTCTTCTTCCCATGTGATCTCTTCTACGTTTTGGCTCATCCAAGTAACTTTAACATCGTAAATGTCACAGTTGCATAGACGTTGAACCTTTCAGCTGGTAATTTCGATTGGTGCTGGTTCGAATGTCAAATCATCAGTTAGACCCGGTGGATCCGCTGTTAGGTCATGTGTTGGATCTCGGATATACTTCTTCAGTAATGAGATATGAAATACATCATGCACACTTGACATGGATGGGGGTAGTGCTAACTGATACGCTACCTTCCCACATCTAGCTAGAACTTCATAAGGTCCAATATACCTGGGACACAACTTTTCCTTTTGTGTAAACCTTTTTAAACCACACATAGGAGATATTTTTATAAATATCTTATCACCTATGGTAAATTCAAAATCTCTGTGTCGATTATCTGCATATTGCTTCTGACAGTTCTGAGCTGTTCGGACTCTTTCCTTGATAATATCGATCACTCGATAAGTCTCTTCAACAAACTCTGTTCCAACAACACTCCATTCTCCAACTTCTTTCTAAAATAATGGAGTTCGACACTTCCTACCATACAGTGCTTCATAGGGTGACATCTGTATAGTCGCTTGATAGCTGTTGTTATAAGCAAACTCAATCAATGGTAATTTCTCATCCCAAGATCCTTTGAAATCAATTACGTAAGCTCAGAGCATATCTTCTAAAATCTAAATGGTACGTTCTGACTGTCCATCGGTCTAAGGATGGAATGTAGTATTAAACTTGAACGTTGTACCATAGCCTTCTGTAATCCTTCCCAAAACCTTGAGATAAAACGTGGGTCTCTGTCAGACACGATGCTTTCAGGTACACCATGCAATCTAACAATATTATCAACATACAGCTTAGCTAACCTCTCTAGGGTATACTGAGGTCGTATAGCTATGGAACGAGTTGTCTTAGTGAAACGATCTACAATCACCCAGACCCCGCCAACTACTCGGGGAGTCAATGGTAACCCCGTGATGAAGTCCATAGTGATGCAGTCTCATTTCCATGCTGATTCTGGCAATGGCTACAATAATCCTGAAGGTCTTTGCCTTTCAGCCTTTATCCACTGACAATTCAGACATTGAGACATAAATTTAGCTACATCCACTTTCATTCCTCTCCACCAATAGAGTTTCTTTAAATCATGGTACATCTTCGTGCTTCCAAGGTGTACCGAATATGCAGTGGTGTGGGCTTCCTTCATGAGTCTTTGTCTAATATCCAAGTCTTCATTCAGGAACACATACCCTTTCTTTGTATCTTAGTACATTTTCAATGTCCAAGGTAAACTCAGAAGTAGTACTACCTTTTTCAAGGTCTTCTTGCACCGTTCTCAAATAAGGGTCTGATTTAATAGCTGTCTTCACCTTGTCTATCAGATCAGGTACAATCTTCAACATAGCAAACATGTTTAAGAATAGATGAATAAACCCTTGGTCAGTTGATTCATTCGAAATATCAATTAGGAACTACTCTTTATCGTAATTAAATTCTCTTTCTGTGACACACACTACAGCATTTGCACTAGCTTCTTCTTGGGATTCTGTCATAGCTTTCCTGCTTAGTGCATCAACAACTACATTAGCTTTTTCTGGATGATACTGGATATCGCAATCATAATCCTTCAGTAATTCCAACCATCTTCTCTATCTCATGTTCAACTCCTTCTAATTAAAAAGATGAGTGAGAATCTTATGATCTGATTTAATCTGAAATTTTTCTTCATACAAATAATGTCTACATATCTTGATAGCATGTACCACCGTTGCTAATTCGAAGTCATGAGTGGGATAGTTCTTCTCATGTATCTTCAGTTGTCTTGAGGCACATGCAATTACTTGTTCTCCTTGTATAAACACACATCCCAAATCTAACCCAGACGCATCGGTGTACAAGGTAAATGGTTGTCCTGGGATCGGAATAGTCAAGATGGGAGCTGATATCAATCTATCCTTCAATGTTTGGAAACACTCTTCACATTTATCGGTCCAAACAAACTTTTCTCCTTTCTTTGTCAGACTAGTGAGAGGTACGGTGATTCTAGAGTAATCTTCCACGAATCCTCGATAATAATCAGCTAAACCTAAGAAACTTTTGATTTCGGCAACATTCTTAGGTGCTTTCCATTTCACAATGGCTTCAATCTTGCTAGGATCCACTTTAATTCCTTCAACGGATACAACATGGCCTAAGAAAGCGACTTCATTCAGCCAGAACTCACACTTAGTAAATTTTACGTAAAGCCTCTCTTTTCTTAGTCGCTACAAACCTGCTTTTAGATTTGTGATATGAGTTTCTTTGTCCTTAGAGTAGACTAGTATATCGTCAATAAATACAATAACTGATGTATCCAACATATCATGGAATACTCGATTCATGAGTTCCATAAAAGTTACGGGTGCATTAGTCAATTCAAAAGACATAACTAAAATTCATAATGTCCATATCTGGTTATAAATGCTGTCTTCGAAATATCACCTTCCTTAATCTTCAACTGATGGTATCCTGACCAAAGATCAATTTTAGAGAACACTTTGGCATCTTGCAACTGATCGAACAAGTCATCGATCTAAGGCAATGGGTACCGATTCTTGATTGTAAGATTATTCAATTCCCGATAGTCTATACACAGTCGAACGCTACCGTCATTCTTTTTCACGAACAATACTGGCACTCCACATGGTGATATGTTGGGTCTGATATAACCATTGTCCAGTAACTCCTGTAATTGTACCTTCAGTTCCTTTAGTTTAGTAGGAGCCATTCGATAGGGTGCTTTCAATACTGGTGTAGCTCCGGGTATAAGATCTGTAATGAACTCTATTGCTCGATCCGTTGGTAGTCCTGGTAATTCCTCAGGAAATACATCTAAAAATTCATGCATAACTTCAATATCTTCCATTCATGGTGTTTCCTTGGTGAGGTTGACCACGGATACTAGATACCCAATTCCTCTTTTCTCGAGGCATTTTCTAGCCTTTAATGCAGAGAGAATGAGTTTTCGTTTACAAGGAAGTTTAGCTCCCGCAAAATAAAACTCTGCTCCTTCCTTGTCTTTAAATGTTAGTTTCTTTTTCGCACATAATAGGTTTGCGGAGTGCCGAGCTAACCAATCCATTCCCAAGATAACGTCAAAGTCTGCTATCTCGAGTTGGATTAAGGTTGCCTCCAAAATCTTCTCGTTGATAAGAACTGGACATGGTCCATAACCTTTGTCTAGTTCCACTTCTAATCCCACAGGTGATCGTACTAGCAGTTTACAGTCTAAAGGTCTGAGGTAGATTTAACTTATTTCCAAAAGATACAGATATAAAAGAATGAGTAGCTCCAGAGTCAAAGAGTACTCTGGCAGGTAAGCCATTAATAGGTATGTTACCTATGATTTGATTTAATTTAGTATACATGCTCACATAAGGTAGTACAAAATGAAAAGTTCAGGTCAGACCTGTGACCACATCAGGCGATGCGACAACATCCTTAGAAGTAACTGCATAAACTTTTTCTTGTTGTAACTGCTTCCTTGGCTTGGGACAGTCTCTTGAATAATGTTCTACTTGATCACAGTTAAAACATTTAACTCCAGCGCTACTTTGCTTTTGTAGAGGTGGGGCTGTTGGGGTAGTTTTGGCTGTAGTATTAAAGTCTTGAGTACGGAAGGGTTTGAATTTCTTGGTGTTCCCTCTGTTATATGTATTTCCATTAGGCCTTTTAATGCCCCTATTCTGAGCAAGGTAGCTTTCCCTCTGGCTCGATTCCAGTACTCAAGCAATCTGTACAGATTCATTATAAATCTTCTTTTTCAATCCCAATACATGTTCATGGATACTTCCCCTAAGTCTCATGACAAACCTTTGGGTTTTGATATTTTCCTCCTATATACTAGAGGGAGCAAAGAAAAATAGTTCTTCATAACGCTGTTGATATACGTCTACAGTCATCTGTCCCTGATACAGACTCAGAAACTCTTTTTCCATTGATCTCTAAAACTCCTTGGAAAATACTTCTCGAAGAAAGCTTCTTCATAAATAACCCATGTTAGTTGGGCGTGCTTTGTTAACAGAAAACTTCTAGTTGATTTCCACCAGTAGAGTGCTTCAACTTTCAACATAAATGTGGCACATAATACCTTCTCTTCTTCATTTATAGTCATCATCATAATTTTCTTCCATTTCATCAATCCAGTGAGTTTGCCACAACGAATCTGATGGTTTGCCTGTGAATTCCTTCAGCTTTAACTTTAGGAAACACTCAATCAGTCTGGAGTGACAAGCTGATACTGTGCATATGCCCCATTTATAAGCGGTTGGTACTGATAATTACCTTGTTAATACCCACCTTGCGGTGCTTCAGGGTTTGGCACATGGCCTTGTACTGCTGGTGTTTGTAGTGCTTGGGGTACAGTGTTGCTACCACCAGGCAAGGCACTGTACTAGCTTGTCCTGTAGGTAGAGATGTTGTGTTTGCAACTGGAAAAACAATTCCCATAGCAGCGTGCATGTTGGCTTGAATTTGCTATATATGCTACATTTGATGTGCCAAATTCATCACCACAGTAGCCAAATCCATAGGTGGTGCAGGTAAATTGGTTGGGTTGGCTTGGGTGTGCACATTCTGAGGTGCAACAGATTGAGTTCTAATATTTCCTTCTTGTCCTTGCTGACCTTTATTGTCATTGGTCTCCATAGGTGATGGAGATGGGTTGACATTCTGTCTCCTTCTACTTACTCTACGGCCAGCCATTTCCTATTTTCGACGGTGTATTTTCGATGGTGGTAGTGTCTGAAAATCAAGAAAACATATGAGGCAAGCATAATATACGTTAATCTCATGTTAATTTCCAAATAAACAAGGCAAAGTTTCAATTTTTAAAGTCATTCAGTCAAAACAGGGCATTTTCATCGTGGGGTCGATCGTGGGGTGGCACTATATGCAACCACAGGGTTGCGACTGCACGAACCCTGTTAGCTCACCAAGAGCCTGTGGTCGATCGTGGGGTCTCATTTTTTTTCGAATTCTGCCACCACACGACACCAAATCAGGTTTTAAAAATCTAATTTCGAGCCATTTTCTTATTTTCACTTTTGTCTTCTACTATTCAGAACTCAACTCACCACCACTGAGTTGCTACAGTGTCAATTGTATGAATTTGGTGATTCTTTCGTCGATCTACGAACTACATTCGGTTCCTCCAGGTATGTTCCCGGCTCTTTCTCCTTTTTAAGCTTTCATACCTAGGTTTTGCTCCATTTATAAGGTTTTCTTCAAATTAATATTTTTTTGAACGTCAAAATTTGATTTTTATTGGGGGTTATTGCTATTGGCCACCTAATGGATGAAATCCCTCAAGAAAATTCGAGTTTCATCAGTTAGTTTAATAAAAACTTGAAAATTCCCATTTTTGACATAAATTTTGGGGTTTTTCCCCAATTGTCCAAATTTCTTCAAATCCAATTGTATGATCCTTGTAGGATGGTTTGGGACCTATATAAGTCCTCCTGCCCAAATGTTTGGGTGAAAAGTGAGGCTTTTGGCCAATCACACCATCATAATGTCAAAATTTTGAATTTTCACAATATTTGATATGTTGTTTGTTGGTCTATGCCCTTGCAGACAACATGGCTCACACTAAAGTCCCCAGAGTTCACGATCCCCATCGTTCCAAGTCCACTGAAACAGAGGCACAGTATCCCTGGAAAGAGCGCAAGAAGGTGGAAGGGGGTCGTTGTCACACCCTAATTCTGCACCAACCAGAATGGTGTGATGAACCGTCTATGATCCAACGGTTTAACCAAGATCTCGAATAGGCTATGTCCTTTTGCTTAAATCGTACTCATCCACAATCATAATCAGAGTAAATAAACAACAATGAAAGTCTTTAATATTAATGAACTGAGTATCTAACAGTGATATCATAAATGAAGTATCCAATTATCTCAAATAACTGAAGACATAAAATAAAATAAATTAATCAATTACATGTTCTGAATAATCCGACAAATAAATGTAATCAAAGAAACATGAGTTGCACTCGCACGACGAATCATGCGACTCCACCATAGCTTCTGTATCCATTGCCGCAACATGCTCGTACATTGGAGCATTCATATAATCTTCTACTGTAGGACCTGCATCATCAACTAAAAATATTCAAAGTCGAAAGGGTGACCACACATCATGGCTCAGTAAGCAAACAAAACAATGCAACAAACATATGCATGCATTCAATTCATATCTTTGGTCTGGTTCACAAGTTTGCAATGTACAATAGAAAGGATAGGTAGCCGCCGCACCTCTATACAAGAGTGTGTGTAGCCGCCCAATGGATCAAACACCATTGTCGTCCCACATGCACCCATCATGGAATAGAGATAGAGCTAAAATTCCTGGATCAAACACCACATGACACTTCCCCTGATGCCCTACCCATACCAACACGTAAGCCCCTATTGGCGAGGGCTTGCAAACTGGGCTTGCAACTAACCAATCCTAATGTCAAACAGTGTATCCAAGGCCTCACCCCAGTATCCCTCAATACGTCCGTAGAGATAGAGCTAAGGCCCCCCGGCAGAGTCAGAGACTACACGCTCCGAGACCACCTCCCCTGATGCCCCACGACGTAATAGTTCTGCTAAGGTAATGGCGATACGACAATGTCAGTGGACAAGTGTCACACCCCAATTCCACACTGTTCAGAATGGTGTGATGAACCGCTAAACAAACAACGGCTCAACCAGGATCTCTAATAGGCTATCCCCGCGTTATCCAAACTTTACACGCATCCACAATCATAATCAGAGTAATACACAATAGCGGAAAATTTATAAATAATATGAACTGAGAACTAGAATGATACCCATAAATAATATCAAATTATTCTGTGTTTAACTAAGACATAAATATGTAAATACCAAATACATGTCTTATAAATCCAAATAAGAAACCTACAAAAATATCTAATCGAATACACACGAGTTGCACTCGCAAGAGAGATCGTGTGTATCATCTTCAGCTCCAACGTCCATAGCTGCTACAGTTCCATACGCTGACGCGTTCATATAATCTTCGACTGTATAACCTGCATCATCAACTAAAAATATTCGACGTCGAGGGGTAAGCACACAACACGGCTCAGTGAGTAGCCAAAACAATGCAACAATACATATGCATGCAAAAAGTCAATTCATATCTTTGGTCTTGGTTTATAGTTTGCAATGTGCAATAGAAAGGTTGGGTGATCAAAGGTTAACGTTTATTGATACCGCCTCTATACACAGGGTGTGGAAGCCCGCCCGAAGGTTAACGTTTATCGTCGTCCCCATCCACCCTACCATAACATTATACAACAAAGGTTAACGTTTATTGCTATATAATGCTATACCAACACGTAAGCCCCTGTTAGCGAGGGCTTGCAAACTGGGCTCGCTGCTAACCAATCCTAATGCCAAACAGTGTATCCAAGGCCTCACCCCAGCATCCCTCAGAACATCCATAGAGATAGAGCTAAGGCCCCCCGGTAGAGTCAGAGACTACAAGGACAGAGACCACCTCCCCTGATACTCTACGACATAATAGTTCTGCTAAGGTAATGGCGATACGACGATGTCAATGCACAAGACTTGAGTTAGAGATAGAGCTAAAGTGCTGAGACCCGCCAAAGGTTAACGTTTATTGATGTTCTCATCACACCTCCCCTGATACTCTCTCGCATCAAGCACACCAACCACACACATACAATCACATGACTATTCCTATCATCATCATCATCATCATGTTATAAACAATAAAGTAAATATGCATGAACAAGTAATAGAAATATTGGATGGCATGCTATATGCACATTACAAACATATTCGCATAGAATCAAACATGGCATAGGACTCAAGAAAAGAAAAACAGCTTATTATTAACCAATTTAGTTTGGGGTTAAGGTTCCTCACCTTAGCTTGCTAAAAGATATTTTTCAAGCTTTCGAATCACCGTTATGACGTTATTATATTGCTAGCAAACCAAACAAAGTCGATAGAATTTAATTAGAATTAATTCAGAATTTAAAAACCATTCTGTCAACTGAGGGTCGATGCTAGGGTCGATGCAAGGGTCAATGGGTCTATCGACCCTCCCTCCATTCTGAACTTCTCGAATGCTGAGGGTCGATGGTCAGAAACACCTAGGGTCGGATGGTCTATCGACCCTCGGTGCGACCCTCGGTGCACTCTGGTCTAATTTCCACTTTTTAATCCATTCTTCGTGTTTGGGGTCCTATGGCTTGCTTCCTACATTCACCCAACACTCATTCCATGGTCTAGAACCATGTATAAACCATCTAAATAGTTTTCGTGCATCCTCCTATGGTTTTCCATGAAAACCTAACCATGGATGGATGGTTTGAGTTTCTCCGAAATCCTACACTCAACCATATCTATCCTAGGTCTGTAGAAACTCATGGAATTTGTATCCATACCTGAGATTACTTTTCTCTGCAAATTCTTCTCCTTTTTGCTAAGCCTTCCTCCTAGCCTCCTTTCTTCCTCTTTTCCTTCTTCTCTCTTTCTCTCAATTCAATTAGGGTTGTGAAAGGAGTGAATATGGCTTAGGAACGTCCTTTAAATAGACTAGGAATGTCCTATAATAATCCCATTGAGATTTGGAAAGAATCCCAACCGAAAATTAGGAAATTTCCTAATTTCAGTTTCGTCAGAAACCGAGGGTCGAAGGGAGGGTCGATGATCCCGTCGACCCTAGGGTCTTAAGCTGTCCGACCCTCCCTCAAAAACTGAGGGTCTGACTTTCTATTTTGGGAGGTCCGACCCTGCTTCACTGGGTGTGCGACCCTCCCCTAGAATTAAGTGTTTTTGGGTCTATTTCATACCTGGGATCTCGATCTCCTTCATGCCCTTGGTCCATTTGACTCGACCATGATGGGTAAACCTGGTTCAAGGTGGTAAGACCGGGTTAAATTGACACGGGTCTTACAACTCCCCCCAACTTATAAAAATTTCGTCCTCGAAATTGTACGTACCTTCTGAATCAAACAAGTGAGGGTATTGCTTTCTCATAGCATTTTCTTCCTCCCATGTAATCTCTTCCATGTCTCTACTTTTCCATGTGACCTTAACATAATAGATATCTCTGTTGCGTAGACGTTGAACCTTTCGACTAGTGATTTCCGTTGGTATTACTTCAAATGTCAAATCCTCAGTCAGTTCCGGCAAATCTACTGTCAACACATGTGTTGGGTCTTTGACATACTTCTTCAATAAGGATATGTGAAATACGTCATGCACACTTGACATAGATGGTGGTAGTGCTAACTGATAAGCTACTTTTCCACGCTTAGCCAGAATCTCATATGGTCCGACATATCTTGGACTTAGTTTTCCTTTCTGTCCGAACCTCTTCAATCCTCGCATAGGCGATACTTTCAAAAATACTTTATCACCTACGGCGAACTCTAGATCTCTTCGTCGAGTATCTGCGTATTGCTTCTGACGGTTCTGAGCTACTCTTACTCTTTCCTTGATGATGTCGACCACTCGACAAGTCTCTTCAACAAATTCTGGTCCAACAATACTACGTTCTCCAACTTCATTCCAAAACAAGGGAGTTCGACATTTCCTACCATACAGTGCTTCATAAGGTGACATCTGTATAGTAGCCTGATAGCTGTTATTGTAAGCGAACTCGATCAGTGGTAACTTTCCGTCCCATGATCCCTTGAAATCAATCACACATGCTCGTAGCATATCTTCTAAAATCTGGATTGTACGCATCGACTGTCCGTCAGTCTGTGGGTGGAATGCAGTACTGAACTTCAATGTTGTACCCATAGCCTTTTGCAGTCCTTCCCAAAATTTAAAAGTAAATCGTGGATCTCTATCGGACACAATGCTTTTTGGAACACCGTGTAACCGAACAATGTTATCCACATACAGCTTTGCTAACCTTTCGAGTGTATATTGGGGTCGTATCGGTATGAAGCGAGCTGTCTTAGTCAGACGGTCTATAATCACCCAAACTGCGTCAACTACTCGAGGAGTCAATGGTAGTCCTGTGACGAAGTCCATAGTGATGCAGTCTCATTTCCATGCTGGTTCCGGTAATGGTTGTAACAGTCATGCGGGTCTTTTTCGTTCCGCCTTCACCTTCTGACAATTTAGGCATTGAGACACGAACTTGGCTACATCTGCCTTCATTCCCCTCCACCAATACAGTTTCTTTAGATCATGGTACATTTTTGTACTTCCAGGATGTACCGAGTAGATGGTGGTATGGGCTTCTTTCATGAGTCGGTGTCTAATGTCTACATTTTCTGTTTCGGGTACACATATTCTTCCTTTGTATTTCAGTACCTTCTCGTCATCCAAGGTGAACTCAGGGTTAGTCCTACCTTTCTCAATATCTTCTTGTACTGTTCTCAGATAAGGATCTGCTTTGATAGCTGTCTTCACTTCGTCCACTATATCCGGTATAATCTTCAAGGCCGCGAACATATTTGAAAACCGATGAATGAACCCTTGGTTGGTTGATCCATCCGGTGTGTCTATCACATACTGCTCGTTGCTGTGATTAAACACCATTCCATTGGTATACATTGCTGCAGTCATGCAGGTTTCTCCTTGAGATTTTATCATTGCTTTCCTGCTCAATGCATCCGCTACCACATTCGCTTTTCCCGGATGATACTGCATATCACAATCATAGTCTTTCAATAGTTCTAGCCATCTTCTCTGTCTCATATTTAACTCCTTCTGATTAAATAGATAAGTAAGACTTTTATGGTCCGACTTAATCTGAAATTTCTCTCCGTATAGGTAGTGTCTCCATATCTTGACAGCATGTACTACTGCCGCTAATTCCAAATCATGGGTTGGGTAATTTTTCTCATGTACCTTCATCTGTCTCGATGCATACGCAACTACTTGTTCTCCTTGCATAAGCACACATCCTAGTCCCAATCCCGATGCATCAGTGTATAAGGTAAATGTCTGTCCTAGAACGGGAATGGTTAAAATTGGAGCGGATATCAGTCTGGTCTTCAGTGTTTGAAAGCTCTTTTCACACTTATCCGTCCATACAAACTTTTCTCCTTTCTTGGTTAAACTGGTGAGAGGTACGGAAATCCGAGAATAGTCTTCTACGAATCTCCGATAATATCCAGCTAGACCCAGAAAACTTCTGATTTCTGAAACACTCTTTGGTGCTTCCCACTTCACAATAGCTTCGATCTTACTGGGGTCCACTTTGATTCCTTCCGCGGATACTACATGGCCTAAAAATGCGACTTCGCTTAGCCAAAACTCACACTTAGAAAATTTGGCATATAACTTCTCTTCCCTTAAACGCTATAGGGCTGCGTTTAGGTTCTTGACATGGGTTTCCTTGTCCTTGGACTATACCAATATGTCATCAATAAACACTATCACCGACGTGTCCAACATATCGTGGAAAACTCGGTTCATAAGTTCCATGAACGTTGCCGGTGCATTAGTTAGTCCGAAGGACATCACTAAGAATTCATAATGTCCGTATCTTGTCCGAAAAGCTGTCTTCGGAATGTCACCTTCTTTAATCTTCAATTGATGATAGCCTGATCGAAGATCGATCTTTGAAAATACCTTCGCTCCTTGTAACTGATCGAACAAGTCATCGATCCTGGGTAGTGGATATCGATTCTTGATTGTCAGCTTATTCAACTCTCTATAGTCGATACATAACCGAACGCTACCATCTTTCTTCTTTACGAACAACACCGGTGCTCCCCATGGAGATATACTGGGTCTAATATAACCCTTATCCAGCAGTTCTTGTAGTTGCACTTTTAATTCCTTCAGTTCAGTAGGAGCCATTCTATATGGTGCTTTTGATACCGGTGCGGTTCCAGGTATCAGGTCTATTACAAACTCCGTGGCTCGGTCGGGTGGTAATCCGGGTAGTTCCTCCGGAAATACATCAGGAAAATCTCGCACTACATCAATATCTTCCATTTGTGGCACGTCCTTGGTTAGGTCGACCACTGATACTAGATATTCGACCGCTCCTTTCTCAAGGCACTTCTTAGCCTTCAATGCTGAGAGTATGAGCTTGCGTCTCCTGGGAAGTTTGGTTCCCGAGAAACTGAATTCTGCTCCTTCTTTGTCTTTAAACGTTAGCTTCTTCTCAGCGCATAAAAAATTTGCAGAGTGCCGAGCTAACCAATCCATTCCTAAGATGACGTCGAAGTCTGCCATCTCAAGTTGTATTAAGGTTGCATCCAAGGTCTGCTCTCCAATGAGAACTGGACATGGTCCATAACCTTTCTCTAATTCCACTTCTAATCCCATCGGTGACCGTACAAGTAATTTGTAGTCTAATGTTCTGATGGGCAGATTGGTCTTCTTTCCAAACGACACAGATATAAATGAATGAGTAGCTCCTGAATCAAAGAGTACTCTTGGCGGGTACGCCATTGATAGGTACGATACCTGTGATCCGTTTTTACTTAGTCTACATACTCAATCAGTGTAATTATAATCTTAAAGTTTCGGTCATACCTGTGACCACATCGGGCGATGCGGCTGCATCCTCTGATGTAACAGCATATACCCATCCTTGATGTAACAGCTTTTTGGGTTTTGGGCACTCTCTTGCCATATGCCCTGGTTGGTTGCAGTTATAGCACTTCGGGCTTTCAGAATTTGGCTTTGGCTGAGGTTGAGCTGCGGGGATAGTCTTGGTTGCAGCATTAAAATTCTGAGGACGGAAAGGTTTATACGTCCTGTTATTGCCTCCGTTATACGAATTCCCAGCTGGCCTTTTTATGCCTTTGTTTTGAGTGAAATAACTCTCTTTCTGGCTCGATTCAATCACTCGAGCGATCTGGACAACTTCATTATATATGTTCTTCTCTAATCCCAGGACATGTTCCCTGATACTTCCTCTCAGTCCCGCGACGAATCTACGGGTTTTTGTATCTTCTTCTTGCATGCTAGCTGGTGTGAAGAAAAACAGCTCTTCGTAGCGCTGTTGATACGAGTCTACGGACATCTGCCCTTGGTACAGACTCAGAAATTCCTTTTCCATTGAATCTCTGAAGCTTCTTGGGAAATACTTCTCGAAGAATGCTTCTTTATATATAGCCCATGTCAGTAGGGCGTGCTTGGTCAATAAGTACGTCTTTGTAGATTTCCACCAATGGTGTGCGTCGCCTTTGAGCATGAAGGTGGCGCATAGTACTTTCTCTTCCTCAGTAATAGTCATCATAAGGAAGTTCCTTTTCATCTCGTCTATCCAGTGTGCTGGCCACAGTGGATCAGACGGCTTTCCATTGAATTCTCTTGGTTTCATTTTCAAAAATCTCTCCACTAGCCGGGAGTGATCCAGTTGATTTTGATATGCCCCAAACATAGGGGGTGGATACTGATAGTTCCCTTGGGCTGCTGCTGGGACTTGCACTGGAATTGGTGCAGCCGGTTGTGGAGGTGTCTGTTGAGCTGGGTGGTTACCCACCGGTGCTGCACTAGCTTGCCCAGTGTGCATGGCTGCAGCCTGAGTGGCTTGAAACATGACTCCCATCGCAACCTGCATTTGAGTTTGTGCTTGTTGTATTTTTTGTAGCTGTTGAGCCAGATTCATCACCACTGTTGTTAGCTCAGGTGGTGGTGGTGGCAAATTCGTAGGGTTTGCCGGCTCGGGATTACCCTGTGCATAATTGTTCTCTTGACTAGTCTCATCCGCCGGTGGTGGTGGTGGGGCTGTATTTCGGATTTGTCGGGTAACTCTACGTCCAGACATTATTTACTTTCGAGATGGATGGTGCCTGAAAATCATCAAAATCAGTGAGAAATCATTTATACTTCATGTAGGCACGCTAACCGATACAAAATTCAAAATCTCCAATTGATTCTGAAATAAATACTGTCTTTTCTATGTAGGGTCGATAGTGAGGGTCGATGGTATGTCCGACCCTTGGTATCCGACCCTGGGAATGACCTGTTCTTCCAGAGAGCTGAGGGTCGATGGGTGTCCGACCCTCAGTCCGACCCTTGAATTTCTGTCAGACTCCCGAGAGTCGAGGGTCGATTGGAGGGTCGATCCGAGGGTCGATGGTGTCAGTCGAATTGTCCGACCCTCGGACTAAAAATCAGATTTTTAAGATCCGATTCTGGGTCATTTCTCACTATTCCTCCTCCGTTTTGACTCGTCTCTACTCTCCGAGTTACTACAGTGCTACTTCACTATTGTGGATCGTTCTTAGTCCGAGTTTCGACATCCACATCACCTCTACAGGTAAAATTTCCCAACTTTCCCTGTTTTTAGGTTTTTATTTCAAGGTTTTTGCTTATTTAACTCGTGTTTTCCGAATTAAACTTTGTCCAACCGTAAAAATTCTATTTTTATTGGGGGCTTTTGTTATTGGGGTCTTGAGGAACGAAAGCCCTCAAAAAATTTTGAGTTTCATCGGTTGGTCATCGAGAAACTTAAATTTTTCTCTTTTTGCCCTAATTTGTCGACATTTTTAGTTTTCCTTGCATTTCTCCAAATTGGACCTTATCCGTTAAAATTTTCTACTGCATGTAGATTGTAGGATATGTTTTAACCTAGGTAAGTCCTTACGTCCACTTGGATGGTGAGAAATGGGACTTTATTGTTAACTTACGTCGTTATTAAACCCAATTTCGGATTTTATCCTACTAACTCCTGGTTTATTTCCTCTTTCTTATTTCTGCAGGTACTATGGCCCGTACCAAAGTGCCAAGATTGCGTGATCCTCTCCGTTTCCGTTCAAATGAAGCCGAGGCACAGTATACCTACTATACAGGCAAAAAAGTGGAAGGGGGTCGTATGGTGAACCTGGCTGATCTAGCCTTGTTCAACGTAGAGAGAGCATTTGGCGACATGGGGTGGCTCCCTGTCACCACATACGACGCGTGGACATGTCCAGACTTGGTGCGCCAGTTCTATTGCAATCTTCAGGTGGTGGGGGATTACAATGATGTCGAGCGTGGTCAGGAGTTGCGCATCACTAGCTACGTCAAGGGGGTGCACATTTCTTTTGACTATCGGCAACTGGCCGATCTGTTGGGCATTCCCTTCGATGGTCCTATGGTGTACTGTGCGCCGGGAGAGCCACAGTTTGTTGAGATGGAGATGAGAGCAGAGATCGACAATCGGTTTTGCTCCGTCCCGATAGATGGCGGATGAGAGCTTGCTACTTGCGTCCATCTCCACGAGTCTTCCGCAAGATTATCCAAAGCATAATCTGATTCCGCAGAGTGGGCACTATGAGAGGGTGTCTCAACCGACTCGATTCTTGATCTACAAAGCATATGCACTCGACAACCGGTCCGCCTTCCTTACATCATCATGCGGACGATGATCGGTGCCACATTGTCCGGTCACGGGGGTAATCTACCCTATGGGCGCATGATTACGGTGCTCTTGACCCGTTTGGGGGTGGATCCGGTTGATGAGAAGATCCAGGAGAAGACCTTCTCGTCGCCTCTAGATTGGGAGGCTATCTGCAAGATGGGGCTGCGAGATGCGGAGGTTAACGATGAGGAGAGGAACGCGATGGTGCGCCCTCACACTCGGGTCGAGGTGACTGATGCTGCGGCTGCTGCTAGGGCTCGGGGAGATCCGGTCGACGATGATGATCGTATGTATATGGATGTCGACGCGATACCCCCGCCATCACCCACACAGGCGGATGGAGTTGGTACTCTGGCCGCGGCGGCTTCGCACCCGAGGCTGGTCCTTCTCACTCGGGCTGATCCTTCACTTCCACCTTCAGCCATGATGGAGATGCTGCAGGAGATCAGGGGATGCTCAGCGCAGATCTGATCTGAGGATGGATGAGCTGTTGGCTGCTCAGCACGCATCATACGCGCGGATGGGGGAGCTCCTAGATGTGCAGTGTGCAACTGATCAGAGGATAGTCGGTCTCACCGCTAGTCTCCAGACGACCCAGACCCAGGTGGCCTGGTTGACTAGGGTCTATGCTGAGGACTACGACAGAGATCGTGAGGCACCGCCTCCTCCTTCGCCTCCAGTTTCCTGATTGTACTTTACCTTTCTTGTACTACAGAGTAACTGTCCGGGTTGTGGACTGTACTCTGCTTTAGTGATGTATATACGTTGTAGTTCTCTTACTCATTGTATGTAACTGGTTTCCCTTTAATAGATGCATTATTCTCTTTTTAATTCGGTTTCAATCATCACTTGTGCTTACAGTGTGTTTGTATTAAAGCTTTTACTTTTATCCTATCTCAGTTCACAATGGTCTTGAATGTGTGTCAGTTCGGCGGGCAAGGCCTAAGAAGCTCTGATACCAAGTTGTCACACCCCAATTCCACACTGTTCAGAATGGTGTGATGAACCGCTAAACAAACAACGGCTCAACCAGGATCTCTAATAGGCTATCCCAGCGTTATCCAAACTTTACACGCATCCACAATCATAATCAGAGTAATACACAATAGTGGAAAATTTATAAATAATATGAACTGAGAACTAGAACGATACCCATAAATAATATCAAATTATTCTGTATTTAACTAAGACATAAATATGTAAATACCAAATACATGTCTTATAAATCCAAATAAGAAACCTACAAAAATATCTAATCGAATACACACGAGTTGCACTCACAAGAGAGATCGTGTGTATCATCTTCAGCTCCAACGTCCATAGCTGCTACAGTTCCATACGCTGACGCATTCATATAATCTTCGACTGTATAACCTGCATCATCAACTAAAAATATTCGACGTCGAGGGTGAGCACACAACACGGCTCAGTGAGTAGCCAAAACAATGCAACAATACATATGCATGCAAAAAGTCAATTCATATCTTTGGTCTTGGTTTATAGTTTGCAATGTGCAATAGAAAGGTTGGGTGATCAAAGGTTAACATTTATTGATACCGCCTCTATACACAGGGTGTGGAAGCCCGCCCGAAGGTTAACGTTTATCGTCGTCCCCATCCACCCTACCATAACATTATACAACAAAGGTTAACGTTTATTGCTATATAATGCTATACCAACACGTAAGCCCCTGTTAGCGAGGGCTTGCAAACTGGGCTCGCTGCTAACCAATCCTAATGCCAAACAGTGTATCCAAGGCCTCACCCCAGCATCCCTCAGAACATCCATAGAGATAGAGCTAAGGCCCCCCGGTAGAGTCAGAGACTACAAGGACCGAGACCACCTCCCCTGATACTCTACGACATAATAGTTCTGCTAAGGTAATGGCGATACGACGATGTCAATGCACAAGACTTGAGTTAGAGATAGAGCTAAAGTGTTGAGACCCGCCAAAGGTTAACGTTTATTGATGTTCTCATCACACCTCCCCTGATACTCTCTCGCATCAAGCACACCAACCACACACATACAATCACATGCCTATTCCTATCATCATCATCATCATCATGTTATAAACAATAAAGTAAATATGCATGAACAAGTAATAGAAATATTGGATGGCATGCTGTATGCACATTACAAACATATTCGCATAGAATCAAACATGGCATAGGACTCAAGAAAAGAATTTGTATCCATACCTGAGAAGATTACTTTTCTCTGCAAATTCTTCTCCTTTTTGCTAAGCCTTCCTCCTAGCCTCCTTTCTTCCTCTTTTCCTTCTTCTCTCTTTCTCTCAATTCAATTAGGGTTGTGAAAGGAGTGAATGTGGCTTAGGAACGTCCTTTAAATAGACTAGGAATGTCCTATAATAATCCCATTGAGATTTGGAAAGAATCCCAACCGAAAATTAGGAAATTTCCTAATTTCAGTTTCGTCAAAAACCGAGGGTCGATGGGAGGATCGATGATCCCGTCGACCCTAGGGTCTTTAGCTGTCCGACCCTCCCTCAAAAACTGAGGGTCTGACTTTCTGTTTTGGGAGGTCCGACCCTGCTTCACTGGGTGTGTGACCCTCCCCTAGAATTAAGTGTTTTTGGGTTGATTTCATACCTAGGATCTCGATCTCCTTCATGCCCTTGGTCCATTTGACTCGACCATGATGGGTAAACCTGGTTCAAGGTGGTAAGACCGGGTTAAATTGACACGGGTCTTACAACAAGACTTGAGTAGAGATAGAGCTAGAGTCTGGTGACCAGGATGAACCACAATGTCACGTCCTCCCCTGATGCCCCACTCTCATCAAGTACATTAACCACACACATACATTCACATGCCTATTCCTAGCATCATCATCAACATCATGTTATAAATAAATGAAATTAAATATGCATGAGCAGTAATAACAGGAATATTAGATGACATGTGAAATGCACATTACAATCATACAAGTATAGAATCATTCATGGCATTGGACTCAATAAATAAAAATAGTTTATTATTAGCCAATTAATTTAGGTCTTGTTCCCTTATCTTTGGTCGATAATAGATCCTCGTTCAAGCTTTGTAATTCACTCTTAGACCACTTGGAAACCTAACAAATTTATAGATTTTAAATTATAATTAATTCCCATGAATTTAGACTAACAGAAACTGAGGGGTCATAGGTGTGGCAGCACCTGTGGTCTCAGTTTCCTGTGACCACACATGCGACCACACCCCTGGAAACTTCCCGAGGGCCTGTGGTTGTATGGTCGCAAAATCCTGCAACCACACATGCAACCACACCCTCCCTTGAAACATCCCGAGGGTGTGTAGTCGAATATGTGTGTCTCGTGTGGTCGCACATCATGCGACCACACGTGCAACCGCACGTGTGATGGTCAATTTTTCACTCTCAACTCCATTCCTTCATGTTTGGATTCCTTGGCTTATCATCATGGTCCTTCCTATGATTTTTTTATAGCTCAGAACTAATATTTTTATACACAATCCATTGTCCACATAATTCTTTCCATGGACTCTCTTGGAATTTGTCCTTGGATTGATAATTGGGTTCTCACTTAAATCCTATCTCTTTTATGAACTATTATTGGCTTTCAATTGACATGGGGAATGTTCCATACATTAAACTTGTTGAAGATTCAGAGGTCTTCTCTGAATTTCCCCTTCTTAGTCTTCCTCTTCAATTCTCCTTCTCTTCCTTCTCTTCTCTTTCTCTCACTTTCAGTTTGAGTTCTAAAAGGATGAAAGAGGCTAAGGGACGTCCTATATATAGAGAAAAACCCTCCGTAATAAACCCTACTTAGTTTAGGAAGAAACCCCCTTCAGATTAGGAAGGTTTCCTAAACTCGGTTCTGTCTGGGCTCCGTATGGTCGGAGGTGGGGTCGTAGAATCCGTCGACCACACCCTCTGAAACATGCGACCACATGACCAAATTTCTTGTGGTTGCATTATTTTGAGGTGTGGTCAATCACACCTATTTAGGTATGCGACCACACGCTCATAATTGACTATTTTTGGGTTAAATTTCATACCTGATCTTGTGATTTCTTCAAGCACTTGGTTCACTTGGCCCGACCATGATAGGAAGACCTGATACAAGGTGGTAAGACCGGTTGGTTCGATATGGGTCTTACAACTCCCCCCCTCTTATTAGAAATTTATCCTCGAAATTTACACATACCTTTCGAGTCGAAAAGGTGAGGATATTGCTTTCGCATAGCATTCTCTTCTTCCCATGTGATATCTTCTATATCTTGGCTCCTCCAAGTAACCTTAACATAATAAATGTCATGGTTGCATAGACATTGAACCTTTCGGCTGGTGATTTCAGTTGGTGCTACTTTGAATGTCAAATCATCAGTTAGACCCGATGGATCCACTGTTATAACGTGTGTTGGATCTCTGACGTACTTCTTCAATAATGAGATTTGAAATACATCATACACACTTGACATAGATGGGGGTAGTGCTAACTGATACGTCATTTTTCTACGTTTAGCGAGAATCTCATATGGCCACATATCTTGGACTTAGCTTAGATTTCTGTCCAAATCATTTTAAGCCTCACATAGGTGATACTTTCAAGAATACCTTATCACCTATAACGAATTCAAGGTCTCGACGTCGAGTATCTGCATACTATTTCTGTCGATTCTGAGCTATTCTAACTCTTTCCTTGATAATGTCGATAAGTCTCTTCAATAAATTCTGGTCCAACAATACTCCGTTCTCCAACTTCATTCCAAAACAAAGGAGTTCGACACTTCCTACCATACAGTGCTTCATAGGGTGACATCTGTATAGTAGCCTGATAGTTGTTGTTATAGGCGAACTCGATCAATGGTAGTTTCTCATCCCATGATCCCTTGAAATCAATAACACAGGCTCGAAGCATGTCTTCTAAAATCTGAATGGTACGCTCAGACTGTCCGTCGGTCCAAACAAAATTTTCTCCTTTCTTAGTCAAACTGGTGAGAGGTACGGCGATTCTAGAGTAATCTTCTACTAATCGTCGGTAATACCCAGCTAGACCTAGGAAACTTCTAATTTCTGCAACACTCTTAGGTGCTTCCCATTTCACAATGGCTTCAATCTAGCTAGGATCCACTTTAATTCCCTCAACGGATACAACATGGCCTAAGAAAGCGACCTCATTTAGCCAAAACTCACACTTTGTAAATTTGGCGTAAAGCTTCTCTTTTCTTAGTCACTGTAGAGCGGCTCTTAGATTCATGACATGAGTTTCCTTGTCCTTGGAGTAGACCAATATATCATCAATAAATACAATGACTGACGTATCCAACATATCATGGAATACCTGATTCATGAGTTCCATAAAAGTTGCGGGTGCTTTAGTTAATCCAAAAGACATGACTAAAAATTCATAATGTCCATATCTTGTTCTGAATGCTGTCTTTGGAATATCACCTTCCTTAATCTTCAGCTGATGGTATCCTAACCGAAGATCAATCTTGGAGAACACCTTGGCACCTTGCAACTGATCGAACAAGTCATCGATCCGAGGCAACGGGTATCAATTCTTGATTATAAGCTTATTCAATTCCCGATAGTCTATACACAGTCGAACACTACCATCTTTCTTCTTCATAAACAATACTGGCGCTCCCCATGGTGATATGCTAGGTCTGATATAACCTTGTCCAGTAATTCTTGTAACTGTACCTTCAGTTCCTTCAGTTCAGTAGGAGCCATTCGATAGGGGGCTTTAGATATTGGTGCGGCTCCGGGTATAAGATCTATAACGAACTTTGTCGCTCAGTCGGGTGGTAGTCCTGGTAGTTCCTCAGCACATACATCTGGAAAGTCACATACAATATCAATATCTTCCATTCGTGGTACTTCCTTGGTGAGATCAACTACGGATACTAGATACCCAACTCCTCCTTTATCGAGGCATTTTCTAGCCTTTAATGCAGAGAGGATGAGTTTTCGTCTACGGGGAAGTTTGGTTCCTGCAAAACTAAACTCTGCTCCTTCCTTGTCTTTAAATGTCAGTTTCTTTTCTGCACATAATAGGTTTGCAGAATGCTGAGCTAACCAATCCATTCCCAAGATAACGTCAAAGTCTGCCATCTCAAGTTGAATTAAGGTTGCATCCAAAATCTTCTCGCTGATAAGAACTGGACATGGTCCATAACTTTTTATAGTTTCACTTCTAATCCCATAAGCGATCGTACAAGCAATTTATAGTCTAAAGATTTGAGGGGTAGATTTAGCTTCTTTCCAAATGACATAGATATAAAAGAATGAGTAGCTCCAGAATCAAAGAGTACTCTGGCGGGTATGCCATTAATAGGTACAATACCTGTGATTTGTTTTAATTTAGTCTACATGCTCACACATGGTAATACAAAATGAAAGGTTCAGGTCATACATGTGACCACATCAGGTGATGCGGCAACATCCTCAAATGTAACTGCATAAACCTTTCCTTGTTGTAGCTGCTTCCTGGGCTTAGGACACTCCCTTAAATAATGTCCCATTTGATTACAGTTATTGCATTTTACTCCTTCACTATTTTGGTTCTCTTAAGGTTGGACTGATGGAGTAGTCTTGGCTGCAGCATTAAAGCCTTGAGTATAGAAGGGTTTAAATGTCTTTGTGTTCCCTCCATTATATGAATTTTCATTTAGTCTTTTGATACCTCTATTCTGAGCAAAGTAGCTCTCCCCCTGGCTCGATTCTAGTACTCGAGCAATCTGTACTGCTTCATTATAAACTTTCTTTTCTAGCCCCAAAACATGTTCCCGAATGCTTCCCCTAAGTCCCATTACGAACCTTCGGGTTTTAGTATTTTCCTCCTGCATGCTAGAGGGAGCAAAGAAAAACAGCTCTTCATAACGCTGTTGATATGCATCCACAGTCATCTGTCCCTGATACAAACTCAAGAACTCTTTTTCTATAGCGTCTCTGAAACTTCTAGGAAAATATTTATCAAAGAATGCCTCTTTATAGATAGACCAGGTTAATTGGGCGTGCTTGGTTAACGATAACTCCAAGTAGACTTCCACCAGTGGTGTGCATCACCTTTTAACATAAATGTTGCACACAGTACTTTTTCCTCCTCATTAACAGTCATCATGAAGTTCCTTTCCATTTCATCGATACAGTAAGCTGGCCACAAAGGATCCGCTGGCTTACCATTATATTCTTTAGGCTTCATTTTCAGAAAATGCTCGATCAGTCGAGAATGATCCAACTGATACTGAGCATAGGCCCCATATATAGGTGGTTGATACTGGTAACTGCCTTGGGCTACTTCAGGGTTTTGTACTGGAGCTTGTACAACTAACGTTTGAGGTGCTTGAGGTACCATGTTGCTATCCCCTGGTACGGTGCTAGCTTGTCTGGCTGGTATAGGTGTAGTATGTGCAGCTGGAAAAGCCATTCCCATAGCAGCTTACATATTGGCTTGCACCTGTTGTATTTGCTGCAGATGTTGTGCTAGGTTCATTATCGCAGTAGCCAAATTTGTAGGTGGGGCTGGCAAGTTTGTAGGATATGCCTGGTCGTTGGCTCCTGGTGGTACCACATTCTGATTCTCTTGTCTTTCAGGGTTTTCATGGCTATTTTCCTCCACAAGTGGTGGTGGTGGAATTGGGTTACGTCCTCGCCTGGTTACTCTTCGCCCAGCCATTTCCTGTTTCCGGTGGTGGTAGTGTCTGAAAATCATAAAACATGTGAAGCAATCATAATATACTTCGTTCCCATGTCAAAATTCAATTAATCATTGTAAAATTTCAAATATCCAAGTCATTCAGTCAAAATACAGCATTTTCCATCGTGTGGTCGATGGTGGGGTCGCAATATATGCGATCACAAGGTATGCGACCTCACAAAACCATGTCAGCTCACCGAGAGCCTGTGGTCGATCGTGTGGTCACAATATGTGTGACCACAGGGTCCGACCACACGAAATCTGTCAGCTTACCGAGAGCCTGTGGTTGATCGTGTAGTTGCATATTTGATCGAATTATGCGACCACACGACCCCAAATCAGGTTTTTAAACCTGATTTTTGGAGTCATTTCCCACTTTCTCTTTTGCTTTCAACTCAACTCGCTTCCACTGAGTTGCAACAGTGTCGACCACTCGTGTTTGGTGATTCTTCCGTCCATTCACGACCTCCGCTCCGTTCCTTCATGTATATTCTCTATTGGTCCTCATTTTTAAGTTTCCAAAACTAGGTTTTTCTCCATTTATAGCGTTTTCTTCAAATTAAAATTTTTCTAATCGTAAAAATTTAATTTTTATTGGGGTTTTTGCTATTGGCCACCCAATGGATGAAAGCCCTCAAGAAAATTTGAGTTTCATCGGTTAGTTTATGAGAAACTTGAAATTTTCCATTTTTGACCTAATTTTTTGGATTTTTTCCAAATTGTCAAAATTTCTTCAAATTTGATCTTCCTAGTTTAAATTTCCAACTGTATGAGCCTTGTAGGATGATTTGGAACATATGTTCCTCCTGCCCAATGGTTTGGGTGAAAAGTGAGGCTTTTGGCCAAATCATACCGTTATTATGCCAAAATTTTGAGTTTTTCTCTATATCTAATATCTCGCTTGTTGGTCTGTGTCTTTGCAGATAACATGACTCGTACCAAGGTCCCCAGAGTTCATGATCCTCTTCAGTTCCAGTCTAATGAAGCAGAGACTCAGTATGCTCGTTATGAGCGTAAAAAGGTGGAAGGGGGTCGTTGTGTAAACCTGGCCAATTTAGCCTTATTTAATGTGGAGGGTGCCTTTGGTGATATGGGTTGGCTCCCTATGATCTTGTATGAGGGTTGCACCTGTCCTGCACTGGTGAAGCAGTTTTATTGTAATCTTCAAGTAGAGGGTGACCCAAATGATACAGACAGGGGTAGAGAGCTCAGGATCACTAGTTATGTTAAAGGGGTGGAGATTTCCTTAAACTGCCAGGAGTTGGCTGATCTCCTGGGTATATCAAACGATGGCCCCTTAGTATACTGTGCACCCAAGGAACCCAAGTTCCTATCTGTGATGATGCCTGCAGAGATTGACCGCCAGCTTCTTAGGGATGATCGCTGGGAGATGAAGGCAATCAACCTACGACCGGAACCTCGGGTGTACTGCAAGATTATTCAGCACAACTTGATTCCTCAGAGTGGGCACTATGAGAAGGTTTCCCAATTGACCCAGTATCACCTATATTGCATCTGCACTAGGCAACTCGTCTACCTTCCATACATTATCATCAGGATGATGCGTCATGCTACGATGCCTGGTCAGATGGGCAACCTACCCTATGGGCGTTTAATCACTACCCTGCTCACTCGCCTGCATGTTGACTTAGTTGATGAGAGGATTCATGAGGACACCTTCTCGAATGACCTTGACTGGGAGGCCATCTGCAAGATGGGGATGCGAGATGAGCAGGTCAGTGACGAGGAGAGAAACGCTATGGTGTGTCCTCGTACTCAGGTAGAGATAGCAGACGCGGAGGCGGCAGCAGCAGAGGTCCATGGGGGTGATACTGAGGATGATGATCATATGTACATGGATGTGGATGACATACCTCCTCCATCACCACTACATTCCATTGGATCTGGCCCTTCTCAGGTTCCTTCCCACTCAACTGGTCCTTCGCACCCACCACCTGATGATGTGATGGGGCTGTTGCATGAGATTCGGGAGGCCCAGCGTGTGACTGATCAGCGGATGGTAGATCTGGCAGCTAGTCTCCAGGTGACCCAGACTCAGGTAGCTTGGCTTACGAAGGTGTATGCTGAGGATTATGACCAAGATCGTGAGGCACCTCCTCCTCCAGCACCTCCAGCTCCATGACGCATATTTTTCTTTTTCCTTGTACTATAGAGTAACTGTCCGGATTGTGGACTGTACTCTGATTTGGATATATATATATATATATATATATATATATATATATATATATATATATATATATATATATATATATATATATATATATATATATATATATTGTTTTTATTCGATGTATGTATGAAACTTGTTTCTCATCTTAATAGTACATTATTCTCTTTCTTAATTTTTGTTTCATACAATACAGGTGCTTATAGTGTGCTCTTATTAAAGCCTTTAAATTTTATCCAAACTCAGTTCACGAACTTTTGTGGGAGTATACCAGTTTAATAGACAGGGCCTGAGAGCTCTGATACCAAGTTGTCACTCCCCAATTCTGCACCAACCAGAACGGTGTGATGAACCATCTATGATTCAACAGTTCAACCAGGATCACGAATAGGCTGTGTCCTTTTGCTTAAACCGTACACATCTATAACCATAATCAGAGTAAAAAAACAATAGCGAAAGTCTTTAATATTAATGAACTGAGTATCTAACAGTGATATCATAAATAAAGTATCCAATTATTTCAAATAACTGAAGACATAAAATAAAATAAATTAATCAATTACATGTTCTGAATAATCCG
Source organism: Protea cynaroides (assembly GCA_028583415.1). Taxonomy (NCBI): domain Eukaryota; kingdom Viridiplantae; phylum Streptophyta; class Magnoliopsida; order Proteales; family Proteaceae; genus Protea; species Protea cynaroides. The sequence continues at coordinate 27,763,313 of CM053274.1, forward strand.
ACAAATAAATCTAATCAAAGACACATGAGTTGTACTCGCACGACGAATCATGTGACTCCATCACAGCATCTGCATCTATTGTCGCAACATGCCCGTACATTGGAGCATTCATATAATCTTCAATTGTAGGACCTACATCATCAAATCAAAATATTTGACATCGAAAGGGTGAGCACACATCATGGCTCAGTGAGCAAACAAAACAATGCAACAAACATATGCATGCATTCAATTCATATCTTTGGTCTGGTTCATAAGTTTGCAATGTGCAATAGAAAGGATAGGTGACCACCGCACCTCTATACACGAGTGTGTGATGCCGCCCAATGGATCAAACACCATTGCCGTCCCACATGCATCCATCATAGAATAGAGATAGAGCTAAAGTGCCCAGATCAAACACCGCATGATACTTCCCCTGATGCCCTACCTATACCAACACGTAAGCCCCTATCGGTGAGGGCTTGCAAACTGGGCTTTCGACTAACCAATCCTAATGTCAAATAGTGTATCCAAGGCTTCACCCTAGCATCCCTCAATACGTCCATAGAGATAGAGCTAAAGCTCCCCGATAGAGTCAGAGAGTACACGTTCCGAGACCACCTCCCCTAATTCCCTACGACGTAATAGTTCTGCTAAGGTAATGGCAATACGACGATGTCAGTGGGCAAGACTTGAGTAGAGATAGAGCTAGAGTCTGGTGACCAAGATGAACCACAATGTCACGTCCTCCCCCTGATGCCCCACTCACATCAAGTACACTAACCACACACATACATTCACATGCCTATTCCTAGCATCATCATCAACATCATGTTATAAATAAATGAAATTAAATATGCATGAGCAGTAATAACAGGAATATTGGATGACATGTGAAATGCACATTACAATCATACAAGCATAGAATCGTTCATGGCATTGGACTCAATAAATAAAAATAGTTTATTATTAGCAAATTAATTTAGGTCTTGTTCCCTCACCTTTGGTAGATAATAGATCATCATTCAAGCTTTGTAATTCACTCTTAGACCACTTGGAAACCTAACAAATTTATATATTTTAAATTAGAATTAATTCTCATGAATTTAGACTAACAGAAATTGAGGGATCGTAGGTGTGGCAGCACCTATGGTCTCAGTTTCTGCGACCACAGGGTGTGTGGTCGTAGGGTGTGGTCGCATATCCTACGACCACACATGCGACCACACCCTTCCTGGAAACTTCCCGAGGGCCTGTGGTCGCAATATCCTGCGACCACACATGCGACCACACCCTCCCTGGAAACTTCCCAAGGGTGTGTGGTCAAATATGTGTGTCTCGTGTGGTCGCACATCATGCGACCACACATGCGACTACACGTGTGATGGTCGATTTTTTACTCTTAATTCCATTCCTTCATGTTTGGATTCCTTGGCTTATCATCATGGTCCTTCCTATGATTGTTCTATGGCTCAGAACTAATATTTTTATACACAATCCATTGTCTACATAATTCTTTCCATGGATTCTCTTAGAATTTGTCCATGGATTGATGATTGGGTTCTCACTTAAATCCTATCTCTTTTATGAACTATTCTAGGCTTTCAATTGACATGGGGAATGTTCCATACCTTAAACTTATTAAAGATTTAGTGGTCTTCTCTGAATTCCCCTTCTTAGTCTTCCTCTTCAATTCTCCTTCTCTTCCTTCTCTTCTCTTTCTCTCACTTTCAGTTTGGATTCTAAAAAGATGAAAGAGGCTAAGGGACGTCCTATTTATAGAGAAAAACCCTCCATAATAAGCCTTACTTAGTTTAGGAAAGAATCCCCTTCGAATTAGGAAGGTTTCCTAAACTCGGTTCTGTCTGGGTTCCGTGTGTCAGAGGTGGGGTCGCAAAATCCGTCAACCACACCCTCTTAAACATGCGACCACATGACCTAATTTCCTATGGTTACATTATTTTGAGGTGTAGTCGATCACACCTATTTAGGTATGCGACCACACGCTCATAATTGACTATTTTTGGGTTAAATTTCATACCTGGTCTTGTGGTTTCTTCATGCACTTGGTCCACTTGGTCCACTTGGCCCGACCATGATAGGAAGACCTGATACAAGGTGGTAAGACCGGTTAATTCGATATGGGTCTTACAGTCATTGTGTCAACTTAGCCAGCCTAGCCCTGTTTGATGTGGAGGGAGCATTTGGAGATATGGACTGGCTCCCTGTGATTCTGTATGAGGGTTGCACCTGTCCTGAGTTGCTGAAACAGTTTTATTGTAATTTATAGGTGGAGGGTGACCTAGAGGATATAAATAAGGGCAAAGAGCTCAGGATCACCAGTTTTGTTAAAGGGGTAGAGGTTTCATTTAACTGCCAGGAGTTGACTGATATCCTGGGTATCTCAAATGACGGTCCCTTGGTATATTGCGCACCTAAGGAACCCCTATTCCTATCAGTTCAAATGCACATAGAAATAGATAACTAGATTCATCGGGATGATCACTTGAAAATGAAGGCAGTTAACCTACGTTCAGAGCCTTGAGTGTATTGCAAGATCATTTAGCACAACCTGATTCCCCAGAGTAGACACTATGAGAAGGTTTCACAGTTGACCCAGTACCTTCTGTACTGCATCTGCACTAGGCGGCCTATCTACCTTCCTTATATCATTATCAGGACCATGCATCGTGCCATGACGCCTGGTCTAGTGGGTAACCTACCCTATGGGTGTTTGATCACCACTCTGCTCACTCGCTTACAGATAGACTTGGTCAATGAGAGGATTCACGAGGACACTTTTTCGACTGACCTTGACTGGGAAGCCATCTACAGGATGGGGATGCGAGATGTGCAAGTCAGTGATGAGGAAAGAAACACTATGAGACGTCCTCTCACTTGGGTAGCAGCAGTAGATGCAGAGGCTATAGCAGTAGCAGTAGCAGAGATAGCAGCAGAGGCACATGAGAGTGATGATGAGGAGGATGATGATCGGATGTACATGGATGTGGATGTCATACCTCCTCCATCACCACAGCATTCCACTAGAGCTGGCCCTTCTCGAGCTCCTTTCACTCAGCTGGTCCTTCACGCCCACCACCAGATGACATGATGGGACTGCTACGTGAGATTCAGGAGGCTCAGTGTACCATGGATCAGAGGGTAGCAGATCTGGCAGCTAGTCTCCAGGTGACCCAGACTCAGGTAGCCTAGCTTACGAGAGTATATGTTGAGGACTATGACCAAGATCGTGAGGCATCTCCTTCTCCAGCAACCCCAGTTTCATGATACCGTTTATTTCTTTTTCCTTTTTATATTACAAAGGAATTGTCCAGGTTGTGGATCGTAATCTGGTTCGGACGTATATTTTATATATATATAATTGGTTTCCCATTTACATATGTGCATTATTCCCTTTCTTAGTTTATGTCTCATACAACACAGGTGCTTATGGTGTGTTCTTATTACAGCTTTTAATTTTTATCCTAACTTAGTTCACTACCGTTGTTGTAGTATTTTGGTTTAATAGAGAAGAGCCTGAGAGCTCTGATACCAAGATGTCACACCCCAATTCTGAATCAACCAGAATAGTGTGATGAACCATCCATAGACCAACGGTTCAACCAGGATCTCGTATAGGCCGTGCCCATTCAATTAAACCAGACACATCCCACAAGAAAATTCAAAGTAAATTAACGATAGCAAAAGTCTTTAATACTAATGAACTAAGTATCTGGCAGTGATAGCATAATTAAGTATCCAATTATCTCCAATATACCTCAAGACATAAAATAAAATATAAAAAAATCATTTATATGTTCCCATAACTAAACAACTAAGCTAATAAAAAACACATGAGTTGCACACACACGACGAATCATGCGCATCATCTTTAGCTTCTACGTCCATCGCAGCAATGTGTCCATACGTCAGCACATTCATATATTCTTCAACAGTAGGACCTGCATCAAGAACTAAAAATATTCGACGTCGAAAGGGTGAGCACACATCACGGCTCAGTAAGCAAACAAAAAAATAAACATAAGCATGCATTCAATTCATATCTTTGGTCTGGTTTATAAGTTTGCAATGAGCTATAGAAAGGTTTGGTGGCTGCCGCACCTTTATACACGAGTATATGAATCTGCCCAATGGATCAAACATCATTGTCGTCCTACATGCACCCACCATAGAATAGAGATAGAGATAAAGTTTCCAGATCAAACACTGCCAACACTTCCCCTGATGCCCTACCCATATCAACACGTAAGCCCTTATTGGCGAAGGCTTGCAAACTAGGCTCGCAACTAACCAATCATAATTCCAAATAGTGTATCCAATGCCTTACCCCAGCATCCCTCAAAACGTCCATAGAGATAGATCTAAGGCCCCTCGGCAGAGTCAGAGACCACACGGTCCGAGACCACCTCCCCTGATGCCCTACCACATAATAGTTCTGCTAAGGTAATGGCGATACAACGATGTTAGTGGGCAAGACTTGAGTAGAGATAGAGTTAGAGTCTGGTGACGAGGTCAAAGACCACCATACCACATCCTCCCCCTGATGCTCCACTCGCATCCAACACACCAACCACACATATACATTCACATGCCTATTCCTAGCATCATCATCATCATCATCATCATCATGTTATAAATAAACGGAATTAAATATGCATGAACAGTAATAGCAGGAATATTGGATGACATGTGAGATGCACATTACAAGCATACAAGCATAGAATCAATCATGGCATTGGACTCAATAAAGTAAATGGTTTGTTATTATCCTGTTAGTTTAGGTTTTGTTCCCTCACCTTTGATCGTTGGTTGTTCCTCTTCCAAGCTTTGCAAATCACTTTTGGACCACTTAGAAACCTAATAAATTTATTGATTCTAAGTTAGAGTTCATATTCATTAATTACAGTGTTTAAATGTCCTTTCTAAAACTAATCAGACCTCTAGAAGCATAGTGGTCGCAGGTGTGGCTGCACCTGTGGTCTCAGTTTCTGTGACCACAGGGTGTGTGGTCGATATGTGTGGTCGCATATCATGCGACCACACACATGCGACCTGTCACACCCCAATTCTGGGCCAACTGGAATGGCGTGATGAATCGTCAATAAACCAATGGTTCAACCAGGATCTCGTATAGGCTATGTCAACCATATTAAACCAAAACACATTCCACATTAATCAGAGACAATAAAGTAAATAGCGGAAGTCTTATTAATAAATGAACTGAGGTCTAATCATGATAAATAATTAATATTCCAGTTATCTCCAAGTAACCAAAACATAATTTTATACATATTACAAATATCCAAATACGAAAGTTAAAACTAAGCGCATCCAAAGTTGAAACGCTCGCTTAACAATCATAATAGTCCTCCACAGCTTGCTCATCCATAGCCGCCACCTGTACATATGTTGGCGTGTCGACATAATCTTCAATCGTAATACCTGCAACATCAAAAACTAAAAGAATTGCATGCTTGAGGGTCAGCTCTCCAACTTGAGCTCAGTGAGAAAATAAAACAATGCAACAAACATATGCATGCATTCAATTCATATCTTTGGTCTGGTTCACAAGTTTGCAATGTGCAATAGAAAAGATTGGTGGCCACTGCACCTCTATACACAAGTGTGTGAAGCCGCCCAAAGGATTAAACACCAATGTCGTCCCACATGCACCCATCATGGAATAGAGATAGAGCAAAACTGCCTGGATCAAACACCGCATGACACTTCCCCTGATGCCCTAACCATACCAACACGTAAGCCCCTATTGGCGAGGGCTTGCAAACTGGGCTTGCTACAACTAACCAATCCTAATGTCAAACAGTGTATCCAAGGCCTCACCCCAGCATCCCACAATACGTCCATAGAGATAGAGCCAAGGACCCCCGGCAGAGTCAGAGACTACACGGTCCGAGACCACCTCCCATAAAGCCCTACAACGTAATAGTTCTGCTAAGGTAATGGCGATACGACGATGTCAGTGGAAAAGACTTGAGTAGAGATAAAGTTAGAGTCTGGTGACCAGGATGAACCACAGTGTCACGTCCTCCCCCTGTTGCCCCACTCACACTAAGTACACTAACTACACACATACATTCACATGCCTATTCCTAGCATCATCATCATCATCATGTTATAAATATATGGAATTAAATATGCATGAGCACTAATAATATGAATATTGGATGACATGTGAAATGCACATTACAAGCATACAAGCATAGAATCATTCATGGCATTAAACTCAATAAGTGAAACAGCTTGTTATTAGCCAATTAGTTTAGGTCTTGTTTCCTCACCTTTGATCGATGTTTGTTCCTTTCCCAAGCTTTGGAAGTCACTTTGAATCTATTAAGAACCTAAACAATTAATGTATTTAAGTTAGGGTTCATGTTTACCAAGTTACAGTAGTCAAAAACCTTGTTTGGTTACAAAATATGCTTGTTGTTAACGTGTGGTCGGATGTGTGGTCGGACCTGTGGTCACAATATATGAGACCACCCACTGTGTGGTCGGACCCTGTGGTCACAGATTATGCGACCACACCATGCGACCACACCTTTCCTGGGAACTTCTCGAATAGCTGTGGTCGACCCTCTGGTCACCCTGTGGTCACATTTTATGCGACCACACCATGCGACCACATGATGTTTGGTCACTTTTTCATCTTCAATCCGAATTCTTCCTGAGTTGATTCTTCGGCTCATCACTTGGGTTCATCCTATGATTATTCTATGGCCATTATTTACAGTTTCTCATTAACCATTGTCCCTAATCTCTTTTCTCATGGTTTTTCTTAGAAATCCCATAACCGAAATCGTTGCATTAGATTCAACACAACAACTTGATAAAAGGAACCTATCCTATCTGATCTAGCCTACATAGTCAAGTCCATACCTTAAGTTTGCTGTAAGGAGATAGAATTTTTCTCTTCAAAACCTTCTTCTCCAAGATTCTTCTCCAAATCTCCTTATTCTCCTTCTCTTCCTTTCTCTTTCTCTCTTAGGTTTAGGGTTTTAATTTGAGTTCTAAAAGAGTGAGAGAGGCTAAGAAACATCCCTTATATAGAGGGAAAAACTCCATATAAAGTCCCACTTAGATTAGGAAAGAATCCCCCTCAAATTAGAAAAGTTTCCTAAATACGAAGTCAGTTCAGCATCGTGTGGTCGCAGAACCCGTCGACTACACACCTCGAAAAGTGCAACCACACGTTGTGTGGTCTCATGTGTAGTCTCATGGTGTGGTCTCATTTGTGGTCTCATGTATCGACCATACGTACCGACTACACATATCGACTACACCTGCTACCACACGATCAAAATTTTTTGGTTTTTAATTTCTGACTTGTTGCTTCCATAAAATCTTAAACGGTCAACCACACCAACTAAATTTGACTCGTTGCTTACCTTATCTTGTGGTTTCTTCATACAATTGGTTCACTTGAGCCGATTATGATGGAAAGACCGGTCAAGACACAAGAATGTAAGTGACATTTCTACCGTTCACCAACTTTATTCCAAAATAGAGGAGTTTGACATTTCTACCGTACCATGCTTTATAGGTGACATTTACATGGTAGCTTGGTAGCAACTTCAATTCACGGTAACTTCTCAACTCAAGCTCCTTGAAATCAATTTCACAAGCTCGGGGCATATCTCTTAGGATCTGTATAGTCCGCTCCGACTGTCCGTCGGTTTAAGGTAAAATGTGGTACTAAACTTCAACTTTGTCCCCATTATTTTCTGTAGATCCTCCCAATACTTCGAGATAAAACTTGAGCCTCTGACCGACACTATGCTCTTAGGCACAGCATTCAATCTGGTAATATTATCCACATATAGCTTAGTTAGCCGCTCCAAAGCATACCGAGGTCCTATAGCAATGGAATGAGCTATCTTCATAAGGCGATCAACAATCATCCAAATTACGTCAACCGATCTAGGAGTCAATGGAAAATCGGTGACATACTTCATTGTAATGCAGTTTCACTTCCAGACTGGCTCTGATAGTGGTTGTAGTAAGCCATGTTGGTCTTTGTCTTTCAGCCTTTACTTGCTGATAATTCAGTCACTGAAACATGCATCTAGCCATAACTACTTCCATTCCCTTCCTAGTTAGCTTGGTAAGAGGTTTTTTGATCTTAGAGTGATCCTCCAGAAATCGTCTGTAATAACCAGCTAAACCCAAGAAACTTCTGATCTTCGCAATATTATTTAGGTGTTTTTCACCATATGATTACTTCTATCTTAATATAGGGTCCACTTTAATCCCTTTTTATGATGCTACATGATCTAATAAGATCACTTTGTTTAATCAGGTCTCATATTTCTTGGACTTGGCATAAAGCTTCTGCCTTCTCAACTGTTGTGAAGCTGATCTAAAATTCGTTGTATGAATTGCTTCATTCTTGGAATAAATCAAAATATCATCTATGAAAATTATGACCGACATATCCAACATGTCATGAAACACCCAGTTCATTAGCTCCATAAAAGATGTAAGGGCATTGGTTAATCCAAACGTCATAATCGAGAACTTATAATGCCCAATCCCGGTTCTAAAAGCTGTCTTCGAGATATCGCTGTCCAAATTCTTCATTTGACGATACTCCATCCAAGGTCAATCTTAGAAAATACCTTTGCTCCTTGCAACTGCTTAAACAAGTCATCGATCTGAGGTAGTAGATATAGATTCTTGATCGTGAGCTTGTTTAGTTTTCGATAGTCTATACATAAACTGACACTACCGTCCTTCTTCTTCACTAATTGCATTGGCGCTCCCCGTGATGCAATACTTAGTCGATTAGAACCCTTGTCTAATAACTCCCGTAGTTGAGTCTCAATCCCTTCAACTCCATAGGAGCTGCTTTATAGGTGCCTTTGACACAGGTATTATCCTTAGTAACAAGTCGATTACGAACTCGGTCGCACGATCAGATGGTAACCCAAGTAAGTCTCTTAGAGACACATCAAAAAATTTATGCATCACATCAATATCTTCTGTCTGTGGTGCTTCTAACGTATATCACAGATACCATATATCCAACTCATTTCTCTTCAAAGCATCTCTTCGCCTTTAGCATAGAGAGGATCAGCTTTCAGTTCTTAGGCAACATGCTTCCAATAAAACTAAATTATATGCCGTCTTTATTCTTGAATGATAACCTCTTCTATGTACATAACAACTTTATAGAGTGTTGAGACAACTAGTCTATCCCCAAGATGATGTCAAAGTCTGTCATCTCAAGTCGAATTAGGTTACATCCAACTTGTCCATCCATACAATTCAAACATTGTTCATAACACTCATCTAATGCAACATTTAGTCCAAAAGGGCTTGAACTAGTTTAAAGGTCTTAAGAACTTGTCTAGTTCCTTCATCTCTTAGTTTTTTAAAAACTATCGCTAATAATCTCATATATTGAAAAACTCATTAGCTTATATTTCTTTTATCCTTGCTGTTCTACCCGATCTCTCTTTCATATACCTCGAAAAATATCTTGTGATTGTTACTTTATATCTTAAGTCTACCTCTAGGCATTAGGGTATATGCTTATAAATTTATTAATTCAGTTAAACTCTTTTGGTCTTTTCTTAATCATCTCACTCGACATTGGCCATAACTCAATATTCATTGTACTAATCTGAATACTATCAATGCTACGATTTTTTACTTTATCCTTGTATCCACTCTTAGATTTACTTTTAGAAACCTTCTACCTTGTCAAAATTCATACCGATATAGCCATCTTTAACTCTACTTGAGTGCTATCTATTTCTTTACTGGCTACTCTTGATAGTTCTCACTTTTTTCTCATGCACTCTTTTATAGACATGACTCATATCCATCCATTCAGCAATCTTGAAACAGATCCTCCATTACATCATCTGAGGTCTCTTGGCTATAGCATCTAATCTGAATTCAATCGTCTTACTTCCCATAATTCCTCATTCACTAAACATCTTATCAATGGATGTCGAGAAATGTAAGAATCAGAATGTTTATCCAAAAGCAATTCATTTTCTTTTTTCGAATTCAGGGTAATGACGAACAGTTGCTTTATCTAATGAACTTAAGTTTAAAGGATCAGGAGTAAACCTATGGTAATCCAACTGGCATCAAAAAGGTCGTTAAGTTGTACGGTGGTTCAAATACATGGAAATAGAGGTTTTACAGTTCTTAACCTCATGGTTACAGGATCTATCGAGTATATAATGCCATTGGTCGAGGCACTACAGGAGTAAATCTAGAGAAAGTTTTGGTACATCAATAAATCAGGTATAAATCGAAAAGATGTACGCTCAACATGATTAAACATTTAACTGTTCATTCACTTCATATCTCTGTTCATGTTGTCGATCATGAGAGTGGTTTACGTTGGTATAATGAGGACTAATACTAAGAAACAATATCTATAACTCCAATTGACAGGTTGAATCGAGAAGGTATCCTATCAAGGTACAAGAATTTAAAATCAGGTATGTGCATCCTCTATAATCATAAGAGTAAATCAATAATGCACTGCATCCTATATAACCTATTTAGTTATATGACCACAATAGATTTGATCCTTTGCTGAATATATATGAGGCTACATCATTAGAAAACATTCCTTTAATCTTTGTCGGATCATTTGATCATGATGTAGCTATCCCATACATCGGTGGCTGATAGGGGTAACCACCTTGATACACTGCTTGTTGTGCACCAAGCTTCTACACTGGGATGTGCATTATTGGGTCTTGCTGTATGGTAGGCACTGTGTTATAGCTAACAAGTGATGGGGGTATAGTGTTGCTACCAAATGGGTACCAAACTTGGTTTGACACAGAGTGTTGATGTAGCATTGGCAACTTGGATGGTGATTCACATAGCAATTTACATAATCGATTTTATCTGTTGTTGCTCTTGTATTTTGTCAGGCCAAGTTTATTACAACCGTGGCCAAGGCACTTGGTAGTCCAGGTAGATTGGCTGGAGTGGCCTAGTTGTTCACTTCCTTTTATTTGCTCCAATCTGATTATCATTATTTAGCATCTGCTCAGATGAGTTTTTAGTACCCGTTTTCGACCCAGATAGTGGTGGGATCAAGTTGCAACATCTTCTTAATGCTCAGCGGGCAATGGATCAGCGTATGGTGGATCTCACTCTGAGTTTCCACATCACCCAGGAGTATAGCTTTATCTTCTTTTATAGTTACTCTCATTTTTGGTGTATAGCTATTGTTCTCCTATCTCTGTTGCATTCAGCCCGAGATCTTTCCCTTTTCCTCTACAGGGATTTAGGCGTTACTAGCCATTTTCTTTTTCCTCTGTCATATATCGAGTTTCACAACTTGTGAGTACCAACTCGGTATTCTAATTTTCTGCTTTATAGATGCTTCCTTCTTGTTACTATACTATATCCTTTGTATACTCAGACAATTATCCTACTTGTAGACTATACCATATGTTATTTATTTATCGGGATACATTTAGATTCTCTTTTTCTTCTATCTATATATACATATGGTTCTACCTTTTATATGTACATTATTGTCTTATTTAAGTTCTGTCTCAACCAACACAGGTGCTTATGGTGTGTTTGTATTAAAGCTTTTAATTTATCCTAACTCAGTTCATGGACACAATCGTGAATGTATTCAGGTTTGATGGGCAATCCTGAGAGCTCTGATACCAAGTTGTCACACCCCAATTTTCGACCAACCGGAATGGTGTGATGAACCGTCAATAAACCAACGGTTCAATTAGGATCTCGTATAGGCTATGTAAGACCTGTGACAATCTAACCCGGTCTTACCACCTTGAACCAGGTTTACCCATCATGGTCGAGTCAAATGGACCAAGGGCATGAAGGAGATCGAGATTCCAGGTATCAAATCGACCCAAAAATACTTTATTTTAAGGGAGGGCCGCACACCCAGCTAAGCAGGGTCGGACCTCCCAAAACAGAAAGTCAGACCCTCAGTTTTGAAGGGAGGGTCAGACAGCTTAAGACCCTAAGGTCGACGGGATCATCGACCCTCCCATCGACCCTCGGTTTCTGCCGAATATAGAAATTAAGAAATTTCTATATTTTTCGATTGGGATTCTTTCCAAATCTTAATGGGACTTATTTAGGATGTTCCTAGTCTATTTAAAGGACGTCCCTAAGCCACTTTCACTCCTTTCACAACCCTAATCGAATTGAGAGAAAGAGAGGAGAAGGAAAGAGGAAGAAGAAAGGGAAGGAAGAGAAATTAAGCCAAAAGAGAAGAGTTTCAGAGAAAGATTAACCTTCTCAGGTATGGATACTAATTCTATGAGTTTCTACAGACCTTAGGGTAGTAATTAATAAGAGAGTGATCTCGGAGAAACCCAAACCATCCATCCATGGTTAGGTTTTCATGGAAAACCATAGGAGGATGCATGAAAACTATTTAGATGGATTATACATGGTTCTAGACCATGGAATGAATGTTGAATGAATGTAGGAAGCAAGCCATAGGACCCCAAACACAAAGAATGGATTTAAAAGTGGGAATTGGACCAGAGTGCACCAAGGGTCGCACCGAGGGTCGATGACCATCCGACCCTAGGTGTTTCTGACCATCGACCCTCAGCATTCGGGAAGTCCAGAAAGAGGGGAGGGTCGATAGACCCATCGACCCTAGCATCGACCCTAGCATCGACCCTCAGTTTACAGAATGATTTTTAAATTCAGAATTAATTCTAATTAAATTCTATCGACTTTGTTAGGTCTTCTAGCAATATAATAACAGTATAAAGGTGATTTTAAAGCTTGGAAAAGTATCTTTTAGCAAGCTAAGGTGAGGAACCTTAACCCCAAACTAAATTGGTTAATAATAAACTGTTTTCTATTTCTTGAGTCCTATGCCATGCTTGATTCTATGCGAATATGTTTGTAATGTGCATATAGCATGCCATCCAATATTTCTATTACTTGTTCATGCATATTTACTTTATCGTTTATAACATGATGATGATGATGATAGGAATAGGCATGTGCTTGTATGTGTGTGGTTGATGTGCTTGATGCGAGCGAGTATCAAGGGAGGTGTGATGAGAACGTCAATAAACGTTAACCTTTGGCGGGTCTCAGCACTTTAGCTCTATCTCTAACTCAATTCTTGTGCATTGGCATCGTCGTATCGCCATTACTTTAGCAGAACTATTATGTCGTAGAGTATCAGGGGAGGTGGTCTCGGTCCTTGTAGTCTCTGACTCTACCGGGGGGCCTTAGCTCTATCTCTATGGACATTCTGAGGGATGCTGGGGTGAGGCCTTGGATACACTGTTTGGCATTAGGATTGGTTAGTTGCGAGCCCAGTTTGCAGCCCTCGCCAACAGGGGCTTACGTGTTGGTATGGCACTATATAGCAATAAACGTAACCTTTGTTATATATTGTTCATGATTGGGTGCATGTGAGTTGATGATAAACATGATCTTCGGGTAACGTCACACACTCGTGTATAGAGGCGGAGTCAGTAAACGCGACCTTTGGCTACCTCAACCTTTCTATAGCATACTGCAAACTTATATACCAGACCAAAGATATAAATTGACTTTTTGCATGCATATGTAATGTTGCATTGTTTTGGCTACTCACTGAGCCGTGTTGTGTGCTCATCCCTCGACGTCGAATATTTTTAGTTGATGATGCATGTTACACGGTTGAAGATTATATGAACGCGTCTGCGTACGGGAATATAGCAGCAATGGACGCTAGAGCTGAAGATGATACACACGACTCCTCTTGCGAGTGCAACTCGTGTGTATTTGATTAGATATTTTATAGGTTTCTTTTATTGTATTTAATAAAGACTTGTATTTGATATTTAAATATTTATGTCTCAGTTGGAAACAGAATAATTTGCTATTAAATTATTGATATCATCTTAGTTCTCAGTTCATTTATTTATAAGATTTCCGCTATTGTGTATTTACTCTGATTATGATTGTGGATGCGTGTAAGTTTGGATAACGCGGGGATAGCCTATTTGAGATCCTGGTTGAACCGCTGGTTTTTTTTAGCGGTTCATCACACCATTCTGAATAGTGCGGAATTGGGGTGTGACAGGCTATGCCAACCATGTTAAACTAAAACACATTCCACATTAATCAGAGATAATAAAGTAAATAGCAGAAGTCTTATTAACAATGAACTGAGGTTTAATCATGATAAATAATTAATATTTCAATTATCTCCAAGTAACCAAAATATAATTTAATGCATATTACAAATATCCAAATACGAAAGTTAAAACTAAGCGCATCCATAGTTGAAACGCTCACTTAACAATCATAATAGTCCTCTACAACTTGCTCATCCATAGCCGCCACTTGTTTATTTGTTGGCGTGTCGACATAACCTTCAATCATAATACCTGCAACATCAGAAACTAAAAGAATTGCACGCACGAGGTTCAGCTCTCCAACTTGAGCTCAGTGAGAAAACAAAACAATGCAACAAACATATGCATGCATTCAATTCATATCTTTGGTCTGGTTCATAAGTTTGCAATGTGCAATAGAAAAGATTGGTGGCCACCGCACCTCTATACACGAGTGTGTGAAGCTGTCCAAAGGATCAAACACCAATGCCGTCCTACATACACCCATCATGGAATAGAGATAGAGTTAAAGTGCCCGGATCAAACACCGCATGACACTTCCCCTGATGCCCTAACCATACCAACACGTAAGCCCCTATTGGCGAGGGCTTGCAAACTGGACTCGCAACTAACCAATCCTAATGTCAAATAGTGTATCCAAGGCCTCACCCCAGCATCCCTCAATACATCCATAGAGATAGAGCTAAGGCCCCCCGGCAGAGTCAGAGACTACACGGTCCGAGACCACCTCCCCTGATGCCCTACGACGTAATAGTTCTGCTAAGGTAATGCGATACGACGATGTTAGTGGACAAGACTTGAGTAGAGATAAAGCTAGAGTCTGGTGACCAGGATGAACCACAGTGTCACATCCTCCCCTGATGCCCCACTCGCACCAAGTACACTAACCACACACATACATTCACATGCTTATTTCTAGCATCATCATCATCATCATCATGTTATAAATATATGGAATTAAATATGCATGAGCACTAATAATAGGAATATTGGATGACATGTGAAATGCACATTATAAGCATACAAGCATGGAATCATTCATGGGATAGGACTCAATAAGTAAAACAGCTTGTTATTAGCCAATTAGTTTATGTCTTGTTCCCTCACCTTTGATCGACGTTTGTTCCTCTCCCAAGCTTTGGAAGTTACTTTGAATCTATTAGGAACCTAAAAATTAATGTATTTAAGTTAGGGTTCATGTTTACCAAGTTACAGTAGTCAAAAACCTTGTTTGGTTACAAATATGCTTGTTGTTAACGTATGGTCGGATGTGTGGTCGGACCTGTGGTCACAATATATGAGACCACACACTGTGTGGTCGGACCTTGTGGTCACAGATTATGCGACCACACCATGCGACCACACATTTCCTGGGAACTTCCCGAATAGCTGTGGTCGACCCTCTGGTCACCCTGTGGTCGCATTTTATGCGACCACACCATGCGACCACATGATATTTGGTCACTTTTTCATCTTCAATCCGAATTCTTCCTGAGTCGATTCTTCGGCTCATCACTTGGGTTCATCTTATGATTATTCTATGGCCATTATTTACAATTTTTCATTAGCCATTATCCCTAATCTCTTTTCTCATGGTTTTCCTTAGAAATTCCATAACCGAAATCGTTGCATTAGATTCAACACAACAACTTGATAAAAGGAACCTATCCTATCTGATCTAGCATACAGAGTCAAGTCCATACCTTAAGCTTGATGTAAGGAGATAGAACTTTTCTTTTCAAAACCTTCTTCTCCAAGCTTCTTCTCCAAATCTCCTTCTTATCCTTCTCTTCCTTTCTCTTTCTCTCTTAGGTTTAGGGTTTCAATTTCAATTCTATAAGAGTGAGAGAGGCTAAAAAACGTCCCTTATATAGAGGGAAAAACTCCATATAAAGTCCCACTTAGATTAGGAAAGAACCCCCCTCAAATTAGGAAAGTTTTCTAAACACGGAGTCAGTTCAGCATCGTTTGGTCGCACGTGTGGTCGCAGAACCCATCGACCACACACCTCGAAATGTGCGACCACACATTGTCTGGTCTCATGTGTGGTCTCATGGTGTGGTCTCATGTATCGACCACACGTACCAACCACACGTATCGACCACACCTGCTACCACACGACCAAAAATTTTTGGTTTTTAGTTATTGACTGGTTGCTTCCACAAGATCTTAAACGGTCAACCACACCAACTAAATTTGACTCATTGCTTACCTTATCTTGTGGTTTATTCATACAATTGGTTCACTTGAGCCGATTATGATGGAAAGACCGGTCATGACACAAGAATGTAAGGTTAGATCGGGTTCGTGGCATGCGGGTCTTACACGACCACACCCTCCCTAGAAACTTCCCGAGGACGTGTAGTCGACACATGTGCCTCGTGTGGTCGACCATAGCTGCGACCACATGAGTGTTTGGCCTACTTTCATTCTCAGTCTAACCCCTTCATGATTTGATTCCTTGAACTATCACTAGGGTCCTTCCTATGATTGATCTATGGCCTTAATTTCGTATTTTTCACAATTATCTAATCCAACCTACTCTTCATGGATTTCCTTTGAGTTTCTGTCTATGGGTCTCATGGTTGAGATCCTACTTTGAATCAATACTTACTCCATGATCTATTCTAGGCATTCAACTGATGTAGGGGATGTTTTCATACCTTAAACTTGTTGAAGAATCAGAGCTCTCTCTGAAATTTCTTCTCTTAGTCTTCCTCTTCAATTCTCCTTCTCTTCCTCCTCCTCTCTTTCTCTCTCTTTCAGTTTGAGTTCTAAAAGAATGAAAGAGGCTAAGGGACGTCCTATATATAGAGGAAAACCCTCCATATAGAGTCCTACTTTGATTAGGAAAGAACCCCGAAGTTTTCCTAATTTTGGAGTCAATTATACCACTGTGTGGTCGCACGTGGGGTCGCGGGATCCGTTGACCACACGTCCCAAATCTGCAACCACATGTCCCAGACTCCAGTGGTCTCATTATTATGAGGTGTGGTCGACCACACCTGTTTAGGTATATGACCACACGTCTCAATTAGATGATTTAAGGTTCGAATTACATACCTAGCCTTGTGGTTTCTTTAGGCACTTGGTCCGCTTGGTCTGACCATGATAGGAAGACCTGATACAAGGTGGTAAGACCAGGTTAATATGATACATGTCTTACAATTATGTAAGTGGTTTATGCATGTGCTTCAATTAGATTCTTTGTTCAAGTTGAAGTTTATGCTGGATGGATGATTGATGGGTGGCTTTGCGTATTTGGGATTCCCAAATTGCCTACATATTCTAAGGTTTGCCTTAGAAATCAGGTACGAAGTAGTTCAAAAGGCTTCAATTGTTCTTTAGGCTTCTAGGGTTCCCTTCCCCTTTATGTTCTTTCCATTTGTGTTCTTCCTTTATCTGCTTTATTCTTTATTTGTTCTGTTTTGTTCTTTACTTGTTCTATTCTGTTCTTTACTTGTTCTGTTATGTTCTTCTACTTGCTCTGTTCTGTTCTTTTAGGTTTCTAGGGTTGCCTATCCCTACTGTTCTGTCCTTTCCATTTTTGTTCTTTCTTTATCTGTTCTGCTCTTTGTTTGTTCTGTTCTATTTTTTACTTGTTCTGTTCTGTTCTTTTAGGTTTCTAGGGTTGCCTGTCCCTTTCTGTTCTTTCCATTTTGTGTTCTTCCTTTATCTGTTCTATTCTTTATTTGTTCTGTTCTGTACTGTTCTCTACTTGTTATATTCTGTTCTTGTTCTGTTCTTTACCTGTTTTGTTCTTTATTGTTCTGTTCTGTTCTTTTAGATTTTTTAGGGTTGCCTATCCTTATTGTTGTGTTCTTTCTACTTTAGGGTTTATCTTACCCTAATTATTGTGTTCTTTCCATTTTAGGGATCTTACCCTAATTACTCTTTTCTTTAAGATTTAGGCAAGTGTATCTCCAAACATAGCAGTGAAAGCATCCAGATGGTAAGTAAGCATCCAATATAGCAGATGAGCATCCAAAAATAGCAACGAGCATGTGAAACAGACAAATATGGTAATTAGCAATCCACTCATGGCAGTGTGATCATTCCAATTATAGCAGTGTATGCATGTGAGCATCTAAATATAGCATGTGAACAATATAGCATCAAACATGACATGTAAGCAATCTGATACAACATTTGAGAGCATTCCAAATATAGCAGTAAGCATGTAAGAGCATTAATCAAGCATCGATCATCAACAATGTGACCAAGATCATATTTGATTGACTACTCAGATTTGATGTAATCGATCATCATCAATGTGATCAAGATCATATTTGATCGATGGTTCAAATTCACTTGAAACATTCATGAGGTCAATCCAACTGTTCAAATTCAATTAAATCACTCAAAAAGGTAATCCAACGGTTCAAATCACTCAAGATGGTAATCCAACCATTCAGATCACTCAAAATCACTCACAATAAAGATCCAACGGCTCATATCACTCCAAATGATAATCTATCCATTCAAATTCTACTAAATCATTCATAATCAAGATCCAACAGTTTATATTACTCCAAATGATAATCTATCCATTCAGATCACTCAAAATGTCCATCTAATTGCTTAGATTCAAAATCAACATCTAATGGTCCATATTTAATCACCTAAAAATCCAAAATCATTATCTATATTTTATTTCTCCAAAATTCATGATCAATGGCCATATAAAAGATTCACATTAAAATGTTATGATCAGTGGACGTATTTTAATCACCACAAAATTCCACATCAATGGTCCATTTAATTCACTTAGAAATTCTAAGCATTTGATGAATTTAATAAAATTCCAGCTATAGTCGGATCAATCTGATAAAAATTCCAAACATCTGACGGGATCAATTTCATGATAATTCCAAGCATCCAATGGGCAAATTGATCACATTAAAATTTAAATCAAAAGAACCAATGTGTGATCAGATTTTTTTCTAAGGTTTGGATTCAATTAAAACATGTCATATCTTATGGAAAATATTAGCACCAAATACAACCATGTGTAATTACGATTAAAGTCATGATGAGATGCTAGGTGAAGGGTCTTGATGATGGGATGTGGCTTACGGGTAAGGGAGACTGCACGGCTAGGTTTGATTATCGGTTTAATAAGTAGCTGGGTAATGGTGATGAAGGGATGGGGAAGTTTGATGCACGGCTGGACAGGTGTGAAGGATGGGGAAGTTTAGTGGCAGATATGATTGGTAGTGATGGATTGCAGGAAGGTTCACGGGCAGGATGATGCATGGCAGATTGGTGGGTTGGTTTGTATGAGGGTGAAGTATAGGTGTAACAGCTTGAAGGTCGGTGATGAAGAAGGTGGTTGACAGGTTGCGGCAAGGTGTTCTGCAGCAGATTCGGTGATGGTTACAGGTGGTGGTAAGGTTGATGGCGATGGGGTGTAAGGTTTGGTTATGCAATCGGTTTAGGTGGCTGCAAGTGGACGTTGGTAACAGGTAAATGGCAGGACTATTTCATGGAAGTGCTCAGACAGTGTTTGGTAAGGTTGATGATCAGATGGTTGCAAAGGAAAGTGGGGAGAAGATGGAGGTGGCAATCAAATCAGGTTCAACAGTGGGGACGTATTCAGTGGGATTACATGAGGTGTTGTTGGCCAGGTGTATGGGATTGGGAAAGGGATGTGATACGTGGTGTAGTAGGGTGGTGCATGCATGGTTGTGTTCTGTGAGGTGGGTAATATGGTGGTTGCAGGGATGAGTATACACAGAGCAACATAAAGAAGAAGAAAAAATAATAAATAAAGAAGAAAGAGGAAAAGAAAGACTTACCTGATCTTCCTCTTCTTCTTCAATCTCTTACGTCCGAAAAGAAAAGAAAGAACGACTTACCCTTGTCTCGAATTTTTCATGTGCACTTTGAACAGTACAAAAAATGTAATACTTTGGGACTTGAAACACCTGATTCGGACGTAAGACGGCCAATATATGATGATTGAAGTTTTGACAATAATCCTGCATGCAACTTGCGATAATTATGTAAAAGCCCTTACATTTTCAAATAGATTAAAACTGCAATATCTTTCTCGTTTGATGTCAAAATTAGATGATTCCAGTCACATTCTGAAGATAATTCCATGTCTTATGCATCCACGTAGATTACAGCCTGTGACCTTACTGTGGGATCCATCGAAAATTATCTCGAGGTTGCCACCAAAAATCCTAATTTTCACTCACCTCTTTTCCTTTGTTGTCTACACACCAAGAAGATTATGCTTAGTTAGGGATGGCAAAATAGGGTGCTTACATGTCTGAAGTTCTTGCTGCTATCTATAGCGACTTCCTTCAGGCTTAGATCTCTGACCACCCTATGTAAGACCCGTATCAAACTAACCCGGTCTTACCACCTTGAACCAGGTTTACCCATCATGGATGAGCCAAATGGACCAAGTGCATGAAGGAGATCACGATCCCAGGTATTAAACTGACCCAAAAACACTTAAATTAAGGGGAGGGTCGCATATAGCAAGGGAGGGTCGGACCCCCCAAGACAGAAGTTAGACCCCCAGTTTTACATGGGGGGTCGGACACTTAAGGAACCAGGGGTCGACGGGATCTCCGACCCTCCTATCGACCCCCGATACTCGGTAAAAACCGAAATTAGGAAAGTTTCCTAATTTCAATGGGATTCCTTCCTAATCTCAATGTGACTTATTTTAGGAGTTTCTACTCTATAAATAGGACGTCCCTAAGCCTCTTTCACTCCTTTTACAACCCTAATTGAATTGAGAGATAGAGAAGAGAAGGAAGAGAAGAGGAAGAGAAGGAAAGAAGATAAGAAGGCAGAAAGGAGAAGAGTTGCAGAGAAGGAGTATCCTTCTCAGGTATGGATACTAGTTCCATGAGTTTCTAAAGACCTTAGTGTAGAAAATGAAGAGAGTATGATCTCAGAGAAACCCAAACCATCAATCCATGGTTAGGTTTTCATGGAAAACCATGGGGAAAATCATGAAAGCCATATAGGTGAATGAATCATGATTCTAAGCCATAAGACATGTGTGGAATGGACTGTAGGAGCAAGTCATAGGACCCCAACACGAAGAATGGACTGAAGGAAGAAAAATTGACCAAAACCCACAGGGGGTCACATGGGGGGTTGATGGCCAATCGACCCTACCAGACCCTGAGCATCGACCCCCAATGTTCGGGAAGTCCAGAATAGGGGTGGTCGCACCCAGGGTCGATCATTACTCCGACCCTACCTCTGACCCCCAGTTAACAAAATGATTTTTAAATTCAGAATTAATTCTAATTAAATTCTATCGACTTTGTTAGGTCTTCTAGCAATATAATAACAATATAAAGGTGATCTTAAAGCTTGAAAGAGGATCTATTAGCAAGCTAAGGTGAGGAAACAGAACTCTAAACTAATTGGTTAATAATAAACTATTTTCTTTTCTCTTGAGTCCAGTGCTATGCTTGATCCTATGCGAATATGTTTGTAATGTGCATACAACATGTCATCCAATATTTCTATTATTTGTTCATGCATATTTACTTTATTGTTGATAACATGATATTGATGATGATGATAGGAATAGGCATTTGAATGTATGTGTGTGGTTGGTGTACTTGATGCGAGCGAGTATCAAGGGGGTGTCATAGGCTGGGCCTCAGCACTCTAGCTCTATCTCTAACTCAAGTCTTGTGCATTAGCATCGTCGTATCGCCATTACTTTAGCTGAACTATTACATCGTAGAGCATCAGGGGAGGTGGTCTCGGTCCTTGTAGTCTCTGACTCTACCGGGGGGCTTTAGCTCTATCTCTATGGACGTTCTGAGGGATGCTAGGGTGAGGCCTTGGATATACTTTTTGGCATTAGGATTGGTTAGTTGAAAGCCCAGTTTGCAGCCCTCGCCAGTAGGGGCTTACGTGTTGGTATGGCACTGTACAGTAATAAACGTTAACCTTTGTTGTACAATGTTCATGAATTGGGTGCTTGTGAGTCTACGATAAACGTTACCTTCGGGCGGCGTCACACACTTGTGTATAGAGGCGGGGTCAATAAACGTTAACCTTTGACTACCTAAACCTTTCTATTGCATATTGCAAACTTTAAACCAGACCAAAGATATGAATTGGCTGCATGCATATGTATTGTTGCATTGTTTTATTTGCTCACTGAGCCATGATGTGTGCTCACCCCCTCGACGTCGAATATTTTTAGTTGATGATGCAGGTACTACCGTCGAAAATTATGTCAATGCTCCAGTGTACGGGCACGTGGCAGCGATGGAAGTTGAAGATGAAGTGGATACACATGACTCCTCTTGCGAGTGCAACTCATGTGTATTCGATTAAATTTTTAGTTTTCTTTATTTGGATTTAGTAAAGACATGTATTTGATATTTATTTATATCTTAGTGTCTTAGTTGATATAGAATAATTTGCTATTTAAATATTAATATCACAGTAGATTCTCAGTTCATTTTACTATAAGACTTCCGCTATTGTGTATTTACTCTGATTATGAATGTGGATGTATGAGGTTTAGATAAAACGGATTCCGCTTGTCCGAGATCCTGGTTGAACCGTTGGTTTGCTAGCGGTTCATCACACCATTCTGAAGTGTGCAGAATTGGGGTGTGACAACTTGGTATCAGAGCATCTCAGGCCGTGTCCGCTAACCTAGCATACTTTCACGTCGAATTGTGAACTGAGATAGGATAAAAGTAAAAACTGTAATATTAACACACTCTAAGCACAAGTGATGTTTGACCAAATTTGAAAAGAGAATAATGCATCTATAAAAGGGGGAACAATATTAAATACAATGAGAGAGAAACAAATGTATATAAATAGCTAAAGCAGAGTACAGTCCACAACCCGGACAGTTACTCTGTAGTACAATGAAAGGAAATAAATGCAATCGTGAAGCTAGAGGTGAAGGAGGACGCGGTGCCTCACGATCTCTGTCATAATCCTCAGCGTAGACTCTAGCCAACCAGGCAATCTGAGTCTGGGTCGTCCGAAGACTAGCTGTAAGATCAGCTACCCACTGATCAGTCCCACGCTGAGCACCCAAAAGCTCCTCTATCCGCATATCTGACCGGCGTTGAGCCTCTATGAGCTCTCCCATCCTCATGTCTGATGTACGCTGGGTGTCTAGTAGCTCATCCACTCTCCCGCTGAGCGTCTAGTAACTCCCCCATCATCAGATCAGATATGCACTGAGCCTCTCTGATCTCATGCAATATCTCCATCATATCATGAGGTGGGTGTGAAGGACCAGCCGCATGAGAAGGACCAGCCGCATGTGAAGGACCAGCTGCATATGAAGTACTAGCTCCAGCCGCATGTGTAGGTGAAGGAGGTGGTATAGAGTCTACATCCATGTACATACGGTCATCATCACCAGCGGGCTCCGTATGAACTCCAGCGACGGTGGCAGCTGCCTCAGCGTCAGCTATCTCTACGCGAGTGCGAGGGCACACCATCGCGTTCCTCTCGTCATCACTGACTTGAGCATCCTGCATGCCCATCTTGCAAATAGCCTCCCAATCTAGAGGCGATGAGAAGGACTTCTCCTGAATCCTCTCATCCACTAAATCAAACCCCAGGCGGGTCAGCAAGATAGTGATCATACGTCCGTAAGGAAGGTTACCAGTGTGACTGGGCAACGTAGCAGTGATCATGGTACGCATGATGATGTACGGAAGGCAGACAAGCTACCTAGTGCAAATACTGTATAGAAGATACTGGGTTAGTTGGGAAACCCTCTCGTAATGACCACTCTGCGGGATCAGGTTATGCTGAATGATCTTGCAATATACCCGTGGAGCTGGACGCATATAACATGCCCTCATCTGCCAGCGATCAGGTCGTAGGAGCTGATTATCGATCTTGGCCCTCATCTGTAGAGAGAAGAACTGGGGCTCTCCAGGAGCACAGAAAACCATGGGGCCAGCATAGGAAATGCCCAGTAGGTCGGCCAGTTGCCGATAATCGAATGAGATGTCAATCCCCTTGACGTAGCTCGTGATGCGCAGCTCATCACCCCTCTCCACATCATTGTAATCCCCCACCACTTGGAGGTTACAATAGAACTGGCATACCAAATTCGGACAGGTGCACGCGTCGTAAGTAATGACAGGGAGCCATCCCATATCACCAAATGCTCTCTCCACATTGAACAGGGCTAACTCAGCCAAGTTCACCTTACGACCTCCCTCTACTTTCTTGCGAGCGTAGTGGGCATACTGTGCCTCGGCTTCGTTGGAACGGAAACGAAGAGGATCACGAACTCTGGGTACTTTGGTACGAGCCATGGTATCTACAATAAGAAAGAAAAACAGATAATATGTTAGTAGGGTAGAAAAGTCCAAAATTTTGACATGATAACGACGTAAGTTGGCCAAAAGCCTCACTTGTCACCCATACACGTGGGCAGGAGGACTTACGTAGGTTCTAGCATATCCTGCAACACTCACACAGTAGGAAATCCTAACTAATGGAATCCAATTTGAAGAAATTACGAGAAATCAAAAATTTTGACAAATTAGGGCAAAAAAAGCAAAATTCGAGTTTCTCGATAACCAACCGATGAAACCCAAATATTTTTTAGGGCTTTCGTTCCTCGAGTCACCAATAACAAAAGCCCCCAATAAAAATCGAATTTTTACGGTTGGAAAAAGTTTAATTTGAAAAATACAAGATGAACGAGCAAAAACCTAGAAATAAAAACCTAAAAACAGGTAAAAGTGAGAAGACATACCTGTAGGAATGATGTAGACGTCGAAACACGGAACCGAAATGACCAATATAGCGGAGTTGACACTGTAGCAACTCAGAGGTGAGAGACGAGTCGAAACGGAGGAGGAAGAATGGGAAATGAATCAGAATCGGACCTTAAAAATCTAATTTTTGGTCCGGGGGTCGGAGAATTCGACCAGGATAATCGACCCCCATATCGACCCCCAGCTCTCGGGAACCTGATAGAAAACCAGGGGTCGCACCTGGGGGTCAGACATCCATCGACCCCCGGCTCTCGGGAAGAATGGGTGATTCCAAGGGTCGGATACTGAGGGTCGAACATACGATCGACCCCCACCATCGACCCTGCATAGAAAAGACAGTATTTTTCACAGAATGAACTAAAAATTTTGAAAATAACATCGGTTAGCATGCCTACATAAAGTATAAATGATTGCCTCACGTATTTTAATGATTTTCAGGCACCACCAATCTCAGAGGAACATATGGCTGGACATAGAGTAACCAGGCAAAGCTGAAACGCAGTTCCACCACCACCACCTGTGGAGGAAGTCAGCCAAGAAAATGTTTATGCACAGGGAAATCCGCAGGTTGCACCACCAGTAAATCTGGGCCAGGCAAATCCTACAAACTTGCTACCCCCACCACCGGAGCTGACAACTGTGGTTATGAACCTAGCGCAACAGCTTCAACAAATGCAACACGCACAGGCTCAAATGCATACAACAATGGGCATTATGTTTCAGGCAGTACATGCTACACCAATGCCTACTGGACAAACAAGTGCAGCACCGGTGGGTAACCACCCAGCACCTCAAACACCTCAACCACCAGCCACACAGATTCCAGTACCAGGTCCTGAAGCAGTTCAGGCTAATTACCAGTATCCACAACCTATGTTTGGGGCATACCCTCAGAATCAGATGGACCACTCCCGACTGGTTGAGCGATTCTTAAAGATGAAGCCCAAGGAGTTTAATGGTAAACCGTCCGATCCTTTATGGCCAGCACATTGGATCGACGAGATGGAGAGAAATTTTCTTATGATGACTGTTACAGAAGAAGAAAAGGTATTATGTGCCACCTTCATGCTAAAAGGTGAAGCACATCATTGGTGGAAATCTACCAGGGCCTATCTATTAACCAAGCACGCCCTATTGACTTGGGCTATTTATAAAGAAGCTTTCTTTGAGAAGGAGTTCCTGAGTTTATATCAGGGACAGATGTCCGTGGATGCATATCAATAGCGTTTTGAGGAGCTGTTTTTCTTTGCATCACTTAGCATGCAAGAAGAAGACACTAAAACCCGTAGGTTTGTCACGGGGCTTAGAGGAAGCATCAGAGAGCATGTACTAGGATTGGAGAAGAAAATATATAATGAAGCTGTGCAAATTGCTCGAGTTATTGAATCGAGCCAGAAGGAAAGCTATTTCACACAGAACAGAGGTATGAAAAGACCAACCGAAAATGCTTATAACGGAGGGAATAATAAGACATTTAAACCCTTTCGTGCTCAAGGCTTTGCTACCGCACCCAAGACTATCCCAGTAGCTCAACATCAGCCAAAGGCAAATACAGAAGGCCCAAAATGTTTTAACTCCAACCAAGCGGGGCATATGGCAAGGGAGTGTCCTAAGCCCAGGAAGCAGCTACATCAAGGACGAGTTTATGCTGTTACATCCGAGGATGCTGCCGCATCACCCGATGTGGTCACATGTATGACTGAAACCTTTTTAAGTTGTATTACATTGTATGAGCATGTAGACTAAGAAAAATAAATCACAGGTATCGTACCTATAAATGGCATACCCACCAGAGTACTCTTCAACTCAGGAGCTACTCATTCTTTTATATCTGTGTCATTTGGAAAGAAGCTGAATTTACCCATCAAAACATTAGACTACAAAATACTTGTACGGTCACCGATGGGGTTAGAAGTGGAGTTAGAAAAAGGCTATGGGCCATGTCCAGTTCTCATTGGCGAGAAAACCTTAGATGCAACCTTGATCCAACTTGGGATGGCAGACTTTGACGTCATCTTGGGAATGGACTGGTTAGCTCGGCATTCTGCGAACCTACTATGCGCAGAAAAGAAGCTAACATTTAAAGACAAAGAAGGAGCAGAATTCAATTTTTTGGGATCCAAACTTTCCCGTAAACGCAAGCTCATATTCTCAGCACTAAAGGCTAAGAAGTGCCTTGAGAAGGGAGCAGTTGGATACCTAGTATCAATGGTCGACCTCACCAAAGAAGCACCACGGATGGAAGATATTGATGTCGTGCGGGACTACCCCGACGTATTTCCTGAGGAACTACCAGGATTACCACCCGACCGAGCCATAGAGTTTGTGATAGATCTTGTACCGAGCCGCACCAGTATCAAAAGCACCTTATCGAATGGCTCCTACTGAACTAAAGGAATTGAAAGTACAACTACAAGAACTGCTGGACAAGGGTTATATTCGACCCAGTATATCACCATGGGGAGCGCCAGTATTGTTCGTAAAGAAGAAGGACGGTAGCGTTCGATTATGTATCGACTATCGGGAGTTGAACAAACTGACAATCAAGAATCGATATCCACTACCTCAGAACGATGACTTGTTCGATCAGTTGCAAGGAGCAAAATTATTTTCTAAGATCGATCTGTGGTCAGGCTACCATCAGTTGAAGATTAAGGATGGTGATATTCCTAAGACAGCTTTCAGGACCAGATATGGACATTATGAATTCTTGGTCATGCCTTTTGGATTAACAAACGCACCAACAACTTTCATGGAACTTATGAACCGGGTTTTTCAGGATATGTTGGATACGTCGGTTATTGTATTTATTGATGATATATTGATATATTCCAAGGACAAGGAAACTCATATTAAGAATCTAAATGCCACTCTACATCGTTTAAGGAAAGAGAAGTTATATGCCAAATTTACCAAATGTGAGTTTTGGCTAAGTGAAGTCGCCTTCTTAGGCCATGTAGTATCCGCTGAAGGAATCAAAGTGGATCCAGCAAAATCGAAGCTATTGTAAAGTGGGAAGCACCAAAGAGCATTGCAAAAATTAGAAGTTTTCTGGGTCTCACTAGTAATTATCGACGATTTGTGGAAGACTATTCCCGGATTGCCGTACCTCTCACTAGTCTGACTAAGAAAGGTGAAAAGTTTTTGTGGACGGATAAATGCGAGAAGAGCTTCCAAACCCTGAAGACCAGATTGATATCCGCTCTGATTCTGACTATTCCGGTTCCCGGACAGCCATTTACCCTATACACCGATGCGTCAGGACTGGGATTAGGATGTGTGCTTATGCAAGGAGAACAAGTAATTGCTTATTCCTTAAGATAGTTAAAGACACATGAGAAGAATTATCCCACTCATGATCTGGAGTTAGCAACAATAGTACATGCTGTTAAGATATGGAGACATTACCTATACGGAGAGAAATTCCAGATTAAATCGGACCATAAAAGTCTTACTTATTTATTTAATCAAAAAGAGTTGAATATGAGACAAAGAAGATGGCTGAAACTATTGAAAGATTATGATTGTGATATCCAATATCATCCGGGAAAAGCTAATGTAGTAGCGGATGCGTTGAGCAGAAAGGCAATGATAAAATCTCAGGGGGAGGTTAGCACAACTGCAACTATGCGTACTACCGAAATGGTATTCAATCACGAAAATGAGCAGTATGTGATAGATACAACGGATGGATCAGCCAACCAAGGGTTTATTCACCGGTTTTCAAATATGTTCGCCGCATTGAAGATTATACCGGATATAATTGATGAAGTGAAGACAACCATCAAAGCAGACCCTTACCTAAGAACGGTACAAGAAGACATCGAAAAAGGTAGGACTAACCCTGAGTTCACCTTGGACGAAGAGAAGGTACTGAAGTACAAAGGAAGAATATGTGTACCCGAAACAGAAAGTGTGGACATTAGACACCGACTAATGAAAGAAGCCCATACCACCATCTATTCGATACATCCTAGAAGTACAAAAATGTATCATGATCTAAAGAAACTATATTGGTGGAGAGGAATGAAAGCAGATGTAGCGAAGTTCGTGTCTCAATGCCTAAATTTTCAGAAAGTAAAGGTTGAGCGACAAAGACCCGCAGGACTGTTACAGCCGTTATCGGAACCAGCATGGAAATGGGACTGCATCACTATGGACTTCATCACAGGATTACCACTGACTCCTCGAGTAGTTGACGCAGTTTGGGTGATTGTAGACCGCTGACCAAAACAGCTCGCTTATACCGATATGACCTCAGTATACACTAGAAAGGTTAGCAAAGCTGTATGTGGATAATATTGTTCGATTACACGGTGTACCAGAGAGCATTGTGTTCGATAGAGATCCACGATTTACTTCCAAGTTTTGGGAATGATTGCAAAAGGCTATGGGTACAACACTGAAGTTTAGTACTACATTCCATCCACAGACAGATGGACAGTCAGAGCGTACAATTCAGATTCTAGAAGATATGCTACGAGCATGTGTAATTGATTTCAAAGGATCATGGGATGAAAAGTTACCACTGATCGATTTCGCTTATAACAATAGCTATCAGGCCACTATACAGATGTCACCCTATGAAGCACTGTATGACAGAAAGTGTCGAACTCCGTTGTTTTGGAATGAAGTTGGGGAACGTAGTCTCGTTGGACCAGAATTTGTTGAAGAGACTTATCGAGTGGTCGACATTATCAAAGAAAGAGTGAGAACAGCCCAGAATCGTCAGAAGCAATATGCAGATACTCGACGCAGAGATCTTGAGTTCTTCGTGGGTGATAAAGTATTCTTAAAGGTATCACCTATGTGAGGCCTGAAATGGTTCGGACAAAAAGGGAAACTAAGTCCAAGACATATCGGGCCATATGAGATCCTAGCTAAGCGTAGGAAAGTGGCTTACCAGTTAGTACTACCACCATCTATGTCAAGTGTGCATGACGTATTTCATATTTCCTTATTGAAGA
The DNA here is from genome assembly GCA_028583415.1 of Protea cynaroides. Classification (NCBI taxonomy): domain Eukaryota; kingdom Viridiplantae; phylum Streptophyta; class Magnoliopsida; order Proteales; family Proteaceae; genus Protea; species Protea cynaroides. Next base: position 27,793,181 of record CM053274.1, read on the forward strand.
AGTATGTCAAGGATCCAACGCACGTTTTAACAGTAGATCTACCTGATTTGACTGATGATTTGACCTTTGAAGTAACACCAACTGAAATCACTAGCCGAAAGGTTCAACGACTACGCAATCGAGATATCCATTATGTTAAGGTCACTTAGAGAAGTAAAGACATGGAAGAAATTACATGGGAAGAAGAGAGTGCTATGCGAAAGCAATACCCTCATTTATTTGACTCCGAAGGTATGAATAATTTCGGGAACGAAATTTTTATAAGTAGGGGGGAGTTGTAAGACCCGTATCAAACTAACCCGGTCTTACCACCTTGAACCAGGTCTACCCATCATGGATGAGCCAAATGGACCAAGTGCATGAAGGAGATCATGATCCCAGGTATTAAACTGACCCAAAAATACTTAAATTAAGGGGAGGGTCGCATACCCAGCAAGGGAGGGTCGGACCCCCCAAGACAGAAGTCAGACCCCCAGTTTTACATGGGGGGTCGGACACTTTAAGAACCAGGGGTCGACGGGATCTCCGACCCCCCTATCGACCCCCGGTACTCGATAAAAATAGAAATTAGAAAAGTTTCTTAATTTCAATGGGATTCCTTCCTAATCTCAATGGGACTTATTTTAGGAGTTTCTACTCTATAAATAGGACGTCCCTAAGCCTCTTTCACTCCTTTTACAACCCTAATTGAATTGAGAGAAAGAGAAGAGAAGGAAGAGAAGAGGAAAAGAAGGAAAGAAGAGAAGAAGGCAGAAAGGAGAAGAGTTGCAGAGAAGGAGTATTCTTCTCAGGTATGGATACTAGTTCCATGAGTTTTTAAAGACCTTAGGGTAGATAATGAAGAGAGTATGATCTCGAAGAAACCCAAACCATCAACCCATGGTTAGGTTTTCATGGAAAACCATGGGGAAAATCATGAAAACCATATAGGTGAATGAATCATGATTCTAGGCCATAGAACATGTGTGGAATGGACTGTAGGAGCAAGTCATAGGACCCCAAACACGAAGAATGGACTGAAGGAAGAAAAATTGACCAAAACCCACAGGGGTCGCATGGGGGGTCGATGGCCAATCGACCCTACCAGACCCTGAGCATCGACCCCCAGTGTTCGGGAAGTCCAGAATAGGGGTGGTCGCACCCAGGGTCGATCATTACTCCAACCCTACCTCTGACCCCCAGTTAACAAAATGATTTTTAAATTCAGAATTAATTCTAATTAAATTCTATCGACTTTGTTAGGTCTTCTAGCAATATAATAACAATATAAAGGTGATCTTAAAGCTTGAAAGAGGATCTATTAGCAAGCTAAGGTGAGGAAACAGAACTCTAAACTAATTGGTTAATAATAAACTGTTTTCTTTTCTCTTGAGTCCAGTGCTATGCTTGATCCTATGTGAATATGTTTGTAATGTGCATACAACATGTCATCTAATATTTCTATTATTTGTTCATGCATATTTACTTTATTGTTGATAACATGATATTGATGATGATGATAGGAATAGACATGTGAATGTATTTGTGTGGTTGGTGTACTTGATGCGAGCGAGTATCAAGGGGGGTGTCATAGGCTGGGCCTCAACACTCTAGCTCTATCTCTAACTCAAGTCTTGTGCATTAGCATCATCATATCGCCATTACTTTAGCAGAACTATTACGTCGTAGAGCATCAGGGGAGGTGGTCTCGGTCCTTGTAGTCTCTGACTCTACCGGGGGGCTTTAGCTCTATCTCTATGGACGTTCTGAGGGATGCTGGGGTGAGGCCTTGGATATACTTTTTGGCATTAGGATTGGTTAGTTGCGAGTCCAGTTTGCAGCCTTCGCCAGCAGGGGCTTACGTGTTGGTATGACACTGTACAACAATAAATGTTAACCTTTGTTGTACAATGTTCATGAATTGGGTGCTTGTGAGTCTACGATAAACGTTACCTTCGGACGACGTCACACACTTGTGTATAGAGGCGGGGTCAATAAACGTTAACCTTTGACTACCTAAATCTTTCTATTGCATATTGCAAACTTTAAATCAGACCAAAGATATGAATTGACTGCATGCATATGTATTGTTGCATTGTTTTGTTTGCTCACTGAGCCATGATGTGTTGCTCACCCCCTCGACGTCGAATATTTTTAGTTGATGATGCAGGTACTACCGTCGAAAATTATGTCAATGCTCCAGTGTACGGGCACGTGGCAGCGATGGAAGTTGAAGATGAAGTGGGTACACATGACTCCTCTTGCGAGTGCAACTCATGTGTATTCGATTAGATTTTTAGTTTTCTTTATTTGGACTTAGTAAAGACATGTATTTGATATTTATTTATGTCTTAGTTGATACAGAATAATTTACTATTTAAATATTAATATCACAGTAGATTCTCAGTTCATTTTACTATAAGACTTCCGCTATTGTGTATTTACTCTGATTATGAATGTGGATGTATGAGGTTTAGATAAAACGGATTCCGCTTGTCCGAGATCCTAGTTGAACCGTTGGTTTGCTAGCGGTTCATCACACCATTCTGAAGTGTGTGGAATTGGGGTGTGACACCCTAGGTCTAACCTCTTTAAACAATGTGTCATCTACACATTCAGCTTTCCAAGAGTGGGATCCTCTTCCTTCTACTTTTTTTAGGCTGAATACCGATGCATCTTGGGCTACTGAACACAATAAAGGGGGGCTTGGGATTTTAATTCGTAACCATGCTAGGGCTGTGCGTTTGGCCAAATCGGAACTGGCGATTTTCACTTCCATTTTGGTCCCCGAATCTTTTGTGTTTAGGAATGGTTTGCTTGAAGCTATATCTGGTAGTTTGGACCAACTTATGGTGGAGATGGATTGCTAAGAGTTTTGGAATTATGTATCACTACTGTGGCTCTCCCTCTGCCAATTGCACTAGTGGTTATTGACATCTTGCATCTCTCATCATATATTTCTGTTTTTCAATTTCTTCATATTTCGAGGGAGAATAATCAAGCTACTGACTCCTTAGCTCGAAAGGTCCTGTCTTTAATGAATATGATAGTGTGTACCTATTCTTATCCGTTGGTCAACGTAGTCCTTCATTGATGAATTTTCCATGCACTGCTGACTAAAGTTTTTTTTATCCAAAAAAAAAAAAAAAAAGCTTCAATAGAGGTGGATGCCAACCTCACGAGTATGTGAGGCACGCCCTCAATTTCCAATATTAACACCTTATACAAAATCTTCTGACAGAGAAGTCATAAGTCCGAACCCCTTGAAATAAGGACTACATCACTAAAAAACATAAAAAAAAGGAAAATTTTCATGGGCCTCCCTTGTGTTTTGCCTTAAAGTCAATTAAGCACCCTCTTAAATGAAAAATACAAAGACCTCCCCTTGTAACGGACTCTGTTAGATTTGACTGTAAAATGAAAATTGATAGACCATTATGCCCTTCACCCTTTCTCTTAAAATAAGTTGTTCTATTTCATTTAGGGACGATCATCTTTTCCACCAACCCATTTCTAGCATCCCTGCCGGTGATTGCAACTTCCACTCTAGCTCTTCATCACAAAGAATTAGATTGTTGATAAGGCTATCATCCCTTCAACAAATAAAGTCAATCGGCAAAGAAATCACAATTTGAAATTTATTACAAGTGAGGAAACCTAGTTAGAAGATGAAGTTTGGAAACTTCATATCTAGGTTTCTAGTGGTCCAATTTTCGATCGGCCACCGAGGATTTGAAGACCTACTAAAAACGACCTTTCCCTCCAAATATCAGCTCGATCAGCGTTGCGGACTTGAAGAAAAAGTAATCTAAAAATCGCTACACGTTAGGAAGATGAAAATGAAATCCGGCCACATCAGATCTCAGTTCCCGACAATCCAATTTTCGTTTGGGCAATGAGCTTTGAAGAGCTAGTAGAAATGGCTTCGTCCTCCAAATATCAACTTAATCAAGGCTGGAGAAGATGAAGTCTTGCAGGGGGCTTCGCCAATAGTGATGTAACGCCTCAACTTCTATGCAACCGTCAAGATATTGTCCTTCTTGGCCCATGGGCCTCAAGGCTTTAAAACACGTCTTGACATGTTGAGGAGGCTAAGGGTTATCAACTAGCCCAGTCTCTTCCCCCTAACCAAAGTGAGACTAAGTTTGTGCAACCTTATTGATCTCCTGAACCATCTGGTACTCGCCGTATCTTGGTGGTGACCCCTCAACGATCTATCAGGTTGGTTGGTATTCGCCGCCCTCAGGTGTCACAACTGAAGGAAATAAATGGAATCAAGATTGGAAAGGATTTTGGAGTTAAATGGAACAAAACCCTTTTTTGTACTTCAAAAGCACCTAATTTTGACAAGTGCCTTCGGAGAAGAAAAGGAAAGCCGTTAAAACTTTGAGTGGAGATGCAGTTCTGCTATAAACCTTCAAACGCAACTGAATCAATTACCAGACGAGACCTTGGAAAGCTAATCTCTACTAAATCAAACAGTATACAACTTCTTTACTTATTCTCCTAGAGAAGTTAAGAATGAAACCTAGATCCAATTACTGGCCATGAGAGAGAGAGAGAGAGAGAGAGAGAGAGAGAGAGAGAGAGAGAGAGAGAGAAGAAAGCCATCATCCACACCTGAAGAGCACTAACACCCTGAATCCCCAGTATCAACTATAATTATGCCAAACAGAAAACCGATCCAACTATAAACGAAAGCCTCTTCTGAAAGACGCTTTGACCTTCCCTTCGTGCTTCCCTCTCCCTTACTACGGAGCAGCTTTAGGATATAACAGAGACTTGGGGGGTGCCGACGGCATAGACTTTGCTACCTCCACTGATTTCCAGAGAACAGAGATGAAAGGACGGAGATGAACAGGTGCAAGATGAAGGGGTAACATGTGAACTTCACATCAAAATAAGGTTAAATTTGGCATTTAAAAATTTTCAAACAGTAAACGTCATGGTTTAATGGAAAAAAACTGTTGGATTGAGGTAGTATAATAAGTATATAATGCCGGGGAGGTCTATTGCATTGATTCCGTCTATTGCATTGATTCCATATGGAGGGTATGCTGTGTCAATTAGGTAAAACAGAAGGAAGGTCTATAAAAATTTCCCAAAAATAAAACAGGGAAACAAAAAATTGCTGATTGGGCAATTTGGGCTTCAGGCTGGTGAGACTCTCAATACTTTGTTTAGACCACCTACATGAACTCGTATCATATATGGATTCTATCACCATCAATATGGTGTGAGATCTACATCTGGGGCCGTGGGATCCATTAAATATAAACGGTGATGGCATGAGGCATGAAAATTGGTAAAAAGCAACACACGTTCCGTTCGTACTGCCAAAACAACCGAAAGCACCAATTTGCTCGTCTCAGGCTTTCTATGTTGTTCTAACTTTTTAACTTCACAGCGTCCAAAATCGGCCATTCAGTTCACCAAAAGATCAATCGCAGCGAGTTGCCGTCCATACACATGTCTTCGCTTGCGTCCTTCGCTGCCATTTCTGCTCCTCCATTGTCTCTCAATAAAACACTCGCGGTTCCAACTCGGTTGAGTTCATGCCTTCCATATCCTTCTCCAATTCGGTCAGTCTCTCACTTCCCGCACATCTTTTTTGTTTCCTGAAACAAATCTCTCTGATACCCTTTGACAGATTTTGACTGGAATTTATTTTCTTCAGAAAATGCTGTGTTTTCTGCTTTAAATTTGTGGGTTTGATTAACAGCTTAACGATTGATAAATTCCGAACTTTTCAGAATTCGTGCCTATTTCTGTGTTTTGTATTGAAGTTCTTGGGACAATGGGAAAGTCTTCGTGTGGAGAACAAAAAGGGGATGTGACAGTTATGCGTGAACGGCTGTGCTCCTTCAGAAACTGCATTCATATTCCTTGACCTCGGTGTCACAAATATAGTACTATCTGTAGGATGGCCTCAAGGGCGACATCTTTAAGGGGATTGTAGCCTTCTAAAATAGGGAAAAAGATCCTCTCAAGTTCAATTTTCCTCAAGTTAGTGATCCAGTGGCTAGAGTCAGTTCTACGCACAAATCCATGTATTAGTACCAATGTATTAGTATACGTGCAGAATAAACTCCAGCCATCAGATCACAACTTGAAAAGTGGTTGGACTTGAGAGGAGCCGGGTCCCTAAAATAGAGCATTCACTTGTTGGATTCTGAATATTGAATTTAGTGGTCATGGTTAACTGATAAAGCAGCTCATAATCAAATCTAGCCTCTCATTTAACAATCTATCAATATTATCAAGGCGTGCAAAACTAGATAAATGGGTTATTATTCGAAGTCCAAGTCTGGGTAGTAAAATGTTCATAAATGGAGCTTTATACTCAAGAACGATGGAATGAGGGGGTTACTATAGAAATTTCAGATACAGGGTGAGAAATGGATATGGATTGTAATTTTCTATGTCAGGGCATTCGGTTTTCATTCCTGAATATATGGTCATGGCCAAATTGATCAGCGAGCTTGGATGAAAGGTACCAATGTCACTCCTAATCTTGAAGCAACTTAATAATATGACTAGGGGTCGCAGATCTACTTGAATGAGTCACTATTCAAACTAATTGGGAGTAAGAAAATGGATGTGAATTTAGCTGTAGAACGAAGTAGCATAACGGAATGAATAGGTTTCTGTTAAATTCCAAATATTGGGTAAGAAAATGGATATGATTTGAGCTCTGTAACCAATAGCAAAGGGAATCATGGTATTAGAGCATAACCTAGCCATGGAAATCTACATTTTCAAGACGGAGTTTGCTTGCCCAATCGAAAAACTGCTTTTTTACTCATAGTTGAAGAGCAAAATGAAACCCTTGTATCGCAGTCTATGGTAGAGATGCTAAGACAGATAAGACCATCTTTGAATCTAATGATGATGTTTTCATCGAATTTTCAGTTTCTTCCTGTTTTTGATGTTGCTAGATGTCATGTATTTCCTTCTTCCAAGCATTCTACTATAGTTGGTCAATCAGGGCTGGAAGAATGGAAGGCTGTCCTTGATCGTGAAGGGATTAAAGTCCTCATCTACTACAAAATTTTGTGTTGAAAGGGTAGGAGCTTGATAGCTCTTTAAAGTCGGTTGAAGCGACATCAACAGTGCAGCCACAAAAGGAGATGAAAGAGGCCCAAACAATAGAAGAACTTATTGTTTTTGCTGAACCTACCAAGGAAGTTCAATCCCTTCAAGCAGAAAATGAGCTTGTGAAAGCTTCTATTGCAAGGAAAGTAGTTTCTTATCATGAGTTTGCTTTTCTTCATGTTTCAAGACAAGGATATGTGGTTAAAGCTTCATATTCTGGATTTTACTTGAGTTGAAGACAAGAAGCTGCAAGCACCAGTTGAAGTGGGGGTGTAAGGGTAATACTGATACACAAAATTAGGATTTTAATTAGGTAGTTAGTATTAGTAGTTGGGGTCATTAGCTATTAGTTAGGAAGTAGATAAAGTTTATCCAAGTTGTGGCTAGGTTTTAGAAGTTTATCTCTTTTATTTTATTTCTGTCTAGTTGTTTAGATAGGCTGGGATAAGATTAATGATTAAATGGCAAATTTCTAAGAACTCCCCTATACTTAGCTTATAATTACTCAAACTCCCCAATTCATAATTTCTTTTCAAATTTCCACAAAGACTAGAACCTCTCTTTCTCCTCTGATTTTTTCAAATCCCTACTTACCCCTTGCCACCATCCCCAATGGCTTCCCAGTCTCTCTCTCCTCCCACTCGTTCTATTTCTGCCCCTCTGCATCTCTCTCTTATCCTCTCTCTTTCCCCCTAGACCATCCTCCTGCAGCACCCACTCTCTCTCTCTCTCCCCCTTGTCCAGTAGCACACCCTTCCTCTTCTCTCTCTTGACTGCCCTGTCATTTTCTCTCTCTTTCTATGAAGTTGCAAACCCCATGGGTGAACCATATTAATTCTCTAATAACTCATTCATTCCTGCTTGCTGTTGCAGAAAACTAAATAGCGGCTAAGCAGATTAGATTTAGGAGAGACAGGAAATAGCCTGTTACATCTTCAAAATCCCAACTATATGGACTCGGTTACATGGATTTTTGTTCTTCAATCAGCTCTATTTGATAATATTTGAAACAATGCCTAAGCTATGCGTGTCTTTTCTCACCACCTCCCCTAGAGTCATCTTAGGTCGACCCCTAGCTCTTTTAGATCCCTCAATCTAAATCAAATCACTCCTCCGTATTGGAGCATTTAATGACCTTTGTTGAACATGACCATACCATCTCAAATGACTTTCTCGTAGCTTGTCATGTATCAATGCTACTTCCAAATCAACTCTATTACGATCATTTTTTACCCTATCCTTCTTGGTTTTGCCACACAGCTATCTCAACATCCACTTACTGATCACAAAGGGGGGGGGGGGGTGCCTCATCCTTTATGAAACATCATCTTCTATATTACCTTCTTTATTTATGATTGAATCTGGATACCTAAAATAATCACTTTGTTGTATCTCCCTCTCATCAATTTTCACCACTTCATTATCTGTCCTTGTGTGATTAAAGTTACACACCATATACTCCCTCTTTGTTTTACTTGTCTTAAAACCTTTTTATTCCAATGTTGATCTCTATAATTCTAACTTGGCATTAATCCCTGCTTTTGCCTCATCCACCAAAATAATATCATCAGCAAAAAGCATGCACCAAGGAACTTTATCAAATCATCCATATCGAGGGTTAACAGATAAGGGCTTAAAGCTGATCCTTGCTGTAACCCAATTGTAATTGGAAATTCATTACACGGTTCTTATAATAGTTACCATATTATAATACATATCCTTGACTATGTCCACATATTTATTTGAATTACTTCTCCCCTCTAGTACTTGTCAGATTAACTCTCTAGGGATTATATCATAAGCTTTTTCTAGATCAATAAATAAAGTATGGAGGTCCTTTTTGCCTTCTCTAGATCTTTCCATGAGTCTCCTTAGCAAGTAAATAGCTTCTGTCGTGGATCTACAAGCATAAAACCTAATTGGTTCTCCATAATATTAGTTTATTGTCTCATGCGAGTTTCTTTAACTCTCTCATAGTTTCATAATATGACTCATTAGTTTTATGCTTCTATAGTTTTTGCAGCTCTAAATGTCACCTTTATTTTTATAAATCGCAACCATATTGCTTCTCCTCTATTCATCTGGCATTTTCCTTGTGCTCATCATCTTATTGATCGGTTTAGGTAGCCAAGATTCTCCATAGATTCTAGACTTCTATTGGGACCTCATCTGGGCTTGGTGCTTTGCCCATTACATCTTCAGGTTAAGACCCACAAATCCCTTCTATCGTTTAATCTATTCATTGTAAATCCACCAATTCTTCTTTTCTTTTGTCCACTTCCACTAATAACACCAACAACACAGATATGATCAACATCAGAAACAAAAACAAAAACAAAAACAAAGTTTCCGATGTGTCGTTGACATTACGGCACAAAAAGAATCTTTACATCTGCAACATTCGGAGGTCTTGGTTGTGCGATATCTTCATAGGTGTCGGTTCTAGAGGCTATTCGGTCTTTGGAAGATTGGCAAGATAAGACGGTGAGGAATAAAAAGCAGCAGAACTTGCATAGGAAGAAGAACCAGCAGAGTTTGACAATGCTCCCCATGGCGGCGAACTCCACTTCCATTTCTGTTGTTCCAGATGTTTGGTGCTCTCCAGGCAATGCTTTCGTTGCTGATACTGCCCCTATTGATTGCGTTGTAGTGAGGAGACCTGTGGTGGGTAGAGCGAGAGTCGATGAGGCACCCCCCCCAAAAAAAAAAAAAAAAAAAAAAAAAAAAAAAAAAACCCCGACGACGCTTCTGTTAAGCATGGCTGCTGAGGAGATAAGATTTAAGAGAGCCACGGAACAGCCATTATAGCTATTATAGCTTCAGATCGAGACCCACAAATCCTTTCTATCTGTCAATCTATTCACTGTAAATCTCTAATGACTTCCTTCAATCAAGTCATGGGTGAACCGTATAAATTCATTTATAACTTGAAAGATTGAAAGAGAATCAAATCAATTCAGCTCATGCAACCAAGATATCTATGAGACGAATTTATCTGGTTGGATTGACTTCTATCATATTTTGTGACTTTTATTGATACCCTTGACATTGTGGGGGTAAGGCTGCGTACATTCTGCCCTTCCTAGACCCTGCAGTAGCGGGAGTCTCGTGCACTGGGACGCCCTTTTATTGGTACCCTTGACAATGAGACAGCTTTGCTTATCTGCTCTGACTCAGTTGAAATAGCCTTTCTGTTTGGGCTTTTATTAGCTTATATTGTTACCTGACTACTGTATGCTTGATATTTCGGAAGTGCTGTTATTTATTATTTATTATAGGATTTGGATGCTTTCTTGCTGACTATGTTCTGCATTTCAGTCGGTGTAAGTTCAGTATCAGATGCAGTTATGCTGAAGCAAACATCAAGGAGGACTTTCCATCTGTTCCAATAGATGTTGTGGCTGATGTGAAGACTGAACGGGTATGAGCTTGAAGGCAATATTAGAAACACCACCATTTTCCTTTGAACACCAATTAAGCTTTTCTGTGGCATGTGAACTCTAACTGAAAATTTTCTTTAGTAGATTGTGGTCTTGGGGGGCAGTGGTTTTGTTGGTTCAGCGATATGCAAGGCTGCAGTTTCGAAGGGCATAGATGCTGTAAGTGTAAGCAGGTGAGTTGAATTTTTTATTCAATTTGCTAGTATATTTATTATATCTGATTTTTGTGCTCCTCTGGATGGACAAGTGATAATCAACCTGTCAATTTATTAGTGTTGTAAACTGAATGGATTCAATGGGATTGATGGCAAAGAGGGTTCAAAGCAAGTCAAATTAACAAACCCTCTTTGCTACTGGATCTTAATTCAGTCCAAAAAATCTGCAGAGAAAAGTAATGAAGAAAATCACTTATCTTGAAATCTAACCCTTGAAATCTCTTGAAACTTGATGGGAAATACTCTTTGGAATGATTATGAACACTTGCCGAAGTCTAGGTTCAATCAGAGATAAACCGTAGGAGATGCAAGCCCCAAAACCTACTGTAGCCTGTACCGCCAGTGATTGGAAGCTAATCTGGCTGCACAGGTTGTAGTCCTCTATTCCTCAAGTTAATAGATCTTTAACTGTAGAGCCGTAAATCAGTGTGCACAGGAATAGCTTAAAGAAATTAAGAAGGAATTGAGAAAACAGAGGAGAATGGGTTACGGTTGAGTCTCACAACCTAGGAGACTCAACCAGAAAAAAAATTGCAATCTATTTTCTTTTCTGGAAATCTAAAAACCACCAGCCAGCTTCTACTCCTCTTATTTATAATGAGAATCCTTACAATTAATAGGAAAGAGATAAAACTACTAAAACTAAACCTCCTTATAACATAGGAAGATTTTAATACAATGGAAAGAAAACTTTCTAAATCTGAAAATAGAAAAGTTTCTAAACACTTTTAGGAAACTAAATTTAAGAAAGTTCTTAGTTTCCAAACAATTAAAATTCTAAATAACTAACACTATATTTTAGGAAAGAAATAAAAGAGAGTGAAAAATCTGCTGTTGGTACTGTTCACGTGAACAATACCGTGAACATTGTTCACGTGAACAGTGTGGGTTGGTCAGCCAATTGGGCCTGGCCCAATTTTGGAAGGTTCTTCTTTCGGCCCCTTCTGGAGTAGACTTGGGCTGCATCAGCTCCCCCTGGCTTAGAAACATTCGTCTTTGACGAATGGAGGAAAGACATTTAACGATCATAAAAATCAGGGTCGATGCGCTTGAAGTCATCTTCATGTATCCACGTGCTGTCACTACGTGGGTGCCCTTTCCACTTGATTAAGAACGATTGGTAACCTCCACCATTGCGAGTCATAGTATACTTGGAGTCAAGAACATCTTCAATTTGTTCAGCGGAAGGAACGAAAAACTGTGGAAGACGTAAAGTATGTTCCGTATCTCCTTCGTCAGAATGATGACCCGTGTAGAGAGTCAAATCAGCAACGTTGAAAATGTTACTGATAGCCATGCCAGGTGGGAGCTCAAGGACGTATGCATTAGTTCCTATTTTCTTCAGCACCTTGTAGGGACCCATCTTCCGTGGATGTAACTTGGTAGCTTCACCAGGAGTGAATCTCTCAGGAGTTATTCTCACCATTACCATGTCACCGGGCTTAAACTCCACATAACGGCGATGACGGTCTGCATTAGCTTTGTATGCTTCATTGCTAAGTGCTATTCATTTGTCGAACATCCGGATGTACTTCGTGATATGACGGATAAATTCATCGCCTTCAATACTCACACGCACTTGAGGTGGGAGTGATACAAGATCGATAGGTCTCTTGGGTTGGATACCAAGCACTATCTCAAATGGTGTACGGCCCGTGGTCCGATTGACGGAGCTATTATAAGCAAACTTTGCTATGTCAAGAATGGAAGGCCAAGTCTTCTCATAATCACGAACAAGGCATCAGAGAAGATTACCCAAGCTCCGATTCACTACTTCAGTTTGCCCATCTGTTTGAGGATGGAAGGCAGTGGAATAAAGCAATTTAGTATTTGTCTTCAACCATAATGTCTTCCAAAAATAGCTCATAAATTTCACATCCCGATCGGACACAATAGTCTCGGGTAGCCCATGGAGACGTACCACTTCCTTAAAGAATAGGACAGCAACATGCCTTGCATCAAAAGTCTTCCGACAAGGGAGGAAGTGTGCCATTTTTGAGAATCTGTTCACTACTACAAATATAGAGTCATATCGTTCCCTTGTGGATGGCAAGCCAAGGACAAAATCCATACTAATGTGCAGCCATGGGGAATGAGGCACCGGCAATGGTGTGTACAAACCAGAATTTTGTTTGGTACCTTTAGCTAGTTGACATGCACGACACCGTTGGACCACATTTTGCACATCATGGGGTAAGTGAGGCCAATAGTAAAGATCTGTAACTTGTGCTATTGTCTTATCACGGCCAAAGTGTCTACCTAAACCACCTCCATGTAACTCCCGAATTAGGTATTGGCGTAGGGACGTCTTTGGGATGCATAACCGTGTTCCCATAAACAAGTAGCCGTCTTGAATCGAGAACTTTGGATCGGTTTCACCTTGCTGTAATTTTTGGTATATAGTACCAAAATCTTCATCTGCTATGTACTCCCCTTTGATATGCTCAATTCCTGTACTTTGGGCTGAAAAGGTACTCATCGTATTCACTTTGCGGCTCAATGCATCTGCTACTTGGTTCTCTTTTCCAGCTTTATAGTTGAGGGCAAAAGTAAACTCTTGTAAATATGAGATCCACTTAGCATGTTTGTGACTAATGGTCCGTTGGGAGTTAAGAAACTTGAGTGCTTCATGGTCAGAGTAGAGAACAAACTCTTTTCCAATGAGGTAGTGTCTCCAATGTTTGACCACCTGTACTACAGCATAAAGTTCTAAATCATAGGTGGAATACCTCTTCTTGGCATCATTGAGCTTCTCACTGTAAAATGCCACCGGATGCTTTTCTTGCATAAGTACCCCTCCAATTCCCGAGTGTGAGGCATCAGTAGCCACCTCGAATACACGGTCAAAATCAGGTAGGTGTAGGACAGGAGCTTCAGTTACAGCTTTCTTTATAAGATGGAATGCTTTGGTGGCTGCCGGGGTCCATTGGAACGGACCTTTCTTTGTCTTCATGCACTCTGTGATGGGTGCCATGATAGAGCTAAACCCTCGTATGAACCTCCGATAAAAGGAAGCAAGACCGTGGAAACTACGAACCTCGGTGAGAGTTTTTGGGAATGGCCAATTAGTAATGCTTTCAATCTTGGATGGATCAGCTTCTACCCCTTTGGATGTAATAATGAAACCAAGGAAGACTACCTTGGGGAGCATAAAAGAACACTTCTTCATGTTCAAGTACAACTTCTCATCTCGAAGGACCCTCATTACTCGCCGTATATGATCTAGGTGGTCTTCGTGGCCTTTGCTGTATATTAGTATGTCATCAAAGTAAACAACAAGAAACTTACCGATGAATGGTCGGAGTGTTTGAGTCATTACTCTCATGAAGGTACTAGGGGCATTGGTTAACCCGAAGGGCATAACCTTCCATTCATATAATCCGTCTTTCGTTTTGAAGGCTGTTTTCCATTCATCGCCGGGACGAATACGGATTTGATGGTAACCACTCCGTAAATCAAGCTTGGTAAAGATAGTAGCACCTGTCAACATGTCCAACATATCATCAAGCCGTGGAATAGGGAATCGGTATTTGACAGTGATTTTGTTGATTTTTCTGCTGTCGATGCACATCCGCCATGTTCCATCTTTCTTAGGTGTCAAGAGTGCGGGTACGGCACATGGACTCATGCTTTCTACAATGAAGCCCTTTTGTAACAGTTCATCCACCTGTCTTTTGAGTTCTGCATGCTTTGTCGGACTTAGACGGTAGGTGGGCAGGTTTGGTAACACTGACCCGGGGATTAAATCAATTGCATGTTGTATGTCCCTCATTGGTGGCAACTCATTAGGTAATTCTTCTGCCACAAGATCTGCAAAATCAGACAAGATAGATTGTATAGGGTGGGGAAGGTTAATTTTTTCAGGGGGTACAACTTCCCTAGCCATGAGGGTTATCATTACACCTCTTTCTTTACTTGTTTCTTCAAAGTCTTGTTGATTGAGTATCAATAATGGGTGATCAATTTGCTGTCCAAGCTTTGAGGATGGTCCTTTTCCCTTGTTTTTACTAGTAGTGGTTGGCTGGTCCTTCTTTAGAGCTTGAAGGATTTGTTTACGCTTTAGTTGTGCAGCTCGTAACCTGTTTTTCTCAGTTGGTACATTAATGGGTTTCAATATCATGGGCTTTCCATCAACATCGAAGTAACATTGGTTTTTAGTACCTCCAACCAACACACCATGATCATATAACCATGGCCTTCCCAATAGTACATCAGTCAATATCATGGGGATAACGTCACACCATACTGTATCATTGTAGACCCCTGCTTGTAACGGAATCAAGCACCTTTGACTTACTTCCAATGTATTACCGTTGAGAAGTGAGACTTTGTACGGTTGAGGATGAGTTTCAGCCTCTAGTTTAGCATCTATTACAAAAGCTTGTGACACAACATTAACACTGCTACCGCTGTCCATAATAATTTGAGCAAGCTTAGGTCCACTAGACATGCGGGTGGTAAAAATACAATGACGACGCCAATCTTCCCCTTTTGATTCAGCCACTAATATTCGACTCACAACATGTATTCCAAGGGATGCTTCATCTTCTTCAAAGTTATACTCCAGATCATCAGCTAGGGCAGCATTATCATAGGAATCATCTTCTTGTGGTTCCCACACTTGGGAATCAGCATTGGCTTCCACAGAAGCCACTAAGGAATTGCCTTTCACTTTTCTTGGACAATCCCTTGCATAATAGCCATAGGCATTACAATGATAGCATTGAACACTATTATTGGGGGTCATTGGTCCCTTTCCCTTTTCAGTTACCGTGGGAGTAGGACGAGGTGCAGCCACAATGCTCTTAGGAGTTGGCATGGGTTTCTTGCCTTCATTAAAATTTGGGGTATACCTTTTAGAGGTCTTTAGGAGTTCTTCAGCTTGAAAAGCTTTATCAACACAGTCATTAAGACTTACAATATCAACCACACCCATTTTTTCTCTTATTTCAGGTCGTAGTCCCAAACGGAACCGAGATATCATTTGATCATCATTGTCTCGTGAACCTGACCGTGCACATAATTGATCAAATTGGTATACATAGTCTTCCATACTCATATTACCTTGACGAAGATTGTTCAACTGGTCATGCAACCTTCTTTGGAAGGACCGAGGCAAATACTTTTCTGTCAATTCTTCCTTCATCTCCTCCCAAGTAGTGGGTTCTCTACGACTCCTCATGAGACTATATTCATAGTTACGCCACCAATCGCGAGCACCCCCCACTAGTTTTGAGCGGGCCAATTGCAGCTTTCTAGGTTCGGGTAGGCTAAACCAATCAAAGTAGTCATCTAGGGCATTCACCCAATCATGAAAAGCTTGGGGGTCTTGTCTTCCATGGAACTCCTTAAGATCCATTCGCACCTTATGGGTTTGATACCGAATAGGTTGATTGCCATCATAGTCTTCATAGGGTGGGTCTTGGTATTCTTCTCTAGGGACTCTTTGGGGAGCCCTAGGAACACGCCTTGGCATTAGGTTGGCTATGGGAATTTCTCTTCTAGGGGCTTCTAGTCTGGCCGGCCTAGGATTATCCCGTTCCTCCAAATTATTTATTCTTCCATCCATACTATCTAATTTGGCATCCAATTTGGTCAATCGTTGGAGAACCAAATTAACAAGGTCATTGAGATTATTGGACTGATTAGGAGAGTTAGAACTCTCCTCAGCCATGCTCTGATACCAATTGATGGCAAAGAGGGTTCAAAGCAAGTCAAATTAACAAGCCCTCTTTACTACTGGATCTTAATTCAGTCCAATACAAAATCTGCAGAGAAAAGTAATGAAGAAAATCACTTATCTTGAAATCTAACCCTTGAAATCTCTTGAAACTTGATGGGAAATACTCTTTGGAATGATTATGAACACTTGCCGAAGTCTAGGTTCAATCAGAGATAAACCGTAGGAGATGCAAGCCCCAAAACCTGCTGTAGCCTGTACCGCCAGTGATTGGAAGCTAATCTGGCTACACAGGTTGTAGTCCTCTATTCCTCAAGTTAATAGATCTTTAACTGTAGAGCCGTAAATCAGTGTGCACAGGAATAGCTTAAAGAAATTAAGAAGGAATTGAGAAAACAGAGGAGAATGGGTTACGGTTGAGTCTCACAACCTAGGAGACTCAACCAGAAAATTGCAATCTATTTTCTTTTCTGGAAATCTAAAAACCACCAGCCAGCTTCTACTCCTCTTATTTATAATGAGAATCCTTACAATTAAAATAGGAAAGAGATAAAACTACTAAAACTAAACCTCCTTATAACATAGGAAGGTTTTAATACAATGGAAAGAAAACTTTCTAAATCTGAAAATAGGAAAGTTTCTAAACACTTTTAGGAAACTAAATTTAAGAAAGTTCTTAGTTTCCAAACAATTAAAATTCTAAATAACTAACACTATATTTTAGGAAAGAAATAAAAGAGAGTGAAAAATCTGCTGTTGGTACTGTTCACGTGAACAGTACCGTGAACACTGTTCACGTGAACAGTGTGGGTTGGTCAGCCAATTGGGCCTGGCCCAATTTTGGAAGGTTCTTCTTTCGGCCCCTTCTGGAGTAGACTTGGGCTGCATCAGGGATCCTGTCTACCTACATATAAATTCAGTTGGATTATATACGCATCAGGTCCAAACTCAACCTGGGATCCATTGGATCAGAAGTCATTAAATCTAATTGGGATTTCTTTGGCAGTCTATCCTTAAATACAAAGCCAACCCAAATGCCGTAGATATTTTTGGAGGTACCATATATCGTTATTACTGATTATCTGTTGATTTGAGGAATGAATCAGGGTGTCAATGACAGTTCCGCACTTTATTTATAATAAGAGAATAAGAATGGGATACAAGTACACGAATACCCTTATACTCGTATTACAACACTCCCCCTCAAGTTGGTTCATAGATATCACACATGTCCAATTTGCAAATAACAGGATGAAAAGGTTTACCAGTACCCCTTTGTAAAAACGTCCGCAAGCTGATCCCCAGTTTTAATAAAACCAGAATCCACCTTTTCTCTGATAAAATGTGGATCAATCTCCATATGTTTTGTATGATCGTGTTGGATTGAATTATGAGCAATGTTGATGGCAGACTTACTATCATAGTAGAGCATCAATGGTAGAGGAATAAAGTCAAGATCACGCATAAGAGTCTGAAGCCACATAAACTCATAATGCCATGAGACATGACTTGAAATTCTACTTCAGTGCTAGCTCTTGCAACAACCGCATGTTTCTTGCTCTTCTAGGTGATCAAATTACTGCCGAGAAATGTCCCCCATAACCAATGGTAGAGCGGTGCCCAATTGGCATCGGTAAAGGCTTCCACCCGTAGATGCCCATTAGGGGAGAAAAAATCCCTTTACCTGGTGTAAATTTCAAATACCACAAGTCCCTATGCACAGCCTCCAAGTGGAATGCATAAGGATTATGCATATACTAGATTATGCATATACTAACTCACCATACTGACAACAAAGGCTATGTTAGGGTGAGTATGAGATAAATAAATGAGAGCTTACCAACAATTCGTTGGTATTGACCCTTATTTACAGGGTCATTATTCTCGCGGGAAAGATGGACATGGCTTCAAGAGGAGTTTGGCTCATAACCAAGCATCACGGTCTTAAAAAGAAGGTCTAGGGTATATTTCTGTTGTGATAGGAAAATACCTTTGGTAGAATGAACAACTTCAATGCCAAGGAAATAGTGGAACTTGCCAAGGTCCTTAATCTCAAACTCTTAACTCAGGTGAGCTTTGAGGTGAGAGATCTCAGTTGTATCATTTCGAGTGACCACAATGTCATCTATGTAAACAATAACAGCAGTCATCTTTGCACCAGATTTCTTAATAAATATAGTGTGATCAGCATGGCTTTAAGTGTAACCCCCGGACACCATGGCTTTGTGAAATCATCCAAATCAAGCTCAGGGAGACTGCTTTAAACCATAAAGAGTACGTTTGAGCTTGCACCCTTCCCTTGAGATGCAGATTCAGAGAAATCAGGGGGAACATTAGATACACTTATTCGTTTAGCTCACCATGAAGAAATGCATTTTTAACATCAAGTTGTTGCAAGTCCTATTCGAGATTCACTACACAGGAGAGAATAACATGGATAGTGTTCATCTTGGCAACGGGAGCAAACGTCTCTTGATAGTCTAAGCCATACGTTTGAGTAAAGCCACGAGCAACCAATCTAGCTTTATACCGATTTATTGTCCCAACCATATTCTGCTTTACGAGAAAGACCCATATGTAGCTCATGGTTTTCTTCTGTGGAGGGAGAGAGACAAGATCCAAAGTATCATTCCTTTTAAGGGTTTGCATTTCTTTAACCATGACTCCCTTTCACTTGGGTCAGTAAGAGTCTCTTGCCAATTCCGAGGAATAGAAACAAAGGAAAAGACGACACGAAAGCATGATAAGAAGGGGACAGAGATGTGTATGACACCACTTGAGCAATAGGGTGTTGCATACACGATCTTATCCCTTTATGGACAGCAATAGATAAATCCAGAGAGGGTTTAGAAGGATTACCAGAGGAAGGATCTGGATTAGGAGGCAGCGATGGGCTGGGTGGAGGGTGGAGGAACTGTGGTGGAGTCTATTTTCTCATGAGGACAACAAACATAGAGCAGCATGTTAGGCATCTCCCTCTAGGCAGAAGGCTTAGGAGCAACTGGAAGTGGAGCAACAAGGTGCACATCACCAATGAATAGAGGTGTAAGCATGTTATCACCACTGATCGGTTCCCCCTTAGAGGAGGTGCTGGAGAAAAAATGAGGTGGCTTCATGGAACACCACTTCCATAGGCACATAGACTCGGTGTGACGGTGGGTGGTAGCACTTGTAGCCTTTCTGAGTAGTTGAGTAGCTAAGAAAGACACCAGAGATCACGCAGATCTAGCTTCCTAGTATGATTGTGGTTCTGAGCCTAACAGACACATCCAAACACCTTTAGGGGAAGGGAAAATCAGCCACCCCTTTGAGAATTGTAAGAAGAGACTGAAAATCAAGAATACGAGTCGGCATCCGTTTATGAGATAAGCAGCAGTCAGAACAACATCACTCCAATACAAAGGAGGGAAATGCATCTCAAACATGAGGGAGTGGGCCTCTTCCAACAAGTGGCGGTTCTTGAGCTCGGCGACCCCATTTTGAGTCGGTGTATCAATGCAGCTAGTCTAATGGAGAATCCCCTAAGTGGCTTGAAAAGTCTGAAAGGCACCATCCATATTTCCCGTAGCATTGTCACTGCGGAGAATCTGAATAGAAGCATCAAACTGGGTGCGCACCATACTGTGGAAGAGCTGAAAACACAAGAATACTTTACTCTTGTGATGTAAGAGATAGACCCAAGTGATCCGGGGAGAACAATCAATAAACTTGACAAATCACCAGTTTCTAGAACCCGAAGTACAACGGGCAAGACCCCACACATCAAAATGAATCAACTCAAAAGGAGAAACACTTCTTTTATTTAAACTGGAATAAACAGAACAATGTTTGCATTGCCAAAAACACAAGCTTCACAAAATAAATCCTGATGTTTACATTACTTAAATAAATGGGAAAAAAATTTAATTAAAGTACCAACCAGTGGGTGGCCCAACCGTTTATGCCAAAGTAACAAATCAGTAGCAGCAACTGAAGGAACGGAAGCACAATCCGTTTGAAGTGCCTAACGAGCAGCCGAGATCCCATCTTCAAGCAAATAGAGAGCACCATGTACCCTACGTCTCTACCACAACCAATCATTTTTCCCGTCACCAGATCCTGAAAGAGACAATGAAAAGGGAAAAAGGTTAATTTACAGTTCAAATCAGCAGTGAGACGGCTAATGGAAAGCAGATTGGTAGAAAAATTGGGAACATGGAGAACAAAATTCAAAGGTAAAGATGAAGAGCACTCAATGGAACCCTTCTCAGAAACAAAGGAAAGAGAGCTGTCATCTACTCGAACCTTGTCCTTATCGGAACAAGGGGAGTATTTAAAGAAAAGATTAGCGGAACCAATCATGTGATCGGTGGCACTGTAGTCAATTATCCAAGGAGTAGAGACAACGGACGCATAGTGACCGCCAAATGAAATACTTGAGGCAGCAAGGTTGGAGTTAGAGTGAACCATAAAAGTAGCAGGTGTGGAAGCAATAGATAGAGAGTCCAAATGGGGCATCCTATGCCGGAGCATAACCAGCTCATACTGGGAGAAGGATGTTTTGGCATTGGTAGAAACAGGAGATGACTTAGAAGCCCCTCAATATGATGTGCATGAAAAGACCGGCCACGTCCACGATTACGAGAGGAATCTGTAGGACGGCCATGAAGTTTCCAACAAAACTCCTTAGTATTCCAACAATATTCTCACTTGATAAGGGCACAAGCAATGGGAGGATGATCACTAGAACGAGCAAAACCACTTCTAGGTTGAGAGCCAGAGCCACTGAACAAGGCATAGCAGTTTGGAGAGACTGGAGGGAGCATAGCAGGACGCCAACCATCTTCTAACTGGACCAAGGAATACGACTAAGCCAAGGTCAGAAAAGGATCTCGGCTAAGAACCTGAGCACAAATTTGATAATACTCAAAATTCAAACCAGCCAAAAAATCGTAGATGCGGAAGTTATCCTCGGGATTCTAAAAGGCGGTAGCATCATTGGTGCAGGTAGCCTGAAAAGTATCATAAAAATCCAACTCCTGCCACAAGCTTCGCAACTCGGAATAATACTGAGACGGTGTGAAATCCTTCTGCTTGGTCTCATGAAGTTTCTTTCTCAGTTCATAGATCTGTGCATTATCATTGGTGGCTGTCCAAAACTTGGCAGCAGTATCCAAGAGGAGATATCCTCGTGCAATTTGGGTTGCATAATTGAGGAGTAACGACATCACAAGAGAGTTCGCCAAACTCCATTTGTCCTGGGTACCAGTAGTAGAAGCTTGGTCTTTGTACCCATAATGTAACCCACACTACCACGAAAATCAGTCGATAGATAACAGGATCAAGACCACATCAAATAATTGCTACCATCAAGACGGATAGAGCTGACAGGTAATGAAGGAAAATCTGAATGGGCGTCTTGTTTGATTATAGTTTCCGTGACCTATCTAGGGGTCTGGGGAGAGAATGGTGGATGTGGTGCTAGCCCTAGAGGCTGCTCCACCCCCTTCCCTCTTTGATGTTTCCTGAAGCCTTCGATCCTCCTTCTGAATCCCTTTCCAGCCCCTTGGTGAATGTCCTCCAGCAGATTAACCGTGTCTGTGAGCCAAAGGAAAACCTTGTTTCTCCCTCTCTTGACCCTGATGTTTCTACACCCGAGCATTCAAATCCTCTGTCTATGGAGTACATGGAGAACTTTCCTCCTCTCCGTCCTGCTCCTTGCACCGATGATAACCAACCCTCACGACCTTCAGCTACTACTGCTACTGGGAGGCAGTCTGCCTGGTCTAACTGAACAAAATAAGCCGAGTAAGCCAAAAAATAACCTACACTTGATTTAGGACAGCCTAGGGCCTCTAGACCAACCTACACTAACACGAAGAACAATGATAAAAAAAATACTAACAAAGGGTGGACTGGTATGGCAGCAACACACATAACATGCACACATGTCTAACACGATAATAATAGGAAGCAATCAACATGATAAAACGAGGTAATGTGCTTTCAAGTCAACAAGGCTCAATCAGAAAACATGATAGGTCAAAAGCAGACGGCATGTGATGAAGTACTAAGGTGCAGAAATTTTCAATAATCCTGAAATAATGAGAACTAGGCTTCTGTACCAAAGAAACTGTCCTCTATGAAGAAACAAAACAATCCAATGTAAAGAACTAGGGAATACTTACCAATATATATGCTGTGGAAGGTTTCAAAGCCCAAAACCCTTCTGTCTAGGTTAGTAAAACAGAAATAGCAACTTATATATATATATATAAGGGAGGGTCTGGGTGTTACCGTAGGGAGAAAGGGGAAAATAAGGGGATTGGATCTGTTGCAATGGAAAAACCCAAAACCGAGTTTTTTTTGGGGGGGACTGCTGCTACCTTGAGAAAAGAAACCAGGGGGGTGGGGAAAGAGCCGTGAGGTATAAGGGAGAAGGGAAAAGGGGAGGGGAAGGCAAAGAACCTGCCGCAAGGGGAAGGGAGAGGGAGGTGTGAGATTGGGGAGGGGGATTCAAGACGAGAAAGAGGGGAAGAGAATGGAGGTCGAGAAAGAGAGAGGAAGAGTTGCAGAATTACCTTGTGTGAGAGAGAGGGAAAAACGAGAGTCGTATCTTCTATATTCAATGCCACCTTCAAAATTATAAACGTCTGCCTTTTATAATGCTTACAACCCAAATAATGGGTTCCACAGAATAAATAAACAAAATAAACAGTAACTAAGAACCAACTAAAATCGTGGACAGGGTCCACCTTACAAATACGAAACCAACTAATAAAATATTTGAGTCCAAAAAAATAAAATCAGAACCACTAAACATGAGTGGACCCAAACTGTAACTAAAACCCAAAACTAAACCACAGTACAACCAAACAGTTCCTAGAACCAATAATATATCAAAGGTGTAGCCTGCACTGCTAGTGTAGGCTGTAGGCTGCACTGCCACTCCACTAGCTGTTGTCCCTAGCGAATCGGTATCCTCGGAACTCCTTGTCGAACCACAAAAGGGGAGTGGAGGGCTAGAGCCTATGTTTCCACCGCTGGTACACTCTGAAAGATGTGGGAGCTGTGATGTCCTCATCAACTCTCCCCGGCTTGGAAGAATTCACCTCTCGTAAATAAAGACTGATGTACTACTTGGGCATAGCTGGGTTGAGTCGTTGCAACTCAAAAGAAATCGTAGTACAATCGATCTCTGGTCGTCCGTGCCATCGAACCAAAAACTCTCAGGAACCGCCAGTATGTGTAATAGTGATTCTCTCATCAAGGATGTCCACAATCTCCTCAACTCCCTGATCAAATTGGGGTACGGGAGGTATGGAGGTAGTAGGGAGGGTAAGGAGGTCGGGTGCAGAACTATCAACAATGAAAAGAAAAGCCGCAAGGCTTTCAGGATAAACTGAAGGAGCGGTAGCAGGGTCATGGTAGGAAACCAGATCCTCAACATTGAAAATGTTGCTGATTCCCATGTTCATAGGTAACTCAATTGCATAGGCATTAACTCCCACTCGCTTAAGATTTTTGAAAGCTCTTGTACTGCGAGCATGTAATTTGCTTGACTTTCCTTTGACATAAAGCTGCGGTTTAATTCTGACCATCACAATGTCACCTTCTTGAAACTCTTGCAGTCGTTGATGCACATCTGCCCTAGATTTATATTGCTCATTACTCAAGGTTATCCTTTGTTTAATCTCTGTATGCAAATCATGTATGTGCTGCACAATAGGCTCGGCTAACTGGGACGTCCTAGAGCTATACACAATAGGGATAAAGTCCATGGGAGTTCTAGGCTGGTGACCTAAACAAATCTCAAAGAGGGATAGACCAGTGGTTCGGTTCTTGGAAAGGTTATATGCAAACTCGGTTTGGTTAAGAACACGATCCCAATTAGTAAGATGCTCACCTATTAAGCTTTTCACTGAAATAAGTAACTAGGTTTCCTTCTTGAACAAGGACACCACCACCAATCCCAATGCCAGATGCATCACACTGCACTTTAAAGACTTTGGAGAAATTAGGGAGACATAGAACAGGTGACTCTGTCATCAACTTCTTGATTTCAACAAAAGCCTTAACAACTTCTTTAGTCCATTGAAACTTCCTTTTCTAATGCAGTTAGTGATGGGATCTATGATGGAACTAAACTGGTGGATGAACCGCCTATAAAAGGTAGCTAAGCCATGGAAGCTCCGTACTTAATGGATATTAGTCGGTTCTGGCCACTCTACAATTGCTTTTATTTTCTCAGGGTCCGCAGATACTCTTCGTACCGAAACAATAAATCCTAAGAAAATAACTTGATCACTCATGAATGTACACTTCTTTATATTTGCGAAAAGTTTCTCATTGAGAAGTGTTCGGAAAACTTGTTGTAAGTGATCCAGATGGGTGGTTTGTCTTACTGAAGACGAGGATGTCATCGAAGTAAACCACCAGAATTGCCATTGTATGCATAGTTGTCAAGGTGTCGCCTAGGTGTCCAGAGGGGTTGTAGAGGCCTAGGAGATGAGTCGCCTTATGTTCAGTCCAAAAGGCAAGCACCTAAGTGCTCTGGGCATCGCTTGGGGCGCCTAGGATGCCTTAGGGCCTTGGGCAGTCGCCTTTTGGCTAGAAATTGTAAATAAATAAAATTTTATAATATATTTATTTTCATAATTTTTTATTATTTGATTATGTTACTAATATATCTATTGTTTTTTGTGTACCATAATATGGTGCTCTTAATACATAGAATCATCCAAATCACTTTTAAAGAAAAATTTGCAGAGGGAAATCGCACACCTCAAAAATTGAAAACTAAAACAGGGAGAAGAAAAGTGTTCGACTCTTCCTCTCCCTCTACGTCTTCTTCATCCTGTTTTGCTGCTGCCTTAGATCTGCTCATAGTTTTGAAGTTCCAGTTCCGGCGTTCAGGCATTTCGGCAGTCAGCCTCAGTTCCGACATCAGGTATGTATATTTTTTTTTTTAGTTACTCTTAGTTCTTACTTCTCTGCTAGTTCTACTTCTACCGTTTCTTTTTCCTTTTTTATTTTTTATTCATTCTTCTCCTACATCTTCTTCTTCCTCGTTCTCTGTTTCTCCGTTACAGTTTTTTTTTTTTGGGTAAATATCTCTGTTATAGTTATCTTCGCTGTTCTCTGCGACGGTGATTGAAAAGAAATTTTTTTTTTCTGTTCTCCTACCTATACTGACTACCGGCTTCTTCTTCTTCTTCTTCTTCTTCTTCTTCTTCTTCTTCTTCTTCTCACTCAAATGATTTTTTGTAGTTCTCCTCTACCATCTTCTTTTTCCTCCTTCTCTGCTACTATGATTGCGATTGAAACGAAATATATTTTTTTTTTTTCATTTTCTTCTTCTTCTTCCTCCTTCCCTTTCAAGTTTCACTATACAATGATTGTAGAATTTTTTGTCCTTGCTATAAGTGCAACTGTAACTGCAATTTTTTTTTTTTTTTGTTATTCTCCTTATTCTTCTTCTTCTTCCCTTCTCTGCTACAGTAATTGCAAAATGCTGACTGCAACCATTTTTTTTGCCCTTGCTATGGTGACGAGCATAGTTGTCAAGGCGTCACCTAGGTGCCCAGGAGGCCTTGTGTCGCCTTGGAAAATTGGGAGCCTTGGTCGCCTAAGTAGGGCCTTGATCGCCTAGGCGGGCGCCTTGGTTGCCTAGGGGCCCGTCAGGCCTCCAACGCTTTGGTTCTCCTTGGCGCCTTGACAACTATGGTGACGAGTGATGACTGTAACTGATTTTTTTTTTTTTTTTTAGGTTCTTTTCCTCTTCCTCCTCCTTCTTCTTCTTCCTCCTCCTTCCCTTCTCTGCTACAGTAATTGCAGAATGCAAACTACAATGATTTTATTTTATTTTTTTTTTCCGTTCTGTAACTGAAATTTTTTTTTCTCCTTTTTCTTCTTCCTCCTCTTTCCCTACGGTAACTCAGTCTGCAAGTCTGCATTCTGCAACACTCCTACAGCCAACAGCGAGAGAAATTAGAATAGAAACTAGAAGTTTAGCATCATGGAGGTAACAACAATATAGCTTTCATCTTAAATTCTTTACATGCATTATAGTCTTACATTCTTGTTTCTTATTTATATGCTTTTATGCTCCTTAATTTATTGCTTTGTGCCTTTTTTTTATTATAAATACGTCCTTTTAATTCTTACATTTTATACTTTATTCATTATTTGTTTATTTTCTCATGTTAGATTATGCCTTAAATGTTAATTCTTGATGTAGCATATTGTATTATTGCATATAATATATTAAGATAAATATAACATTGATATTTTAGGGAAAAAAAAAAATACACAAGGAATGCCTTAGTTGCCAAGGCATTGCCTAGGCTAGGCAAGCGCCTAGGTGCCTAGGCGCCTAGGATGGCCTCCAATGCCTTGGGTCGCCTTGTCGCCTTGACAACTATGATTGTATGGTCATAGCACCTGATTCATGACTCTTATAAAGGTACTAAGTGCATTGGTTAGACCAAAAGGCAGAACAAGCCACTCATATAGACCATCCTTCGTCTTGAAGGCAGTCTTCCATTCATTACCAGGTCTAACGCGAATTTGGTGATATCGACTCTTAAGGTCGATCTTAGAAAAGATTTTCGCTCCAGACATCATGTTTAACATGTCATCAAGTCTAGGTATAGGAAACCTATACTTAACGGTGATTTTGTTGATGGCTTTGCTGTCAATACACATACACCAAGTTCCATCTTTCTGTTGGGTTTGGTGTCTTGTATTCTGTGGGGTCTACACGGTTATTGGGATTATACTTGTATTAGGGTTTGGGTCTACTACATGTACAGGGGTAAATCGGTAATTGTGTGGGGATTAGGGTTTTTAGGTTTGCCTATATATTGTTTCTATGTAGGAAAACCTAGGTGAAGGCTGACAGAGGAGATAAGCCTGTCAGGTGGAAATTTTAAACTTTTCTTGGGAATGAAGAAATCTATCTTTCTCTGGTGTGGACGTAGGCATCTCACGATGGAGTGTTGAACCACGTAAATCTTCTTGTTTGCGCTCTCCATTCATTACAAGTGGTATCAGAGTTAAGGTTTGGCAGATCGGTTACTGATTTGAGAGAAAGAGGGAGGTGCGTGGAAGATATGAAGAAGAGAAGAAAAAAAAGGTTGAAGATGCGAAAGGCAAAGTGAGTTTTTTTTTAATTTTTTTTTTCTTTGATTTACGGTTTGAAAGGAATCATTACGTAGAATTAAAGGGGAAAAAAAAAAGAAAAGGGAATTGAGTTTTTTTTAAATCTTTTTCAGTCTGATCTATGTTTTTGAAGGGAAATCATTACGTAGAATTGGAAAAAAAAAAAAAGCCATCATTGATCTCCTTTTTTGAAAGTGCCATCATTACAATAAAAGGAGAAGGGATTTAATTTTTTTTTTAAGAAGTATAAGTGATGTTGGAACAAGGTGTTTGAGAAGGAGATGTCTCTATTGCCCACGAGATGGATGTCGCTGACCGAGTGATGTCAGAAGGGTGGGGTGTCGATTTGGGTGCTTTGGTGGTCTTTAAGGCCTGAAAGCAAGAAATCTGAGGAGATGAAGATGCACAGTATGACTCTGTTATGTGCGACGGAGGATCTCAGAGGTGTTGTAAGCAGGATTTTGCAAGGGGCTAGGGTTACAAGTATGGGTACCTCGATGCTGCATGTGGGAGAAGGCTTTGGTCTGCCGGCGGGGGTTATCCTGGGGATTGGCATGGACCAGTCATTATTGCATGTGGAGGTTGCAGAGTCTGTTTTTCTGAGTGTACAGGTTGTCTTCTCCACTGGTGGAATGATGGCAGAAGATTGCGATCTATTATCGCATGAGGGGTTCTTTGGAGTTCTATCATCGCATGTGATTATGCGATCTAGATCTGGGCAAAAGACGATCAGTGTTGTAGGACCAAATAGTGATGCAACAGGGGATTTGACGGATCGACGAATGCAGCAGGGGGTATTGTCGGTTTGGACAAGGCTTGGTGTAGTGTATCGTGTAGGGGGGTCGGATCCATTATTGCGTATGCAGAGGGTTTCCCTAGGGTGGTTTTGGAGCAGGTTTCATAAAAGGGCAGCCACAGTAGAGGCCTGGTTATTGCTAGTCGAGTAGATGGTCAACGACGGCTGGGAGATTGTGTACGGATTGATGGGGCGATGGTAGCTGTTCGAGGATCTGGTCGGATTGGGGAGGTTTTCTTTGGGATCCGATGGTGGGATTGAATCCCGACACGGTGCCCATAATGGCCAGTTTATGATGCACCGCGGAGTAAAGGATGACTGGTGGGCTGGGACAAAGAGTCGGATCTCTAGGTTTGCATTGGAGGTGCAGAGGTGAAAGGCTCGGGTTCCAGGTGCAACTGGAGTTGTAGGAGGACTGTGAGTGACGGTGATCTTTCCGGTGATGCTGCAGCAGTGGGAGAGATGGAGTCACTTCACATCGTACGGTGGTGAGCTGTGCGGGACACCGAGAAAAGGTGTGGGTTATGCTGGTTTGGGTGTAGCAATTTGGCAAAGAGGATTTACAGAATCAACATCAACGGGTTCTTCCTGGTGGCTTACAGAATCCAAGCCAGGTGGAGATTTGTTGGGTTTGGTGTCTTGTATTCTGTGGGGTCCACACCGTTATTGGGATTATACTTGTATTAGGGTTTGGGTCTACTACATGTACGGGGGTAAATCGGTAATTATGTGGGGATTAGGGTTTTTAGGTTTGCCTATATATTGTCTCTGTGTAGGAAAACCTAGGTAAAGGCTGACAGAGGAGATAAGCCTGTCAGGTGGAGATTGTAGATTTTTCTTGGGAATAAAGAAATCTATTTTTTTTTGGTGTGGCCATAGGCATCCCACGATGGGGTGTTGAACCACGTAAATCTTCTTGTTTGCACTCTCTATTCCAATACTTTCTTGGGCGTAAGTAGAGCAGGTACCCCACAGGGGCTAAGACTCTCTCTGATGAATCCCTTTTCATGCAGCTCATCTACTTGCCATTTAAGCTTGGCATGTTCCTTGGGATTCATCCTGTTATGAGATAAGTTTGGCAGTAACGACCTTGGAACCAAATCGATAACGTGTTGGATATCACACATAGGTGGTAATTCAGGTAGTTTCTCAGGAAACAACTGCTCAAACTCTTTCAGCAAGGGTTGTACTTCTCTAGGAGCCTCAGAGAAATTGGCTGGACAATGCGGTATTACTCTGGATGGCAACTAGAGCATAAATAACCCCGGTGTCTCTACACTTATTTTCGAACTGTTTCGACTTCTTGATGTTGAGTGATTTCGATGGGGTTTGCTTGGACGTACTACCCTTGTGTTCTGGGGTCTTTACCTCTTTGGGTGGGCTAGGGGATAGTCTAATCTTCTTTCCCTTAAATTCAAAGACACAAATGTTAGATTTCCCATAATTGGTGACATTTTGGTCATATAACCAAGGTTTGCCAAGGATGATGTGAGTGACGTCCATCTTTAAGATATCACACCACACTCAGTCCTCATATCTGGCAAAGTGTAAGGGAACTAAACACTTTAAGTGATGTAAATTGGTTGACAGGCATCCACTATATGAGCCGACACAAATGGAAGCTTGGAAAAAATCCTCCCGAACGATGGGTAATTTCTTGCTGGCCTTCCCCATGAGCTGGTTAGTGATCATCTTTGAAATATTCAAATGGAAGATTCTTCACAAACCTATGTAAGGAAAGTTCTTTTTAGGATCTCTCAAGGCCTATACAAGGAAGATTCTTCACAATTCTATAAGGAAGTTTTTCATGCAAGGAAAGTTCCTTTTCATGAAATTTGGAAAGGATATATGCTTGGACATCCATTTGGAAAGCTGATCACAAACCAACCTACACGGAATGATTTCAAAATTAGTTTTAGTAATAATATCTTCTCCAATGTAATTAGTTTATTTATTTCCTAAATTAGTAAGGAGGTTGGTAGTAGTTCTCATTATATATACATTTAATGGAACATCAGAGAAGGTAAACTATTTTGGATAAGACAACATTGGAGTGTTATCCCATCTTGGTGATAAGCCATGACCTGAGATAGGTCCCCTCTTTTCCTTTCTTCCTCTATCCTCTATTGTTCTTACTTATTCTGTCCCTTTGCCTTGAATGCTTGTGTGATCCTAACTTGCAACCATTAACAGAGAATAAGTTAGTGGGTTTGCATCATTAATGGTATAAGAGCTATGGCTGAAGCAAGTTTACACATTTTGATCCTACTGGTGAATCATTTCAATAAAAAATCGTCGAGATGCTCCGACAATTAACGAAGAGGATGACCAACATGGAACAAAAGATGGGATCCCAACAAGAGGTAAGCCAGATCTGTAAGACCCGCACTCCACTAACCCTGTTTAACCGTGTTGTGCCAAGTCTTTCCATCATAACTGGCTCGAGCAAACCAACCATATGAAGGAACCACAAGACCAGGTAAGCAAAAACAGTCAATAACAGTCAATTTTAGTTGTGTGGTTGACTACTTGAACTTGTGTGGTCAACTAGTCAAACTTAGAAGTCAGACCAGTCAATTTGGGTTGTGTAGTCGACTGTTTTGGATTGTGTGGTCGACGGATTTTGCGACCACAGAGTCGACCGGTCAATCCCAGATCAAACTCCGTGTTTAGGAAACTTTCCTAATTTGGAGAGGTCTCTCTCCTAATTGAGAGATGGCTCTATATGGAGGTTTTCTCTCTATATAGAGGACGTCCCTCTACCCTCTCTCACTCTTTTAAATTAATTTTAAACCCTAGAACAAAGAGAAGGAGAGGAGAGGAAGGAGAAGGAGACTTGGAGAGGAAGGCTTGGAGAAGGTTTTGCTGAGAAGCTTGCTATCTCTCTCTACAACAAGGAACTAAGGTAAGGAACCTATCTCTGTAGATATAGGTTGGTTAGAACTGATCTCCCATCAATGAGTGGGTGAGTTGAACCTAATATCGTAATTGAGATCATGAAATTCCCCAATTAATCTCAAGGAAATCATGTAAATAGCTTAGGGATAAGTTGTTAATGGGAAACCCATGATTTTAGGCCATAGAATGACTATAGGTTGAACCTCAAGGTCGAGTAGAGGAATCAAATCGATGTCGAGCTAGAACACAACTCAGAGTTTGTGTGGTTGCTACACTGGTTGACCATAGTGCAACCAGTGAGTTGACCACAGACTCCCGGGAAGTTTTCAGAGTTTGTGTGGTCGCATCAGTGGTCGCATGATGCATGACCACAGAGTCGACCACACAGTGTATGGTCGACATATGACTGAGACCACATAGTCGACCATTCATTGATTGAAAGCTTGTTTTGAAGACCAGATTAGGTTTCGAACCACCGTAACTTGATGAGATTAAATCCTAATCTAAATTCATAAATTGTTTAGGTTTCCATCTAGTTTAAAGTGATTTTCGAAGTTTGGAAGAGGAACAAATATCGTTTACAGGTAAGGAAATAAGACCTAAACTAATTGGATAATAACAAGCTATCTTTCTCTTTTATTTGTCAATTGATATGATGTCATGCTTGAATGATTGAACAAGCATGTCACATGTCATCCAGTAATTTCTATTCCTGTTCATGCATATTTAATTATTTTGTTCTTTATACTGTTATGATGATGATGATGATAGGAATAAGCATATGCTTGTGTGTGTGGTCGATTTGTTGGATTGGGGTAGGGTATCAGGGGGAGTGTAGCGGTGTGTGATCCGTGAGGCTCTAGCCCTATCTCTATTTTGTTCTTCGCATTGACATCCTTATATCACCATTACTTTAGTGAAACTAGTACGTCGTAGGGTATCAGGGGAGGTGTACGCGGTGTGTGGCTGTAAGCTCTGCCAGCGAGTCTTAGCTCTATCTCTATGGGCGTATTGAGGGATGCTGGGGCAAAGCCTTGGATACAAGCCACTGATGACATCTAGGATTGGTTAGTCACGAGCCCAGTTTGCGAACCCTCGCCAGTAGGGGCATACGTATTGGTACGGGTAGAGTATCAGGGGAAGTTTTGGCGGTGTTTGATCTAGGATCTCTAGCTCTATCTCTATTCCGTAGTGAGTGATGTGGGGCGACAGCGGTGTGTGATCCGTTGGGCGTATGGAGGTGTGGTGGTTGTCTATCCTTACCATAGCACAATTGCAAGCTTATACCAGACCAAAGATATGAATATGACTACATGCATATGTTTGTGCATTGTTTTGTTTACTCACTGAGCCGTGTTGTGTGCTCACCCTCGACATCGAATATTTTTAGTTGATGATGCAGGTACCACAGTGGAGGATTACATGAATGCACCGTCGTACGGATACGTAGCGGCTATGGATGTGCAAATTGTGGAAGATGGGCATGATTTTTCATGCGAGTGTTTTCAATGTGTTTACTCAGTTTATTTTCTATTTTGAGTTATGAAAGGCTTGTAATAGATATTATTTACGTTTTGAGTTATTTGGAAATAAACGGTTTAATAATTTATTTACCATGTTAGACTCTCAGTTCATTATTAATAAAGACTTCCGTTATTTATTTTATTATCTCTGATTGTGATGTGGAATGTGTTTGGTTTGAGTTGCTGGCACGGTCAAATGAGATCCTAGCGTGAACCATTGGTTCATATGACGGTTTATTCACACTTCTGGTTTGTCCAAAATTGGGGTGTAACAAGTTCGCTCCAACACATCCTCCTAATCGGCCCTTCCCTCGGCAACCACAAAGAATTGCTCATGTGAACCTCCCACGTGATGATGATCCATTCAATAATGGTGGTCGTGAACGTGTGGATGACTGTCATAAGGTAAAACTTGATATAATGGATGACATGATCCACAAGTTTTTTATGATTGGTTGTGTGCATTAGATGATTATTTTGTATGGTATCGGTTGACGGAGGATCGAAAGATGCAACTTGCTCGTACTAAGTTAATGAGTACAGTGCGAGAATGGTGGCGCACGCATGAAGCTAGGCTCTATCGTCGACGAAAAGAACCTAGTTCATGGGAGGACATGAAGGAAATCTTGACAGAGAAGTACCTTTATTCTTCCTTTTAACGACGACTTCATGATCAGCTGAATACCGTGGCACAAGGTATGTTAACAGTGGAGGAATACATGGATATAAGATGGGTGTCACTAGACTCCTAAACGGCTGTTTTGAAAAGGCTATGGATACAGAAGATCTTCTCAAACAATCTACCAATTGGTCCATCCCTCAAATGGGAGAATCAAAGACGTCCTATACTTCACCCAAAATTGGCAACATCTCCATGAAAGCCACCCCTATGGTGACCGACAAGGACAAGGCACCGTTGGGGGCTCCTAGCGCCATCAAGTGCTGCCACTATGGGCAGATTGGTCATTACGACAAGCTTTGTCCCCAACGAGGTACAACTAACACTAAAGTTTCCATGCTTGAAGCTAATCCTAAAACTTGGTTTTGTGAGCCTCAGGTGGATGAGGAATGGACCATCAAAGAAGGGGTTGAAGATGATGATGCATCAGAAGATGAATCTGATCCCACATATGCTATCTAGTGGTGAACAAACTTTTGGTTGCTGAAACAAAAGGAGAGGATTGGAGAAGACATTGTATGTTTTATCCTGCTGTAGAAGAATCAGGGATTGAAATGGAGACCCAATCTTTTCCAAGGTAGAAGATTTTATCTATCTAAAGTCTATTGTTAAAGACTATGCTGAAGAGGTCAAAGCAATAGAAGTTGAGTACATCGAGATTGTCATACCATCTCACTACTTAGAAGATAAGCTCCCAAGGTTGAAGATTTCCTTCCCAACTTTCGTGGGGCAAATGGATTTCCACTTTCAGAGGAAGTTGAATACTCACCGCGCTATGTTGATGCTCAACCGATTCAAAACTCGAGGTCGTGTTTTTTTTAAGCAGGGGAGAATTGATGTAAATTGGTTGACAGACATCCACTATATGCGCCGACACAAAAGGAAGGGAGGAAAGATCCTCCCCAACGATGGGTAACTACTTGCTGGCCTTCCCCATGAGCTGGTTGGTGATCAGATTTGAAATATTCAAATGGATGGTTCTTTTCTTTAAACCTATACAATGAAGATATTCTCACAAGGAAGATTCTTTTTAGGATCTCTCAAGGCCTATACAAGGAAGATATTCACACAAGGAAGATTCTTCTCAATTCTATAAGGAAGTTGTTCATGAAAGGAAAGTTCCTTCTCATGAAATTTTGGAAAGGATATATGCTTGGACATCCATTTGGAAAGTTGAACACAAACCAACCCACAATGAATGATTTCAAAATTAGTTTTAGTAATAATATCTTCTCCAATGTAATTAGTTTATTTATTTCCTAAATTAGTATGGAGGTTGGTGATAGTTCATTATATATTCATTTAATGGAACCTCAGAGAAGGTAGACTATTTTGAATAAGACAACATTGGAGTGTTATCCCATCTTGGTGAGAAGCCACGACTTGAGATAGGTCCCCTCTTTTCCTTTCTTCCTCTATCCTCTATTGTTCTTGTTCTGTCCCTTTACCTTGATTGCTTGTGTGATCCTAACTTGCAACCATTAACAGAGAATAAATTAGTGGGTTTGCATCATTCATGGAAAAGAGGACAAAATTGAAGTGGTGGTGGCTGAAGAGATCTTGATTGAAGAAGACTTCACAAGTGTTCCACATGAGGTTGTGACTATTACCAATGATAATCTTGGTGTTGTGAAGTTGAGTGAGTACATTGAATTCGTGATCCCGCTGAAATACTTTGAAGCAAGCTCCACACCTGCAGGACTACATTCTTAATGTTTGTGTGTTAGCAGAATATTGTTACGAGATGAAGCTAGACGTGCATCACATGCAATTGATTCTTCACCTATACAAAGTTCGAGGTCGAGTTTTTTCTGAGAAGAGGAGAGTTGATGTAGATAGATTCCAGCATAAGTAATCATGTTGGAACAATCCCAAACCAAGCCCAAAGCCTAGTCTAATGGATTAATAAGTAGCCTATTGGGTTTTATGGGCTATGGGCTAGGTTTTGTTATGTTTTCTTTTGTATTGGGTCTATTTTGAAAGCCCAAATATGGGTGATAAGTGGCCCATATGGGTAAGAGTTATTAGTGAAGACTAAGGGTCATTGTTAAAGTCTAAGAATCATTAATGGAGTGATTTCTAGGCAACTCTTATTGACTAAGTCTTTTTTTTAGTCCTTTCATGATCCTAGGTGAATTGATGTGGTGGGTTTTATTTTCCAAGACAGCATTAATGTTTTTATTTTCAAAGTCTGTTTGTAGTTTCTCATGTCTTGAGAATAGTTTTCAATATCTAGGAATCGTTTTCTATGTCTTGTTTTTGTTTCCTATGTCTAGGTGTTGGGAATTCCATTTTGTCTTGGAATTCCAACAGTCCAATTAATTCAAGTTGATGTAACCAAGGGGCTGTTAAGCCTTTCCTTTCCCTATATAATGGAATTATGGGTTGCTATTACAGCATCCAGAACTTTGTGAAAATCCTCTCTTTGAGAACTTATTTGTGAGAGTCAAGTGTGCTTGTAAGAAACAAGTGTACCTAGGTAGGAATCCTATGGCTAGGCAACTAGTGGGACTCTAGACTGCCTTCTATCTATCTTTATCTTCATATCTTCAAATATCATCAATACCGTCGCATGTATGTTTACACCGAATAATATTCTCTATCAGTCTCCAATCTTAGCTTGCTTACCTTTAGGTTTGCATCGCTTTACCTTTACCTGAACCAGGAAAATACTCAAAAAAGGAAAGAGAGGAACCAGTCATATGATCAGAAGCCCCTGAGTCAATGATTCAAGGGTTAGAAGTAGTAGAGGCACAATGACCACTAATGGAAATACTTGAGTCAGCAAAGTTAGAAGTGGAGGGCCCTAGTAGGTAAGTGGCTACGGATGTGGATGGTGAAGAGCTAGGCTAGGATAGGAGACGCCGAAGTTGAGTCATCAAATCCTCTTGGGAAAGAGAAGGGAGCAACATCAACAGTCTCAGTTTGATTTGCTTAAACCAATCTTGTATCCTGACCTCAACCACGTCCTTTGCCATTAGTGGACAGCAATGGAGGTTCCAATAATATTCCTTAGTGTGATGTTCTATACCGCATAACTCACATTTAATTGGCTACTTATCCGAACCAGGGTGAGCACTAGGTAGGGAAGTGCCTCCATAGCCAGAGGAACCTGAGCCAAAAAAACATAGCAGATCGATTAGGTAGAATTGGTTGCAACATCTCAGTATGCCTGTTGTCCTCAGATTAGACCACAGCATATGGGTAAGGGAAAAGTTCATGACTCCGAACATGTGCACGAATCTGATCCAACTCCACATTGAGGTCAACAAATAAACATATACACAAAACTTGTCTTCTCGCTTGGCAAACTTCATTGCATCTGTGGGACAAGGAGCAAAGAAATCTTCATAATAATCTAACTCTTGCCATGTACCTCGCAACTCAGAATAATACTGAGATAATGTCATCTCCTGCTTTGTGTCATGAATCTTTTGTGAAGCTTGTACACTTATGCATCATTCCCTACTTGAGATTAGGTATCTTTCGCCATCTTCCATATGTTGGCAGCCAAATCCAGTAACAGATAGCCACGAGTAATGTTCGGATTCATGGAAATGATGAGATAAGACATCACCACAATAGTTGTCTGAGCTCCATTTACTTGGGTTAGAACCATCAATAGCAGACTTCTTAGCATCCCCTATAAGAGAGCTTGAAAAACCACTGGAAGCTATAGAAAGGAAGAAAAATGAGACCACATCAGATTAATGTTCCCATCCAATTTAATGGAACAAACAGGGAACGAAGGAAAGCCATAGAAGCCGCAATCGTTAGAGCTCTTTGGAATAGTTGATGCGGTAGTTACATCCGACATGGCCGTGGATTAGAGAGCTATGGGAAAAACAAGAGTTCTAACAATAGAGCATAGCCGAACTAGGCCAATCAACATATTTCAACCAACATCCAATCTTTGGAAGAACAAAGAAAACGATATTGCGAAACACAGGGATTTACATAAAACCCTCAGTGGGAAGCATCACCACCGAGGTTGGCGGCGTCGAGAGGTGGTGACGACTCTTGAAGGTGGTGGTGATGGAAGTTGAAGGTGAGAGGAAAGAGAGGGGCGAAAGCTAGAGAGAGAGAGAGAGAGAGAGAGAGGTTAGGGAGGGTGGTGGCGGCTCTGTGGCGGCCTTGACTTAGAGTGGAGACTGCTAGGATGCTAGCATTAGGGTTCGGATCTTGGTGGTGATGCTCGCTCTGATAGCATGTTGAATTTCAGAATAATGGTTTGACATGTCTAAAAGGACAGAGTTCAGCTTTATTTTTATATAAACAATAATAATACAAGGAATAAACTAAAAATCGACATTAAACCAACCCTAGACAATTATACCTTTGGACAGAAATTGGTACCCATATTACAACAATTTGAGATGGGACCCTGAATTTGGCAAATGGTTAATCTGTGGGGTATACAGCCTATTCAATGGTTGGTTTGTTGTGCTGAGCCCTTCACATGGCTCAAAAAGTTGGAGCTGTAAGCTTAACTTGATGGCCATTAAGAAAGCATTCACCCTAACAAGGATAATATGATGATGATGATCCTAGTAATCATAATAAGCATAATAATCATACATACATAAATACTAATCATAATGATAATTGATAATTGTATAAACAATTATGTAACTGGAATGGAATGGGCTGAATCCTGATTCAGTCTTATTACAAAAGGATCTACATTTTAAGATTGATCTATATTCAGATTGAAACTGAGATTGAAAATTCATTGGTTCTGGAGTTATTTTGGTTGTGAAACTTACCAGTGCCACAATTATATTTGTATCTATTATTTAAGGTAGACAATTTGAGGATCTGAAGCTTTTGGCATTGTTTACAGGTCAGGGTGGCTTTCTTCCTCCGATTCCTGGGTTGACCAGGTCACTTGGATAGCAGGCATGTTCCTGTTCTTTAATGTTAGCTTCAAGATAAACCATAGATGGATTGACTTTCTGATTCTTGATACTACAGTTCAATAAATTTGTAAAATTAAAAATATTGTATGATTACATCTGGGAATTGTCAAATGCAATATCTGATTTTAGAGTGATCAATTACTTCATAACAGAAGAAAATGTGGCAGTTTGCTATTCTTTTAGTACTCAAGGTAGTCCTGATCCCTAGAGCTCAGTTAAAGTTCTCTTCCATAAAGGGGTTGTTGGTGTAGTTGATTTAGGTACATCCTTTTACTCTAGCACCTGGCTAATGGGTGCTGGCTGCTTGCTTCGTCTGAAGATGATTTCTACCATTCCAAAGTGAGAAAATACTTCCGCTTGCATCTCAAATTATTTAGCCAAAATCTATTATGCTTATTTACTCCCAAAAAAAGAAAAAAGCTGCTTGAGCTTATTTTGTTTCTTTAGAGATCCTCTGAGGGCCTATGGTATTTCTTTGGTTCCTAATAATTTCCTGATTGATCAAGATTCTGCAAGCTAATTCCATTTTGAAGCACGATTGACAAGATCATTCTTTGCTGCTGCTGTTGTTTGGTCAAGTTTATGTTGTTCCCTTGCTTAATTACATATTTTAGAATTTTAATCAACTGAATTATCTAAACCAATTTGGTTTTAAAGTTGCTCATAGTGGTTGAGCTAGAAAATCCTTTGATGGTTATTTGTTTGGGTTGGATTCTCTTACTGTTTCATAAGCTTCTGCTAGCCGATTCTCTTACTGTTTCATAAGCTTCTGCTAGCCTAAACTCGCAGATCCAAATCCCCTTGGATTTGTTCTTCATCAATGAAGGCTCCAGCTTATAATTGCAATCTGTTGGAATAAAGTTTGACAAATTTCTCTCAATCATCAATCACTGTTGTTTTTTTTTTTTTTGGGTGATAATGTCCACTGTGAGATTTGTGTCCTGTCGGCGAAGACAGACTGTCTATTTTTCAGTTCATGGAACATTGGATATTACCCTTTTTGACTTGGAGTCACCACCTAGATCAGGGTCTAGGACCCATATTCATTTCTTTTTCAAAAAGTGACTTCATATTAATTGTTCCGGCCATGATAATGGGTACAGGCCGGGTTGTAGAGTAGGGAAGGTGTTAGGCACCTTGGTCCACCCATGGTTTCAGAATCGGAATCAGCTGGGGGAATCAGGTAGAATCTGGCTGATTACTGCCCAGTGCCCACTGGTTCACTTTTTGAGATGCACTGAAGTCAATAGGATTGGATTGGTTGATTCCCAGTCTTATCCATTGCACCACTCCAGAATTGCAAAGTAATTGGAATCAGCTCCGATTCTGATTCAAATCGACCAATTCCTCCGATCCGTTTCCAACTCTTCAAACCATGGGTTGACTCAATTAAACCGGTCTTCCGAGTTGCTTGGCATTTATAAGGAATAATAAATATTTCTAAGTGGGTGCACACATGAAAGGAAACATCCAGAGAAGGAAACAATTAAAAATCTAAATATTTGAAAGGGTAGGTTGGGACTCACTTACATCATAGTTTAAGATCTTGGTTTCGCTAACCATTTCGCTGGCTGGCAAAACTGAGATGTACCTGGTGAAATGGCAAATTCTGGGCAAAATTGTGCATTTTTTCGGCAGCAAATTTCAACTGGCTGTTTTGGTGGTCAAATGACCCTATTTAGGGCGGAAACTTAATGGAAACCTTATTTAAGCATGTGTAACATATGTGAACCCTTAGATTGCAAGAAAACTCACATAAAATGATAGTTTGGTTTTGGACCGTGGGTTGGCAGTTTACCCCAGCCCTGCTGTTTACTGTGTAATATAGCTTATTCTACGCATGGTGGTTTAGTACTAGAAGACACCAAATGCAACTAAAACACGTAAAGTATACTCTAAGAATGAAAAACACAATATTGGACAATTATCAAAGACATAACATTGTACATGTAGATGTAATACACAACAACAAAGCCTTATCCCAACTAAATGGGGTCGGCTACATGGATTCTTGTCCTCCAATCAGCTTTGTTTGATGTCACGCTTGAAA
The DNA here is from genome assembly GCA_028583415.1 of Protea cynaroides. Taxonomy (NCBI): domain Eukaryota; kingdom Viridiplantae; phylum Streptophyta; class Magnoliopsida; order Proteales; family Proteaceae; genus Protea; species Protea cynaroides. Next base: position 27,833,597 of record CM053274.1, read on the forward strand.
CAAAGTCTAAACTATGCATGTCTTTTCTCACTATGTCTCCTTGAGCCATCTTAGGTTTGCCCTTAGCTCTTTTAGATCATTTTATTTAGATCCTTCAATCTGAATCAAATCACTCCTCCATATTGTAGCATTTAAAAACATCCGTTGAACATGGTCATACCATCTCAAACAACTTTCTTGTAGCTTATCATGTATTGACACTACTCCCAAATCAGCTCCAATAGGATCATTCCGGACCTTATCATTATTAGTTTGCCACACATCCATCTCAACATCCTCATCTTAGCTACACTAAGTTTATCTATATAATGCTTCTTAACTGCCCAACATTCCATACCATCCATCATAGCTAGTCGAATGACTGTCCTATAAAATTTTTCTGTAAGTAATAAAGGAATCCATCGATCACATAGCACTCCAGATACACCTCTTCACTCTATCCATCCCATAGTTGTCAAGGTGTCGCCTAGGCGCCCAGGTGCCCTTGTGATGCCTTGGAAAATCGGGCGCCTTGGTCACCTAGGCGCCCCATTAGGCCTCCAACACCTTGGTTTGCCTTGGTGCCTTGACAACTATGATCTATCTTATTTAAATCTTTGTGAAACATCATCTTCTATATCACCTTATTTATTTATGATTGAACCTTGATACTTAAAAAAATCACTTTGCTATATCTCCCTCATCAATTTTTACCACTTCATTTGATCTGTCCTTCTGTGACCAAGGTTCAAAATCTCGAGTCTCAAGGGTGTCTCGACCCTTGAGAAACTGAGATTTCCGAGATCTCGGCGAGACTGTAAAAAAGTCGCGAGGCTTTAAAAGTGTGTTTCTGCCCTAAAATGGCCATTTTAAGGCCTGGTACTCTAAGAAAACTCTATTATGGTATATATAAGCATTTAAACCATAAAATTATAAAAATAATCACACATGATGGGTTTTTGGGTTTACACCCATGTTTGGCAGTGTTGGTTTGAAGTTCAGATGTAAACCTAAAGTAATATTGGCTATTCTACATAATGTTATACTAATAGAAGATTAAATAAGACCAAATGAACCAGTAAAATTATATTTTAGGAGAAGAATAAATATAATAGTACTTAAATTAGTTAATTGTCATAATAAAAAAATCAAAGTAGTCAAGTAGATCATACAATAATGATTCATACATTATGTCGAGACCAGTCAAGAATTGGTTGAGAACTAGTCGAAAATGTTGAGATTGATCAAAAACAAATTGAAAATGTCGAGACCAGGTCTTGTGTGAGATTTCGTCTCGATCTGTTCCAGAAGTTTGAGAATCCTGTCGTCGAGATTTTGAACCATGTGTGTGATTAAAGTTACACGCCATATACTCCGTTTTTGTTCTACTTATCTTGAATGTTTTTTGTTAAATCATCTATAATAAAGGCAAACAGATAAGGGCTTAAACTGATCCTTGATAACCCAATTGTAATTGGGAATTCACAACCTTGACTCTCTACGGTTCTCACACTTGTCACCACATTATAATACATATCCTTGACTATGTCTACATATTTGCTTGAAACACTTCTCCTCTCTAGTACTCTCCAGATTAATTCTCTAAGGGCTTTGTCATAATTTTTTTTAGGTGAATAATGACCACATGGAGGTCCTTCTTGCCTTCTCTAAAATTTTCCATGAGTCTCCTAAGTTAATAGCTTCTCGTGGATCTACTTGGCATAAAACAAACTCTTCCTGATCCGATCTTTGGTTCAATTATTTTTATTCCTTTCTTCTTCATTGGATTTGGATATCAAGGCCTATGCTAGAACATTAGGGGACTTAATGCCAAGGATCCTAATTTCGGTTTTGTGCCTAGTCTCGACCCTGCCAGAAACCGAAATATTGTGGTTTCGGCCGAAATTTCGGGGAAACCTGGTAAAAAAAAAAAAGTTTCGGATATCACCCAAACCAAGCGGATTATATCCGCTCCGAATTGTTTATATATATTTATTTTATTAAGAGAATTTGTCGTGACTGCCTATGTTTACATAGGTAAGTGAATGAGACATTAGGAGTCAATGGGATAATTGAGAGACTTTGACAGCTGTTATTTATTTTATTTATTTATTGTATTTCAGTGGGAGTGGGGGACAGGTTTGACATCTTTATTTATTTTATCATTTATTGTATTTAGATGTTTATGCAATTTCTGCTTAGGAAATTATGAATGGATTTATGGAGGAAGCCGGAACATTCTTCTCAGATGTTAGAGCTTGGTTGTTTCTCTGGAGTTTCTCGGATTGCAGCGGTCACAACTCACAAGAGTGAAAGATGAGTAAGAAATTGCCGAGAAAAAAAAATAGAGCCAGACTTTAGAAGCTTGACCGCCTCCAATAAAAGTTTTCTATTTCAGGGTTTCTTTCTCCCTTAAACTCATTTGTTTTGTCAGAAACATGGATGAGTAGTAACATAAGGGAAACAGAGGGTAAGTCAAGGGGCGAAAATGAAGACAATTTTGAGAAACCCGGCGGCATCAGCCCTCTCCAGTTGTTTCCTTCTTCCCTCCCTAAATGTTATTCCTTCTTCGTTCCTTCGTTTCTTCTTCTATGCCTCAGTTCCCTTTTTCATTGCTTTTTCACTTCCACAGCTAAAATGTGTTTATATTTTATTTCCAGACTGCGTTTCAGCTAAAATACAATCCTTGTATTGAAGGCGAGAAGAAGGAATTGAGATGTTGCAAAATAGAGTCCAAGTATAACTCAAACTCTGAAACAAGTCCTACACAGAAGCTGTTTCTCACTACGAACTCTATCTGCTGTTACGAATCCTAAAAACCGGTATTGTTCGTATGGCCGAAATCAACAAATCAAGCCGAAATTTGGCAGAAATCAACAACTCGGACCGAAATATGGTACAAATTGTACCGCCAACCAGTTTCGTATTGGTTCTGCTAAAAACCGATATGTTTTGGCCGAAATCCAAAATTTCGGCAGAAACTTTAATCTATGCTCAATGCCCTTGCAAAACAGGCAGAAGTAAAATCTCTTCTTGGAAATTCTTAGGCTGCATTCTGCTTTTTGGTTGAAGTCCGTGTCAAAATAATGCCAAGAACATTGTGAATTCATTGGCTCCATCCTGGGACTACTCTTTCAATTACTCTCATCACCCAAATGGAAGAATCTGGTGCCTGTGGGATGAAACAAAGACCATTTTCAAATACAAGGGGTTTTATGATGAAAAGCACCAAAATATGAAATATGGACTGATTTTAGGGTCTTTTGATCGGGTCAACCCTACCAGGGTATTTTGGTGATGTTCCAGGGTCAATTCTATTGGGTTCTCTGAGATGATTCAAACTGCTAACTCGAGGTTAGGCTAGGTCCTTCAAGCTAAATCTGGACCTCACACCACATCCAGGGCACTTGCTCATCCTTGCTGTGAGCCTGTGAACACCCCCAGGGTGGAAAAATGAGGTGTCTACAATATATAACAAGAAATTTTATTGAAAGAGAAAGGGCTACACAACAGAGATAAAATACAATAGCAACATCAAGCACACTAGAGGAGAAGCCCTAGGGAAGAAACTACATGCTAGAATAAGTCCCTGTTTCGCCCATCCGTAGCATGCTCATCGGCAAGAGAGTTTTCTGACTGAAGCCGCCGAGAGAGATGGAGATAACTTTGCACCAATAAAGACCTTGCTTTCTGAAAGAGGTGAATACACCTCCACAGCCTTTAGTGGGGATTTGGATCCCGCTCAACAATGATGTCATCCAATCATTAGAAATAGCTAATTGAAGGCCTTAAATAACCACCCTGAACTCAGGACTGAATCCTTAAATCCAGTAGGACCTGACAAAACCAGCCTGATGAGGTGATGAGATCCTCTACAGTGTTGAACACACCTCCAATGCCTGCAGAGACAGGGTTCCAAGGGAGCTGTGATCAACATTCTACTTTATAGCTAATTGTTGAATTTTTTTCTCCTTTTCCCAACCCCCAATTTCGTGTTTACATGATTTGTGAGTGATTGTATGTAGATTGACTTCATCTGTTTAGGATATTCACATTTATATTAGTTGTATTGGCTTGAATTGTTTAAATCGTATGTGTTATCTACGCAGGAGATGTTTTCTATGTGAATTGGGATGAAATACTGGTTGGGGCTACTGCGGTCGTTTCAACTCTTGGAGGTTTTGGTAGCGAGGAGCAAATGCAAAGGATAAATGGCGAGGCTAACGTTTTGGCAGTAGGTGCCGCAAAGGAATTTGGTAAGGAAATTCCCAGTTTCCATCCTCCTGTGAACCGAGGGATTTGTGTTAACTGAGTCTTATTCCTTTTCATAGAACAGTTTTTTTTTTTTCTTCTCGGCTTTATTTTTCTTTTTCTCTTGACACAACTGCTTAGTTTACTTTCTTTGTGGATGCTAAACCCTTTTTTTTTTTTTTTTTGCATATTCTTTGGGCACCTCCAATTGATTTTTTTGAGAAATCATTTCCAATTACTTCTGATGTGGAATTTTTTTTTTAAAAGCAATTTATTTTGATGAATTTATGATATATATATATATATATATATATATATGACTTGATTCCTGGAGAAGAATGTATTTTTATTTTCTTGATCAGAGAAACAAAAGAAAAAATCTCCATTATAACCATACTTCTAACCAATCTCTAAATTTAAAAGGGTGTACCCAATGCACAAGTCTCCCGCCACTGCAGAGTCTGGGGAGGGGCTTATGTACACAATTAATCTCTATACTTGAACTTTATGAGTATCTACATGTGTTCGAACTTGGTGGTTCTGTATTTACCTTGTCGTCTTGCTTCTTCCTGCTGTTTTCGTCGGAAATCTATGTGATGCAATCAAACTTGTGGAATTTTTGGGTTTGGAAATGAGGGTTCTGCGGAGTTTTCCCTTCGCTTTAATGATCGCTGTTTCTATTGATTTTAAGAGCAGGGCTCATGTTCTTATAATGATATGCCATTTATTTGATTATACATTGTTATTTCTTACTCTTCTTTGCGGTATCAATTGGCCATTTTATTTCTCGTATGTTATGCTTGATAAACAGCATGTATTCTATTTTCTCTCTCGTTTCCATGCAGGAATTCCCAAATTTATCTTGATCTCTGTTCACGATTATAATCTACCTTCATTTCTACTTTCCTCTGGATACTTCACTGGAAAGAGGAAAGCAGAATCAGAGGTTCTTTCCAAATACCCGTATTCAGGTAATGTTACTGTGGTTCCTTAATCCTTTATTCTTGATTCCTACGTAAAACTGTAAGGACAATCTTATAATGGCTTACGTGAACAATGGCCTAGTGTAGTTAGTGGCTGTCCTGCCGGTTGAGTGCAGGCACCGAGGAGGTCATGGGTTCGAATCTTATCACATATTGTGCTTTAAAAAGGCACCTCCTTCCCCTCCAATCCCCACGTACTCCCTCCCAGTAGTGTAGAGGTCCCCCTCGGGCACCAGTAAATAACCCCCCTTGCCCCCCCAAAAAAAAAAAAAAAAAAAAAAAAGGGTCACTGGTGCTTGCAGGACACAACATGGGAGTGGGAACCACCATTTAGTGGGTCAGACTTGGAGAGATTGCTGGTGCAAGTAATTGACTGGTTGGTGACAGTCATAGGGTTAAGAGCCAGCCTTGGTGAGACTTAGAAGACAGCCGAGACAACAATTTATCTGCTTTTCTGGTTGATGGTCAATGTATATGGTGAGCAATCCCAAATATTATATTCAGTGATTAGGATCATGTGATTTGTCGCTATGATGATGTAGGAATCCACCAGATCACAACCATGTTCTGGTTGTCAATTGAATAAAACCATGCTGACCTGTATTTAACTTTCTGTGTCATTCCACATTGAAGTTGGCATACATATCATCTTCATTTTCAATTTTGGGTTTTTGGTGTATGTTACCATTTTTTCTTGAATCAAATAAATTTCAGGTGTAGTATTAAGACCAGGTTTCATATATGGGAAACGGAAAGTTGATGGCTTTGAGATCCCGCTTGATCTCGTTGGGGAACCACTCGAGAGGTTTCTTCGTGCAACTGAAAACTTTACTAAACCATTGAGTTCTCTTCCAGCATCCGATCTTCTCTTGGCCCCACCTGTTAGTGTTGATGATGTTGCATTTGCAGTGATTAATGCAGTCACAGATGATGAATTCTTTGGTGTTTTCACTATTGATCAAATCAAGGAAGCTGCAGCCAAAGTGCAGGTGTAAAACTGTGTAAACTACAATTATCTGTACAGCTTTACACCTGGTGTCTTCTAAAATGCATGGTGCCTTCATTTTTAATGACATGGATGAAAAAGTTCAGTGTATCCCTCCTTGTTGAGGTTTCTATAAGTTGCTTCTGAATCCTACAATTTCTAACATTCCTTCGGATGTTTTGACTTTAGACCCTGAGCTATATGATCTATTGTGCGGTCAATTGAAAATTGTTCTCTTGTACAAAATGATAACCTTAAAAGTAAAATCCAGACACTGTTGTCTCTCCCCTCCCCCTCTTTTTGGATTGTCTCCGACTCTGTAGTTTCTCTGATAATGGAGAGATCATTCTTTCTCTGTTTTGTATTCATTGACTGCAATTTATTTGAGGTAGGTCCAATAACAGCAGGGTATGTGGCTGACATTATTGACTGCAGGGCTGATATCAATGATTGCTATTTTCACATGGTGTTTTTTTTTTTTTACCCTGTAAATCATGCTTTTCTCCCCATAGTTTTTAGATGCAAATATTCGCAATATCTGAATACTTATGTCCTCGGCTTGACATTTACAGTGCAAACACTGTTGAAGATTTTATGATTATGGTTCTGCTGTCTATGTGTTGCGTAGGCCTGTCTAGATGTCATCTAGCTTAGTACTAACCAGCTGTCCAAGCTGGTTCTGGTTGCCTTCTTAGTATTTGGTTAAGTTAAATTTTTTTCTTAGTCCTCTTTATCTTTAATTCATTATATGTAATTAGGAGACTAGTATTATTGGCTGACTAGGATTTAATATTTATCTAGGATCCTTGTCATGTTGGCATGTGGAATTCCAACCTTTAATGTAATTAGGACTCCTTATCTTGTGGAGTTCTAGACCTATCACTTTAACATTTTTATTTTGTCTATAAATAGTGACTGTTAAGAGGAGAGGAATACACATCGATTTTCTCCCCTCTTTATAAATTCGCTCCATCTTCTTCTCTTTTTTCTACCTTATTTTGTTACATGGTATTAAAGCAATCACTTAGGCTGTCATTTTAAGAGTCGTTTAAGGTTCTCCGTCAGGCGTGTAGCCACCATTGTTGCTTCTGCGCCCCCCCCTTTTTTTTTTTTTTTAAATTTTCTTTGCTAGCTTTGGTATGTATTCTATGCAGATCTGGTAAGCATGTAGTTCTATTCCATTGAATATGACTAGTTTTGTTTTGTTTTAATCCTATTCTATTATTCCCATTGATCCATCTATTTTTTTTAGTTTTATTTATCATCAATCTGGTTCTGTTTTGTTGTCATTGATCATGCTTTGTGTCATCGATCCAATCTGTTTTCCCCTATTAAATGTAGTTAATATAATTCTATTGTTCTGTTGTGGTCTAGTCTGATTGGCTGGTTATTTTAAACTAATAACAAATTAAGATTAGTGTTGAATCAGAGATGGGTGATGAATGAGTGAGATGATTTTCTCCCTCGCTAAGCCTTCTTATTTATAATCAAATATTGGTAACCAAAATTGCAACCATGTCCCTTTGTAGCCGCCACTTAGAATAGGTCAGCTAACGTAGACTCATAATGATAAAACCCTAATGATAATAAAGGAGGGAAAAATACAAGATTACCCTTGAACCCTAAATCGGCTATGGATTTCGACACTTTACCTCAAGTTGGTGCATATATATCATGCATACACAACTTAGACCATATCATATGAAAGGATTTCCCATGTAATTCTTTGGTGAAGATGTCGGCCAACTGGTCCTTGATTCGACAAATGGAATCTGAATCTGGCCGCTTTCTTACTTTTCCTTGATAAAGTGACGGTCTATTTCGACATGTTTCGTTCGATCATGCTAGACAGGATCATGAGCAATGCTGATAGCTACCTTATTGTCATAAAGCAGAGTCATATATTGAGAACATTGAACCTTCAAGTCTCTGAAGCATAGTTCAAAATCTCGGCGAGATCTCAAATTTCTCGAAGATCTCGAGGGTCTCGAGACGAGATCTCACCTCGATACAGTGTCTCGACCATCTCGACCAGATCTCGACCTGGTCTCGACCAAATCTCGACCTGGTCAAAACCAGTCTCGACCAGGTTCGATTGGTTTTTTATATAAAAGCCCAGTCTCGATCGAAATTTTGACCGTTTCGACCTAGACTCATTTATCCTCTTCAAAACCTGTTGTTTTCATTTTCTTGACTCTACTCTTCTTCTCCAACTTGCATCTAAGCTAGGATTCCACCTGTTCTTGCCACAATGTGATTAGTTTTTATGCTTCAAATGTGTTTATATATGTTAAATTAGTATTTTCCTGCAGTATATAGCCTTAAAATGACCTCTAAACATAAAAAAACATGCATAAAAACATAAAAAAAACATGTCGAAACTCCCATTTTTAACCTTTGGGTGTTTCGGCAGGATTTAGCCTTGCAACCATAGCAGTTTGCTTATTCCCCTGAGCCATTGCTCTGAACTCTATTTCTGCACTAGATCGGGCCACTATATTCTGTTTCTTGCTGCGCCAAGTAACCAGATTTCTACCCACAAAAGTACAATAACTAGAGATAGACTAACGGTCTGGATTGTCTGCCCAATCTACATCGGTATAGGCCTTCACTTCTAGGTGATTAAGAGGTGATAGTAGGATCCTTTTTCCTGGAGCTGCCTTTAGGTAATATAGTATCCTATAGACTGCTTCCATATGGGTAGAGTAGGGATCATGCATAAACTGGCTTTGGCTGTGTGTGTTATAGGTAAATGAGTCTTCCAACTAACTGCTTGTACCTGCTTTTATTTTTCGGTGTTCCTTTTTTCTCCATGAGCTTAGTACTGGGATCTAGTGGAGTATCACATGGTTGGCACCCTAACAGTCCTATTTCTGAAAGGAGATTAAGAGCATACTTTCTTTAAGAGAGAAAGATACCCTTTGTAGATCGGAAAACTTCAATCCCAAGAAAGTACCTAAGTTTTTCAAGATCTTTGATTTCAAATTTCTTTCCCATAAACATCTTCAATTTTTTGATTTCACTATCATTACTCCCAGTGACCATGATATCATCAACATACACAAATAGGGCAATGAAAGTTCCAGATGAGTGCTTGATAAATAAGATATGTCAGCATTACTCTTAACGTAACTATATGTTACCATAGCTTTGTGAAACCTCTTGATCCATGCTCTAGGAGACTATTTTAGTCCATATAGAGATCGTTTTAACTTGCATACCTTTCTTTTGGTGCTACCATCTGTGAAGCCAGGAGGACAATCAATGTAAACTTCCTCAGTAAGTTCTCGATGGAGGAAGGTATTCTTTACGTCTAGCTGCTGTAAATCCTGGTTATAGTGTATAGCACATGCCAAAAGAACTGATTGTGGTAATCTTGACCACCAGATCAAAAGTTTCTTAGTAATCAATCCCATATGTCTGGGTAAATCCGCAAGCAACCAAACTTGTCTTGTACCGATCCACATGCCCATCTATTTTCTACTTGACTGTGAATGCCCACTTGCATCCAACTGACCTTTTGCCTAGTGGAAGTGGAACGAGGTCCCATGTATCATTCTTCTTCAAGGCTTTAATTTCTTTCATCATTGCAGCTTTCCACCGTTCATTCGTAATTGCATCTTGCCATTTTTGAGGAATAGACACAGAGGAAAGTGATGACACAAATGCATAGAAGGAAGGGGAAAGAGGGTTATATGAAACTGAATTAGAAATAGGGTGAAGTGTACAAGCCCTAGTACCTTTCCGAAGAGCAATAAAAAGTTCAGAAGCAAAGGGAGGAAGTTCTTACCAGGAGGAGACTCGGTTTCTGGATCCAGGGCTGGCAAAGGGGCATGTGAAGTTGCGTTGATGGTAGTGCTCCTTTCTTGCTTGCTTCTGGCATGGCTATAGATTTGCAAAGGCTTAGGCTTAGGACTAGTTATGGGAATGGGTGTAGGTGTAGATGGTATTTCATCAGGGCCTGATGTTGGTACATCTATCTTTGGAACATGCGGATCCGGATCCGTGATGGATTGTTCTTGGACTCTTTCTGCTTCTTTTGGTAAAAAAAAGAGGCACATCTTTGGCATCTTTGGCGGCATTCTTCTCCCCCTGAAGATGTGACGGGTAATACATAATATGCTAATGAAAGAGGACATCTCTGGTAACAAAAGGCCGCTGTGAGGGAGGATGGTCACTTGTACCCTTTCTACATTGTAGGATAGCCTATGAAGATGCATCATAACCCTCTGAGATCAAGTTTGCTAGGAGATCGATGGTTGCATGCATAGCAAACACAACCAAAGACCTTTGGTGGGAGCACAAATGAGGTGTCGCCAAGCAAGAAATCCAGAGGAGCTTTGTTGTTGAAAATCCGTGATGGGAGCCGATTGGATGAAAAAAGCTGTAAGAACCGTACTTTGAAAACCCGGTTTAATCCATGGTTCTATATGTTGACAGGTCTCCCAATCATAACCGGACCGGAAGGCGAAGTCGGGTGACGAACCACTCAATTTTCAAGTATGAGAACCTGTGAAAAAATGTATAAATCTCATACTGGTCTCACTATACCGGTTGCGGTCAGTGCAACCGGTATGTGCAACCGGTATGGGTATACCGATCTGACTATACCGGTCTGAGACTCAGACCGGTATGTGCGACCGGTATGTCTAGTTTCGGCTGGAGACGGACTCCAACGGGTCCCTCACTCCGAATTGAAACTTGGAAAGTTTCCAATTGCAGGAAACCTTCCTATGAACGGCCTCCCACTATTAATAGAGACCTTAGCACTCTTTCTGATCCTTCTCAAAACCCTAGCCGTCTGGAGGAGAACTGAGAAGGAGCAAGGAGGAGGAGTCCGCCCAGGAAGGAGGTTTCCGTTGGAGGAGCACGCCGCCAACTGACAAACACCGTCGGTAAGTGCTCTATACTCTTAGTAATATTAGGATTTTGGATCGAAGCCGTGAAGCGGCGCGGCGATCCAAAATCCTAGATCTTGCAATGAACCTAGTCTCTTATTTAAATCTAATCTAGGTTTGATACGGCGTTCTAGTCGAAATCAGAAGGCCATTAGAGTATTTGAATCTTAGAATGGGTTAGGAGAAACCCTAGAAACCAAGCCAATGACCAATGGGAAAGGGAGATCCAAGATCGAGTTCTCGGATCTAATCCGCGGAACAAACCGGTTGGACACAAGGTCCGGTGGTATGGGCCCGGAGACACATACCGGTCTCACATATGTGCAACCGGTATATACCGCAACCGGTATACATACTGGTGGCACATATCGGTCTCACTCCCCTGAGACCGGTACCTGCGACCGGTATGGCTTCCGAGCCTTGTTTGCTTGGTCAGGCAAGGTTCTGACCAATTGTGACCTTAATAAATTAATTCTAATCTTAATAAATGAATTCTAACTTAAAGATATGATTATGTAGGACCTGTAGACAACGTGAGTAAACCCTGTGACGCAGAGGGGGAGTTTTATCACGTATCAGGTAAGGGACAAGACCCAAACTCTAATTAACTAATTAACCAGTAAACCGTTGCAACTAAATTGTTTATGAATTTCATTGCTTGATGTCTGTGCATTTCACATGCCATGTAGTTACTTTTTTTGTTACTATTATTTGTTCATGCATTTCATATGCTAGGATTGTTGGATGTTAGGCATGTGTATGCTTTTAGTTAGTGTGTGGAATGTGAAGGGGGGTGTGCCCTGGAGATATCCACAGCTAACACCTTTTCGTATCGCCATCTACCTTAGCAGACTTGGTACGAATAGGGTATCAGGGGGAGGACGTGGGATTGTGGTTCTTCCTGCCCGCCAGACTCGAGCCCTATCTCTATGTCGTAGGGAGCCGTGCTGGGGTAAAACCATTGATACTGTATTGACACTTAGGACTGGTTAGAAACGGAACCCACTTGCAAGCCCTTGCCAGTAGGGGTTTAGGTATTGGTACGGTGTGGGGTATCAGGGGGAGGACGTGGGATTGTGGTTCTTCCTGCCCGCCAGACTCGAGTCCTATCTCCATACCGGAGTGAGTGATGTGGGGCAACAACAGTAGTGTGGTAGGTGCCTGACTGTTGGGTGTGCTCACACTCTCATGCATGGAGGTGCGGTGGCCGCCAAACCTTACCATAGCATAATTGCAAGTTATACCTGACCAAATTGTAATGTTATCTCATGCATTTTGTATGTTGCATTGGTTTTGTACTTTACTGAGCTATGTTGTGAGCTCACCGAAATATATATATATATATATATATATATATATATATATATATATATATATATATATTTCTTTTCAGATCTGGATGCAGGGTACACAGTTGATGACTTCGTGACTGCCCTAGCATACGGTACAGTTGCTGCCATTGATACCCAGGCAGTTGAGGACGAGCATGGCGCATCATGCGAGTGCTCCTTTTGTGTTTTCCTTTAGAGGGGATTTTATTTTTGAATAATACATTGTAATACTTTTATTATTTAAATTTGTGAATGGTGGAATAAGTTGAATAATTATTTTAAATTACCACATAGATCTCAGTTCATTTATTTATATTCCCCTGCTATGTATTAATCTCTGATTATGTTAGACTGCTTGGGAATGATTGGTTGACACGGTCTATTGAGATCCTGGTGTTAACCGTGGTTTAGAGCCAGTTCACTCACACTTCTGGTTCAGCCGGAATTGGGGTGTGACAGAAGCAGTAGCGAGGACAACATCACTCCAAAAGTGAGCTAGAACATGACCGTCAAACATTAGAGCTCTTACAATCTCAAGTAGGTGACGGTTTTTTCTCTCTACAACCCCATTTTGAGCTAGTGTGTCAACACAATTGGTTTGATGTAGGATGTCATTATCTGATAAATACTATTGAAATGTACCTTCAAGATATTCCTTGCCGTTGTCACTGAGAAACACCTTTAGCTGGGTTTGGAACTGTGTTTTTATCATGTTATGGAATTGGCGAAAACATTGAAAAACCTCATTTTATAAACCCAGGTAGCTCGAGTGTGACAATCAATAAACATTACAAACCATCTATGCCCAGAGATAGATATAGTCCTAGCTGGTCCCAGACATCAGAATGTACCAAATCAAACATACCATAACTTCTATTAGATGAACGTAAATAAGAGGTACGAGCTTGCTTAGCCAAAATACAGGCTTCACGTAATAACTCATCCTTATTATAATTTTTTTACTAGAAAAGGAAACTAAAATAAAACAACAGTAGAAGGGTGATCAAGACAGCAGTGCCACTGTTGGAGAGTGCTTATGGCTCAATGAATGTGGTGTGGGCTGGTCTGGTCTAAAGGTGGTTTATCGATTGATGTAGGTTCTAAAGGACCATCATCAAGCAAGTAGAGACCATCATGCATTCTACCATGTCCAATCGTCTTCCTCCTCACCAAATCTTGAATCATACACGAGGAAGGAAAAAATGTTACCTTACAGTTAAGTGTTTTAGTAAGGCTACTAATAGAAAGTAAATTGGTAGAAAAACTAGGAACGTAAAGGACATTGTAAAGTAAGGGTGGAAGAACAACGAATAGAGCCCTTTCCAGATATAGGGGAGAGGGATCCATCTGCTACCCAGGCAATATCTTTCTCAAAAGAGGGAGATTACAGATAAAAAGAGCTGGATGAACCAGACATGTGGTCAGTGGCTCCAGTGTACATAACCCAAGGGCTAGGGACAGAGGAAACACAGTGACCAGCATGAAGAATACCTGACTGAGCAGAATGTGAACCTGGTGTGGCAGATGTTGATGGAAGAGCGGTATTTGCTGCAAGAGGTGGCCTTAGTAGATTGTAGAGAGATTGGAGTTCGTCTGCGGAGAGCATTGGTAGTGTCACATCCCAATTCCGGCTGAACCAGAAGTATGAGTGAACCGTCACTGAACCAACGATTCACACCAGAATCTCAATAAGACCGTGTCTACTCATACAAATCATTGCACATAACCATAATCAAAATATAATAAAATACAACGAAAGTCTTAAATTAAATGAACTGAGTTCTCTATTGATAATTTAAATAAAATATCCAATTATTCTCTACACCAAAATGTAAATAAATATCCTTATATCAATTGTAAATCCATTGAAAATAAATAAATAAATTAAATCAACATCCTAGAGGAACACCCAGAAAGGGCACTCGCATGAAGCGTCATGCTCGTCCTCCCCTGCTTGCACTTCTAAAGCAGCAACACCTCCATATGCCGGAGCATCCATGTAGTTTTCTACAGTATAACCTGCATCAACATCTAAAAACATGTATATATATACAGGGTGAGCTTACAACTTAGCTCAGTAAGATAATCAGACAATGCAACAAACATATGCATGAGTAATATTCACATTATGGTCTGGTTTTAAGTTTGTAATGTGTTATAGAAAGGATTGGTGGCCACCGCACCTCTATACACGAGTGTGTGAAGCCGCCCAATGGATCAAACACCATTGTCGTCCCACATGCACCCACCATGGAATAGAGATAGAGCTAAAGCGTCTGGATCAAACACCGCCAACACTTCCCCTGATACTCTACCTATACCAACACGTAAGCCCCGATTGGCGAGGGCTTGCAAACTGGGCTCGCAACTAACCAATCCTATATGTCATCACAGTAGGCCCTATCCCAGCACAGCTCCCTGCGGCATAGAGATAGAGCTAGAGTCTAGTGGCCAGGCCGGAGACCACAGTGCTACTTCCTCCCACTGATACCCTACCTGCACCAAGCATGCTAATACAGAACGATACGAAAAGGTGCTAGTGTGAGGAATGATCCCAGACCCCAGGCTCTTCCCATTCCACACACCAACGAAAATAATCACATGTCTAACATTCACATCCTAGCATAGCGAGTATGCATGAACAATAATAATAACTGAAAGTAAAGATGACATGCGAGTATGCACAAACATTAGTCTATAGAATCATAGTTATTAACAATATTTTACTGTTATTTAATTATTAGGGTTTAGGTTCGATTCCCTTACCTGAGGCTTGATTGATAGCTTGCTCCGCGTCACAAACTCCAAACTTGCTATCACAAGGTCCTACACGACGTTAGGGTTATGTTATAATAGTTTTCTTAGGGTTTACGTTGGTTGAGAAAACCAACAAGGTCAAAACACTTCTCACAGAGCAGACCGGTCGCAGGTACCGGCCGCGGCATTGTGGGGAAAGGTGCGACCGGTATGGTCGATCGGTCCCCCAGACCAGCCTCCGGGAGATACCGGTCGTAGGTACCGGTCGCATAGGGTGCGACCGGTGCAGGTACCGGTCGCATAGGGTGCGACCGGTATGTCTCCGAAAGACCATACATCCGGTTCTCGTCTTCCGTTGGTCACCCCCTATTGATTATAGGGTTTCTCCTATACATTCTAGGTCTAAGCAATGAGTTAGAGTTGTTTTCAACTCCATTCAAGTCCTAGTTTCGATGATCTTCAACCTAGAACTTGAATCTAGGGTTTACCGACTAGATTATGGTTTGACAGTAAAATATGGTTTAGATCAATACCACGCTTTGCATGGTATTGATCCAATCATGACTAACCAAACTAGAACGCTTAACGTAGAGGAAAGTTTAAGCACTTATTGTTGATTCGCGGTAATGTGTTCTTCGTCCAACGACAATGGCGGCTCTTCCCTCTCCTTCCTAGCTTCTTTTCCTTCTTCAATCTCTTTCTCCTCTCTAGGGTTTGTGAGGATCAATGAAAGAGATTTTATAAGGTTTAGGAGTCCTTATATAGGCTAGGGTTGAGTTTAGGAAGCCTCCTAACATTAGGAAAGTCCTTCGGTTCGAAATTTAGAAAGTGAGACCCACAGAGATCCGTTTCTGGATCTAAGTGGTCTGCTGCGCATGCCATACCGGTCGACATGTACCATCAACCGGTATGAAAATATCACTCTTAATTCTGGTCCGTTTTCATACCTGATTGTCATTCGCTCGTCCCGTCTGGCCCGATGATGATTGGAAGACCTATTATGACATGAATGAAAGGTTTAGATCGGGTTCATGGAGTGTGGGTCTTACAACTCCCCCATCCTTAAAAGAAATTTTATCCCCGAAATTTGCATGTAGGTTTCACAACTCCCCCACCTTTAAAATAAATTTCGGCCTCGAATTTTGAACGTACCTTGTTCATCGAAAAGGTTAGGGTATTCCTTTCGCATCGCATTCTCTTCCTCCCAAGTGATTTCTTCTACATCTTGGCTTTTCCAATGCACTTTCACATAATTGATATCCTTTATTCGGAGATATTGTACCTTTCGGCTTGTGAGCATCACATGTACTACTTCAAATGTCAAGTCCTCTGTCAAGTCTGGTGGGTCTGCTGTCAAGATGTTCGATGGATCCCTGACATACTTCTTCAATAAGAAATATGGAACACATCATGAACGCTTGACATGGATGGTGGTAGAGACAGTTGATATGCCACATTGCCACGTCTGGTCAAAATCTCGTATGGTCCCATATACCTGGGGCATAGCTTCCCCTTCTTACCAAACCGTTTCAGACCTCGCACATGTGATATCTTCAAGAACACTTTATCACCCACTGCAAACTCTAGATCTCGACGTCGGTTATCTGCATAGTGCTTTTGTCGAACTTGAGCTGTCTTCACTCTTTCCTTGATTTGATCAATCACTTGACAAGTTTTCTTCGACAAACTCCGGTCCTACAATCCTTCTCTCTCCCACCTCATTCCATAACAGAGGTGTACGGCATTTCTTCCCATAGAGTGCCTCATATGGAGCCATTTGGATCGTAGCCTGGTAACTATTATTATAAGCAAACTCGATAAGCGATAGCTTCTTGTCCCAAGATCCTTTGAAATCTAGGGCACACGCTCGGAGCATATCCTCCAAGATTTGAATAGTTCTTTCTGACTACCCGTTTGTCTGAGGATGAAAAACTGTGCTAAACTTCAACTTGGTTCCCATAGCTTTCTGTAATCCTTCCCAGAACTTTGATGTAAAACGGGGATCTTTGTCAGATACTATACTTTCTGGGACGCCATGAAGTCTGACTATATTATCCACGTATAGCTTGGCTAGCTTTTCCATGGTATACTAAGGTCTGACAGCAATGAATCGAGCTGCCTTGGTAAGTCGATCGACTATAACCCATACTGCATCCACTGACCTTGGTGTCAAGGGTAGGCCAGTGACGAAATCCATTGTGATACAATCCCACTTCCATGCTGGCTCCGATAGTTGTAGCAAACCTACGGGTCTCTACTTTTCTGCTTTAATTTGCTGGCAATTCAGACATTGGAATACGAATCGAGCTACATCCGCCTTTATACCCCTCCACCAATATAGTCTTCTTAAATCATGGTACATCTTGGTGCTTCTTGGATGTACCAAATATGGGGTGTAATGAGCTTCTGTCATAACTCTCTCTCTGATATTTGAGTTCTCACTCTCAGGTATACATAATCTTCCACAATACCTAAGTACCTTGTCTGAATCCAAGGTAAAATCAGGTTTGCTTTTACCCTTCTCTAGATTTTCTTGCACAGTCTTGAGGTGTAGATCTTATAGGATTGCTACTTTGACCTCATCTATTAGATCCAATGAGATCTTCAAAGCTTCGAACATCAATGTGAACTTATGAATTAAGCCTTGTTCCACTGGATCTCCCGTAGTCTCTAATATATACTCTTTATCATTCTCCATTGAGCCCGAGGTTGCA
Source organism: Protea cynaroides (assembly GCA_028583415.1). NCBI lineage: Eukaryota > Viridiplantae > Streptophyta > Magnoliopsida > Proteales > Proteaceae > Protea > Protea cynaroides. Next base: position 27,851,495 of record CM053274.1, read on the forward strand.
GCACACAATGCAGCATTTGTACTAGGTCCTACCTCAGGTTTCAATGCCCACTTTCTGCTTAAGGCATCAGCCACAACGTTTGCCTTACCCGGATGGTACTGGATGTCGCAATCATAATCTTTTAATAGCTCTAGCCATCTCCTCTGTCTCATATTCAGGTCCTTCTGAGTAAAAAGGTAAGTTAAACTCTTGTGATCCGACTTAATCTGAAACTTTTCACCATAAAGGTAGTGCCTCTAAGTCTTGATTGTGTGAATGACCGCTGCTAACTCCAGATCATGCGTAGGATAGTTCTTCTCATGATCTTTCAACTGTCTTGATGCGTAGGCAATCACCTGTTCTCCTTGCATCAACACACATCCAAGACCCAACCCTGAGGCATCCATATATAGGGTAAACGGCAAGCCTGGTGCTGGGATGGTCAAGATAGATGCAAAGACTAGTTTTGACTTCAAAGTCTGAAAGCACTTCTCACACTCATCTATCCATATAAACTTTTCTCCTTTCTTGGTTAGTCTGGTAAGTGGAACAGCGATCCTTGAGTCGTCTTCCACGAATCTTCTATAGTAACTAGCCAATCCAAGGAAACTACGAATATCCGCAACTAATTTTGGTGCATCCCATCCTACTATAGCTGTGATCTTTCTTGGATCTACCTTGATACCGTCTGCAGATACTACGTGACCCAAGAAGGCCACTTCCTTCAACCAAAATTCACACTTCTTGAACTTGGCGTAAAGCTTCTCCCTTCTTAGCCGTTGTAGGGCTGCTCTCAAATGTGTTGCATGAGTCTCCTTGTCCTTTGAGTAGACCAAGATGTCGTCAATTAATATGATGATCGAGGTGTCCAACATGTCATGAAACACTCGGTTTATCAGTTCCATGAACAACACTGGAACGTTAGTCAACCCGAATGACATTACCAGAAACTCATAATGCCCATACCTTGTTCTGAAAACAGTCTTCGGAATATCTATTGCCTTGATCTTCAATTGGTGATACCCTGATCTAAGATCAATCTTCGAGAAAACCTTTGCACCCTGCAGCTGGTCGAACAGATCATCGATCCTAGGTAAAGGATATCGGTTCTTGATGGTTAACTTTTCAACTCTTGGTAGTCGATACATAGTCGTATGCTACCGTTCTTCTTCTTTACGAACAATACAGGTGCTCCCCATGGCGATATGCTTGGTCGTATGAAACCCTTATCTAGTAATTCTTGTAATTGGGTCTTCAACTCCTTTAATTCTGTAGGGGCCATCCTGTACGGTGCCTTAGACACCAGCGCCGACCCTGGCATGAGGTCTATCACGAACTCTGTAGCCCTGTCTGGAGGTAGACCTGGTAGATCTTCTGAAAATACATCTGAAAACTCTCGTACCACATCTAGATCTCCCATCTTTGGCACCTCTGCAGTGATGTCGACCACAGACACTAAGTACCCCACTCCTCCATTCTCTAAGCATCTCTTAGCTTTTAGGGCAGAGATGATCAGCTTCCACTTCCTAGGTAACTTGGTTCCAGTGAAGCTAAACTCATTTTCCTTCTCATCTTTAAACACAAATTTTCTTTCGCCACATAATAAGCTAACTGAATGATGGCCTATCCAATCCATTCCCAAGATGACGTCAAAGTCTGCCATCTCAAGTTGAACCAGATTTGCTTCTAGGTTTCGGTCCTCAATACTAACTGTACACGGCCCATAGCATTCATTCAATGCCACTTCTACTCCCAACGGAGAGCGAACTATCAAGCTTGGGGTTAAATACTTGATAGGTAATTCCATTCGCATCCCAAAAGACATAGAAACAAAGGAGTGTGTGGCCCCAGAGTCAAAGAGTACTCTGGCGGATACACCAGCTAGATTTACAGTTCCTAAAATTTAATTATTCCTTAGTTCTACATGCTCACACATAACAAAACAGTAAGCAAAATAGTAAGGGATGGAATCATATAGTAACCACATCAGGTGATGCGGCTGCCTCTTCAGTGGTGACTGCAAATATCTTTCCTTGCTGTGGCAGTTGCTTTTTAGGTAGAGTACAGGTCTTTGCATAATGACCAATTGTTGACAGTTGAAACATTTGACATTTGGGTTTTGTCCAACTAACTGTGACGGTGGTGGTGCAGTAGTATTCCTTGCTGGCACCATAGCAGACTGAGCCCTGTATGGGCGGAATGGTCTAGTGTTTCCTCCACCCGAAGTCTCAGTAGCAGGCCTCTTCAGTCCCCTATTTTGAGCAAAGAAGCTATCTCTTTGGCTTGATTCAATTACCCTAGCAATCTGTACAGTCTCGTTATACACTTTCTTCTCCAAACCCAAGACATGCTCTCGGATACTTCCTCGTAATCCCATGGTGAACCTGCGGGTCTTGGTTTCTTCCTCTTGCATACTTGCCGGAGCAAAGAAAAACAGCTCTTCATACCTCTGCTGGTACGCATCAACAGTCGACTGGGATTGTTGCAGATTTAAGAATTCCTTCTCCATTTGATCACGAAAGCTCTTTAGAAAGTACTTATCAAAGAAAGCTCCCTTGAATATTTCCCAATTGATCTGAGTGTGCTTTGTCTCCAAGTATGTCCGGGTAGAATTCCACCACGCATTAGTGTCTTCCTTAAGCATGTGCGTAGCAAACAACACCTTCTCATCCTCCGTGCAAGTCATTAGACGAAAGTTCTTCTCCATCTCAGCAACCCACTGTGGCCTCCACAGTGGGTTTCCTGGTTTTCCTGTGAAGGTAGGGGGTTTCAACTTCAAAAACCTATCCATCGCTCGGCTTAGGTCATTCTACCCCTGTGCATTTGTTCCATACCATGGTGGTGGGTACGGATAGATTCTTTGATAGGCAAACGAAGTTGGAAATTGGTGTGGTGGTTGTAGATTCTGTCCTTGGCCCTTCGAGCCAGTACTACTATCCATTGGTAGTGTGGTGTTATTTCCCCCATACTCAGGTGTACCTTCGGTAGGGATATATCCTGGTGGCCTGAACATCTTCAGCATCTCATTCAGGAACGCTTTCTGCTGAGCTTCCATCTGATAAACCACATTTGTCAAATTGTCTCCGAGTTAGTGTGAGGAGGGCCTGGCAAATTTGTTGGTGCTCTGGGACTTTGCCCTTCTCCACCTTCTGGGTTCTGGTTTGCTCATCAACAGTTCCTGTTCCACATAGTCCTCGGCTTGACGCACCCTTGAGTGGTGACGCTTTCGTGAGCCTCTACGACCGTTTTCGCCTGCCATCTCAGATTAGTTTTTCATGCTTGGATCTGAGAAGAAGACATAACACATGAGGTACAATCAAATAGTCATAATAGTGTTAGTCTTTAATAAGTGCAAGACAAAACTCGTAAGGAAACTTAAATTGAAATTTTAAAAATTTTCTCAAAATTTTCTGAGCTTGGAATACATGTCCGGTTGCAACATACCGGTCGCGGCACTGTGGAGTGTGGTGCGACCGGTATGGTCAGGCGGACCAACCTCTCGGAATTCCCATGAGGTACCGGTCGATGTACCGGTCGCAGCCCTGTAGGGTATGGCGCGACCGATATAGTCGACCAGTCAAGAATTTCCTCCTGACCGAGAGGTACCGGTCGACCTACTGAGGGGGTACCAGTCGACCAGTATGGGCAAAACTGTCGACCGGTATGCCCAAATTGCCCTTAAAATTGCAAAAAGTGAGATTTTTTTCACTTTTCTTCTTTCCTTTCTCTCCGGTGGCGATTCCTCTCTGGCTTGGTGAGTTGCTACAGTCCGACCGGTGATCTTAGAAGCGATTTTCCTCCGATCAAGGCCTTGAACATCATCTCCAAGTAAGTTTCTTCATTCCTTTCTTCCTTTTTACATCGTTTCTTCATGGTTTCTTGCCCAAAAACTAGATTTTTCTTGGTTTAGAAGATTCTAACCATAGGAACTCTTTTCCTTCAGCTTAGAAAGAGTTTAGGAACCTCTATGAGTAAAAGCCCTCAATCTATTTGAGGTTCCACAGTATAGTTTTTCTAAAAATCAAATTTTTAGGTTTTTGACCTAGGTTTTAGTAAAAATCAATTTTTTTTTCTTGTAATTTCTAAATTTCTTGTTTGTTTGATAGATGCTTAGTTTCCATATGGTGTTAGATGGTTACATAAGTCCTCTTTGGGTGAGTTCGAGGCTTTTGCTTCCATTACTGTCGTTGTGCTACTGAAATTTCGAAAATTATAAACAAATTCTCATTATTTGTTTTTGTTTTGTAGTACAAAATGTCTCAGTGCAGAGGTGCAGGTAAACATGCATTCGCTCCTGGCATGAACCATCCACACCCGCTGGTTCCACAGTTCGATGAGCGGTGTGATGCAGTCCAAGGACCAGCCAGTAGTGGATCAGCCCAAGGATGTGTCAACATGGGCCCAACCCACACTGTTCACGTGAACACTGTTCACGCGGTACTGTTCACGTGAACAGTACCAACAGCAGAATTTTTCCTTCTTTTGTTATTTCTTTCCTAAATTTTTCTTAGATTTTGTTTCCTAAAGTTAAGTTATGGATTGATATTTTGTAAGTTGTTTTTTTGGAAACTTTCCTAAATCTATAAAGGCAAGTTTCCCTTTTAATTTATCTTAGGATATTTTTTAGATTGGAAACTTTCCTAAATCTATAAAGGCAAGTTTCCCTTTTAATTTATCTTAGAATATTTTTTCTTAAGAGGACTAAATCCTTCCTTATTTTGTAATCTTTCTTAAGTCTATAAATAAGATAAAGAAGAAGAGAGCCAGCAGATTTAGACCAGAAAAAAGAAGAGAGTTTAGCTCCTGATTTTTCTGGTTGAGTCTCATAGGTTGTGAGACTCAACCGAAATATTCTGTTTTATGGTTTTCTTGTCCTTCTGTTAATTCCTTCAAGTTCTTATTATTGCATACTGAATTGCGATACCATTAAGTGCTGATTTGATCAACGAAAGCTCGTGGGATTAAAGATTAAAATCATATCGACCAGCTCTAACTAAACCAGTCCCGTTTTCAGATGATAGGTAGTTTTCAAAAAATCACATCTCTCTCATCTGTGATCGGATCATCTCCAACTTTGGATATGTCTTCATAATCATTCCAAAGAGTATTTCCCATCAAGTTTCAAGTGATTTCAAGGGTTAGATTTCAAGATAAGTGGTTTTCTTCATTACTTTTCTCTGCAGATTTTGTATTGGACTGAATTAAGATCCTGTAGCAAAGAGGGCTTGTTAATTTGAAATGTCTTAACCTCTTTGCCATCACGGTGGTTTCGTTCTGCGGCGGCGCAAGCCCATTTTCCCTGGTTTGAAGAGAAGAACATTGAGTCAGGGTGATGTGTAAACTTGGAGCAGCTACAACGATTTGACGTTGAAGCAGCCTTCGGTGATCTTGGGTGGTTACCTGTCATTACTTACACAGTGACTACCCGTCCCAACCTAGTCAAACATTTCTACACCAACCTGGAGGTCGAGGGAAATGTCAACGACTTCAGGCGTGGCAGGGACCTCCGCATAACCAGCTTTGTCAAAGGAGTTCCCATATCTTTTGACACTCACCAGGTTGCTGATCTTTTGGGGATTCCAAATGATGGTGACTTGGTTTACTACGCTCCCAAGATGAAGGGCTTTCTTACTGATGATCTGCGCCAGGAGGTTTTAGAGCAGATCCTTAACCCAGGAGTGCCCACGAAAGTTGCTAGCTTGAGACCTGTTCCTCGGGTACATTGCTGCATCATCCAGCACGATATTGTTCCTCAGAGCGGCCACTACAGTGAGTTGTCTCAGCTCACCCAATACTTGACTTACTGCATCTGCACTAGGGAGCGGGTCTGTCTCCCTTATATTATTATCAGGACCATGCGTCAGGCTACTCTGTCCGATCAGATCAGTAACCTTCCTTATGGCCGGCTTATCACTACTCTTCTGCGGCGCTTACGGGTGGACATGAGGGGTGAGATTGCGGTCGAGGACACTATGACCTCAGACATTGACTGGGACGCCATTGTCCGGATGATGATGGACAATCTGCCCATCAGTGATGAGGAGTTAGAGGCTCGCCCTCGTCCGCTCAGGAGGGTAGCAGCAGCGGCAGCAGCAGCAACAGCAGCCAATGCGGCTCATGCAGAAGAGGTAGGGGATGATGGTGATGATGATGATGATCAGATGGAGGACATTTTAGCACCGGCACCACAGCCCACACCTGTAGCGGGACCATCCCAGCCTCCTCCCGATACCGTGATGGGTATGTTTACAGAGATTCGAGATGCCCAGCGTGAGATGAGCCGTGACCTAGGGCACTTTTCTCGCAGCCTCAAAGTCACGCAGGAGCAGGTACACTGGCTCAGGGTAGCTTATGAGCGTGACTATGACATCACTTACCCTATTCCTCCTATGCACCCATCCCCATGATAGATCTTCTATTTTCTCTTTCTCACAACATGATTTTTATTATAATAGGATAACTGTCTGGCTTGTGGACTATACCCTGTAGCACCATTAACTCTTGATACTCAATAGATATTTTATGTTCATAAAATTTTCTTTTTACTTCTCATGGAAATTCATGATCATTCTGCTTGTCACTATGGTTTCCTCACTAGAGCATGACTGTTTATTAATTCCACATTTAGTATAGTATATTATGATCTTTCGTATTTAGTCTCAGGCATCAAACAAGTGCTTAGGGTGTGTTTTTATTAAGACTTTTAAATTCTTCCTATCTCAATTCATCGACTCAGTTAAGTGCAAATATGGTCTGTTGGATAGAGCCTAAGAGCTCTGATACCAAGTTGTTACACCCCAATTTCGACTGAACCAGAAGTGTGAGTGAATCGTCACTGAACCAACGGTTCACACCAGGATCTCAATAAGACCGTGTCCACTCATATAAACTATTGCACATAATCATAATCAGATTATAATAAAATACAGTGAAAGTCTTAAATTAAATGAACTGAGTTCTCTATTGATAATTTAAATAAAATATCCAATTATTTTCCACACCAAAATGTAAATAAATATCCTTACATCAATTGTAAATCCATTGAAAATAAATAAATAAATTAAATCAACATCCTAGAGGTATACGCACAAAGGGCACTCGCATGAAGCGTCATGCTCGTCCTCCCCTGCTTGCACTTCTAAAACAACAACACCTCCATATGCCGAAGCATCCATGTAGTCTTCTATAATATAACCTGCATCAACATCTAAAAACATGTATATATATGCAGGGTGAGCTCACAACTTAGCTCAGTAAGACAATTAGACAATTCAACAAACATATGCATGAGTAACATTCACATTATGGTCTAGTTTTAAGTTTGCAATGTGCTATAGAAAGGATTGGCGACCACCGCACCTCTATACACGAGTGTCTGAAGCCACCCAATGGATCAAACACCACTGTCATCCCACATGTACCCACCATGGAATAGAGATAGAGCTAAAGTGTCCGGATCAAACACCGCCAACACTTCCCCTGATACCCTACCCATACCAACACGTAAACCCCTATTGGCGAGGGCTTGCAAACTGGGCTCGCAACTAACCAATCCTATATGTCATCATAGTAGGCCCTATCCTAGCACAGCTCCCTGCGGCTTAGAGATAGAGCTAGAGTCTAGTGACCTGGCCGGAGATCATAGTGCCACTTCCTCCCCCTGATACCCTACCCGCACCAAGCATGCTAAGACAGAACGATACGAAAAGGTGCTCGTGTGAGGAATGATCCCAGACCCCAGGCCCTTCCCATTCCACACACCAACGAAAACAATCACATGCCTAACGGTCACATCCTAGCATAGCGAGTATGCATGAACAATAATAATAACTGAAAATAAAGATGACAAGCGAGTATGCATAAACATCAGTCCATAGAATCATAGTTATTAACAACGTTTTACTGTTATTTAATTATTAGGGTTTAGGTCCGATTCCCTTACCTGATGCTTGATTGATAGCTTGCTCTGCATCACAGACTCCAAACTTGCTATCACAAGGTCCTACATGACGTTAGGGTTAAGTTAGAATAGTTTTCTTAGGGTTTAAGTTGGTCGGGAAAACCAACAAGATCAAAACACTTCTCACAGAGCAGACCGGTCGCAAGTACCGATCGCAGGTACCGGCCGCGGCAATGTGGAAAAGGTGCGATCGGTATGGTCGATCGGTCCCCACAGACCAGCCTCCGGGAGATACCGGTCGCAGGTACCGGTCGCATAGGGTGCGACCGGTATGGTCGACCAGTATGTCTCCGAAAGACCATACATCCGGTTCTCGCCTTCCGTCGGTCACCCCTTATTGATTCTAGGGTTTCTCCTATACATTCTAGGTCTAAGCAATGAGTTAACATTGTTTCCAACTCCATTCAAGTCCTAGTTTCGATGATCTTCAACCTAGAACTTGAATCTAGGGTTTACCGACTAGATTAGGGTTTGACGGTAAAATATGGTTTAGATCAATACCTCGATTTGCATGGTATTGATCCAATCATGACTAACCAAACTAGAACGCTTAACGTAGAGGAAAGTTTAAGCACTTGCCGTTGATTCGCGATAATGTGTTCTTCGTCCAACGGCATTGGCGGCTCTTCCCTCTCCTTCCTAGCTTATTATCCTTCTTTAATCTCTTTCTCCTCTCTAGGGTTTGTGAAGATCAATGAAAGGGATTTTAGGAGGTTTAGGAGTCCTTATATAGGCTAGGGTTGAGTTTTGGAAGCCTCCTAACATTAGGAAAGTCTTTCGGTTTGAAATTTAGAAAGTGGGACCCGTTGAGATCCGTTTTAGAATCTAAGTGGTCTACTGCGCAGGCCATACCGGTCGACCGGTACCATAGATCGGTACCATCGATTGGTATGAAAATATCACTCTTAATTCTGGTCCGTTTTCATACTTGGTTGTCATCCGCTCGTCCCGTCTGGCCCGGTGATGATTGGAAGACTTGTTATGACATGAATGAAAGGTTTAGATCGGGTTCATGGAGTACAGGTCTTACAGGTAGAGTTTTAGTAGAAGGTCTAGTAGGAGGGCAAACATCTGACTGATGGGTCGGTGGTGCTCGAAAATTCTTGGATTTCTGTATTCCTTTTTCACGTCACTTAGCCTCAAAATCAGCTAGTTTCCCGTGTAACTTCCAGCAAGTTTCCTTAGTTTGCCTTTTTTTTTTTTTTTTTTTTTTTTTGACAGTGTTCACATTGAATAGGCTCTTTAGAGGAGGAATACTTGGAGAACTGCTGGCTGGTTTGAAGTGCTGATCGTTCTGCTGGCAATGCAGGCATCATAGATGTAGTTCTCAAATCCTTAGATTGAAACTACACATAAACCTGTTCTAACGATGGTTGAGGCTCATGACTGAGGATTTGAGCCCTGATTGGTCAAACTCAATGTTAAAGCTGGCCAAAAAAATTATACACCCTTAGTTTGTCCTTTGTTAGCTTCAAAGCAGCAGCATCAGCAGAACAAACAACGGTAATCGTGTCATAATAGTCCAACTCTTGCCACAAACTTCTAAGTTTAGAATAGTATTGGGACACAGTAATGTCCTTCTATTTAGTTGCACTCAACTTCACGTGAAGATCATAAATTAAGGAGTAGTTGCCAACCTAAGAGTAGGATTCTTTGGTCACATTCCAAATTTGTGCAGCATTAGGCAATAATACATACCCCCGGCCAATTTTAGGCTACATGGATCTAATCAGATAGGCCATCACAATGGAGTTTTCGGATGCCCATTTTTCATAAAATCGGTCCTTTAAGTTAGCTGCCTTTTTTCGTCCAGTGATATAGCCCAGTAAACCTTTGGCAGAGATTGCCAAGTGAGCAGGTTTGGACCACATTAAGTAGTTGGTCCTATTTAACTTGAGTGGGTTGTGTGCAATAGCAATGAATTCAATTTTAAGGTTCTCCTTGGTGGGAAAAACTACTTCTGAAAAATCAGGCGTGGTGATGAAAACATAGTTGTCAAGGTGTCGCCTAGGTGACGCCTAGGTGTCCGAGCGGTTTTATGAAGCCTAGGCATTAGGGCTCCTTGTATGTGTGAGAAAGGCGGTCGCTTAGGCACTCTGGGCGTCCTCTAGGGCCCCTTGGACGCCCAAAATGTTTGGGCGGCCACTTTGTTTTCAATATGTCTTTTTTTTGTTCTCATATTTTTTCTTAATCTCTGAATTTTCTTTACAAGATTTATTGGACTAGACAGAAACAACATTTATCAGACAGTACTTATTTATGACTAATATCATTTAAGTAAATGTTATATTTACTTAAGATATTATGAGATATTATTCACAAGATTGATATTATTCAGAAGATTTATCAGACTAGACAAGATCTCTGAATTTTATAATTCATTTACTTAAGATATTTTATTCATAAATAAGCAAATACCCCCCCCCCCCCCCCAAAAAAAATGAATCCAATAAAAATAGTCTAAAATTCAAAATCTAGAAGGATAAAAAATCAACCCTCCAGTTTAAGAACAGATCGTATTTTTGGATGCGGAAGAGATTTTCAACTTTCAAATGCTAGACTTTTTTTCAAATATAAAAATTCTATAAATCTTATTATAGTAAAGCATCATTAAAAACCAGGAGCGCACCAAAATAATCTCTTGCTTTGATGCCCAAAAAATAATTTACATTCAGACAACTTTAAATAGCATTCGCGTGCTCCGAACAATGTTTGACCGGAGTGTAACTCCTTCATTATAACTAGGATTCAAACAATCTCGGATTTGTTGGAAAGCTGATTATGCTAGCTTTGCAACGAATTCAAGATTGGTTGAATTCAAACTATATTAATGGAGTTATGCTTCGATCAAATTTGTTAGAAGTACGCAAATGTTATTTATAAATACATGTTGCTTACTTAACTCATTATAAAAGTTGCCTTGTTAGTTTTCTCATACTAATTAAGTTATGTCTTAAATGTTGATTATTTATGTAGAATGTTGTATATATATATATATATATATATATATATATAACATTAATATTTTAGAAATAAAAAAAAATACTGGGAACGCCTTAGTCACCTAGGCTCCCAGGATGGCCCCGAACGCCTTGGATCGCCTTGTCACCTTAACTATGGATGAATATAACCCAATATCGATTTATCTTAAAATTGTAATAGAGCAAATCGATATGGTAGCAACTATAGTAGTAATGAACTATCACAAGCTAGCAAAAAGAAATCGATCTTGCCCAACCATTTTTAAAATACCTGAAAATAGAGATGCTGCAAGGAGATATACCAGGAAAAAAAAACCTAATGAATATGGTTATCGCAGATAGATAAGAACTGGTGAAAACTTATTGATTTCAACTTACGACAATCTTTAGGTGCAGTATTTCAATCTTCTGTGATTGAGACACATCTTCAGCAGGTTTCGATCTACATAAAATCAGGGAATAATCGATAATGGCTATTTGTGTGTTATCTTCAAAGAAATCCTTTCATGTAAGGAAATATGGCTCATATTAGCAAAAATTTGGTAATAGGTGACAACCGATCCTTGGAGAAACTTCTCAAATCCTGGGGAGGATTGAGAACCTCAAGAAAGGAATATCAAGGCTTTCGATGGTGGTTGTCTAACCCATTGAGTGCGGCATCAGTAACGAAGGCTAGAAAGAAAAGGAGGTGGTAGGTGAAGGAGAAACCGAAAGAGAGGCGGTAGTGGTGGAAACCGAGAGAGGAGTAATGGCGGTGGTGATGGGAAAAAATGAAAGGAGAGAGAGAGAGAGAGAGAGAGAGAGAGAGAGAGGGTGGTGGCAACTAGGGTTGGAATCCCAAGAATGTTTGCTCTGATACCATGTTGAATTAGAGATGGGTGATGAATGAGTGAGATGATTTTCTCCCTCACCCAGCCTTCTTATTTATAATCAAACATTGGTAACCAAAATTACAACCATGTCCCTCCTTAGCCGCCACTTAGAATAGGTTGGCTAAGGTGACTCATAATGACAAAATCCTAATGATAGTAAAGAAGGGGAAAATACAAGATTACCCCTAAACCCTAAATCAGCTATGGTTTTACATTATTCTATTTTATAAACCTATTATTTTCTGTTTGGACTGTTGTTGATCTTGACTATTAGAGTCCTAATAGTCTAAGGTCTGCTTGATATATCCATATCCCACCATTAGATGATGTTCAACATTTAATATCATATTATCCAATCCTATTGTGACGCATTGTCATTGACTGATCTGTCCTTGTCACATCAGTTTGTTGACTTTTTAATCATAGTAAAAAATAAATAAATAAATAAATAAAATAAACACTTGCATGTGTTCACTAATCCAATAGTCCTAGGAGTATCCCATAACTTCTAATCTAACCGTTGAATCATTTTGATATTGGGATGTCACTTATTGTTATACTTGCTACTTTATGTTGAAGTGTGGGTTTCATTTGACAATCAGCTGGGGAGTTATTATTAGTTTTATATTCTGGTTTTAACCAGTTCTCTACTATTCTAGCTATTTGGGAGTCCCTCCCCTTATCAACATACTACCTCATACTATTGCAAGTCTGCTCTATCAGTTCCATGCACCTTGTTGCTATCTTCTGTTGCTGTAAGGTGTCAGGTCTACCATTGCTGCTCTTTTCCACAAGCCTATTCATATGCTACTTCTTTGCACCTGATCTATCTACTGCTAGTACAATCTGGTACTGTTTTTGCACTCTGCTATTGCCGCTAGCTACTTTTACTGCTATTGCCTTCTTTTGTTTTGCTCAAGTTCATGTATTCCGTCGTAATTTGTTTGCTCAAGTTCGTGTATTCCGTCGTAATTTGTTCACGTGCAGTGTGAGGGGAGAAGGAGTATATATCTTCTTAAGATCGTGTCTACTCATTGAAGAGAGCTTACTACTGCCATTGCACGTGATGCGACCTTTGCTACCAGTTGCACATGATGCAACCTACTACCTCTCGTGTTGAAGCCTACTATCCCTACTACTTTGCTCATGATTGGAGCCTACTACTTCTTTGCTCATAGAAGAGTTTACTACCTTTTGCTCGTGTTGAAGCCTACTATCCCTACTACCTTTTTGCTGTTGGAGCCTACTATCCCTACTTTTTTACTCGTGTTGAAACCTCTACTACTTGCACATGATGCAACCTTTATTACCTACACGTGATGCAACCTCTATTACCTGCACATGATGCAACCTTCAGTACCTCTTCACTTGTGTTGGAGCCTCTATTACCTCTGCGTAATGCAACCTCTTTACTCGTATTAGAGCTTATTTTTTGCTCGTTACTGCTGCTACTACTGCTACTGTTGCTGCTACTATTGCTGCTATTATTAATGATGCTACTGCTACTGCTGCTACTACTAATGTTGCTACTACTACTACTACTACTACTACTACTACTAATGCTGCTACTGCTACTACCGCTGCAACTGGTACTGTTACTGCTACTACTTCTACTGCTACTACTATTGCTACTGCTCTTGTTTTTGCTTCTAATACTACTGCTACTATTACTCTATCTACTGTTGCTGCTACTACTACCTATCAGATTGTTGATTTTGGCAAAACTGCTCTAAGCTGGACATGGATGATTTACATGTTCCAGCTTAAGAAGATTGTAAGGTTTTAGTTTTGTTATCTACGCGTCACCTAGGCCAGTCTACGTGTCACCGTGGGTAGTGCTGACCAGCTGTCTAAGCTGACTGCCTTCTTAGTCTTTTAGGATTAAGTTAAATTCCTGATTTAGTCCTCTTAATCTTTAATTCATTATATGTAATTAGGAGACTAGTATTATGGTCGAATTAAGATTTATTGCTTACCTAGGATTCCTTTACCCCTTTTATTTTGTCTATAAATAGTGACTACTAAGTGGACAGGAATACATATTGATTCTCTCCACTCTCCACACATTCACTCCTTTCTTCTCTTTTCGTTCTCTCTTTCTACCTTAGTTTATTACAAACACCATTGTACTTTTCATAA